>JAMPIV010017668.1:345000-945000 GCA_024509875.1 Oreohelix idahoensis | reverse complement strand
TGGCATAATTTTTGCGTTGTCATTCATATTTGATCTCTACGTTGGATCAGTAGAGTTAAGTCTCTAACACTTTACTCCTCAACTGTGTGTGTTATGCCTGGTTAATGACCCGGGAAGTGATAATATTTTATCACGTATTATCAGGCTGACCATCTTTTCAAAGCAACTGTGCCTGTTTATTCAAGCTTGCATTGTGCGTGGTCTATGAAAAAAAACCCATATTGTGTGGCTAATCTGGCGGAGATCCGTCTAGCAAAACAAAGGTGGTAATACGTAATTTGTTTCTGCTTAGACCATCACTGTGTGTAATTATCTCAGATAATGTGTTTGGAAACTCACGATTTGTAGACGTTACGCAAGGAACACATGGTCACAATATGGTGAGATGCAGATAGGTGGAACCGGAAGTCTTGGGCAATGATATTACATCACTGTAAGAGGTCATGCGTGGATATTAAATTTAATATTTTGAAACACGTTAGGGTATTTTTCGAATTTGAAAAAACTCCCCTACCCACGTAGTGTTGAACGAGATTCGATTGGATTGGTTCATTTTGAGGAGCTGAAATATACAATGCATTTTATTGGCACACTAGTCAGAAGTGCAATCTGTGATTTGCACTAAGAACTGAGAATATAGTGCGATGAAAACACAGACACAGATCACACAGAGAGACTGCAGCGCACAAGTCATATCAGTGACTCCTAAAAGCCAGAAAGAAAAAGGATACATTGGAATTATAAATTCCACAACTATAAGTAACAGATCGAGTATTGGGCAACTTTGGAATTCACAAGTAAACCCAAATTGTAATACACTGGAAACTTAAAGGGGTCAGGACTTTAATTAACAAGACTGGAATTCTACTCGTAGGAATTTGATCACAAATCATAGAGGAATTAAACAAAAGTTTTTCAGGCCCAGGTGATTTCACAGAACATCTGCCGTCAGAGGAATTAACTCTTAATTTTCCAGACCAAGTCATAGAGGAATTAAACAAATGTTTTCCCAGGCCAGGATTTCGCAGAACAGTCACAGTCAGGAATTAACTCTATATTCCAGACCAAAGTGATTTCGAAGCATCTAAATTCTAATACAGAGCTGTGTCCATTCTAAATACGCGCAAGGAGACTGTATTCCCAAAATTTTCGGGTAAGTGTAAACAATTTAGTTACTAATGTAAATTCTACAGGTTTCTTGCTAAGTGGTTATGTACGAGGGACGGTCAAAAAGTAATGCCTCGTAATTTTTAATTTCATTCAATAGGCAAGAAAACAGATACGTAAAATTCACATTGAAATGTAGCCCCAAGTCTGAACTTAAAAAAATTTTTTCTCAATGTAGTCTCCGTTATTTGTTACAGTTCTTGTCCATCTTCTCACAAGGGCACGTATCCCCGCACGGTACAAATTTGTGTCCTTTTTCCTAAACCACTGGCGTACGGCGCGTTTAAGGGTCTCGGTGTCCTCAAAGTGATGTCCGCAAAGATCTTCTTTCACTGGTCCAAACAGATGGAAGTCAGAAAGTGCAAGATCGGGACTGTAATGGGGATGTGGTAATAATGTCCAGCCACATTCTGCAATCGCATCAATGGTGCGGTGTGGGGCGTGGCATTATTGTGCAACAGTAGTGCAGTTCTCTGATCTTTTAATGGGTAAAGTCGCCGAAGACGACCTCTAAGCTTCTTCAAAGTTTCAATGTAACGGTCTGCATTCACCGTGTTTCCCTGTTCCAAGAAGTCGAGAAGAATTACACCCTTCTCATCCCAAAACAGGAAGGCCATAACTTTCCCTACAGATGGTAAACTTTTGAACTACTATCTTGTCGGCGATGTTGTGTGATGCCATTCCATTGACTGCCTCTTGGATTCTGGTTTAAAAAAAATGAACCCAAGTCTCATCACCTGTCACAATATTCAATAAAAACTCTTCTACTTCAGTTTCGTAACGGTGCAGGAGGTTGATGGCTATGGTTTTCCTTGTTTCTTTATGTCTGTCTGTCAACATTCTGGGTACCCACCGTGCACAAACTTTTGAATAACCCAGGTCTTTAATGATGTTCTGGACACTGCCTTTACTAATGGACAACATGGAAGAAAGTTCATCCAGTGTTACCCGACGGTCACCACAAATGATGCCATCAACTCGATGAATGTTGTGTGGAGTCACTGTGGTAGACGGACGGCCAGTCCGCTTTGCGTCAGCCATTGAAGATTGACCTACTTCAGCTTCGTCACAACGATGTACCCAACGTCGGACAGTGCTAACATCCACTGTTGAATCTCCATAAACATTCTTCAAACGTTCGTGGATGCGAATAGGGGTCTCGCCTTCAGCATTAAGGAATTCTATGACATAACGTTGTTTTAACCCAACGTCTTTGGCAGCCATTTTTAAACTGTTACAGTGGTGCCACCTCTTACTGAAACAGGTTGGTAATGCTATACAGTGCAGAAGAGTGTTTGAAGAATCCTGCTAAATTTACAAATTGCACACCGATGCAGTATTTACATACATAAAAAATAGGAGGCATTACTTTTTGACCTTCCCTCGTACAAGGCTGGCAACCTCAACATTTAAAAATAGTTTATGCATGAACTACTACTGCAAGAGCTGGTGATTGTTCCTGGCTAGTCGTGCGGGAAACCTGACAGCAGAGCGACCCCAGACTCCGATGGGAGTAGTAATGAGCAATGAGTGATGATTACATCACATATGCCTAAGGTGTATCGTGTGAGATTTATGTACCGTTTTTAATTGTAATTCTGGCAAATCATTATTCACACACGACATAGTCAATTTTCTAGTTAACACTCAGAAGGATATTGGTGAATTTTCATCATAATTCATGAGGTACACTGTGTGCTCGAGAATTTAATTCTTCTGAGAGCTTAACATTGGTGGGTGGAGCACATGACAATAAGCCTGTTAGTTTGCAGCGAACAAATGTACTTAGCAGACATTTGTTTCTTTCTATTTGTCTGAAGTTCGTGGTTACAAGCCATCAGACGATTTATGGTATTCTTGCCGCTATTATGAGGGGAAAACATCCACCGTAACCGCCTACAGTGGAAGAGAGTGTGGAGAAGGCGTTCGTCATCACAGAATTGATGAACCACAGCTACAGGACTTATCTGGAATTAAGAGGTTTTTTTTTCACAGGCAACAGCAAAACACGGACATTGATAGCGCCCCAATCCAACCTCTGTGAGGAAAAATTTAATTTAACTTTCACCCCCATTTAATCCTTATTTTGACATGTTTAACTAATTGACTAATAAATTTGTTGTATGTTATTTTAAACTAAACAAATAGTTGTTTATTCAGTCATTAGAAGTATGAAAGCAAACTTATGAGCAAGATTATTTAATAATTACATACATATACTCATGGAACAAAGTAAGTGTGAAACACTTTATAGGGCACTGTGCGTGATTTCATGGACGAAATGAAATAAAAGTTGGCACACAATGTGGTTGAATATTGAATAAAAGACCAAGTAATCACTTTGATTTTAGTGAAAGTGTCATGAAAGAAAGATAAAAACTAAAGTCAGTGTGGCATCCCCACGAAAAAATGAAATCTTGATTTCAGTACCGTGTATGTCCACCTTGAGCTGTATCACTGCTTGACAGCGCCTTCTCATCGAGCCAATGAGACGTTGGATCTGTTGTTGGGGGATGTTATTCCATTCTTCTTGCAACGCTTGTGCTAACTGGTGGTGGTTTTCAGGAGGATTTTGT
Organism: Oreohelix idahoensis; assembly: GCA_024509875.1. Taxonomy (NCBI): domain Eukaryota; kingdom Metazoa; phylum Mollusca; class Gastropoda; order Stylommatophora; family Oreohelicidae; genus Oreohelix; species Oreohelix idahoensis. The sequence continues at coordinate 941,257 of JAMPIV010017668.1, read as the reverse complement.
CTTCTTCACAGCCTACGCTCCAGTTCGTCCCACAGGTGCTCGATGGGAGAAAGCAAAACGTTCTCCTGGACGCCTTACACCAAATCACTCCCATCATTGCCTTGCAAACAGAATCTTGACTCATCAGAGAACAGAATGTGTCTCCATTAATAACAGGGCCGTGCTACATGCTGTCTGGCCCAGCGCGCTTGTCTATGGTGAACTGTCAGTGCTAGTCTAACTGCAGGTCTGTGAGGTAAGAGATTTGCTTCTCTGAGCCTATTCCGCACTGTTCTGCACGACACGGGTCTTAAACCTGGAATGTTCCTGGCAGTCCATGTTGCCTGAATAAACCTGTTACGCAAGTGCATAAGACGTATGTAATGGTCTTGTGCAGGGGTGGTAACTCGTGGTCGGCCACTTCTATGGTGATCAGCAGTGGATCCAGTTTAGTGGAAATGAGCTTGAATGCGTGATGTAGTGTTCCTGTGAACATTGAAATGTTGTGATACAGCTAATATAGTCGCTCCAGCAGCTAACATCCCTATAGCTATTGCTCGCTGTTGTTGGTTCAATCTTGGCATTGTCAAAAAAGATGTTTCTGTTGGACTCTTCGTACTCTCTATTTCAACGATTACGTTTTCACATGCTTGTAATTAGAGCTACACACTTACCTTCCTTTTATCTGTGATAAATTCTCCCCTACGGCACGTTTCATGTGATTTATCTTGCACCGTGATTGTCTCCCCATGAATAGTGCGATCCAATTGTAATTGCATGGTGAGTGAACAACACTCACACAGAAATGTGTGCCAACTTGCATTTAAGTTCACCCAAGAACACACGCACAGTGCCCTGTTGAGTGCTGCACACTTACTTTTTTTCCCATGAGTATATATATATATATATAAAGCTAATAATTATAAGAGTTCATTCGTTGGATTACACCAACTGGGGGCTTAACGGGCCAGAATCATTGCTTAAATCCTTCACAAAATTCGACGGACCAGATATAATGCGTTAACAATTGTTCAAAAAATCAGAAGGGTCACTATAAGAGACTTGTTGTTCGCTGATGATGCTGCAGTAGTCACTCAAAGCCAACAGGAGCTTCAGAGCTTGATGAATCGCTTAACTAAAGCATGCAAGGACTTTGGCCTCACAATAAGTCTAAAGAAAACGAATGTGCTGAGTCAGGATGTGGGTGCTGCACCAGTTATCACTATCGATAACTATGAATTGGCAGTGGTGCACCACTTCACATACCTAGGGTCTACCATCAATGACAAACTCTCACTGGATACAGAAATCGACAGCCGCATTGGCAAAGCTGCAGCTACTTTTGCCCGCCTCACATCGCGTGTTTGGGGAAACTCTAAACTCACAATGAAGACCAAAGCTACGGTATATAATGCCTGCGTCACCAGCACACTCCTATATGGCAGCGAGACCTGGACGACCTATGCTAAGCAAGAAAGAAGGCTCAATACCTTCCATTTGCGGTGTCTACGCCGCATCCTCGGCATCTCGTGGAAAGATAAAGTGACAAATGTCGAGGTGTTGTCACGTGCTGGCCTTCAAAGTATGTATACGCTTCTTAGACAACGCAGACTTCGCTGGCTTGGCCATGTTCGCCGCATGGAAGATGGTCGCATCCCAAAAGATATCTTCTACGGACAATTAGCAGATGGCAAGAGAACAGTTGGGCGACCACAGCTGAGGTTCAAAGATGGGTGCAAGAGAGATATGAGGGCACTGGACATGGATCCAGCAACATGGGAGGATGAAGCTGCCGATCGCACTAAGTGGCGATGCTATTTACGGCGCCACCTCAGATTGGGCGAAGAGAGGCTCACACAAGAAGCAGAGGTGAGGAGAAAACGTCGAAAGGAGCACCAGGAAAATAAGCAGCTGAGGGCTGTCACCTCAGGGGCGCATTCCCATAGTCAGTTATGACTGAAGGGGCTATTATTATTATTATTATTATAACAATTGTTCACCAAATGCAACATTGTTCGTGACTTCCGGAGATATCGGGTGAAATCTCCCTTAAGGTAGAAGTGTCATTAATCTTCTTTCTACATCTCTGCCAAGAGTAATCTTGCGCGAAGATAGATACTTTGGTCGACCTACTTTAGATACGCTTGCGTATTGGCCATAAGTGGAACGCTACTGCAAATCCGTGACAAGATTAAATATATTTACGTTTGGCTTCTCGCGGCGAGATTTATCAATTTCATATCAATTACAGATTAATATGGCACGATTGTCGTTATAAAAATGTCATTTGACGTTTAGCACTTTATTTAATCTATTGGACACTCACGTACTGAAGGAAATCTCTTTTGTTTAAATATAAATAATATCATGGATTCGAAAGCCATAACACAAGCTAGCGCACATTCCATCAGCTAAGTCGTTGTCAGACAGAAACGAGATAGTTGATGCTATCAGTTCAGCAACCAAAGAACTATGCCACCGGATAAAGCCGCTTTCACGACACTCTTGTCTGCTTTCTTTTGTTCTTTCTTTCTTTCTTATTGCCTTTCTTTCTTTCTGTTCTTCTTTCTGTTTTACTATGTTTCTTTCTTTTTTTTCTTACTATGTTTCTTTCTTACTATGTTTCTTTCTTTCTTTTTTCTTTCTATATTTCTCTCTTACTATGCTTCTTTCTTTCTTTCTCACTATGTTTCTTTCTTTCTTACTATGGGTCTTTCTTTCTTTGTTACTATGTTTCTTTTTTTCTTACTATGTTTCTTTCTTTCATTCTATAATTTTCTCTTTCTTTCTGTGTTTCTTTCTGTCTTTCCTTCTTTTTTCTTACAATCTGACTTTCTTTCTATGTTTTTCTCTTTCTTTCTAGGTTTCTTTCTTTCCTTCTTTCGTTCTTACTATGTTTCTACCTTTCTTTCTATGTTTGTCTTTTTCTTTCTAGCTGTCTTTCTATGTTTTTCTGTTTCTGTCTTTGTTTTTTACTTTCTATGTTTCTTTCTTTCTATGTTTCTTTCTTTCTATGTTCCTTTCTTTCTATGTTTCTTTTTCTTTCTATGTTTCTTTCTTATTTTTCTTTGTTTGTTTCCTTCTTTCTTTCTATGCTTATGTCTTTCTTTCTGTGACCGTTTAGCCAGAAAGATGTAATTTTAGAATAATCTTCGATCTAGTCTACGGTGTTTTTTGTTCAACATCTCACACTGGAATGGGCAATCTAAAGGAAGTACACCTTTGTCATCTTTGAAACTTGTGAGACTTGGGTCATGTAATCAGAGACAGCACTCGGTTATTAGACATCATGGCGCTGTCTGACACAAGAGTAACACACGTTGTTGAGCACAAAACCTTGAGAGGTGTGTCTCTGGGCAACATATATCGTGGGAATGTTACCACTAGTGGGCGGACCTTGAGTTGTGTACGATTAGGAAGATAACCCTTGTTAAATTGTGATCTCATGTCATACAAACTGGGCTAAGACTCCTGGTTTACTCCCTAGAGGGATGGGCGGAGCTTTGTCGGACATTTTGACGTGGCTATCATAAGGTACCGCGGAGTATAGGTAAGATTAAAACTAAAAGAGTTGAAGGCTTCAGTCAGAGCTGAGAAGTAGCTGGATCATATTCTTGTGCAAAAACGCCCTCGTATGATAAGCAAGTAAGGTTCGGGCTGTTGCATAGTTGCGTCTGTGCTAAGAGAACTAACGACATTGATGTATAATTACCTTTTTTACATTTTAGAATACTTTACATTTAGTAATATTAGACGATTTAGGTTTAGAAGTTAATGCGTTTTAGAATTTGTCTATCCATAGTTTGATAGAAGCCGATTTGCGATGTATGTGTTTTCTAGTGTAATTTCCCGTATATCTCATTGCTATTTTCAACCGTGAGACTGTGTGTTAAATGTGTAAAGTACTAAGTGATTTTATTAGAGGAATTCTAGTGTCGCATTGCGCTGTATATCCTAAGAAAAATTCACCGAATCTTTTGGCCGAATACCATCACCAACCAAGATCTGCTTACTCGTAGCAAGCAAGAGGACATGCACACTATCATGGCTGGCAGACGCTGGAGCTGGGTTGGTCATGTCCTCAAAAGAGACCCCGATGCCATCACAAGAACAGCTATGCTTTGGACCCCTGAAGGAAAACGAAAGAGAGGCCGACCAAAAACAACTTGGCGGAGGACTGTGGAGGCTGAGATGCAAAGAATGAACCAGAGTTAGGGCACTATAAGAAGGATGGCCACCGACCGAGCAAAGTGGAATCAATTTGTTGTTGCCCTACAAGACGCCACTAGGCGTGATGGCCACTGACTGCTTTGACGGTCGGTGGTTAAGGATCTAAGAAGAAGAAGAAGATTGCGCTGTATAGAAGCGTGTACGTATTACCACTATTATTATTTGTGTAGTGTTAAGTAATAGTTATATTGCATTCTCATGAGCCATAAGTGTGGTTAATTTTACATCAGTAATTATTGTGAGAGAAAGATTAGCGTACCCTCTAGCTCCGTGAGGAGCCTATTTTATATATATATATATATATATATATATATATATATATATATATATATATATATATATATATATATATATATATATATATATATATATATATATGGAGAAATGCGGCAGTGGAACAGCAAACAAAAATGTGGATAAACTAATAAGTTTCTGTAGTATTAACAACCTGGTCATTGGAGGAACACTTTTCCCACACAAAGAAATTCACAAATTAACATGGGAATCACCAAATGGAACTCCGCCTATGCCGGTCCCAAGCCCGGATGAAAAAGGAGGAGGGCGGCCTGCATGGAGGCCGTAAGGAGGCAGCCCCTCCACCATGCAAAGGCACAACAGGCCAATCACCTGTTTGCTTTAAATCACGATTACGAGCAATACAAGAGAGAAAACTGGACTGATTCTAAATGCGATGAACTGGAACGGACTACGGACTACGACTTATGGAACTTGGAACACAAGAAGTATAAATGGGAAGGAAGAGGAGCTGGTGGAAGAGATGAGGAAAGCAAAACTAGAAATCGTGGCTATAACGGAAACAAAGAAAAAAGGACAAGGAGTCATGGATCTCGATGGCAACACGCTGCTCTACAGTGGTGTACCCATATCTGAAAGAGCTAAATGGGGCGTGGGTTGCATTGTGGCCCAAAATCAAAAAGATAGTATCAAGGGATGGAACTTTGTCTCGGAGCGCATTATGGTTGTTAAACTAAAAGAAGGAGAAACCATAGTCAACCTGGTCATAGTGTATGGGCCAAATGAGGATGAGAGAGCAGAGGTCAAGGAGGAATTCTTTGAGCTGCTTCAAAGGACAGTGGATGACTGCCTAGATGAAGTTATCATGCTCGGAGATTTTAATGCCAGAGTTGGAAATGACCATGCTAGATGGGGTGGAGTTATCGGAAGATATGGAGAAGATACTCTCAACGACAATGGAAAGCGACTCCTTAGATTCTGCAGTGAGCAGAATCTGATCATTACAAACACAAAGTTCCCCCACAAGCGCATACATGCACACACTAGATGTGAACCATCAAAGAATGAGAAGTCAGTGATCGACTATGCCATTGTTCGGAGAAGCTCATTCAGATATGTCCGAGATGCTAGAGTCTGGAGGGGGCCAGAGATTGGAAGTGATCACTACCTGCTAACAATCAAAAGAACAACTGAAAGAGTTGCTCAGCCTAGGAACTGCCCAACATCACGCAAGAAACCAAGTAAACGAGCAGGAGAAATGAGCATTAGGACCTACAAGCTGAGAGAGCCAGAAATTAAGACCAGATATCAGGGGCTTATTGCTGCAGCGGTGAGCAACACAGAAGAACGACCTGATGACTTGGAAACCCTCTGGATTAAATTCAAGGATATCATAAAGACAGCTGCTGCAGAAGCATGCGGTGAAGTCCGACTTGGGAACAAGAGAAAGAGGACACCTTGGTGGACAGAGGAAGTCAAAGTGAAAATAAGAGAGAAGAAAATGGCATGGAAACAATACTTAGGAGCTAAAAACACAACAGGACAAATGGAAAAATATAGAGAATATGTGACACTCAGAACAGAAGCAAAGAACAAAGTGCTAGCAGCAAAACAGAAGTCCTGGGAAGAATTTGGAGAAAAGCTAGAAAAAGATGCACAAGAAAACCAGAAATTGTTCTATAAGACCCTAAAGAACATGAGGAAGGAAAAACAATGCTCTCTCAAATTGCTTACTGCCCCGAAGGAAGTAATGGAAAGATGGAAAGAATATTTCTCAGAACTCCTGGATGGTGAGCATAGTGAAGCATCAGAAATGATAAACACTAGCACAGAAGAGAAAACCAATGATGGTGAAGATGACATAAAGATGGAAGAACTGAAGGCAGCACTGGAGAAAATCAAGATGGGCAAAGCAGCAGGGCATGATGGCATAACACCAGAAATGGTTAAGTTCATGGGAGCATCAGGCGACCTATTACTCTTAAGAGTTTTACAGGCAGCGTGGTACAACAAGACCATACCAAAGGATTGGGAGATTGCCATCATAACACCAATTTTCAAAAAGGAAGACAATCGACAGTGTGGAAACCATAGAGGCATATCCCTTCTCAGTGTCCCTGGTAAAATCTACTCTAGAATCCTAGATCAGAGACTCCGACGCCTAGCTGAGCCACAATTGGATGAGGTCCAGTGCGGATTCCGAGCAAACCGAAGTACTCAAGACCTAATCTTCACACTCAGACACAGTGGTGGATGAAACAGAATTGCAATGCTAGGATTAATAACATATTGCCCAGCGTTCAACGTCTGATCTCATCATCTCATCTCAACCCATAACCCGTCATGGGTCGTAGGGGTGCCATGGTGGAAGCATCAGCAGACAGGGTCCTCCACTGCTCTCTATTCTCAGCAATGCGTACAAGTGTGGAGAAACCGTGTCCTGCCCATTCTTTGATGTTATCAGCCCAGGATTTTCTTTGCCTTCCTCTTCTCCGTTTACCTTCGACTGTTCCCTGGAGGACGTTTTCGAAAGGGAGTCATGACGAGTTACATGCCCAAACCAGGCAAGCTTTCGACGTTTCACTATTGACAAAAGTGGTTCTTGATGGCCTGCATAGGTGTTTATCTTCTCTCTAACATAGACATTTGTTTTGTGCTCTTTATAGCAAATGCGCAAAATTCTTCTATAACATTTATGCTCGAAAGCCTGAATCCTTCGCTCCGTATCTGCAGTGAGTGTCCAGCCCTCACACCCATACAAGAGAATAGATAATACAAGTGATTTGTATAATTTGATCTTCACAGGAAAACTGATGTTACTTTTCCAGATCACATTCAACCTTGTCATGGCAGCTGAGGCCATCTCAAGTCTTGTCTTGATTTCTTTATTTGATCTTCCATCACTACATATAGTGGACCCGAGATATTTAAAGGTGTTAACTTCTTCTAACGTTTGCCCATTTAACGTAATGTTGGTCGGAACATGTTTCTTATGGCTATTCACCAATATCTTGCTTTTTTCTATATTAATTTCCATCCCATATGTTCTTGTTACTTTCTCCAGTCTAGAGGTAAGGTCTTGAAGTTCTGATTCTGTTCCAGCTATCAGATCAATATCATCAGCAAAACGTAGATTACACAGAGGTCGGCCTCCAATCGATATGGTTGATTTATAATCGTAGAGAGCCTCCTGCATAATATGTTCTAGATAAATGTTAAAGAGCACTGGTGACAGGATACATCCCTGGCGAACTCCTACAGTTGTTTTGAAAAATTCTCCAATGTCATTGCTTGCAAAAACAGCTGATAATCTATGATTAATCACTCAGAACACGCTCGTTTTATTTTCCTCTGCTAAATTCTACAGCTTCAACTTTTTATGTGCTCTATGCAGTTCCATTTAACCTTGTTTATCTGTGTGTTTGCTATACATGTTTTCAAACATCGCTGTCCAAAAGCGGCCAGAAAATCTATCCAAACGATAATTGCATCTCTCAGACTTTAAACTGCTTAAAAAAAATAATAATACATATTACAGTATACTTTTCAATCAAGGAACGCATTATCAGGTATTTTGTAGCTTGCAGATATATTTTAAATGTATACTCAATATATATATATATATAAAACCAGAGCTGACCAAGACCGTACTCCACCTCCACGTGGTGGTCCTGGAAACAGTCTGCAGCAGTGCAGTCTGGCTGAGTGAGTACGGATTGTAGCGAGATTTGGTAAACACTTGCTTGGTTGTAGCGCGACACGCCCACGCGACACCCACACACACCAGCGCAAGGTCAGCGCTGCGGTCTTTCTTTGAAGTTGGTAGACAGCGGAAATGTGACTTACGGTTAAAAGCCATACAGTATTACTGAAGAATGAGGAAATAGCTATATAGGAATGTATGGCCGACTTTAAAAGTTTGCATTTACTGGACATTAAATTATTCACTACAGGAGAACGCATGGTTGGAATAATATTAAATAAATATAACTCAACAAAGGAGATAGGCTAGGAATTATATCCAAAAGGATATTATTCAAATATAAATAGTTTTAAAGATAATTAATATTTTTCACCTTCATCACATCGGCTAAAAGTTAGCTAATAATCTTTAAAAATTTATTACACTAACAAGCCTCAACGGAATTGTATAAAACTTATATGTAATGAAAGCCCCATATGGGGAAAAGGAAATGATATATAGGAAGGAAGGAAGGAGATAAGTGTGTGAGTGACAGAAGAGAAAAACGAGTACAGGAAAAGCACAGATTGTTTCAAATAGCTTCAAAACAGGAGATGAAACTAAAATCTTTTGGGGAATTTGGGAGCTGCTTTCTCGTACGCGCGAGAGACTGAAATATAAGGACAGAGCGGCGCATTGTAAATCACACACCAAATCCAGAAGCCAGAGTGAGAAACTGGAGGACAGCCTCTGCAAGAAAAGTTCTATTTTCACGCTGCATGCAGGGCAGATTAAGTTAAGCCAATACAGTCTCACCGTGAGCTTATTAATCCTAAGAGGGTATGTAAGTTTATTAAAAATATATGTATTACTAATATCATTTTATTTCAGATTTTATTTCTGATTGATTGTAGCAGATATAATAAAAAAGGGAATGACGCTAACCAGAGATAACCTTCACCGGCATTGTCAGGAAGCATAACCATTAATTGGTTAGCCAAATATATTATGGCTAATTCTTGCCTGGAAGCTTACGACATACCAGCAAGTACATAAGTGACTTGACATCCATAAGTGGAAGGCAAAGGTTATATCGTACCCATGTATCATAACATGTGATTTATTCATGTATATTGTTAATTCTGCACCTTATACATTATCTTATCATGCTATCTCTGTAATATACTACCATGATTCATTCATTTACATACAAACACTGAAGACATGGTCGCATCATGAACAGCAGAGGGTGGTGAGATTGTTAGAACAATGGCCACCTATTACTTCTTGTTCCAGGTTTTTATGATCAATGTTTATGATCATTCCTGATCGAGAAACTAAAGACTTGAAGAAGTTGATCCAGCTCACTGAAGCCTAGAGGTCAACCAAACTTCAACACCTTAGTCCCCCGTAGTTATAGGGCGGGCTGAAGGAAAGTCTTCCGTACTCCAGTGTGTCGGAGGAACCTCGAGCAGACGTGGATAAAGTTGAGTTTATATATTTCCATCCAACAAATCCTGTGAGCAGTTCTAAAACGACTTTCTAATGATGAAAACTAGATGGCAAGAGATAATGTGACAAACTTGTTTTATAAATTCAGTGGAAGATAAATCCAAGACTTTTTCTATTAGTTATTTTAATTTGTAACTGTAAATAATCATACATTTTACCATCTTCCAACACCCATTTATCATTACAAGAATATATAGATGTACATAATAAATTGGATAATTGTACTCATTTGACTTGTTAAATTTTTAACTGTTAAATTTTGAGTTACTTTTTCTAATTTAATTATAATATCACATAGGGTTACGATAGCGAAGTAGCATCTTATACTTCTGAAGCCTAAATCTATTGTCCAGCTCAGAGTATTCACAGCTGTAACTCACTTGTGATACCAGTGTACTTCTCGGGCACTGGAACTTCATACTTTCTGGAGAGAGATTCTACTTCTGCTCTACCACTACTATCATACTAGGAAAACCTTTCGCTACATTGGGGGCTCTTTCGCGGGATATTATTTTGTATCCTGGGCCACTATCTATGTATTCTTCTATCTTGAGCCACAAATAGTTTGTAAAAATAATTTTTTTTTTTGGAAAAAATTCTAAAAACTTAGAAATTTGTTTGTAATAGTAGTACCATTGAGTACGAAGTAAATAGGAAACGCTCACAAGGTTTTAAGGATTTGTCTTGTTCAAAGTAATTAATTGATTTTAATTAAGTTAGTTTGTTAGTGAAGATAAAATTATATACCCTCTGGTAAGTAAGCATCATGGCTGAATTGGTGAAGTTTAGAGCTGCGATTATGCAGGAAGGAAAAGACTTGGGTATGACAGGAGATGCTCTAATTCGATATATCACAACTGAAGTGGATAAATATTTAGATAGAGAGACCAAAAGAATGGAAGTTGAGGCTGAAGCTAAGAAATTAGAGGCAGAAAGAGAGACTAAAAGAATGGAAGTTGAGACTGAAGCTAAGAAATTAGAAGCAGAGAGAGAAGCCAAAAGACTGGAAAGAGAAGAAAAGAGACTAATTTTGGAAGCTGAAGAAAGAAGGTTACAAAGAGCGCATGAGTTAAGTTTAAAGGAACTTGAACTCCAGGGAGCAGCTAGCAATCATGGTGCTAGCTCACCTCACTCTGAGAGTAGCTCCAACCATAGCGCGGCAAATGGAGCCATGAGTTTCCACCTGGATCCATTTATTGAAAAAGAGGACGCCATTGAGTCGTACCTGGATAGATATGAGAGACTGGCCTCTACCTATGGATTGGAAAAGGAAAAATGGAGCCTTAAGCTATCTCAGGGGTTGAGGGGAGTTTCATACGATGTTTATTTAAAACTCTCAAAAGAAGACCAGGAAGATTATGAAATCTTAAAACAAGCTTTACTGGTCAGGTACGAAAAGAATTCTGAATCTTATAGAAAGAGATTCCGAACTGCTAAGCTACTTCCAGGAGAAAACTATCACCAGTTTTCTGCCAGATTGGAAACTTATCTGACAAAATGGATTAGCTTAGGAAAGTGTCAAGATATAAAAGAAATGGTCATGATGGAGCAACTGAGAGAATCCATGCCTCAAGAAATGAGAAAATTTCTTATGGAACAAGGAGCTGAGAGATTGGAAGATATTTTAACCATGGCTGAAAGATATCAAGCAGCTCAGTCAGAAGTATCAGGAAATAAGAAGAAGCAGGGTGAGAACTTCAAACCTTCACAAAACTTTACCAACTATGAACACAGGGACAATTCCAACAAGAACAAACACAGAACTGATTATAAAGACAAAAACCCTCTAGGATCAGAAAAGAAACCTCCAAGAAAGGAAGGAAAGTGGTGTAAATCTTGCCAAATGAGTAACCACAATACTGCGGAATGCAGACGGAAAAACCCTCCTCATCACGCTGCATGCCTTACAACAGAGAACAAGGGAAGGAAGGACCTGGCAGATAGTCAGAATGACCTCCATCATCCCCCTGTCTGTGAGGAAGTGACCTTGAATGGCACCCAAGTACTGTGCTTATATGATACAGGCTTGGACTTTGACTCAGTAGTGTGCTCTTCTCTGGTGAGTCCGGAACAGATAACCACAGAAACAGTGGAAATCAGAGGACCAGTCAAGGGAGCAGGAACCATGACACTGCCCATAGCCCGAATCAACATAAGATCTCGCTATGTGGAAGGAGAGATCAAAGCAGCAGTGATGGACAACCCTATCTACCCATTAATACTGGGATGTAGATATGTCTTTCTAGGAGAACCTATAAGACCCATAGTGATGGCAACAGTCCAGACCAGGGCAAGCTCTAAGAAAGAGGAGGACACTATCATCAATACTCATCCAGAAGAGATGAGAAAGGCTCAAACTGCTGACAGTACATTGAAGCCTTGCTTTGGCAAATTACCTAAAAGCCATAACCCTCCAGAGAAAGGAGACTTATATATGAAAAAAGGCCTACTATATAGAAAAGCTGGAACAGGACCAAAAGGACATGGACAGCTTGTAGTGCCAAAATCATACAGGGAGCAGGTTATGAAGCTAGGACATGCTATACCCTTCAGTGGACATATGGGAATAGGGGCCACTGGACAACGGATAGCCTGTCACTACTTTTGGCCAGGGATCACAGAGGACATAAAGAGGTATGTGAGATCCTGTCCAGAATGCCAAAGAGTAGCTCCTAAACATAGGACTGCACCAGCAACACTGGGAGAAATGCCCATCATGGGAACGCCCTTCGAACGTGTTGCCGTGGATATTGTTGGACCCCTCAGTAGGACCAAGAAGAGAAATGCATATATCTTAACCTTGGTCGATACTTGCTCTATGTGGGGAGAGGCAGTAGCAATGTCATCGATAGATTCGAAACATGTGGCAGAGGCACTGTTAACAATATTCACCCGATTAGGTTTCCCACATCAAATATTGACTGACAATGGTTCTCAGTTTAGGGGAAAGCTAACACAAGAAGTATTCAGGTTATTTCAAGCTAGACATTATCACTGTAGCCCGTACCACGCCCAAGGGAATGGTCAAGTAGAGCGGTTCAATGGCACGCTCATTTCAATCCTTAGAAAGTTGGCTAGTGAGAAACCTGAAACTTGGGACACATACTTACCCTCAGCACTATTTGCCTATAGGGAAGTCCCACATAACTCCACAGGATTGGCTCCAGCTACATTGTTGTTTGGACGACCAATCAAAGGTCCACTGGAAGCATTGTTGCGGACATGGACTGATGAAAAAGCAGAAGAAACCGTGACTTCTTCATACCAATACGTCAACGAGTTGACATCTCGATTGAAAACAAGTTGGAAACTGGCAAATGATAACTTGAGACAGGCCAGGAGGAAGCAGGCTGCTTACTACAATAAAACAGCAAAAGATAGGGAACTTGAGGTGGGAGAAAAGGTTCTGTTACTGTTGCCCAGCAGCAATAATAAATTGCAAATTGGATGGCAGGGACCCTACGTCATATTGGAAAAACTTTCCCGGACCAACTATAAGATTGACAAGAAAGGAAAGGAGAAGGTGTATCATGTCAACCTTCTTAAAAAGTATTATGACAGGGAAGCATCAGAAGTTGCCCATATCATGACCCTGGCCATTGCAACAGAAATGCAGGATGAACCAATTTCCTCCATGGAATACCCCCTATCAACTACGGAAAGCTATGCTCAGGTTAATGTGAGTGAACATTTAACTCTTGAGCAGAGGAAAAAGGTTCAGGAGGTGTTAGAAATCCATGCTGATGTACTCACAGATAAGCCGGGGTGTACTAATCTGTTAGAGTATGACATGACGATTACTGACCCTACACCAGTTTGTATGCGGACATACCCTATACCTTATGCTAAAGGACAGGCACTCAAGGATGAGATTGATTATCTCTTAAAAGAGAAAATTATTTCAAAGTCTGAATCTCCCTACAGCTCAAGTGTGGTGCTATTAAGGAAGCCTAGTGGTGAACACAGGTTATGCATTGATTATAGGAAACTAAATGCTATCACTGAATCTCAGGTAGACCCATTACCTGACACCAATCAGTTGTTTGCTACATTGAGTAAGGCTCGGTATTTTTCAAAAGTAGATCTAAGCAAGGGATACTACCAAATACCAGTGAAACCAGAAGTTAGGAAACTGTTAGCCTTTAGTACACCGGATGGACATTACGAGTTCAATGTACTCCCATTTGGTTTAAAGAATGCTCCAAGTATCTTCACCAGAATGATGAGGAAATTGTTGGAACCATTACAAAATCCTCATATCACCAACTTCATGGATGATATTCTGATTGCTACCACTACATTCGAGGAACACGTAGTAGCACTCTCCATGTTGTTAGGTAGATTAAGAGAAACGGGATTGACAGCACGCCCAACTAAGTGTCATATTGGATGTGAGACATTGGAATTTTTAGGTCACACTATCTCTACAGGGCAAATGTCTCCGGACCCAAAGAATGTAGAGAAAATGAGAAAAGCACCAAGACCACAAACTAAGAAGGATGTAAGATCCTTTGTGTCACTGTGCGGGTTTTATCAGAAATATATACCCCATTTTAACTCATTGTGCGCGCCATTAACCGACTTAACCAAAAAAGGTCAGCCGGATAAAATACAATGGACTGTGGAGTGTGAACAGGCTTATACAGAGTTGAAAAATAAGCTGACAAATAAACCTATCCTTGCCCTTCCCGATCTCACACAAGAATTCGTACTAAGAACGGATGCTAGCAATGTAGGCATCGGAGCAACATTACTACAGCGGGCAGACACACCGCCACATATGCTATTACCAGTAGCTTTTGCCAGTAGAAAGTTAAATACAGCTGAGAGAAATTATTCTACCGTTGAACGTGAATGCCTCGCTTTGGTCTGGTCGATCAACAAATTCGCCCCTTTTCTTTACGGGAAACACTTCATTGTGGAAAGTGATCACCAGCCTTTGATGTTTTTAGCAGTGTCTAAAAAATTAAATTCACGACTTTTAAGGTGGAGTTTACTGTTATCTCCATATTCGTTCAATGTGAGATACATACCAGGACGGGACAATCTTGGACCCGATTTTTTAAGTAGGCATCCTATCAAAGGAGATATAGAGAAACAGAAAATTAAGGAGGAACTGCAGCATGTGTTACCAAAAAGTTAACCGTGCAGGCACTGTTTTAAAGAAGAGGGCTCTGTAGCGAGATTTGGTAAACACTTGCTTGGTTGTAGCGCGACACGCCCACGCGACACCCACACACACCAGCGCAAGGTCAGCGCTGCGGTCTTTCTTTGAAGTTGGTAGACAGCGGAAATGTGACTTACGGTTAAAAGCCATACAGTATTACTGAAGAATGAGGAAATAGCTATATAGGAATGTATGGCCGACTTTAAAAGTTTGCATTTACTGGACATTAAATTATTCACTACAGGAGAACGCATGGTTGGAATAATATTAAATAAATATAACTCAACAAAGGAGATAGGCTAGGAATTATATCCAAAAGGATATTATTCAAATATAAATAGTTTTAAAGATAATTAATATTTTTCACCTTCATCACATCGGCTAAAAGTTAGCTAATAATCTTTAAAAATTTATTACACTAACAAGCCTCAACGGAATTGTATAAAACTTATATGTAATGAAAGCCCCATATGGGGAAAAGGAAATGATATATAGGAAGGAAGGAAGGAGATAAGTGTGTGAGTGACAGAAGAGAAAAACGAGTACAGGAAAAGCACAGATTGTTTCAAATAGCTTCAAAACAGGAGATGAAACTAAAATCTTTTGGGGAATTTGGGAGCTGCTTTCTCGTACGCGCGAGAGACTGAAATATAAGGACAGAGCGGCGCATTGTAAATCACACACCAAATCCAGAAGCCAGAGTGAGAAACTGGAGGACAGCCTCTGCAAGAAAAGTTCTATTTTCACGCTGCATGCAGGGCAGATTAAGTTAAGCCAATACAGTCTCACCGTGAGCTTATTAATCCTAAGAGGGTATGTAAGTTTATTAAAAATATATGTATTACTAATATCATTTTATTTCAGATTTTATTTCTGATTGATTGTAGCAGATATAATAAAAAAGGGAATGACGCTAACCAGAGATAACCTTCACCGGCATTGTCAGGAAGCATAACCATTAATTGGTTAGCCAAATATATTATGGCTAATTCTTGCCTGGAAGCTTACGACATACCAGCAAGTACATAAGTGACTTGACATCCATAAGTGGAAGGCAAAGGTTATATCGTACCCATGTATCATAACATGTGATTTATTCATGTATATTGTTAATTCTGCACCTTATACATTATCTTATCATGCTATCTCTGTAATATACTACCATGATTCATTCATTTACATACAAACACTGAAGACATGGTCGCATCATGAACAGCAGAGGGTGGTGAGATTGTTAGAACAATGGCCACCTATTACTTCTTGTTCCAGGTTTTTATGATCAATGTTTATGATCATTCCTGATCGAGAAACTAAAGACTTGAAGAAGTTGATCCAGCTCACTGAAGCCTAGAGGTCAACCAAACTTCAACACCTTAGTCCCCCGTAGTTATAGGGCGGGCTGAAGGAAAGTCTTCCGTACTCCAGTGTGTCGGAGGAACCTCGAGCAGACGTGGATAAAGTTGAGTTTATATATTTCCATCCAACAAATCCTGTGAGCAGTTCTAAAACGACTTTCTAATGATGAAAACTAGATGGCAAGAGATAATGTGACAAACTTGTTTTATAAATTCAGTGGAAGATAAATCCAAGACTTTTTCTATTAGTTATTTTAATTTGTAACTGTAAATAATCATACATTTTACCATCTTCCAACACCCATTTATCATTACAAGAATATATAGATGTACATAATAAATTGGATAATTGTACTCATTTGACTTGTTAAATTTTTAACTGTTAAATTTTGAGTTACTTTTTCTAATTTAATTATAATATCACATAGGGTTACGATAGCGAAGTAGCATCTTATACTTCTGAAGCCTAAATCTATTGTCCAGCTCAGAATATTCACAGCTGTAACTCACTTGTGATACCAGTGTACTTCTCGGGCACTGGAACTTCATACTTTCTGGAGAGAGATTCTACTTCTGCTCTACCACTACTATCATACTAGGAAAACCTTTCGCTACACGGATCGCAGAGGGAAGGCAAACCCTGTCCCAAAAATGTCGTGCTGAAGTCGGATGTGTCGACCGAAAGGTGCAGATATCACAGCTACTGCGTAAACAGACACAACGCAACCACCGTCCTTTTCAGGGCGAACAAGGAAGAAGAAGAAGACACTCAGGCAGCTGAGTGAAAAGGCCCTTGAGTATAAGAGTGAGATACATCTTTGTTTCATAGATCTGGAAAAGGCATTTGACAGGGTCCCCTGGAGCAAACTTTGGGACTGTTTGGCAAGGAAGAATATTCCAGCACCTCTGATTCATGCTATACAGAGCTTCTACAAGTCTTGCAGAAATTATGTGAGGACAGCAAACCATGTCAGAAGAGTTCAAGATCACCACTGGTGTAAGACAAGGTGATATCCTATCACCTTACCTCTTCATACTCCTTATGGACGATGTCATCAAGGCATGTAAGGAGAGAACAAGAAAGTATTCAGTAGGGTACTGGAAGATGAGACAGGTCTATATTTCGGAGCTGGCATTTGCTGATGATGTTACCCTGATTGCTAAATCAGAGGCACATCTCCAATCCAACCTGCAAGTCTGGAAGGAAGAGCTGGAGAAGAGAGGGATGGTCATAAGCAGCTCTAAAACAAAATCCATGGTGATATCACGAGAAGAAAGAAGACATCAGATTAAGCTAGGAGAACAGGTCCTGGAGCAGGTCGACCACTTTAAATACCTCGGAGCTATTATAGACCGAAAGGGAGGCATCAGAGAAGAGTTGGCCACTCGAAAAGCAGATCCTGGGAGACTTTTTCAGGCCATAAATCGAGGATTCCTCAGCAAGAGAGAGGTTGGTAAGAAAACGAAGATGGCTGTATACCGCTCCACCTATGTCCCAGTCTTGACATATGGATGCGAGTCATGGGCAATGACTACAACCCATAAAAGCCAGATCCAAACCTCAGAAATGAGATATCTGAGGAAGGTGGTTGAAGTAACAAGAAGAGACATGGTACGCAACCAGACGATACGTCAAGGCCTTAAATCCTACCCCCTGCAGACCCAAGTAGAACAGTCCCAATTAAGATGGTTTGGCCATGTCTGCAGAATGGGAGAAGATCGGATACCACGACAAGCATGGGAAACAAAGAGCCAAGGATCCAGACCCCGAGGACGACCCAGAGTCCGCTGGGAGGACAACATTAGACAATCTTTGAAGGACCAAGGACTAGAATGGAACCAGGCCAGGAGGAAGACAGCCGATAGGATAGTCTGGCGCTCTCTCTTCCAAACCTCTACACCTCACGGTAGAAGGGGAACGACTAAGTAAGTAAGTATCACCAAATGGTCGGGACAGAAACCAGATAGATCACATCATGATTAATGGTAGATGGAGACATGCATTACAAGATGTGAAGGTAAGAAAAGGTGCAGATGTGGGAAGTGATCACCATTTAGTAGTAGCAAAACTGAAAGTGAAACTAAGAAGGGCTGCTGGACCAACTGTAACTACACAGAAAAGGTTTTACATCAGCAAATTGAAAGACCCCCTTACCAGAAAAGCTTTTGCGGCTGACATAAAGAAACGATATCAATTTGCCAAAAGTCAGGAAAAGACATTGACTGATGATATAGACCAGAAATTCAACACCATTTCAACAATATATAAGGAAAGCAGCAAATCATGCTTGGGATTCCAGGAAAGGAAGAAGCAAGACTGGATAACACCAGAAACATTAAACACCATAACACTGAGAAAGGTAATGAAAAGAAAGAAAACAGAAGCGAAGTCGCCCAGGTTTAAAAAAACTATATAGCGAACAGTACAGTCAGCTGGACAAGGAAGTTAAACGCCAAACCCGAGCCAAGAAAAGGAATTTCCTAGACGATCTTGCAAGACAGGCAGAAGAGGCAGCACTGAGAAATGAACAAAGCACAGTATACCCAAAATAACTAAATTCATCAGCGGAAAACGAGGTGCAAACAACATCACATTAGTAAGGGATATGCAAGGAAATCTCATCACGACAGCAGAGGTTCAGGAAACAAGATGGGCAGAGCACTTCAGAGAAACTCTGAACAAGGAACCACCAGAGACACAATTGAATGTTTCTGAGGCTGAAAACGATCTAGATGTAAATACAGACACTCCACGAAAAGAAGAAATCATCACAGCAATAAAAAGGTTAAAGAACGGAAAAGCCCCTGGCCATGATAACTTAAATGCAGAGCTATTTAAGACAGACACTGAGCTAGCAGCAGAACTATTAGAACCATTATTTGCACAAGTCTGGAAAACAGGGACAACACCATCAGAGTGGAACAAAGGAATAATTGTCAAATTGCCCAAGAAGGGAGATCTTGCAGACTGCAATAATTGGAGAGGAATCACTCTTCTCTCAGTTCCCAGCAAAATACTAGGCAGGATAATTATACAGAGAATTTCAAAAGCAGTAGACCACAAACTGAGGAAAGAACAAGCAGGATTTAGAAAGAACAGAAGATGTGTGGATCATATATTCACTCTCAGGAACATTATAGAGCAGTGCTCAGAATGGCAAAGACAGCTGTACATTAATTTCGTTGATTTTGAAAAGGCTTTTGACAGCATACATAGGGACAGTTTATGGAAAATATTGAGGGCTTATGGCATTCCAAGCTGCATAGTGTCAATCATAAAAAGCCTCTATGCCAACTTTACATGTAGTGTTGGGCAGAGCAACCTAACCTTTGAGGTGAAGACAGGAGTACGATAGGGATGCCCCTTATCAACAACTCTATTTTTAACAGTCGTAGATTGGGTGATGCGCCAGACAACAGAGGACAGTCCAAGAGGAATAAGAGGGACTACATTTTCTACATTGGAAGATCTGGAATATGCAGATGACACTGCACTACTAGCACATTCACATCAACGCATCCAGGAAAAAACGGATAGGCTTAATAAGTATAGCCAGCAGGTGGGCTTGAACATCAACCTAAAGAAGACAGAGGTCATGACGCTCAATGTGAGCAACCCTGAGCCCACATCAGTAAGGAATCAGCAACTGGTACAGACAGACACCTTCACATACCTAGGATGCATAGTAACACCAGACGGCGGGGCAAGCAAAGACATCAACATCAGAATGAATAAAGCAAGAACAGCCTTTTTTAGCATTAACAACATCTGGAAGTCCTCTCAATACAGCACAAGCACCAAATTAAAATTATATCAGAGCTGTGTGCTCTTTGTGCTTCTCTATGGTGCGGAATACTAGAGAGTTACAGAGAAGGAAATGTCGAAATCGTCCTCTTTTCACACGACATGCCTAAGAAAAATTCACCGCATCTTTTGGCCGAATACCATCACCAACCAAGATCTGCTTACTCGGAGCTAGCAGGAGGACATGCACACCATCATAGCTGGCAGACGCTGGAGCTGGGTTGGCCATGTCCTCAGAAGAGACCCTGATGCCATCACCAGAACAGCTATGCTTTGGACCCCTGAAGGAAAACGAAAGAGAGGCCGACCAAAAACAACCTGGCGGAGGACTGTGGAGGCTGACATGCAAAGAATGAACCAGAGTTGGGACACTGTACGAAGGATGGCCGCCGACCGAGCAAAATGGAGTCAATTTGTTGTTGCCCTACAAGACGCCACTAGGCGTGATGGCCACTGACTGCTTTGACGGTTGGCGGCTATGGATCAAAGAAGAAGATATTGTATTTTAGCCTTCGTATATTATGATGTATATTATGATTCAGTTACCTTCAAAACTGAATATTATCATTTAGGTCTTTTTCCAAACTTCCGTCTCTAACGACCATAACATCTATGTTTTTTAAATCTTTTTTCCCCCTAATAATTGCTCACTCCAACTTTGGCGTTTCTCTCTCTCGACATTCTACTTATTTTTAAACTTTCTGTCTTCTCTATTAATCTGTATACCATGCTCTAGATCAGTTGTATTCAACCTGGGGTACACTTACCCATAGGGGTACAAGAAAACATCTAAAGGGGTACGTGAAAAAAAAAAAATCTACCAATGCACTGTCGGGGTTTTTTCTTATTTTTCATTATTTTAAGTAAATTACTTTGAGTACTTTTTTTTTAAAAGATAACCTGTTGAGGCAATAAACATTTTATTTTATTATTATTTTTCCATCTTGTTTCTCTTCTATTTTATTTTGATGCAATAGTTCGGCTGTTTACTCTGATACGCGTCTTAATACCGCCTTACTCCCGACCCGCTTCTAACTCCATGCCTCTCGTAATAAGTATATTTCGTGATGTAGGTGACAGTGGTACGGCGAGAGTCAAGTTAAAGGCTTGTAGCGATGCAGCAGCTTGGTGAGATTATTTGGCGCAGCAGCCGCAAGAGGCGCCACTATATTTTATAATATAACGTGTTATGTCATAATAATTTCTCAACGTCCACATATGAGTAAATTACTTTATTTTAGATTAATTTTCCTTAGTATTATCATTATTCATTATCACAGAAGAGAAAACCAATGGTGGTGAAGATGACATAAAGATGGAAGAACTGAAGACAGCACTGGAGAAAATCAAGATGGGCAAAGCATGATGGTATAACACCAGAAATGGTTAAGTACATGGGAGCATCAGGTGACCTATTACTCCTAAGGGTCCTACAGGCAGCGTGGTGCAACAAGGCTATACCAAAGGATTGGGAGATTGCCATCATAACACCGATTTTCAAAAAGGGTGACAATCGACAATGTGGAAACCACAAACCACAGAGGCATAAGTCCAGTGCAGATTCCGAGCAAACCGAAGTACTCAAGACCTAATCTTCACACTCAGGCAGCTGAGTGAAAAGGCCCTTGAGTATACAAGTGAGATCCATCTTTGTTTTATAGATCTGTAAAAGGTGTTTGACAGGGTCCCCTGGAGCAAACTTTGGGACTGTTTGGCAAAGAAGAACATTCCAGCACCTCTGATTCATGCTATACAGATATTCTACAAGTCTTGCAGAAATTATGTGAGGTTTAGTAAACTATAAGTCAGAAGAGTTCAGGACCACCACTGGTGTAAGATAAGGCGATATTCTGTCACCTTATCTTTTCATACTCCTCATGGACGATGTCATCTAGGCAGTGGGGTACTGGAAGATGAGACAGGTCTGTATTTCAGAGCTGGCATTTGCTGATGATGTTGCCCTGATTGCTAAATCAGAGGCACATCTCCAATCCAACCTGCAAGCTTGGAAGGAAGAGCTGGAGAAGAGAGGTATGGTCATAAGCAGCTCTAAAACAAAATCCATGTGATATCACGAGAAGAAAGAGTACATCAGATTAAGCTGGGAGAACAGGTCCTGGAGCAGGTCGACCACTTTAAATACCTCGGAGCTATTATAGACCGAAAGGGAGGCATCAGAGAAGAGTTGGCCACTCGAAAAGCAGCAGCTGGGAGACTTTTTCAGGCCATAAACCGAGGATTCCTCAGCAAGAGAGAGGTTGGTAAGAAAATGAAGAAGGCTGTATACAGTTCCACATATGTCACAGTCTTGACATATGGATGCGAGTCATGGGCAATGACCACAACCCACAAAAGCCAGATCCAAACCTCAGAAATGAGGTATCTGAGGAAGGTGGTTGAAGTAACAAGAAAAGACATGGTACGCAACCAGATGATACGTCAAGGCCTAAAATGCCACCCCCTGCAGACCCAAGTAGAACAGTCCCAATTAAGATGGTTTGGCCATGTCTGCAGAATGGGAGAAGATCGGCTACCACGACAAGCATGGAAAACAAAGAGCCAAGAATCCAGACCCCCAGGACGACCCAGAGTCTGCTGGGAGGACAACATTAGACAATCTTTGAAGGACCAAGGACTAGAATGGAACCAGGCCAGAAGGAAGACAGCTGATAGGATAGTCTGGCGCTCTCTCTGTCGGGAGAGGTTCAGATGTTATTAAGATGTAAGATATCCTGGACAAAAAGATGTATCAGATGATACTAGGATAGTGCCAGATAAGAGACTGAGCTTACAAGAAATACCCCCTTCTCTGAAAAGAGTAAGTGCGTATCAACAATCAAAGGTAGGATCAAGCTGTATAAACCTTCAGGTATGATGATAGTGTTTGTTCCTGAATGTCTATGTGCTACCTCTCCAGATCCTCCCTTGAATAATGGTTATTAATTTTGTATTGACTCTGCTAGGGGATTAAATATGTAACTATATATCAACCAGAACCTTAACTCAATTCAAATAATTCAGCAAGATTGATTGTACATATTTACAATTTATTGATCCTATACTGTTTATCTTTTCGGTTAGGTAACTTATAAAGACTTCAAATGTTTTTACAAAATAAAATAAATAAACATGGAATGTCAACTTCCAAAATAGTTCAATATGATAAATTTATCTTTCAAATATCAATTATATATTTCACATAAGTTTATCACTTTTGCTGGACTGTGGAGTTAGTAATCATTTTAATAATGTCCATCATGAGTCATCACTCACTAGGTTTGTGTTATTTGTATTTTATTTATTAAATATAGTCTCTGGATAGGATGACCAGTGGAATTGCTTTTCCACTTATCTGTTACGCTGAGATGCATCCGACTCTAGCCATGATCACACAATGTCTGGATCTCCAGGCCGGGAAAACAGGGTAACCAGTTCTATGAACCTCAAGAACTATCACACCACAGAGTCCCACAGAAGTGGATGTCTCGTACAATCTTGGTAGTTGCAGGAAAAAACCTGGAATACAAATAATCACAACCCCTGTATGGTCCAGCACTATTCTGTCCACACACACAATGGACATAACAAACAGTGTCAGACATTGTGCTAACATTTGCACAGGACAATTTACCTCAGTACCACTCACAGCCAGTTCAGTGTGCCTACACTTTCCTTATAAATCCTAAGTTAGATCCATTTGTCCATGATCCGCTTCCATACAATGATTTGGTCTAGTATAAACTACTAAGTAATACCTTGATCAATACATTTTAACAAATCCTGTCATCGTTTCTTATGGTCCTGATAAGTGTGTCGTTCTTTTAAGAAATACTCCTTTAAATACTTTATCAAACTTACAGGCTTTCTTTGGCCATCATTCTCAATTATTCTACACATTTACAAGGCTGGCTTTCCTCTTAACTGTACACATATGCTGGCAGTTTCTGCCGGCAACACACTAGTCCTGTAATTTTTCTTAACACATACCACACCTTTCTAACGCACAAGTGGATTAATCACAGGAAAATTACATAAATACAAGGGGATTGACATAAGTCTTGGGCCTGACCATGAAGGAGTCACAGGTGGAAGATGAAACTTGGCACATTTAAAGTTCATCATATTTGCACTGCATGTGTGAAGTACGCGTTTGTTTCTTCAATGGGTTTTCCCGCTACGGTGCACGGCGCAATGTACCCTATTGATCGGATTTGCTGCTCCAAAGATTTGACAAAACAATGGAAAAGAAGGAGGCCAGAGCTGTGATAAAATTTCTGATGTTTCAGGGAAAAACACCTACAGAAATACACAGGGAGATGGAACCAATGTTTCGTGATTCTTGTCCTTCATATACTTTGGTAAAAAACTGGTGTCAACAGTTTAAGTGCGGCCACTCAAATGTTGCTGATCTGCCAAGATCTGGTAGACCAGCCTCAGAGTGCAACGATGAAAATGCAATAAGAGTGAAGAAAATCATTGACCAGGATCGAAAAATGACAATTGTGGAGATAGCTAATAGAGTAAAACTGAATGAAAGAACAGTTTATAGAATTTTACACAACAGACTGAACATGAGAAAAGTGTGTGCACGCTGGGTTCCGCGACTGTTGACACGTGAACAGAAGCAAACGAGGGTAAATTGCTGTCAACAGTTGCTCAAAAAGTGTCAGTCAAAAAACTTTTTGGAGACCATGGTAGATGAGACTTGGGTACACCATTATGACCCCGAATCCAAAATTGCCAGCATGCAAGTGAAAACCCTGGGCTCCCCAACACCTGTCAAGCCGAGATCGCAGAAATCTGCAGGAAAAGTGATGCTGACTGTTTTTTGGGACGCCAAAGGTGTCCTGTTGAAAGATTATCTGCCTCGTGGCAACACAGTTAATGGACAGTACTATGCAGATCTTCTCACCAAACTAAGAAAGGTTGTGACAAGGAAACGAGGGATAACGCGCACTCAAAATCTTCCTTTGCTTCAAGACAACGCGCCCTCTCACAAAGCACGGCTTGTGCAGCTAGCAGCCAACGATTTGAATATTGAAATTCTTCCCCACCCACCATATTCTCCAGATTTGGCTCCATCAGACTTTTTTCTATTCCCAAATCTTAAAAAACAGCTAAAAGGAAATCATTTTGACAGCGATGAAGAAGTTATACTGGCATGTGATGACTGGTTTAGTTTGAAAAATAGTGTGTTTTACTCCCAAGGTCTTTTCAAGGTCAAGCAGAGATGGCAGAAGTGTGTCAATTAAGACGGTGGCTATATTGAAAAGGAATAAACACTATACAAAATTTCAGCTCTCTGTGACATGTCCTTCATGGTCAGGCCCAAGACTTATGTCAAGCTCCTTGTATATACATATATATATTCTTTCTTACCCTCAGGCAATACACACAAGCTGTAACAGGCTGTTAATGGGCATCTAGGTCTGCTAGGCAGATGCAGTGGCAAAGTATATGACAGTAACACTTTTACCGCTCTTCTGTTCAGCTTGCTTTTTGAAAAAGTTGTGGCCTCAATTCAGCCAAGTTCAAGGACTTATATACTACCGCATCCTCCGTCTCGGATGGCATGGGGTAAAAGCGGTGTTACAAATCTAAAACTAAGGCGTATTTTTGCCTTCTGTTCAATTAGCAACATTTTTAATATTCATTATCTTTCTTAATTCTGGGCCGATTTTGATCATTTAAAGCTTATACTGTGAATTTATCTCTACCGTTCTATATAATAATTGTTTAGGTAGCAAAATGCATTTAAATCTATGCAGACTTAACTAACAAAATTGGGGACTACTCTGATGTATAGATGTCATTTTAAACGATATTTCTCTATAAATAAACTACTATTCGAGGAAGTCTTTGCACCTACCTCTAAAGTAACATTCCCATTGTTGAAATATCTATACCTTTCCGTTTAAACATCGTTAGTCCTTAAGAAATTAAATAACTTCATACTATCATTTACACAAAATGGGCCTCTATGTTAAGCATAAATGTTCCAGTATACACACCAAGAAAGGAGCATTTTCATTGGCTATTGTATCAGACAGTTTCCCACAGTAAGGCTTACGGTATGATGTGTTGTAAGACAGACCAAATCATGACACTCTCTTCCAAACCTCTACACCTCACGGTAGAAGGGGAACGACTAAGTAAGTAAGTATTATCATTATTCATTTGTTTTGTTGCATATCCCAGTAGACTGACACACTTTTGATAAACACTGATATAGGCTCGGGACCAAACATCGATCTCCTCTGTCCCCAGGGGTATTGTGTCATCCCCTTCTACATGATGCATCTAAATATGTCTTTCATTGGGGATGCTACATAGTGTGATCATCTCTTTAAAAAATTAAACTGGTCAAGATAATTCCCCACCATGAAGCAGCCCTCAACACCCTACTCCACAAACATCACATATGTATGGCTTCTCTCCAGTATGTATTCTTTAGTGTTCTTTCAGGTTAGAAAACTGTGTAAACCCTACACCAGATAGAATGTGAATGGTTGGAGAAATAAAGCTACCAAACCAGGGCCCATTTCTAGTGGGGTATCTTTATCGAAATCCTAGTGCAGGACTTATATGTTATGAAGATTTCACCATAATGATGGACAATGTATATACCACAGTCAAGAAGGTTGTTCTTCTTGGTGATTTCAATATAGATATACACAATTCAAATCTAACATGGAAGAATATAATACTATCATACAACTTTAAACAAATAGTTAACCAGCCTACAAGAGTAACACAAGCATCATCCACACTCATCGACCACATCTACGTAACTTGCCCAGAAAACATAATAGAATGCACTGTCCCTAATATTGCAATCAGTGACCACTATCCAGTATGCTGTACATGGTCAAAGAATAAATGTAAAGTTCCGAAATATAAACATGTAAGTAAGAAGTTTCAAACATTTCAGTCAGGAACTATTTTTAAATGACATGCTAACTGCACCTCTCGCCCATGTTTACCAACTTCCTGATCCAGATGACACTACTGCATACTGGACAAAAAATTTTATAGTGTTTTTGACATGCACGTACCAGCTAAGGAAATTCATGTCAAACAACAATTAAAATCTCCTTGGATCACGCAGGAAGTGTTGGAGGCTATGAGGCAGAGAGATCAAGCGCATAAAAATAAGGACCTCAACACATACAGGGTATACAGGAACAAGGTTCAATATTTAATTCGCAAAGAAAAAGAAAAATAACTTTAGAAATATAGTTCAGAACAAATCAAATAGTAAGGAAATATGGAAGGCATTTAACACCTTAGCGAAAAAACGTAATGCACCAGACTCATTCTCTTCCACCACTTCATTTACTTGCACAGACTTCAGCAATCACTTTCAAGCAGAAATAAACAGTCTAAAATCCACAATACCACATTCCCCTAGTGACTTAGACAAACTTTCAGCATTCTGTGAGAACAAATGTACAAACTCCATTGCACCCAACATTCCTTTTATGACAGTTAATGAAGTGTATAGCTATCTTCTTGGCCTTAAAGATAATAGCTCATCAGGGCTTGATGGAATTAGCAATCGAATACTGCATTATGCTGCACCAGTTATCAGTGATTCACTATCTTGTATATATATATTCAATGTATTCTTCTTCTTCTTTCTTTGATCCTTAGCCCCTGACCGTCAAAGCAGTCAGTGGCCATCACGCTTAGTGGCGTCTTGTAGGGCAACAACAAATTGATTCCACTTTGCTCGGTCGGCGGCCATCCTTCGTACAGTGCCCTAACTCTGGTTCATTCTTTGCATCTCAGCCTCCACAGTCCTCCGCCAGGTTGTTTTTGGTCGGCCTCTTTCGTTTACCTTCAGGGGTCCAAAGCATAGCTGTTTTTGTGATGGCATCAGGGTCTCTTCTGAGGACATGGCCAACCCAGCTCCAGCATCTGCCAGCTATGATGGTGTGCATGTCCTCTTGCTTGCTCTGAGTAAGCAGATCTTGGTTGGTGATGGTATTCGGCCAAAAGATTCGGTGAATTTTCTTAGGCATGTTGTGTGAAAAGAGGACGATTTCGACATTTCCTTCTCTGTAACTCTCCAGCATTCCACACCATAGAGAAGCACAGAAAGCACACAGCTCTGATATAATCTTAATTTTGTGCTTGTGCTGTATTGAGGACTTCCAGATGTTGTTTAGGCTAAAAAAGGCTGTTCTTGCCTTATTCATTTTGATGTTGATGTCTTTGCTTGCCCCGCCATCTGGTGTTACTATGCATCCTACGTATGTGAAGGTGTCTGTCTGTACCAGTTGCTGATTCCTTACTGATATGGGCTCAGGGTTGCTCACATTGAGCATCATGACCTCTGACTTCTTTAAATTGATGTTCAAGCCCACCTGCTGGCTAAACTTATTAAGTCTATTCGTTTTTTCCTGGATGTGTTGATGTGAATGTGCTAGTAGTGCAATGTCATCTGCATATTCCAGATCTTCCAATGTAGAAAATGTAGTCCATCTTATTCCTCTTGGATTGCCCTCTGTTGTCTGGCGCATCACCCAATCTATGACTGTTAAAAATAGAGTGGTTGATAAGGGGCATCCCTGTCATACTCCTGTCTTCACCTCAAAGGTTAGGTTGCTCTGCCCAACACTACAATTAAAGTTGGCATAGAGGCTGTTTATGATTGACACTATGCAGCTTGGAATTCCATAAGCCCTCAGTATTTTCCATAAACTGTCCCTATGTATGCTGTCAAAAGCCTTTTCAAAATCAACGAAATTAATGTACAGCTGTCTTTGCCATTCTGAGCACTGCTCTATAATGTTCCTGAGAGTGAATATATGATCTACACATTTTGTTCTTTCTAAATCCTTCTTGTTCTTTCCTCAGTTTGTGGTCTACTGCTTCTGAAATTCTCTGTATAATAATCAATGTTTTGCTAAAAGTTATTTTCCTTCGGCCTTTAAGATCACCAAAGTATATCCTCTCTTCAAACCTGATTTGTCAGATAACAGCAACCTTGGTAACTATAGACCAATTTCTCTTATATCATCGCTATCTAAACCACTGGAACAGCACATACATGAAACAACACTACAGTACCTAGTTAGCAATGACTTGCTAACTGACAGTCAGTCAGGGTTTAGGCAAAAGCATTCATGCTACACAGCTCTAAGATGATAGACAACTTCACCTAAACATCAATAACATATGTGGAGCAATCTTTGTAGACTTTAGGAAAGCATTTGATATGTTAGGTCGCGCAGTTTTTATTAGAAAATTAGAAACAATGAAAGTTAACTTTAAACTAGTGACATTACTTAAATCATTCCTGTCCGACAGACAACAAGTAGTGTGGTACAATAACTCCTTGTCAAGCCCAACTATTATTGACACTGGTGTTCCTTAGAGTTCTATTCTTGACCCTCTACTTTTTTCCATTTGCATAAATGACCTTCCTCTACACATCAAGCACTCATCATGTGACCTATTTGCCGACAACTATACCATTTATATAGTGATAAAAATTGCAACACGCTAGAAATATTATTTGCAAAGTGACACAGACAATCCAGAAGTGGAGCAACGAAAACTGCATTCAAATAAATATCATTAAAACAAAATGTATGATAATATCAACTAGATAAAAATTACAAAACTCACATAAAGCAACACTTCGGTTCTACATTGGAACCTCTTTAGTTGAAAATGTAAATAAAACACTAGGACTCATAATTGACAAACATTTATGTTGGAAATCGCATGTACAAGCACTGACCAAACAAACAGCACAAAAAGTTTACCAGTTAGCTAAAATAAAACATTTCCTAGATGAGGAGACACAAAAAAATGTTCTATACATCCCAAATATAAACACATCTAGACTATTGTTCCACAATTTGGGATGGCTGCTCCATGTCCAACACTAAAAGACTCTATTCATTACAAAAACGTGCAGTGTGCTTAGTTTCAGACAAAAATCTCACACAGTGTGTAGACCCAAATATATATCTTAACATATTACCACTAAGAAAGCACTTTCTCTTCAACAAAGCCAAATTTATTCACAAAATCTTATCACAGAATGCTCCAATGTATCTGTGACCTATTTTCAAATACAGTGGAAGACTCAGCCAATGCTTAAACAAATTACACATGCCCACGCCTTGGCTCAACTTATTCAAGAAAAGTTTAGCTTTTTCTGCTGCTCATCTGTGGAATAATCTTCCACATGACATAAACAACATGCTTAGTCCATATTCATTCAATAACAGACTTTTCAAATACATCATGAGTGCAGATTATATGCCACCCTAATTAAGTTATGTTCTTAAATAATTATATAACATCAAATGTAGGTTTTAAAGATAATTTTTGCCCTGTTTAGTATTAATTATGATAAGATACTGTAAATCTGTGTAACTGTTATTGTGCTGTACAATGTTGGGGATTTATTTTATTGTATTATTTAAGTAATATTCAAGATACATGTGAGAATAAATGGATTCAGTAGGGAAGACCAGAGAAAGGAAGGGCAGAATATTAGATGGGCCAGCGTGCCCAATTCTAAAACCTTTGAAAATAAAGTTTGTTCGTTCGTTTGTACTCAAAAAACTTCACACATGTAAGGCTTCTCTCCAGTATGTAATAATTTATGCACTTTCAAACCAGAAGACAGCATAGATCCTTGTCCAAAAACATCACATGTAAGCCTTCTCTCCAGTATGTGTTATTTTATGTGCTCTCAGATAAGAAGAATGTGTAAACCCAACTCCACAAACATCACATTTGTAAGGCTTCTCTGCAGTATGTGTTGTTTTACGCACTTTCGGACCAGAAGACTGTGTAAACCCTAGTCCACAAACATCACACTTGTAAGGTTTCTCTCCAGTATGTATTCTTTTGTGATTTTTCAGATAAGAAGAAGACTCTGCAAATCCTACAAGACAAACATCTCACTTGTAAGGCCTCTCTCCAGTATGTATTCTTTTGTGCTTCTTCAAACCAGAAGACTGAGTAAACCCTACTTCACAAACAACACACTTGTAAGGCTTCTCTCCAGTATGTATTCTTTTGTGTTCCTTCAGGTTAGAAGACTGTGTAAACTCTAATCCACAAACATTACACTTGTAAGGCTTTTCTCCAGTATGTATTATTTTGTGTTTCCTTAGACTAGATGAATGTGTAAACCCTACTCCACAAACATCACATTTGTATGGTTTCTCTCCAGTATGTATTCTTTTGTGTTGTTTCAGACCAGAAGACTGAGTAAACTCTAATCCACAAACATCACATGTGTAAGGCTTTTCTCCAGTATGTATTCTTTTGTGTTCCTTCAGGTTAGAAAACTGTGTAAACCCTACTCCACAAATATCACACTTGTAAGGATCCTCTCCAGTATGTATTCTTTTGTGTTTCCTAAGACTAGAAGAATATGTAAACCCTACTCCACAATCATCACACTTGTAAGGCTTCTCTCCAGTATGTATTCTTCTGTGTTCTTTTAGCCTAGAAGATTGTGCAAACACTACTCCACAAATTTCACATTTGTAAGGTTTCTCTCCAGTATGTATTCTTTTGTGTTTCTTAAGACTAGAAGAATGTGTAAACCCTACTCCACAAACATCACACATGTAAGGTTTCTCTTCAGTATGTATTCTTTTGTGTTCCTTCAGGGTAGAAAACTGTGTAAACTCTACTCCACAAACATCACACTTGTAAGGCTTCTCTCCAGTATGTATTCTATTGTGTTTTTTCAGGCTAGAAGACTGAGTAAACTCTACTCCACAAACATCACACTTGTAAGGCTTCTCTCCAGTATGTATTCTATTGTGTCGTTTCAGACCAGAAGACTGAGTAAACCCATTTCCACAAACATCACACTTGTAAAGCTTCTTTCCAGTATGTACTTTTTTTAGTTTTATCGGAGTAGAACATTGTGTTAGCATTACACCACAAACATCATGTTCATAAAGAATCTGTATTTTTTTACTCTGCATGTCGTTCACAAATCCACAACTCATATCAACCCCATCAAGCTCACCACTTTTCTTTCTGATGTCATCTGACCCACTTTCATTTTGAATTGTGACCTTAAAATCATTCTGGGTCTCACCAATGATTGCTGATCTGTCATGACTAGTAATGGGATGCACAGCTACATCACTTCCAGTTCTTCCAGACTCATCATAATTGTTATTTGTCACCAATGCTAAACTGGTATAATCATTCTGGCACAATCTTTCCGTGATGTTGGTGCTCTGGGCTTGGTATGTCACATCTGAAATTATATGGGATTTAGATAGAAATAAATAACTAAGCAGTCAGTTATTAGATGTCTTAAATTGTGTAGCTCTATAAAAGAAATATAGCTGAATCAAAATTTAACATTGGGGATAGTGAGCCTTTATGGCAGCATTACATTTCATTCTATATCTTCAATATCCTTTAGTAAAACAAATTGTTAATTTCCTTCATTATGTACACAATTAATGTTTTTAAACATATGTTTACATTAATGTCTGCACTGATTCACTTTGCCTATAATGAATGTTGCCAAATTTTGCTGAATGTCACGAGTGGACATATTATTGTATATTTTTAGAAAATTCATGTTAAATTTAGTTATGGGAATCATGTCAAGATGTCTTGCAAACATGAAAATTATTTTAAAATAAAAAACCAAAGCAGCTTGAAAAGCAAACATTTCTTACAAGATTCAAATAATGGTGAAATGCTATGTTTATTATTTTAATGGCAGAAGTCTTTAACTGCTCAATGTGGAAAAGTTTAATGGGCAAAGGCTAAATACTCTGCTGTATCAATGTGATATGGCTGGTACCAAACTGTATTTGCTACCATTTTTCCTTTGGATCTACCAGTTGATTGGAGAGGGGGAACATGCTGCATGGGCAACAACTTGATCTCCATATAACTGTGCCCAAGCTCGCGATCTGGACAGGACACTCCAGCGTCACCCTGTAAGTGTTGATCCAACAAGGGAAGTAGCATTAACAGTTATAAGCTTCTTGCCCGCCTGGCATACAGCATGGTGCCAGGGGTTACTTCCGACAGGGGGAGAGGTTCTAGGATCTCACTGGACAGCTACCACCTGCTTCAAGCTGGGCAATCACCAATTAATTAGGTGTTGTCCCGCCATTGTTAGATTTCCCCATTGAGTGCATGAGGATTTGGGTCAAACCCAAACTGTGGACAGAAAATGTCACACCAAGCAATAATCACAAACAGAGAAGTAATAGAAATAAATAAAATATCAGATTGGAATGTTGCAACATCTGGACTATTGTTGACTGGACTGTAAAAATTACCTGCAGTACATAAACGATGTCAGAAAGACAGCCTTATCAACGACAAACTTTAACAAATTCAGGTGGATATAGTGGCACTTCAGGAAATGCACCAGGCAGGCTCTGGAATGCAGCATAAGAAGAACTATGCATTTTATTGGCAAGGGAAAGCCCTTAATAAAACTAGAGGACACAGAGTAGATTTTTAAAAAATCGCTAACTAACGTAGGTTGAACCAGGTGAGAATGAATCAGAATGCCTGATAGCACTCCACCTGCAAACTAGTGCAGGTTCCATTACTCTGGTCAGTGTGTATGCTCCTACACTGTACTCTGCCTCAGAAGCTAAAGACAAGTTGTATGAGAATCTAGCAGCAGTCATCAAAAGCACACCTAGGCAAGAAAAACTTGTTCTCCTTAGTGACTTCAACACTAGAGTAGGTGTCGATAATGTTTCATGTCCATCATGTCTGGGCAAGTTTGGTATTAGCAGGATGAATGAAAATGGACAACGGCTCTTGGAGTTGTGTGCTCATCATGACCAACACCTACTTTCAGACAAAACCCCAGAATAAGGTGTCATGGAGACATGCACAATCCAAGCACTGGCACCAACTGGATCTGATTCTTGTTAGAAGACCACTTCTCAAGTCTGTGCTGTCCACGTGCTCATACAATAGTGCAGATTGTGATACACATCACTCCTTAGTTTGCAGCAAAATCAGAGCACAACCAAGAAAGCTATCTGATGTCAGACATGAAGAGAAACCATGCATCAATACCAGCAAAATGTCAGACCCTGTCATGACTGCACATTTTACTACAACCTTCAAGAAGAACCTTCAGTTGCCCATAGCATGAGGATGCTGTTACAGAGAACTGGGAGCACCTGCAGAACATCATTCAAAGTGCTCCACTTGGTAAGAATACAGCCAAATGACTGGTTCGATACTTCATCAGATGTGATGACACATGTCAATGAAGCTAAGCTCAGTGCTGTGATTGAATACAAATGTTCACCGATTGCTAGAACCAAATAGATCTGAAGGCTGTGAGAAGCAAAGTCCAACAAACTGCTCAACGTTGTGCAAATGATTATTGGCTCCAGCTCAGTGAGAGCATCCAGACTGTAGTGCAAACAGGCAATACTGGACAAATTTACGGCAGTATAAAGAAAGCCCATGGTCCTTAAAAAAAGTAAAACTGCGCCGCTAAAAATCATCAGTGGGGAGAAACTAACTGATAAAGGTAAACAGATGGAGAGGTGGGTCGAGCACTACTCTGAGCTTTACGCTACAGACAATACCATCATGCATGCATCCCTTGATGCTGTCAAATGTTTACCAACTATGGAGGAGCTGGATGCTGAACCAACATTGGAACAACTCTGCAAGACCATTGCTAGCTTAGCCTCTGGCAAAGCCCCTGGTAGTGATGGAATTCCTCCTTATTTAATCAAATGTTGTAAGATTACATCCCCTGCACATGTTGCTGTGCCAGTGATGAGAAGAGACAACTTTCCCTCATGTGAGATGCTGAGATTGTGACACTGTATAACAATAAAGGAGACATAAGCAATTGCAATAACTACAGAGGCATCTCTGTAGTGTGACAGTTTGGGCAGAAGGATTTAATTTTACATAAATAATACATTTTTGATCTAGCTTACAGTGTTTATTTGTGTTCATATTGGCATTATCTCACGGAAAAGAGCAATCTAAAGGAAACAGATCTTTGCCATCTTTGAGGATGACAAACTTGTGACACGCAGGAGATGTAATCACAAATGACCCTCATTTATAGTGATCTTGGCGCTGTCTGACAATGGTGGAATATATCTTGGTTGAGAAGGAAACAGTGAAACATGTGACTTAGTTAACAGATAATGTGGAAATGCTACCACTAGTAAGCGGAAAAGTTGTGCATGATTAGGAAGATAATCTTTGCTATGAGCATCTAAACATATGGTGAAGAGTATTTCATGTCATTTAAGCTGGGTATAAGACACCTAATTCGTTCTGTAGAGAGAGGTGGACATAGCTTGCCAGACATACGATGTGATTATCATATGGTATAGGTAAGATTTAAACTCAAACAGTTGAAAGCTCAAGTCAGAGTTCAGAAGTAGCCAGGTCATCTTCTTGTGCAATATGCACCCTCGTATGATACGCCAGTGAGGATGGGGCTATTGCATAGTTGCATCTATGCTAAAAAGAACTAACACTAGCGAGGTATACTTACCTATGTGTACATTTTATAATACTTTATATTTAGTAATTTAAGACGTTTCTGGTTTAGCAGTTATTGCTGTTTATCGATGCTCAAAGTTTGTCTATAGTTTGGTAGAAGCTGATTGGCAATTTATGTGTTTTCTAGTGTAATTTCACGTATATATTATCACTACTTTCAATTGTGAGACATGTGTTAACGTACTAAGTGATATTACGAGAGGAATTCTAGTTCAAATTGTGCTGTATACAAGTGTGTACTTATTATTAATATTATTTGTCTAGTGTTAACTAATAGTTGTTTTGCATTCTAGTGAGCCGTAACTGTTGTTGATTTCATATCAGTGATTATTGTGACCTGGGGAAGGAACCCGTCCTACTGGTTGGTGGATGGTTGAATGGCCTCTAGATATAAAGGTTAGCTAAACATGTGGTTGTCTCCGAGAGTGAGGAGGGATAGTTGTGAGGGACAGCTGTCTGTATCAAATCACGTCTGAAGCTTTATAATGTGACAACCAGCAAGATGGAGGTAGTTTAACCTCTTCCCTCTCCACTGTCATGTGGGTTTAACTTTTTAGTCAAAGGCTAGTGGAGACAACCGTACACAAACCAACAGATAATAATAATAAATAATAAATTCTTTAAGCACCAAACACGGCGCATAAGGCAGAAACCAGTGCTCTCCAGGTTGTTCGTTGTGACGCCACTCCTCTTAGCTCTTGCACATTATTTAGGCCCAACGTTCTTCCTTCTCTTATTATTGTTCTTCTGAGTGTTTCTTTTGGTCTTCCTTTTTTCCTCTTACCCTCAGGAACCCAAGTGAGCGCCTGTAGTGGTATTCTGTTATTTTGCATTCGTAGGACATGACCGATATATGACCATCGTCTTTTCCTTATATAGTCGGAGACATATTTCTGCCTAGAGTCTTCTCTTATTTGTCGATTAGTCTTGAATTCTTTCCAACTGATGTTCATGAGTTTTCTAAGACATTTGTTCTCGAATGTATTCAGCTTGTTCTCCAATGATTTTGTTATTTTCCAACTCTCACAGCCGTATGTTAACACTGAGATAACATCTGAATTAAACAGACGAAGCTTGGTATATATATTCAATGATCGTAATTTCCAAATGTTAGATAATCTATTGAAGGCGCTAGCTGCCAAAGCAATTCTAGTATGGATTTCTCTTGTTGTGTCACCATCCTGAGTCATTTTACTGCCTAAATAATTGAAACTTTCAACTTTCTGTAGTTTTTCCCCATTCAAGATGATATCAAAGGTCTCGTTAGAAAAGTTCATAGCTTTAGTTTTTGAGGCATTTATTTGGAGATTTATTTTAACCGAGAGATGACACAAATTATTTACTGCTTCTTGGGATTGTCTGGGTGTTAAACTTAAGAATGCTAAATCATCTGCAAAATCCAGGTCCCCCAGGAATTTTCCATTTGTCCATTTTATACCTAATTGTTCATTGTGGGTATAGTTTCTCATAACCCAATCAATAGCTATTCCAAAAAGTAGTGGTGACATAATACAGCCTTGTTTCACCCCTGTTTCTACTGTAAACCATTCTGTATTCCCTTTATTTGTTCTAACACAACATCTTGCATTGTCATATAGCGCTTTGATTATATTCACATATTTTGTTGGAAAACCATAGATTGTAAGTATCTTCCACAATGATGGGCGGTGTAGACTATCAAAGGCTTTTTGAAAATCGACGAAGGTGATAATAAGTGGCGATTGCATTTCCACTGATTCTTCTATAATTGTTCTTAGTGTGAATATTTGATCAATACATGATCGTTTCGGCCTGAAACCCGCTTGTTCTTCTCTGATCTTTTCGTCAGCATGCAATTTAAGTCTTTCTAACATCATGCAACATAATAATTTTCCAGGTACTGATAATAGAGATATACCACGCCAGTTATTACAGTCTGATAGATCACCTTTCTTCTGTAACTTTACAATAATACTGTCTTTCCATTGTTGTGGTGGTTGTTCTTCTCTCCATACTTCATTTATAATATCTAAAATTCTCAAGAGGTTGTTGTCATTAACTGCTTTAATCATTTCCCCTGAAATTTCGTCAACTCCAGCAGCTTTAAAATTTTTTAATCTTTTAACGGCTTGTTTGATCTCGTCCAGCGTGAATTCATCGCAAGTTATTGGCAAGGTGGTTGTGGGTGTTTCATTATTAAAATCAGGTGTTACTGTTGGTGGTGGTCTGTTTAGCACCTCCATGAAGTGCTCAGCCCATCTCTTCATTTGTTCTTTTTCTGTTGGTATTGAATTCCCTAATTTACCTTTAACAGGTGTTTCCATAGCAGTAGGCTGGTGACATAGTTGTTTTGTAATTTGATAAAGGCACCTACTATTACCAGTTCTTGCAGCATTTTCAGCTTCTACGGCCAGTTCATTGATGAAATGTCTTTTATCTCTTCGAGTTTTTGTCTTCACTTCTTTATTTAACAAGTTATAAGTTAGTTTGCAAGATTCAACTGCATTATGTGCACTTGCCGCTAGTAGTTTAAGTTTTGCTGTTTTCCTTTCTTGTATTTTATCCCAAGTATCTTCTCTCATCCATTTTTTCTTTTTATGTACTAGGTATCCGGTGGTCGCTACAGCTGCTTCTGTCATTGCTGTTCTCAGTTGCTCCCATTTAGTATCGATTGTCTTGGTGGTGATATCGTTGTCAATTTTGCCTAAAGCATCAAGATAGTTGTTCATTTTGACATAATATTCCTCCTTTATATCATTTGATTGCAGTCTGTGTACATCTATTCTTCTATTTTTATTCGGTTGGTATAACTTCTTCAGTTTAATTCTTAGTTTAGCTATGCAGAGGTTATGATCGCTTCCGATCTCTGCACCTCTGTATGCTCTGACGTCTTGAACTGATGAGCGAAATTTTGCGCTTATGCAGAAGTGATCTATCTGGTTCTTAGTTCTGCCATCAGGTGAATTCCATGTTATAAACCAACAGATAGCAACAGGAAACTAATGTCATAGTATCCCTTGTATAATGATGAATCAATTCAACTTCCTTGTAAATGACAACATTGGGGGGAGGGGGGTGGTCCAGAGGAATCACCTCGTTCAGTTGGGAGAATCATGTGCTACAGGTGATACCCAATAGTCATCAAGCTACTGTTAGCAAATTTAGAATTAAGGATAATTAATCATAGCAACTTGGAATGTCAGGACACTAATGCAAAATGGAAAATTAGGTAACATCAAGATGGAAATGGAAAGAATGAATGTAAATGGATTAGAGCTGTGTGAAATGTGATATACCAGAACAGGTGAAATATATTTTGACAACTACAAAATAACACACGACAGAGGAGTAGGCATAATATTAGATGCAGAAAGAGCAAGAACAGTAAAGGGATTTTGGGCAATATCAGATCGAGTCCTGCAGTTCAACAGACTGGCAGACCAATTGGTATCACTTTGATACAAATATATGGCACAAAAGTAGATAGCACAGAAGAAGAAATTTACACATTTTACAATGAACTTGATATGGCAATGACTCGGTGTAAATCTCACGAGAGTACTGTTATACTTGGAGACTTCAATGCAAAAGCTGGAAATTAAAAAGTTGATGATGTGACTGGTGGTTATGGCCTGGGAAAAAGAAATGAGAGAGAGATGACAAACTGATAGAGTGGGCAAGAATGCTTGATATGATAGTAAGAAACACCTGGTTCAAACAACATCCTAGATGCCTCTGGATGTGAAAAAATCCAAGTAACACTGTTCGTAATCAGATTGACTTAATATACAGGAGATTTAGAAACCTGTGAAAACTAGGCCAGGAGCAGACTGCAACAGTGACCATGTACCAGGAATAATAAAACTTAGAATAAAATTGAAGAAAGTAAAGCGAGCTTAAAACAACATCAAGTTAAACTTAGCCTTAATTAAATTAGATAGGAAATAAGCGAAATATACAACATTACAATACAGAATAGGTACAATGCAATAGAATTTTTTAAAATGAGTAGATGAACAGTAGGAAATGCTAAAGGAATCAATACATCAAACATCAAAAGAAAGTGTACCAGAAGTAATTATGACAGCAAAGAAGAAGTGGATGACAAATGAAATTTTAAAACTGATACATGCAAGAAGGAAGAAGAAGCAAGACAACAAAGAATTTGACAAGACTAAATAAGGAAATAGTCAACAAATGTAAAACAGCAAAAGAAGCATGGCTAAACCAGAAGTGCAGAGAGCTTGAAGTCATCATCAGTATCATGTGACATTCTCTCCAGAACGTTGTCTCCATAACTGCTGCTCTGAACGCATCACGATTTTGACCTGCATCATCCAAAGACATGTTCAGACTCTCTGTGATGTCCTGGATCCACCGTCATCTAGGTCGTCCCCTTCTCCTTTTGCCAGGGACCATGCCTTCCATTACTAATTTTTCCAGACTATTGTTTTTTTTAATATGACCGAAAAATTTCAGATTCCTTACTGTGATGGTATTTAGGAGCTTATTTTCCTCAACATTTAATGATTGCAGTACTTCTCTGTTGAGCTTCAAGTACAGCACAGAAAAAGACACAACATCTATATACAAGCTATCACACAAGCCTTTATACACTAGCTAGGGCAGAGGGAAGAATAAGGTGCTAGCTACCTTCCCCCTCACCCCTAAGGCTATACAACTGGTGTCCTAAATAACTTACATCAACAACTACCCACGGGCTCATATTGCCAGAGGCATGACACAACAACAGTGGGTGACATATGACTAATGGTCATGAACAGCTTTTATCCCGTTTATTCAATTAAACAACTCCGCCTATGCCGGTCCCAAGCCCGGATGAAAAAGGAGGAGGGCGGCCTGCATGGAGGCCGTAAGGAGGCAGCCCCTCCACCATGCAAAGGCACAACAGGCCAATCACCTGTTTGCTTTAAACCACGATTACGAGTAACACAAGAGAGAAAACCGGACTGATTCTAAAGGCGACGAACTGGAACGGACTACGGACTACGACTTATGGAACATGGAACACAAGAAGTATAAATGGGAAGGAAGAGGAGCTGGTGGAAGAGATGAGGAAAGCAAAACTAGAAATTCTGGCTATAACGGAAACAAAGAAAAAAGGACAAGGAGTCATGGATCTCAATGGCAACACGCTGCTCTACAGTGGTGTACCCATATCCGAAAGAGCTAAAGGGGGTGTGGGTTGCATTGTGGCCCAAAATCAAAAAGATAGTATCAAGGGGTGGAACTTTGTCTCAGAGCGCATTATGGTTGTGAAACTAAAAGAAGGAGAAACCATAGTCAACCTGGTCATAGTGTATGGGCCAAATGAGGATGAGAGAGCAGAGGTCAAGGAGGAATTCTTCGAGCTGCTTCAAAGGACAGTGGATGACTGCCTAGATGAAGTTATCATGCTCGGAGATTTTAATGCCAGAGTTGGAAATGACCATGCTAGATGGGGTGGAGTTATCGGAAGATATGGAGAAGATACTCTCAATGACAATGGAAAGCGACTCCTTAGATTCTGCAGTGAGCAGAATCTGATCATTACAAACACAAAGTTCCCCCATAAGCGCATACATGCATACACTAGATGTGAACCAACAAAGAATGAGAAGTCAGTGATCGACTATGCCATTGTTCGGAGAAGCTCATTCAAATATGTCCGAGATGCAAGAGTCTGGAGGGGGCCAGAGATTGGAAGTGATCACTACCTGCTAACAATCAAACGAACAACTGAAAGAGTTGCTCAGCCTAGGAACTGCTCAACATCACGCAAGAAACCAAGTAAACGAGCAGGAGAAATGAGCATTAGGACCTACAAGCTGAGAGAGCCAGAAATTAAGACCAGATATCAGGGGCTAATTGCTGCAGCGGTGAGCAACACAGAACAACAACCTGATGACTTGGAAGCCCTCTGGATTAAATTCAAGGATATCATAGAGACAGTTGCTGCGGAGGCGTGTGGTGAGGTCCGACTTGGGAACCAGAGAAAGGGGGCACCTTGGTGGACAGAGGAAGTCAGAGAGAAAATGGGAGAGAAGAAGATGGCATGGAGGCAGTACTTGGGAGCTAAGAACACGGCAGGACAGATGGAAAAATATAGAGAGTATGTGGCGCTCGGAGCGGAGGTGGAGAGCAAGGTGCTAGCGGCGGAGCAGAGGTCCTGGGAAGAGTTTGGAGAAAGGCTAGAAGGGGATGCACGGGAAGACCAGAGGTTGTTCTATGGGACCCTGGGGAACATGAGGGGGGAAAAGCAGTGCCCTCTCGGATTCATAGAGGACAGGCAGGGCAAGTTGCTTACTGCCCCGAAGGAAGTAATGGAAAGATGGAAAGAGTGTTTCTCGGAGCTCCTTGATGGTGAGCAAGGTCAAACATCAGAAATGAGGATCACTAGCACGGAAGGGGAGACCAATGGTGATGAAGATGACATAAAGATGGAGGAACTGAGGGCAGCACTGGAGAGGGTCAAGATGGGCAGAGCAGCAGGGCCTGGTGGTGTGACACCGGAAATGGTTAAGTGCATGGGAGCATCAGGCGACCTGTTACTCTTAAGGGTCCTACAGGCAGCATGGTGCAACAAGACCATACCAAAGGATTGGGAGATCGCCATCATAGCACCAATTTTCAAAAAAGGGTGACAATCGACAGTGTGGAAACCGTGGAGGCATGTCCCTTCTCAGTGTCCCTGGAAAAATCTACTCTGGAGTCCTGGGGCAGAGACTCCGACGCCTAGCTGAGCCACAATTGGATGAGGTCCGGTGCGGGTTCCAAGCAAGCCGAGGTGCTCAAGACCTAATCTTCACACTCAGACAGCTGAGTGAGAGGGTCCTTGAGTATAGGAGTGAGATCCATCTTTGTTTCATAGATCTGGAGGGGGCATTTGGCGGGGTCCCTTGGAGCAAACTTTGGGACTGTTTGGCAAGGGGGAATATTCCAGCACCTCTGATTCATGCTATACAGAGCTTCTACAAGTCTTGCAGAAATTATGTGAGGACAGCAAACCATGGGTCAGGGGAGTTCGGGACCGCCACTGGTGTAGGACGGGGTGATATCCTATCACCTTACCT
This sequence comes from Oreohelix idahoensis, assembly GCA_024509875.1. NCBI lineage: Eukaryota > Metazoa > Mollusca > Gastropoda > Stylommatophora > Oreohelicidae > Oreohelix > Oreohelix idahoensis. The sequence continues at coordinate 898,692 of JAMPIV010017668.1, read as the reverse complement.
CTTCATGCTCCTTGTGGACGATGTCATCAAGGCATGTGGGGAGAGAACGGGAGGGTGTTCAGTGGGGTACTGGGAGATGGGACGGGTCTGTATTTCGGAGCTGGCGTTTGCTGATGATGTTGCCCTGATTGCTAAATCAGAGGCACATCTCCAATCCAACCTGCAAGTCTGGAGGGAGGAGCTGGAGAGGAGAGGGATGGTCATAGGCAGCTCTAAAACAAAATCCATGGTGATATCACGACAGGAAAGAAGACATCAGATTAGGCTGGGAGAACAGGTCCTGGAGCAGGTCGACCACTTTAAATACCTCGGAGCTATTATAGACCGAAAGGGAGGCATCAAAGAAGAGTTGGCCACTCGAAAAGCAGCAGCTGGGAGACTTTTTCAGGCCATAGATCGAGGATTCCTCGGCAGGAGAGAGGTTGGTGGGAGAACGGGGATGGCTGTGTACCGCTCCGCCTATGTCCCGGTCTTGGCGTATGGATGCGAGTCGTGGGCGGTGACTGCAACCCATAGGGGCCAGATCCAAACCTCAGAGATGAGGTGTCTGAGGAAGGTGGTTGGGGTGGCAAGAGGAGACATGGTACGCAGCCAGACGATACGTCAGGGCCTAAAATGCCACCCCCTGCGGACCCGGGTGGAGCAGTCCCAACTGGGATGGTTTGGCCGTGTCTGCAGGGTGGGAGAGGATCGGCTACCACGACAAGCATGGGAAACGGAGAGCCAGGGATCCAGACCCCGGGGACGGCCCAGAGTCCGCTGGGAGGACGGCGTTAGACAATCTTTGAGGGACCGAGGACTAGAGTGGAGCCAGGCCAGGAGGAAGACTGCCGATAGAATAGTCTGGCGCTCTCTCTTCCAAACCTCTACACCTCACGGTAGAAGAGGAACGACTAAGTAAGTAAGTAAGTATTCAATTAAACACAGGACCACACATGGCCTGATGAAAATACTACATTAATACTATATACGTGCCACAACAGGGAATGCATGCATTAACATCAATCTACAGAATGGGTAATCTGGCTACCACAATCCTTAAGTGGACATCGCGTAATCACTTGGGAAAAAACCTACATAGTAACACTATGATATTTCACGACTGAAACTTAGCATGTACCAAACTCAGCGCTAAGTAAATAACCACTTCCCTGGAATCCTTAGTAGCAGAAATAGCTAACACTAGAAATAGGGCTCAAATGGTGGGCACCACGTCGCTCTCCTAGATATCACAAACAGCTGAAGCTGGCATACCAAAAACTGGATCCGCCATGGATCGCAGTCACATCTCCACTGACTATACTCGTGCCAGACTTGCACATTCTGTTTCTTCCACTGATTACATGATTTTGCTGATCACATGACTATCAGGACGGCTTTTGACCATCTAACAATCTAGAAGTATGGCCTAGAAATATGCTGTGACATAAGCAAACAAATGAGGTAACAGGGAGAAGAGCACAAACAGTCACTGGCTGTTTGAAATCAAAAGAAACAGCACTGCTAATGGATCATGAGAACATGATAGAAAGATGGACAGCAATACATTAGGGAGCTGTATGATGATGAAAGACCAAATTTGAACAACCAGGACAATTGTGAAGGGCCTCCACTACTTGTGACAGAGGTCGCAGATGCCATGTGCCACATGAAGACAGGCAAAGCGCCTGGACCAGATAATGTAACAGTAGAGGAAATGGAAGCTTTGGGAGAATTTGGAGTAGACATGATGATAAAACTCTTAAATGACATCTACAACAGAGGTCAAATACCTGATGATCTGCTAAAACCAATATTCATATAGAAAAAAATTATCAGGAATGGTAGAAATATGGACAATTATAGTGAATGACAGTCAATTAGTGTTGATAGGGTCAACTTTGCAAGCATTGTGGGGCTTTGGGTTTAACACAAGGGTCAAGGTTAGTACAATCAGTTGTCTCCCTGGTCAAACATATGATGCTGGGTGCCTCTAAATCCCAGCATCTGGATGTCCCCAACTCCGATTCACAGGATTCAAGGTGCTTGAAATCTTCCTATTCTGGTGGAGCCCCAGCCCATGTACACTGGTTGAGTATACCAAAGACCCTCTCCATGTACAGGTGATAACACTGACAATATTAACAATAATAATGACAATCTTAGTACTACTTAACACATTAACTACCAAATTGAAAAACACACTGTGGCCGAATTAAATTTTTTTCCCATTTTCATCCTGTAGGTGTTTGCACAAAGTAAGCTGTAGTTTTCGTAATTGTTTACAGATTTTTATGAATTATACATCATTTTAAAGATAAATGAATGTACTTTTACAATAAACACTGGTTTTAACTCTAATAGAGGTTGTTGCTATTTAACGGCCCTCCGATGGCCGAGGACTTGCAATATTTTCACAATTATAACTGCTTGCGTCCCATCTCTATCAAAATCACAATTTCAATCAATGTGCACACCATTTTCACTCTTGTCCTCGTCGCTAGATCTATCAGTCAATTGTTGAAACACTTCTTCTTCTTTGATCCATAACCGCCAACTGTCAAAGCAGTCAGTGGCCATCACGCCTGGTGGCATCTTGTAGGGCAGCAACAAATTGATTCCACTTTGCTCGGTCGGCGGCCATCCTTCGTACAGTGCCCCAACTGTGGTTCATTTTTTGCATCTCAGCTTCCACAGTTCTCCGCCAAGTTGTTTTTGGTCGGCCTCTCTTTCGCCTTCCCTCGGGGGTCCATAGCATAGCTGTTCTTGTGATGGTATCAGGGTCCCTTCTGAGGACGTGGCCAACCCAACTCCAGCATCTGCCAGCTATGATGGTGTGCATGTCTTCCTGGTTACTCCGAATAAGTAGTTCTTGGTTGCTGATGGTGTTTGGCCAAAAGATTCGGAGAATTTTCCTTAGGCATATTGTGTGGAAGGGGGACAGTTTCGACATTTCCTTCTCTGTTACTCTCCAACATTCCGCACCATAGAGAAGCACAGAAAGTACACAGCTCTCATACAGTCTTAATTTGGTGTTAGTGCTGTACTGGGAAGACTTCCAAATGTTGTTGAGAACAGCAAAGGCTGTTCTCGCTTTATTCATTCTGTTCTTAATGTCCTTGCTTGTTCCGCCGTCAGGTGTTACTATGCATCCTAGGTAAGTAAATGTGTCTGTCTGTTCTAACTTCTGGTCCCTTACTGTTATTGGCTCAGGATTGCCCACATTGTTGAAACACGTTTCTATCCTATTCAGCCGTTAGACGAGATGTACACGCATTATTTGTAGTCCTATCACTAGTTGCCACGGTAAACAGTTTTACATGATTCGGTTACTAACCCAAAACGCTGAAAAATATGAACATAGTATCAATTTTCCAGTTTTCTACAACAATCATGTTTTGGGAATTTGTTTTCCGGTGGCAACTTAAAATCTCAAACCAGATCAGAAAGTGTTTCAGTACATTTTTCATTCCTTTTATTACTAAAATTAGATTGGCGCTCTGAGCGGCTTGCGGTCCAAATGTGATTATTTTGTGAGCCACTGACAGCGGCTTGCGGTAGTTAATGTGTTAACTCTTGAAGGCCGGAACAACATTGGTAGCGTACATCGGCAAAACCCCTAGAAGCCGAAACGACGTTGGGATCATCATTTTTGTGTTCCATGAAATTTGTTCCGTATTTTCGTAATTTGGTATTTTAACATAACGGAAGTTACTCTTCTTTTATTCAGAAGAGCGCTATCTTTGAGTTGTGATTCAGAAACACACTTGTTCTAGCTAATTTCACTGTGAAAAAATGGTAAATCTGTCAGCTTTTGATCAGCGATTATTGTTGTTTATACAGACAATGTCTAGCGAACCAACCACATCATGTTTATCAAAGCATAGATCTTTGTTATCTGTAGAAAAGGCTAGGGAGCTGTGTATCTTTGACGAGTTTAGTGAAAATGATGATTTCGAAAGTGAAAATGATTTTGAATTTGAACTTAACGAAGAAGCTAGTTCTAATGAGGAGGGGGCATGGTCACAGCCAGGCCCTAGTGCTACAAAACGACAAAAAGTTTTGACCAAATCATCGAGAAAAGGGGGGAAAAGCATTAGTACCAAGGAGCAACAAGGGGCAATTAGTAATGAATGGATTTCAGTACCAAACATCAGTATTACAGAGACCAAAAACGCATTCATATTTCTTCCCAAATATGGTCGCAAACCAGGAGTACACGATGACTTAGGTCTTAGTGAGGCATGAACTCCTTTTGACTGCTATAGGACATTGTTTACTGATGACATTGCAAATTCAATAGTACATTCTGTAAATGAGTATGCAAAACTTAAAGTTCTTAAAAATAATCCATCCCTAAAAAGATCAAGATTTTCCAGCTGGACAGCACTATCAAACTATGAGTTGTTAAAATTTATGGCTACAATAAATGCTATGGGCATTGATCCCAGACCTTCTATTAGAGACTATTATTCATCAGAAACTGATTGTCTTTATGCTCCATTTTATCACAAAAACTTTGAAAGAGATAGATTTTTGTCTATCTATCAAACAATGTTGCACGTGGGACAGCCTGATGCTGAGGGAAAAAGTAAAGTGGAGCCATTCATCAACTCTTTGATTGAAAATTTCAATAATGCCTTTACACCCTTTGAAAATGTTTCGGTTGATGAAATGATTGTAGGATTTAAGGGGAGATGGAAATACAAGCAATTTAATGCAACTAAGCCTAGTAAGTATCATATAAAGAGTTTTGGTCTTGTTGACAGTACCACTGGGTATGTTTTATCCCTGCTTACATATTATGGAGCGGATACCTCATACGATCCAAGCACAGACACCAATAGTGGGATGGCAATAAAAGTCTTTGGAACTCTATTACAGCAAATTAGAACTGGTTATCATATATTTGCAGACAGGTTCTACACCACCAGGGCACTCATTGACTATTTGCTTCAGCAAAAGCAATACTATACTGGCACCCTCCAGTCAAACCGAATTGGCTTTCCATTAGAAATAAAAGCACTTTCCATACCACACATGGAACGGAAATGCTGGCAAACTAAAGATTCATCTTTGCTTTGTATTGGATGGAGGGATAAGAAAGCAAAGAAGCCAGTAATCATTGTTTCCACCAAAACAAATACAGGAATGACTACCACGACAAAACCAAAACCAATAACAGTCCATGACTATAATCAGAGCATGAATGGATGTAACCGTGCTGATCAAATGCTTGGGTATTATGGCATTCACAAATGACGCAGCAACAAGTGGTGGAAAAAAATATTCTACTGGATAATGGAAATTACTTGTACCAATGCTTTCATCCTCTATAGCAGGGGTCGGCAAACTTTTAGTAGTATCGTGTCGAAGTAATGTTGCAAAGTCACTCAGCGTGCCAACCTAAGACCACCACATTTTCATAAACAACAATTATTGAAACAATTTATAAATGATCTTGTATTAACATATTTCCGATACATTAAATAACTATTCTATTCTTTGTAGATTATTCAATATTTTAATATAAATAGGAACAAATATCAATACAAATATTATGTTTTGCAAAATTTAAGTTCTGAACACATTAGTTTGAAACTTTATAATAAAATTGCCTTATGTATATTTTGTTAAGACAGAAAGTCCAATAGTTTGAAGAACAAAACAGTTAAATAAACTAAATATAAAACACGTTATTAACATTTTAATATGAGAAATTATTGATTATTATTGATCTGAGTCATTAATCAATTAATGGGACCCGTGTCCTTGCTTCTCCTTGGTTAACTGTTCAATATCAGGTGTGTATTTTGTCAATTTCAGCTTCACACAGGCTTCTAAATGCACAGGTGTTAGGCGACTTCTCTGTGGACTTAAAACAGCTTTCATGTGTGAGAAAATTTGTTCACATGTATAAGTTGACCCAAAAGCCGAAAGTAGAGCAAATGCAACTTTCTTCATACAGGTGAACGCTTCAGGCAGGGATGTCCAGCAGTTGAGGATGGCAGCTGACTTTTCCAAGCAGCTTCCTTCCAGAGTTTTTCGCAATTCTACAAATGTTATCGTCCATAACTCTGATGCCTTGAATTCGAAGTGTTGCATTTCAGAATTGTCAACATCCATCCACTCAAAAAGAGATAGGTCAAATGGGATGTTAGTATGATCAATTAAGTCGGGCTTGATGAGATAAGAAAACATGGGCCCGTGAATTTTAAGTCTTGACCTCGTTTAGCAAACTCTCCTTTGAGCGCTTCAACGTACTTCTGAAGCTCATCTCTGTTGAAAGTAAATCGATTTGAATGAGCCTTTACGTTTGGAAAGTACTTGTATGTGTTAATGGTAATATCTCTGCAAAATATGTCTAATTTTGACGCAAATCCTTTTCAGTGCTCAAAAAGATCAAGTACTGTTTGACCCTGCCCTTATAAACGCAAGTTTAATTCATTCAGATTTGTAGTTATGTCAGCCAGAAACATCAGCTTGCACAGCCAGTCCTCGTCATTCAGTTCCGGGAAATGTTGTTCTTTTTCATCAAGAAACCCCTTGATTGCTTCTAGACATGATACAAATCTGTTCAAAACATTACCTCGACTAAGCCAACGAACATTGCTGTACAGCGGGAGGTCCGCACATGCGCTCTCCATTTCTTGTAGAAGAGACTTGAATTGCCTGTGGGTCAGTGAAGAGCAAGAAACTATGAAGTTAACTATCTTGACAACAGTTTCCATTACAGAGTTCAAAGATAGTGACGAAATCTTCGCACACATACTCTCCTGGTGTATATTGCAATGGAAGCTCAATACTTGACGTCCAATATGATCCTCAAGAAGTTTAACAAATCCTTTGTTCTTTCCAACAAATGCAGGGGCAGCATCAGTAGTAACACAGAGTATTTTATTCATGTTAATGTTCTGATTTTCGAAATAGCTTACAAATGCAGTTATAATGTCCTCTCCCTTGGCTGTACCATCAAAAGGTATCAAGCAGCACAGTTCTTCATAAATATGGTCGTTGTCACAATATCGCGCAACTATAGTCATTCACATCGACACTTTCGTCAAGAGCGACACTAAATACAACAGCTTGTTGTAACCCTGTTGTTTGTTTTATCGTTACATTTTCAGCCATATCAGTTATGCGCCTCTCGATTGATCTCGCAGAAGCCGGTATTTCTCGAATCCGAGACATTATTGTTTCTTTATTCGGTAAATCACTAAACAAAATTTCAGCACTGCTCAAAAAAGTTTCCTTGATGTATTCTCCATCTGTGAAAGGTTTGCCCTTCGAAGCCATACACTGTGCAATTTTGTAACTACATTCGGTAGCTTTATTTTTGGTTCCAATTACTTGACTAAAAATACTACTTTCTTTTTTTTTTTGTAGCCAGAAAAGCCATTTTTATGGATTCTCTTTTCTCCTCAGTTTTTAAACATGGACTGATGTTTGATTTGATAGTGTCTTTGTACACTTGACGTACGGCACACGGCACTTTCATAACATAAAGCACAAACAGCACGATCCTTTTGTTGTATGAATCCATATTCGTTTGTCCAAAAGTCTTGAAACGAGCATATATCAAGTTTTTTGTCTTTTTTGAGTCATTTTAATGGCACCGTATTACTTAATAACAACACCAACTTTTGTTCTGCGGTCAACGAACTGTACGGAATTGAGTATGCGACAGCCAAGAGAACTGTAGAGGTGGTGGTAGTCGGGAGAGAGGGGAAGGATAGGACGGAAATATAACTTCGTCGAGGTCAGTCATTGTTGCTCCAAACTCACACTGGGAGTCAAAAACTGCGAGCGAAAACGAAATAAATACGCTCGTCCAGGCGCTAGCCAGACACTATTGCATAATTATGATATTACGTCTCCGCTTGCCCATCAAAATTCGCTTGGGATTCTTTTCAAGAATCTCATCCTGCAAACTACGGTAGCAGGTAGACGCCTGACTAGCGGGTGCCGCAAAGTATAACCACTCCCCTTGAAATTCATTGAAGAATGTTTGTTCTCGGAAACGGTCCGTAAAAACGAAGACTTATGTGCAGTATAGTATGATCAGGCCTTTAGTTTGCATCAGATAGCACATTCTTACCTCCGATGTCTAAAAACTTTCGTTTTGAAGGTTGTAAAAACAGGTATAGCTTTAAAAGAATTATATGCTTCTATTTAATTAAAAATTCAAATTTAAAAAAATGAGATCATATACTGTACAGTATTTTGATTCACTCAGCGTGCCATTGAAAATCATTCCACATGCCACGCTTGGCACGCGTGCCGTAGTTTGCCGACCCCTGCTCTATAGGCTCACAGGCAGTAGAAAGATGACATTAAACTTACTTACTTAGTCGTTCCCCTTCTACCGTGAGGTGTAGAGGTTTGGAAGAGAGAGCGCCAGACTATCCTATCGGCTGTCTTCCTCCTGGCCTGGTTCCATTCTAGTCCTCGATCCTTCAAAGATTGTCTAATGTTGAGATGACATTAAAACAGTTCAAAATATCTCTGATTGATGCTTTGCTTCAGTGGGCTGCAGATCTAATGCCCGAGCCACAGAGGAGTATCAAGGCAACCCCGGGAAGACCAAGGACAGCCAACCCAATTCAGAGGCTTGAAGGAGCTAAGCATATGATAGCTTACACAGAAAAAGACAGAAGATGTAGAGTCTGAAGCAAACCAGATTCTCCAAAAAGAACAAATTTTATTTGCAAGGGTTGAGATGATTATCCTCACCTCCACCCAAAACACTGCTTCAAGATATGGCAAACGCAAGCCACCATTGACTAAAATGTAAATATCCTTTCAGATAAAATTGTGTACATATTGTTTATGCATAATAATGTAAGTACAATACAATATATGATTTACTTTGAATATGACCTTTTTGTTTCCAAATTTTAATAATGATGGTACGGTCCGCTGGAGAGTCTCTTAAACATTAACAAAACATCACAAAAAGCTGAAACTTGTAATTAATATTCATATATGGATTAGTGTTATTTAAAAAAAATCCATGGAGCACTTTGGATAATGTTTCAGTCTTTATGCATGGGTTGGTGGGTACATTTTTCATTCACTAAAATGAATTTTTTAAAAAAAATTGTTTACATTATTACTGATAATTGAATATAATATGAAGAGTAGCACTTAAAAGCCCCAATATCATAATTCTAAATATATTTATCTTTACTGTGAAACATAATTTGTGTGTCTTTTGTTGTGTAATATCAACACAATATATGATTTAATTTAAAAGTTCACGCGGCCTTGAATATCTTCTTTTTTATTTTAATGATGATGGCACGGTCTGCTGGATGGTCTGTAAAACATTAACAAAATATCACAGGAAGCTGACACTTGTAAATAATATTCATGTATGGATAAGTGATATTTTAAAAGACTCTAGAGCACTCTGGATAATATTTCAGTCTATTGCATGGGTTGGTAAATACATTTTTGATAGACTAAAATTAGTTTTTTTCTTGAAAGTGGTCTATATTATCACTCATAACTGATTACTATATGTAGAATATCACTAAAAGTCTTTCATATACTAACTCCACATTCATTTATCTTTACTGTGATGTATAATATGTGTGTCTTTATTGTATAATAACAATACAATGTATGATTTAATTTAAAAGCTTCATGCGGCCTCTAATGTCCTTTTTCTTTCCAAATGTCTATAATGTTTATATGGTTCACTGGATGGTCTGTAAAACATGAACAAAATATCACAGGAAGCTGACACTTGTAAATAATATTCATGTATGGATTAGTGATATTTTAAAAGACCCTAGAGCATTCTGGATAATATTTCAGTCTATTGCATGGGTTGGTAAATACATTTTTAATAGACTAAAATTAGTTTTTTCTTGACAGTGGTCTATATTATTACTCATCACTGATTACTATATGTAGAATATCACTAAAAGTCCTTCATATACTAACTCTACATTCATTTATCTTTACTGTGATGTATAATATGTGTGTCTTTGTTGTATAATAACAATACAATGTATGATTTAATTTAAAAGCTTCACGCAGCCCTAATGTCCTTTTTCTTTCCAAATGTCTATAATGTTTATATGGTTCGCTGGATGGTCTGTAAAACATTAACAAAATATCACAGGAAGCTGAAACTTGTAAATAATATTTGTATATGAATTAGTGATATTTTAAAAGGTGCTGGAGCTCTCTGGATAATATTTCAGTGTTTATGCATGGGTTGGTGAGTACATTTTTCATTCACTAAAATGAGTCTTTTCTTGAAAGTGGTCTATATTATGACTCATAACTGAATACTATATGTAGAATATCACTAAAAATCCTTCATATTCTAATTCTACATTCATTTATCTTTACTGTGATGTATAATATGTGTGTCTTTGTTGTGTAATAACTCAGAAACTTTAGAATTTATAAAGGTACTGCTTTAAGGTACAAAAATAATTCTGGCAAAACTGATGAAAAAATTCCGGCCTGCAAGAGTTAACTCTTTCAGGACGTAGGGGTTTTCCCATGTTTTACGCAAGGAATTTTTTGCGACTCAGATTTTTCATATAGTGTTACCATGTAAGTGTCAGTTATTTTAAAGTTTTTAACAAATATAGTCATGTTATATATATTTAAAAAGGAAAATGGATGAGGATTCTGAATATGTTCAGTTTATAATTTAAAAAAAATTTTTATGAGTATAAAATAGTTGGAGACTGAGAAAATAAATTTGACAAAAAAAATAAATAAATAAAAACATATCAGAATTACCCACTCAAGATAGCTAATGCATCACTAATGTTATCCAAGATACAAATATTTGTAAACTACATTCATTTTGGAAATAAAATACATATGGCTCAAGTTTATACTCTAACTACTTTTCAATTGGCTTCAAGAAAAGGAAAGACACTCTTTTGTCACAAATTTTCTGCGGCACAGATTTTTCATATACTGTAACCATATAAGGGTCAGTTATTTCAAAGTTTTTAACAAATATAGTCATGTTATATATATTTAAAAAGGAAAATGGATGAGAATTCTGAATATGTTCAGTTTATAATTTAAAAAAAATTTTTATGAGTATAAAATAGTTGGAGACTGAGAAAATAAATTTGACCAAAAAAAAATAAATAAATAAAAACATATCAGAATTACCCACTCAAGATAGCTAATGCATCACTAATGTTATCCAAGATACAAATATTTGTAAACTACATTCATTTTGGAAATAAAATACATATGGCTCAAGTTTATACTCTAACTACTTTTCAATTGGCTTCAAGAAAAGGAAAGACACTCTTTTGTCACACATTTTCTGCGGCACAGATTTTTCATATACTGTAACCATATAAGGGTCAGTTATTTCAAAGTTTTTAACAAATATAGTCATGTTATATATATTTAAACAGGAAAATGGATGAGGATTCTGAATATGTTCAGTTTATAATTTTAAAAAAATTTTTATGAGTATAAAATAGTTGGAGACTGGGAAAATAAATTTGACCAAAAAAAAAAAAAAAAAAAAAAAACATATCAGAATTACCCACTCAAGATAGCTAATGCATCATTTATGTTATCCAAGATACAAATATTTGTAAACTACATTACGCCCATGGCGACCGTTGCCTCAATTGGCTGTGTGTGGTGTACCCGGAAACGGGGCCTCCCAGTACTGAGGCACAGTTAAGTCCCCGATGTCACTTATCGGTGCAGAGTTGAGAGAGATGGCTGAGCATCACAATCCCCCCTGTGTTGCAGCATGATGAGAACCCAGCATTGCACACTGAGCTTGGGGGGATCACTTGGGCACCAGACTTAATACTGGCTCTTGACTGGATGGCCGCATGCAGATTTCTACAATGGAGGGTTGGCAGGTGGTGGGTATCTGGAAGTGGCTCTGTGCAGGACGTGAGGATTCCTTGGGTGAGCCCAGAACCAGAGCACAGCATTGTGCAAGCTCTGCATAGTTGGAGAGCCCCCTGGATGACGGGGAATGCACAGTGTGCTACCCCACCTATCCCCAACTGCTAACTTAGAACCAGAAGTGGGGTCCTCTGTATGCGTGCCAGGCCAGGATAAAATGCCTGGGAAAGAGACTGGAGCTCAGAACTCCCTAACTCAAAGTTGCAGGATGGCAGAAAAGCCATGGGAAAGACAGGGCTATTTTGAAGATAACGCAACCATATTTTCACCATACGAGCTCGGACGCCGCCTCGGTAAACAAGGTCCGCGCAGAGCAGTGACACCCCCAGGCTGCTTGCGAATAGTCTACTACTGGGAACATAAACAGATTAGGGATGAGCCCACTCTCCCGTTGAACAGGTGCTAAAGTCATAGATACTGGGCCAGAAGGCGCACCGGAAACCACAGTATCACGCAACTCGCTTTTTTTTTTCTATGGAGAGTACACCGTCAAATAAATCTCGTACTGGTGCTCGCCCTGTGGAGCTCCACCAGGCAGGTGCAGTGCCGGGCTCTGAGCCTCGACAGAGCCCACCCTCAGCTACTGGAGGACCCTCTAGACCGTCTTGTGGAGTCAGCAGACGGCGGAGGAGAACTACTGACCAAAACAAAACAGAAAAAGAGAAACCCAGAGTGCCACTTGTCATGATGCACTGGAATGCAGAGGGAGTGAACAGCAAGCAGGCTGGATACAGCAAAAAGACAGAGCTGGAAAACATCTTGTATGAGAAGCAAGTCAGTGTTTGCTGTATCCAAGAGACTCACTTGAAAGCAGATCAAACCTTTAAAATAAGGGGATATCAATGCTTCAGATCCGACAGAAAAGATAGACGAAAAGGAGGAGTACTTACTCTTGTAAGGAATAACATTCCTGCACACGAAAGGAAAACCTTCATGGATGGAGCAGAATATCAGCTGTTGCAGATAAAGGTAGACAAGATGGAAATAGAACTCCTGAACTATTACTGTCCGAACAACAAACCCCTGAGTCTCAGCTCTATACAGGTACCAGCCACCAACTTTATAGCAGTTGGAGACTTTAATAGCCACTCCCAGAGCTGGGGCTATAACCATCTGGATCACAGAGGTGAAGAGGTTGAAACTTGGCAAGATGATCACTCCCTAATCCTAGTCAATAATGCCACAGATACTCCTACCTTCTACTCCAGAGGATGGCACACAACTTCAACACCAGATCTTGCCTTCTCCACACCAGATATAGCTGGATCTATTAGTAGAGAAGTAGGAGACCAACTAGGGGGAAGCGACCATCGCCCAATCTTTCTTACTGTCCAGAGTGCAACTCTCAGTACAGGCCCAGCCATTACAAGATGGAACTACAAAAAAGCCAACTGGGGTTTATTCAGGCATCAGGTGAACACGCTGCTGTCTACCCTCAAGGTACAGAACAGAGACATTAATGAAGTGGTAAAAGACTTCAACAGATGCATACTACAAGCTGCAAAAGAAACCATTCCCAAAGGATGCCGGCGTAACTACATACCATACTGGTCCAGCACACTCCAAGAACGTCAGGAAGCTATGGACAGGGCTAGAAAGGACGCAGAGTCTCAGCCTTCACTTGAAACTCACAACAAATGGAAAAAGGCTGTAGCAGAGTTTCAGAGAACAAAGCTAGAAGAAAAACGGAAAAGCTGGAGAACTAAAACGGCATCGCTGAACCTTGAGAAAGACGGCAGGAAACTTTGGAGATTAGTCAAGTCTCTAAATGAAGAGCGTTCCTCACCTAGGCAGACTATCACATTGGATGAAGGTGGCAAACTTTTCAGAGGAAAACAAGCTGCAGACTTGTTTGCTAGAAGATACAGTTCAGAAAGCAACTTACCCATTAACATAGATCATCAGAGAGAGATAAGAAAAGAAATACTGGCAACCATGGGACAGACAGATACTCCTGCCCCAATGAGGGAACCCATCACACTAGGAGAACTACAGAAGGCTATTTCCAAGCTTAAGTTTCAAAAGTCACCCGGCCCTGACAAAATCAGCAACGAAATGCTAGTAAATCTGAGCTCAGCAGCAAAGACAAAACTGCTTGAGATATTCAACCACAGCTGGTTGAAAGGAACGGTACCCCAAGTATGGAGAGAAGCCATCACAATACCCATACTAAAGAAAGGGAAATGTAAGACCGAGGCTGCAAGTTACCGGCCAATCAGTCTCACAAGCTGTGTTGGGAAGACTATGGAGCGAATAGTCAACCACAGATTGAAATGGTATTTAGAGTCTGAGCAGATCCTGGTGCCGGAACAAGCTGGATTTAGAGAATGCTACAGTATAGAAGACCAAGTTACTTACTTGTCTCAAGCAATAGAAGATGCCTTCCAGGAGAAGAAAAAGGTCCTAACGATCTGGGTCGACTTCAAGCAGGCCTTTGACAAGGTGTGGAAAGATGGCCTCATTGCAAAACTTAGGAGAAGTGGAATCCAAGGCAACATGATGAAATGGATCCAGTCATACTTGCATAACAGGAGAACTAGAGTCACTCTTGACGGTCTGCAGAGCAGAAAAGTGTTGCTCCATCAGGGGGTACCTCAAGGAGGAGTAATTTCCCCAACACTCTTCCTTGTTTACATCAATGACCTGGTGAAAGATCTCCCTGCAGGAGTTAAAGCTGCCTTATATGCAGATGACCTAGTACTCTGGTGCGCTGATGAAAATGTCACCACAGCAAATTATAGAATGCAGCGGGCAGCAGACATGCTAGTGTCATGGGCAGAGAAATGGCTTATCACAATAAACACAGACAAAACCTCCACAACACTGTTCTCCCTCGCCCCCAAGGACAAATCAGCTAACATACACCTAGGGACAACCGTGATCAAGGAAGAAAGCTACCCCACCTATCTTGGGGTGACATTTGACCAAAGGCTTACATGGAATAAGCATATTGAAAATGCAGAAGGAAAGGCCCGAAGACGACTAGGCATACTCAGAAAATTAGCAGGTACCAACTGGGGAGCAAATGAACGAAATCTAAAGAAGATTTATAATGGAGTAATAAGACCACACTTAGAGTTTAGCTCAGCAGCATGGTCATCAGCTGCTAACTCACATCTGCAGTCTTTGGACAAGGTGCAAAATCAAGCTCTCAGGCTCATTACAGGAGCCATGAAAACTACACCAATAACAGAGATGCAGAAGGTTGCTGGATTACAGACATTGTCCCATAGAAGAGACACAAAAACCATGATCCAGATGGAAAAGTACAACAGTATGCCAATGCACCCAATGAAGGCAAGACTAGATGATCTGGCATTGGGACGTCTAAAGCGTAGCAGCTTTGTGCATCGGGGGAAAAGACTTATAAGACAGCATCAAGAAGACCTATCCATGAAGACAACACCACTGAAGCCCACCCTATACCCTGTACCATGGGAGCAGGCCAGCAGTGCCCTCCAAATTAATACATCAGTCAGTGGTCTCACAAGTGGATGTGAGTATAATGATCTGCAAAAACGAACTGCTACATTGAGTATGATCCAAGAAAGCTATCCCGATCAATCATGGATACATGCCTATACAGATGGATCAGCAACTAATGCTGTTAGGAATGGAGGTGCCGGTATCTTTATCTCATATCCTGACAACCACTATGAGACTAGGCACATTCCCACTGGTAAATTCTGTTCCAACTATACAGCTGAGGTTCAAGCTCTAGAGCAAGCTGCAAATATGATTTATAACACCAACTCTGACTGCCACCAGGTAGTCATCCTCACAGATGCACTGTCTGTCCTGCAAGCTCTCAAGGGTGGTAAACTCCCGCATCTGAGAAATGAACTAAACAAGGTAGCTGCCAAAAAGAGAACCATACTTCAGTGGGTACCATCTCATTGTGGTGTACCCGGAAATGAAAAGGCAGATAAACTTGCAAAAAAGGGAGGAGAATGTGAACAAGAAGATAATGAAGTCACATACTTTGAGAAAAAGAGAGCTATCCAGACTATCAGAAGAGAACAGAACCAACCCAAAGACGACTATCACACTCTCGACCGGCAGGGACAGATAACTATTTTTCGACTCAGGACAGGGCATAACAAACTGAATAAACACATGCACAAGCTACGATTGTCTGCTTCACCACTGTGCACATGTGGATTAAACGAACAAACTGCTGAGCATGTTCTACAGGACTGTCCTCTGTATGACCAGTTAAGAAAGATATACTGGCCCAATGACTCAACACTAAACTCAAAGCTATATGGAGTTAAAGAGGAACTTCAAACAACAGTCGAATTCATCATGAGAACTCGTCTGACGGTGTAATCATCAAAGATGCGATCGCAAGAAGAAGAAGTAAACTACATTCATTTTGGAAATAAAATACATATGGCTCAAGTTTATACTCTAACTACTTTTCAATTGGCTTCAAGAAAAGGAAAGACACTCTTTTGTCACAAATTTTCTGCGGCACAGGTTTTTCATATACTATTACCATATAAGTGTCAGTTATTTCAAAGTTTTTAACAAATATAGTCATGTTATATATATATTTAAAAAGGAAAATGGATGAGGATTCTGAATATGTTCAGTTTATAATTTTAAAAATTTTTTTATGAGTATAAAGTAGTTGGAGACTGGGAAAATAAATTTGACCAAAAAAAAAAACATATCAGAATTACCCACTCAAGATAGCTAATGCATCATTTATGTTATCCAAGATACAAATATTTGTAAACTACATTCATTTTGGAAATAAAATACATATGGCTCAAGTTTATACTCTAACTACTTTTCAATTGGCTTCAAGAAAAGGAAAGACACTCTTTTGTCACAAATTTTCTGCGGCACAGGTTTTGCATATAGATTTACCATGTAAGAGTCAGTTATTTCAAAGTTTTTAACTGAATATAGTCATGTTATAGATATTTAAAAAGGAAAATGAATGAAGATTGTGAAAATTTTTATGAATATAAAGTAGTTAAAGACGAGACAGAAAAATATTTTACTAAACAAAAAACAAAACAAACATATCAGACTTACCAATTGAAGCTAATCCACCATCCAATATAGAAATCACTGTAAACTATATCCATTTTGGAAATAAACCACACATAAAGTTTATACTCTAACTACTTTCCATGTATGCTTCTGTACTTCAATTTCTGCAAAGCAGTTTATGCTTTTTAAAATTTCCTCCCTTACAGCTGATGATACAAGGCTTTCAAAACACTGGATCGGGGTAGATGATTCATTTAGGCCTAAATTTGCGGACACACCCACTGCTCTTCCATCTTTAGGTTGAAATCTAAAGCTATTCGTTGTTAGTTCTATATTTCTGACACACTCCTGTTTTCGTCTTTCCCCTTCTTGTAAAACTAAATTAGGTCCTACTGGGTCTGATGTTGAAGAATCAAAGTTAGGTGATAGAACCACGCCCACTCTTTCTAACATAATAGGCCTACCTTCATTCTCTGAATCGACATCACTGAAAGACGAATTATTCATCGAATTAGCACTAAAATCACTACTGCTATAGCCGTTCTAGCAAACTAAGGGCCTGCTGAGCACTTAAACGAGCAGGTCGCTTTCGAGAAGATGAATTAGATGTCTTGGAAAATATGTATCGAAAATAGGTAACCCAAATTTCGTTAAAAAAACACGAGGATGAAATCGGAATCGTTTTGAATTTAATAGAAAGAGTGACGCTATCACTCTTCCGCTTTAGAAATAATAATAAAAATGGCTATACTTCCACTTCCCAGTCATCGAAAACTTCTAACTGGGATGAAACGAAACAAAAACTTAGTTCAAACCCATGAGCCAAGATTACTGGCTTCCCGTCTTTAGAAGCTAGAAATATCGACCAATATAACTGGCTCGTCGTCCTGTAAGAGTTAAGAAAAACAAATCAAACCAATAATAATTAATAAACAAAAAATAACAAACCATTACAAAATAAAGAACCACATATTTAAAATATACTCAATAAAGTAAGTAAAAACATGACTTAAAAAAAACAACAAATTCTAATATAAATTGTCACCATCAAAAGCAATAAATTATAAATGACAATAGAAAACTGATTACAGCACAAAACTGAAAATAAAATGACATTAAATACTCTAATTATAACCAACAATTAGGTTGAACAGGGTAGATCAAGATGGTGGACAAGGAGAGGCAATAATAGTCAGCTGTTACTAGCCCCCTCTCCACTCATCACCTAAAAGAAAATGAATTCTCCCAGCATAATATGATACAATTTTACTTCTTTTGAGATCATCATGGTTTTTGGTTTGGAGCTGCTGATAACCATCCCTCGCTTTTATAGTTCTTCCTTCCAGACTTGCAGGTTGGATTAACACCAACAGTCTCAGCCTTGTTGATTCATCCATTGCAGTGTCATTATCTATCAGGTGATCATTAATTGCCCTTATTATCTCTCCCTTATCCTTGTCCAGTGTCCCCACTATGGATGCTTTTGAGGTCCGTCTGTCAGCTCTCTCATTGCCATGTACCCCTGCATGACTAGTTCAAAACTAATTTTCTTATTTTTTTTAATTTTTAAGTTACGTTTTCTAAAGCTGGAAGTAGGTAATGGCAAATGGAACTGTTATATTACTGACTGTGCATCGGTAAAGAAAGCAACTTGTCTCTCTGTGCTTTCCTCTGTCATTATAACCTTTGCTGCAGTTTTCAAGGCCTCTGCTCTGAAGTTACTTGAGAATTGTCCTGTTGCCACTGACAGCTTTTTCTATGCGCCAGTGCTTAAGGTCAGATAGACACCTCCTCCTCCATTTTCTCTTGCATTTGTTGCATTTGTCGTTATAATTCTCACTGTTTGATTTTTGGAGTCTGCTGATTTTATCGAAGTTTGACTTAGCTGCTGTTGCCCATGCTGCAATGCCATACTCTAGGACTGGTCTCACTCGCCCTGTGTATAACGTCTTTAGCACTCTCTCATCAGCACCCCAAGTTGTTCCAGCAAGTTTTTTTCATTATTGCCATTCTGTGCCTTGCTCTCATATTTTTTTATCAACTTGTTTTTTCCAAGACAGACGGCGATCAAAAGTAATGCCTAGGTAGTTTGGATTTTCATTTAAATGTAGATTTTCTCCATTTAGCACTAGCTTGGAGCTCTGCAGTTTATTTGAGAAGGAAAACACTGTGTACATTGTTTTTCCCTTCATTTATCTTCATGAACCATGGTTTGGCCCACTCTTCTAGTGATGTTAGTGCTTGCTGCATCCGAATGTTTGCAGTAGTGATATACTCTTAAGAGATCCACAAGCCTAAGTCAACTACAAAGGAGGCACTGTGTGTTATTTTTGGAATATTGTCTGTTACGTCATTTATGTATGCAAGGAACAGTGTAGGTGACAGGACTCCCCCTTGTGGGACCCCCTGCTCTAATATAAACTTTTTGCTAGTCTGTCCTTGTAACTGTACTCCAGCAGTTCTATTCTCAAGGTAGTAGCCAATCCATTTGTACATTCGCCCACACACATCACTTTTGTCCAGTTTAACTTTCAATCCATCTTTCCAAACTTTATCTAAAGCTTTTTATAAATCTACCCAAACCACTGGCATGTGTTTTTTCTCTTGGAAGGCATCTTTGATTTCTTAAGCTATTTATGTGATCTAATCTTCAATGGATCTATGTTGTCTAAATCATGCTTTTTGAAGGGTATATAGGTGTTTGTTTTCCAAGTGCCACATCAGTCTGGTATTAATCATGTGCTTCATCAGTTTTCCTACAATAATAATAGGAAACTCTTTACAGAGCGATACAACAGGAGGCAATCTGATTTTCAAAAGATGTCCCCCCCATCAGACAAGTGTTTCGGCCCTGTATACTCCTTTACATTCTAAGGGGGGCGGGCCCACTTGGGTCATGACTCCCAAGTGTCTCAGCCTCCTGTTGTCTTGTATTGAAAATGAACCCATTTCACTTTGGTAGCAACTTTAAAATCCACAACTTCGCCAGCCGTGGAGGCAATTGTGAAAGTAACAAAGAGAAGACAAATTACTCCGTTCATTCCGTCGCACACAACTAGGGACAGACATGGACACTCCTGCGCGAAGCCGATGAGGCTAGCCACTGCGCGCTAGCAACTGAAATTCTGTGCCTAACACCTCTTATAATATACACCGCCTGTTGCTCGTCAGTCACAACCCTTTCATCAGTACAATGGAAAAACTCAACGTACTGTGGACTTAGAAAAATTCCTGGTGTTTTCTGTACCTCAGAGTTTACTGTCATGCTTTCCATAGCCCATTGCGGTTATTCCACAGCCAGCACGATGCCTTTTCAGCAGTTTCACTAAGCCTCTTCAGTGCCCTTGTTCTCGACTGTTCCCTCAGCCCCAACAGTTTCAATAGATCATACACTGATGCAGCCACGAGCCCTCTTGTGCCCACCTCAATTGCCATGACCCTTGCAGTGAACCCATCATGTCTCAGATCCGTGGCCAGATCATTATACTTGGCTGCATTGAACAAATGTTGCTCATCCAATCTGGATTCAAATGGCACGGTCAGTTCAATCAGTATGACCTGAAGCGATGCTGAAAAATGAAGCACTATATCCGGCCATCTCCACAATTTTCTGATACTCTCTGGATATGCCCCTCGTCCAGGTAGGTCTACCACCATCTCCCAGTTGTTTGCACAGTCAAGAAGAGATGGTAAACTGCTACCTGGTTTACTTGGTTTGTGGTGTGCTGACTTTCCTGCTCTCAGAAAGTATGTATTTGTGGTGCTCAGCCTGGCTTTGCTATTCGCCTTCATCCTTACCAGGTCTATTGTCGCAGCAAGCTCATTTAGCACTTTGTTGTGGCGCCAAGTGTATCGCCCCTGCCCTAATGGTACCTTACAAGCTGAGAGTATGTGTTCAAGTGTCTGCCTCCCCTGGCACAGTAAGGAGAGGCAGACTAGCATGTGTTTTTTCTCTTTGAAGGCATCTTTGATTTCCTGAGCTATATATGTGATCTAATCTTCAGTGGATCTATGTTGTCTGAATCATGCTTTTTGAGGGGTATAAGGTGTTTGTTTTCCAAGTGCCACATTAGTCTGGTATTAAGCATGTGCTTTATCAGTTTTCCTACACAGCTTAGTAGGCTGATTGGTCTGTAACCATTTGGTTATATCAGATCCTTGTCTGTCTTTGGTATATGTATTTACTTTAAAAAGCCAATGGACCTGGATCACCTCAGAATAGTGCTTCACAAACTATGTCGACAATTCAAAAGTGTTGTGATCCAATGGATCCCATCTCACTGTTACATCATTGGCAATGAAGAGGCTGAGAGATTGGCAAAGGAAGGTGGAAATCTACCTCAGCCTGATGCAAGAATAACTTTCCAGGAGGCAAAGAGTTTTATCAGAATCAGATACAGAAATAAATGGAATGTAGAACATCCAGGTCACACACAAAATGATGCATTCTACCTGCTCAACAGAAGAGAAAAAGTGGTAATCTTCAGATTTTGCACTGGCCACAACAGATTGAGATATCATCTATTCAACAAGCTAAAGTTAGGAACTACTGATCAGTGTAACTGTAGCACTGATAAAATAAGTGCTGAACAACTGCTTCAAAGTTGCCCAACATATGCGGAACAGAGAAAGTGCATATGGCCGACAACCATACCATTCAAGGAAAAGCTCTACGGAGATTCAAACAGCCTCAAACTGACTACTGCTTTCATTGAACACATTGAACATCAAGCATTTTCCAGGCCTTTTCCAGGTCCAGCACGTGATTTTCAAGGATGGGAAACTCTAATATTTTCCTCATCTAATTTTCTCAGATATAATTATCACTTTGCTGACCAGCAATCCGGAGCAATACCATCTCCCATTATCAAAGTGTTTGCAGATTTCTTTAAAAAGAACTTTTTTTAAAAAAAATTCATAAAAGATTGAAAAACAGACATCTTTTCCCAGTTTTTAGTGAATTTATTCAACATCTGCACAATAAAATGTAAGTGACATGGACAGTAATGAATAAAATAAGCTTGATTGACGTATTGATTTAATGATTAACCACGTATATCAACATAAAAGGCTAATAAAATTGTAAATAAAATGTTAAAAAAAAAAAAACTGTATTTTTCATGTTTGTCTTTTTTGAATGTATTCTGCGTCTGTGGCATCTGACAATGAGTGTTTGTAAATGTTTGAGTAGTTAAGTACCTCTAGTTGGAGTCTGAGCTGTTTTTTTCATTAACTGGGGTTGAAGTTGTAGCTGTAGGCCTCTGCAAGAGTCTTTGTCAATGATCCACGTTGATAATCCTTGACTGTGTGGTATAACTTGAAGCAGGGTATCAGGCATAGAGGTACATTGCAATCTGGGCAGTACATGCAAGTCTGGCTTCTGTTCCCTGCAGCCTTACACACTTTACAGTCTGGTTTGTACCTTGCCCTTTCATATTTATCAATGAAGTGGTGCTTAGTAAGTTGTGTTGTTGTGACCTGTGGTTTTGAAGGTGTCACATTGCGTCGAAGAATAGCAGGTTCAATAAGAGTCATACTGACATCCTGATCTTTGCTTTGATCTTTTTTTGTAGAGTTGGCAGTGTTGTAGGTTATGTACCCATTGACCAGGGCAGTTTCAACTAAGAAATAATATAAAAATAGGATCTGTGTGAGTAGGGGCAGCTTGCACCTAGTTGGCTGAAGTGGTCGACACCTCCCATACTTTTGCTGTATTTTTCTGCAAGCACTGGCTTCTGAATTGTTCTGCCCTAAAGAATTTGTCTTTCTAACTGTCTTGTTTATTTTATCATTGGAGTGAACAGTAAATATAAGGTTAAATTTTTTTGTATCATGCCAGGTGACTGTCGACATGCCTTATCTTCTGTCGCACAAAACACAGGATGATTTGTCTTTTTCAATTTGAGTTGTTTTTTCTTCAGTGCTACAGGAAAATGCTTCCTATTTTCCGCTACTGTTGCAAATGCACCAATCTGAATTTCAGGTCTTGAAATAAAGCTGAAGGCTGAATCAAAACTACCACAGAAGAGAATATGTCCCTTGTTGCGTATGAAATTTGAATTAAAACTATGGGGACTTTTCACTGAAAAAAGAGTCCAAATAATCTCAGTTCTTAAGAGTTTTTTCCTTGGTCACAAATGATGTCACATCTGTAGGTCTCCTAGTAGTGTTGGATGATTTTGACGTGTCCGAGGGAGTAGTGTTAGATGGTTTTGATGTTTCTGATGGAAAAACTTCCTTGGTGTTGTGTTCTTTACCGTAAAAAAAAAAAAAAAAAAATGGAACACACAAATAACCTATGAGTAGGCCTAAGCTATGTATATTTACCAAGTCAAAATTCTAAATGCATACATAATATAGTAAAACAATATATAACTAGAACAAAAGGTAATATATAGTAATTGGGAGGGTAATACTTATGATAAGTGAAAATCTATTAAATATCTAACTGGAGACAGCAGGCCTTTACACCCCACACCCCCCCCCCACATCTTTACTATTTTTGTTGGGTTTTGTTTTGTTTGTTTGTTTAGATTTTTTTTTTAATTTCATTTAATTTTTTTTTTTAAATTTAAAAAAAACCTAGGCCTATAACATCAGCAGTTATGGGCTATTATGGAAAATATGGGATTTCCAAACCACCTTATACAACTCATCGCACTGCTGTACCAAGAACAACAGGCAGCCGTAAGAATAGAGGGGGAAACATCAGAATGGTTTAAAGTGCAGAAAGGAGTAAGACAAGGCTGTACTCTTTCCCCTTACCTGTTTAACATTTATGCCGAGAATATCATGAGAAATGTAAGAGATGACCAAGAACACACAGAGTTTGACTCATTTAACATCGGCGGGTACCAGATCCCGGAATTCAGATATGCTGACAACACAGTCCTCCTATCGACCAACCCAGAAGGACTTGAACAATTAATTCTGTCCACCAAAAAACACAGCAAGGCCCAGAATCTATACCTAAACACCAAGAAGACCAAGTTATTGACAACAGACAAAGTAAAGACCAAACCAGAAATTGAAATTGATAACGAAGAACTGGAAAGTGTTAATGAATTCAAATACTTAGGATCAATCATCAACAGCTCTGGCGACTGTGTGGTAGAAATTAAAAGAAGACTTGCAATTGCTTCACATAAGCTAATACAGATGATAAACCTATGGCAAGGCACAAGCAAAGAAACAAAGTTACAACTGATCAGAGCATGTATATTCCCAGTAGCAACATACGGCTGCGAGACTTGGACACTCAATAACACAGTTGCAAAAAAGATTACATCATTCGAAATGAAATGCTACAGAAGGATGTTGAGAATACCCTGGACAGAAAAAAAGACCAACAGAGAAGTACTGCACTCACTAAACGTACAAGAACATTGGCTCCTAAATACCATCGCGATAAGGAAGCTGAAATTTTTCGGTCATATAAAAAGACATAATAGTCTGGAAAAAATAGTGATGGAAGGCATGGTCCCTGGAAAAAGGGGAAGGGGTCGACCTAGACGACGGTGGACCCAGGACATCACAGAGTCTGAACTTGTCTTTGGCTGATGCAGGTCAACTTGCCCAGAATCGTGATGCGTTCAGAGCAGCTGTAATGGAGACAACGTTCTGGAAAGAATACGTCACTTGATGATGATGAGGCCTATGCACAAAATTGCTGATTTTCATTTATCCTAATTACAGTGATTTGACAGATGTGATTCCACTTTCGTGTATCGGCGGTTATTCCTGTTATCTGGAATTGAAAACATGTAGGCCTAGGCCTATCCTAATTAGTCTATAACTCTTCAGAGGTAGAACGGGATAAGTCTTTTCATCATAAATATAATAAAAAAGCATTCAAAATATATTTATTTCCAAAAAATGTGGTGAAATGAACAGTGGGACATGGGTCTGATAACAGGGTATGCTATAGGATATGGAATCGCCATCAATTTCTATTCCTGACCATCTTAAACTGTGTCAAATATATTCCCGTATGCAGATGTAAACCAAGAAATTTCGTTCAAACACTTGCCTATAGGCTAATTTTGGCCATGGTTAAAAATAAAACTGTAAAAAGGCCTACATTGTAAATATAGACGCAAGTACAGTAGGCCTATCTATAAACTGGACTTATTCAAATAGGTTTTATAAATGAGATAAATGAATTTATTACTTACGAGTGCTAAAAATAAATCTGCGTTTACAACAGTAACGCAAAGCGCCGACAACTTCTGGAAATGGATTTAGTGCGCAAAGGTAAGTAACAATTGTACGGTAACTTTGTGCAAAGGGAAGTAAAAATTGTACGGTAACTTTACAATTTTTACTTCCCTTTGCGCACTAAATCCATTTCCAGAAGTTTTCGGCGGTTTCATTTTCGGCGCTTTGCGTTAATGGCATAAACGCAGATTTATTTTTAGCACTCGTCGCGTCTGTTGTTGCGAAAAATACCATCAATAATCGAAAAATGGACACAAAGTAACGAACTTTCGATTTCGTTTTTTTTTTCAAGGTCCGATGCGGGAAATTCAAGGCTTTTAGCCATTTTTCCAGGCTTTTCAAAGCCTGGAATTTTTGTTTTTGTTTTCCAGGTCACTACGAACCCTGATGATAATTAAAATACATCTGGGCTGAGCAGGATAGTTTATTCTTTTTGTTTAATTTTCGTTTTTTTTACTTTAAATAGGTTTTTACGGATATGATCCATGGAGTGACATTATTGTCTACAGCATGATACCCGCACTTAAATACGTTGTAAGGTACAAAGTGGAGGATTTGCATTGGCTTTTGTGTTCTGTGTTTTTTAATGGCTTTTGTCTCTCCCCCCCCTTTTGTTTCTCCCAATGTGTCTGGAATCAATACTTGCCTACTTTGTATATCTGCCCTAGCACTCCAAGGAAGGTAACTAACAATCATTCCTGTGACCACCATAATTAAAAAGGCTAATGATAAACATTATTACACATTGTGTGAATTTTTATTTCTGTTATTGATGTCTAATTAGTTTGTGTTTATTG
The DNA here is from genome assembly GCA_024509875.1 of Oreohelix idahoensis. NCBI lineage: Eukaryota > Metazoa > Mollusca > Gastropoda > Stylommatophora > Oreohelicidae > Oreohelix > Oreohelix idahoensis. The sequence goes on along the minus strand of JAMPIV010017668.1, from coordinate 872,773 downwards.
TTTGATCAGTAAGTATTGATATATGATAATAAATTGGAATACCAGACCAGGCTAAAGGTTCAGGAGAAGTTTCACTGTTATCTCAATATATGGTATCCTAAGGTGATGTTCTGATCTTACAGAGCTTGTTTTTTTTAAAACTAAGAATTGAGAGTTTTATTCTCAGAAATTAATAAAATACTAAACAAAAAATAAAAATAAGTAAATAAAAAAAGCATTATTCCATCTATACGACGACCATTTCATTACCTTCATCTTTACATAAGTCTGGCAGTTCTACTTTCTTAATTCTTGGTGTTTTTGTATCTATGATGTCACCTATCTGATCATGAGTATCACAGTCTTCAGTGTAGTTATGACCATCATGGTTCTGGCAGGAAAAGAATAAAATAAGAATTATTTAGTGATATGGACACATAAAAATGTGGTGACAGTTGTGATCCATTTATGAAATAATTCAGTGGCATACAAGTAGCTGTCATGTTACAAGCAGTCATACTCTCAGAGCCATGGTGGGTTCATAATCATAAATCTGAAGTCACATAATGAATGTTTCATTTGTAGAAATGATATCATTGTAGTATTAAATATTACTTCGATATATGACACCTTAATTCACATTCTTAGCACCCTCACAAGCAAAGAATTATGGCATCATACACAGGTTTAAGTGAGAGCAGATGGACCGGGATGGGGAGAATAAAAACACCTACAGGGTAAACAGTATTGTACTCTGGTAGAGAGGATGGTCAGCACAATGAAGGTGTAGCCATTATCCTGAAGAAAGAAATAGAAAAAAATCTGCTGGGGCCAGGTCAGGTGAGTAGGGTGACTGGGAAAGCACAGTTGTCTTCGTTTTTGCCAAAAAATCCAGAACAAGCAGTGATGTGTGGGCTGGCGCTTTGTCATGGTGGAGGAACCAGGAGTTGTTTCTCCGCAACTTATTCCTTTCTCCCTGAGACGTTTTAGCACTTCCAGATAGTACTTACTTACTTAGTTGTTCCCCTTCTACCGTGTGGTGTAGAGGTGATACACTTCCAGATAGTACCAGCGGTAAACTGTTTGCCCTCTTGGTAAGAAATCATGGTGCACAACACTCTCGATATAAAAAAAACACCGTCAACACAACTTTCACGTTCGACCTGACCTGCTGTGCTTTTTTTGGCAGTGGCAAATTCTTCCCAACCCACTGCAAGGACTGCAGTTTCATCTTGATGTCATTTCATGGACCCATGTTTCATCGCTGGTTATTATCTTCTTCATGAAGTTGTCATCCTCTTTAGCGTGATCCAGAAGTCCCTGAAAGATGGCAACGAGATTGTCTCTCTGATCTTGTGTCAGGAGTCATGGAACAAACTTCACATCTACATAATGCATTTGTAATTTCTCTGTTAGAATGTCACGGCATGATCCTATGGGGATGTTGCATTTTTCTGCTATTTCCTAAACTGTCAGACGATGATTCGAACACACCATCTCATGAACCTGGGCAACATGAGCATCATCAGATGATGTAGTGGGTCATCCCGAACGCGAGTCGTCATCTGTTGACTGCCAACCATCCTTAAATTGCTTAAACTAATCATAACACATACAGCACATGCACTGATCCCCATAAACTTGTTTTAATATTTCATGAGTCTCTGTGAATGCCTTCCAGAGCTTGAAGCGAAACTTGATGTTGATTCTCTGCTCATGAAATTCAGATATCTCGAAAAACGCAAAACACAATCTGCACGCACGTAAACAATTAGCCACAAGAAGATAAACAATCATAACAGAAAAACGCCCAAAACATTAAATAAAATTGTAACCTCATTATCTTGTTCCTGTTTCACCCTGACACCAGAGATGCCATTGTCAATATTCCTTTCATCCTGGTGGGGGGAAAAAAATCAGAAGAGGATGTCAGAAGATAAAGAGTAACATTCTAAGAAAATATATAATTTTTCTTCGAATCATTAGGAACATTTTATCTATTCCACATTTTTTTAGCAACCTGATCCCCAAAAAAATGGGTAAGGATCAAAAGTAGGAACATTTACTATGTCAGTAGTAACAAGAGTCAAAAAACAAAAAAATCACTTTACAATCCCACTCCAGTTTACATTTTTCAAGGAAACTGTGTTTGAATATTTCTTGGAGGCTGGAAAGAAAAAAAAATTATGGTTTATATAAATAAACAACAAAGTTTAAAATCCCAAAGACGCAGCAATAGAAAATGCAGTCAGCGACCCATAGCTTGGCTGCTGGCGTCAGGGTCAGCAAACCAGAGCTGACCAAGACCCTACTCCACCTCCGCGTGGTGGTCCTGGAAACAGGCTGCATCACTGCAGTCTGGCTGAGAGAGTAGGGATCGAAGAGGGAAGGCAAACCCGGTCCCAAAAAATGCCATGCTGAAGTCGGATGTGCCGGCCGAAAGGCGCAGATATCGCAGCTCTGCTGTAAACAGACACAACGCAACCAACGTCCTTTTCAGGATGAACGAGGAAGAAGAAGAAGAAGATCCTAAAAACAACAAAAAACTCTAGTTGGGTAGAAGATGAATAAGGATTAAGTGGGGATAACTGCAAATATTATACAGTTCAGTCGGGATAAGTAGAAGTTACTAGGGCCATATTGTTGTTGTTGTTATCATGGTATCAGCTGAATTTGCAGATATTTGCACCTACAGAAACCTAGAAGACATTGGAAGAGATAAATCATTAAGCAATTATTTTAACCATTTAGAAACATGAATCTTGGTTTTAAATTGTCATTTTTGCATCTTTTCAAAAGCAATTTAGTGAAACCTAAAATGTAGTGTTAAGTTAGTTGCTAGTGGGGGTATGGGCCAACATTATGAAGAATTAGTATTTCAGTTGTAACAAGGAAAAAAAAAAAACTCACTTTACAATCCTGCTCTAGTTTAATTTTTTCATCCACAGATGGGAACTGTGTCTGACTATTTCTTGGAGGCTGAAAAAATAAATTATGTTTCATATAAATATTTTTTAAAAATTTCATATCCTAAGAATAAAAATAAAAACTGTAGTGGGTTAGAACAGTGCTCTGCAACCAGTGTTCCGCAGCTCACTAGTGTGCCGAGACAGCCTGCCTGGTGTGCCGTGGCACCAGTTGAATGTACTTCATTAAATCATAAAATGATTTGCAAAATTACATGTTATAGTAAAATAGTAATATATAATTTCACATATTAAATTTTACAAAAATTAATTTGAGTTATCATTGCCAACCAATCTATGGAAGGGACGATCAACACTTTCAAAAGCAGGGCTGACTGCAAATATCAAGCCAATTCTAAAGAAAAAGAAGCCAGCTGAAGGACCTGATGTCTACTGACCAGTCTCACTTGCTTCAGCTATTGGGAAAACTCACAGAGAAAATTGTGAATCACAGGCTTTACTGGTGGCTGGAAAGCAACAAAGTCATCGATGAAAATCAGGATGGCTTAAGAAAAGGCTGCAGAACAGAGAAATTTTTATTCTGTGCACACACAAAATGTAGATGCATTCCAAGAGGGCAATTACACCCCAGCTGTATCACTGACCTGCAGCAAGCATACGACACAGTATGGATACAGGGGATGTTCACAAAAATGACAAACAAGGCCATACATGGAAAAACATGTACCTCTGGATTTAAACCTTCCAAAGTAATAGAACTATATAAACAACAGTAGAAGCCACTAAATCATTTACACAACAACAAAACAAAGCTGGAGGGGGATTACCACAAGGGTCAGCATTAAGTTGCTCACTCTTTTTCATAACTGACCTCTCCACCAACTTCAAGATATCAAAAGCACTGTATGCAGATGACCTGCTTATCTGGACAGCAGAAAAACACAACAAACTGGTGCCAGCTAAAATAAAGGAACCTTAGCCGCAACAGTTGTGTACTTCTAGCTCTGGAAACTAAAACTAAACATGCACACACAAAAAATGTATACATCTGCTTTATTCACACTGAGCATCAAGACAGCAAGAAGGTGTTACTTTGGAGAAGAAAATTCAGGTTACTTAGGAGTGGAGCTTGAAAGACTACTCCTTTGCTATCCCTAAAACTGCCATGCACAAAATGAAGACAATGCCATTAGGTGCCTGAATGTTGTGAAACATCTTGCAAGCACCAGTTGGGGAGCAAGAAAAAGTAAATCACAGACAGCTGTACCTGGGATATGTCGATCAGTCATGGATAATAAGTGGGCATTACAGTCGGCAATGAACAAAAACCACCCAGACAGACACAGTCCAGAACCAAGTTAGGTTCATATGTGGGGTCATGAGGACTACTGTAACGGCTGCCTGTGATATCGATACAAACACAGAACCTATGGACCTGCAATGTAAATCTGCTGTCATGGAAACATAGTGCCCTGGAAGAATAAGAAAAGAATACCAAAACAGACAGTAGGTTGAAAACTAGAAGTAGATTAAAGCACAAGTCACAACTACCAGTAACAACAATTTTAGCAGAACAAAACCACCTCCAGAGACATGAGACATAATTGAAATTTAAACCCAGTCCTTAACCACTGTAAGGAGTTAAAACTATCTATAATAAAACCTGAATAAAGCAGAGCAGTGTTCAGAATGGCAGATGCAGCTGTATATAAATTTTGACTTTGAAAATGCAATTGATAAATTAGCACTGGGACAGCCAATGGACAATTCTGAGGGCTTATGGAATTCATAAGTGATAGTCTCCATCACAAAGTCTGGGATGGAATTCACTGATATACATTGGATTCGTGGACTATGAAAAGGCATTTGACAGTGTAGACAGAGAATCGCTTTGGAAATTGATGAGGCATTATGGAGTTCCCATGAAGATCATTAACTTAATAAAGAAGATCTATGAAGACATGACATGCAGAGTTAGTCATTAAGGACAAATTACAGAACCATTTAGGATTAGAACGGGAGTGAGACAGGGATGCCTCTTGTCTCCATTTCTTTTCTTACTAGCAATAGATTTGGTTATGAAAACATCGACATCACACAACAGAAATGGAATCCAGTGGAATCTGACTAAACAGCTTGATGATCTGGATTTTGCAGATGACTTGGCTCTTCTGTCTCATAACCTTAATCAGATGCAAGAGAAAATAAAATTCTTGCTGAGAGGTCACAACAAGTGGGCCTGAAAATACACAGAGAAAAGACAAAGATTATGAGAATAAGTGCAAGAAATGATAATAAGGTTGAACTTGAAGAAACACAACTAAAAGATGCAGAATCGTATACAAATCTTGGAAGTAATATAGACAAAGTTAGAGGGACAGACAGTGATATCAAAATAAGAATATAAAAAGCCAGAGGAGTTTTCATTGCATTGGGAAACATATGGAGAACAAGAGAAATCGAGTCCAACACGAAAATAAGAATCTTCAACTCAAATGTAAAGTCAGTTCTATTGTATGGCTCTGAGACATGGAGAGCAACAAAAACCACAACTAAAAAGCTACAGACTTTTATAAATGGGTGCTTGTGTAGAATCATCATCTCATCTCAACCCATAACCCGTCATGGGTCGTAGGGGTGCCATGGTGGAAGCATCAGCAGACAGGGTCCTCCACTGCTCTCTATTCTCAGCAATGCTTACAAGCGTGGAAAAACTGAGTCCTGCCCATTCTTTGATGTTATCAGCCCAGGATTTTCTTTGCCTTCCTCTTCTCCGTTTACCTTCGACTGTTCCCTGGAGGATCGTTTTCGAAAGGGAGTCATGACGAGTTACATGCCCAAACCAGGCAAGCTTTCAACGTTTCACAATGGACAAAAGTGGTTCTTGGTGGCCTGCATAGGTGTTTATCTTCTCTCTAACATAGACATTTGTTTTGTGCTCTTTATAGCAAATGCGCAAAATTCTTCTATAACATTTATGCTCGAAAGCCTGAATCCTTCGCTCCGTATCTGCAGTGAGTGTCCAGCCCTCACACCCATACAAGAGAATAGATAATACAAGTGATTTGTATAATTTGATCTTCACAGGAAAACTGATGTTACTTTTCCAGATCACATTCAACCTTGTCATGGCAGCTGAGGCCATCTCAAGTCTTGTCTTGATTTCTTTATTTGATCTTCCATCACTACATATAGTGGACCCGAGATATTTAAAGGTGTTAACTTCTTCTAACGTTTGCCCATTTAACGTAATGTTGGTCGGAACATGTTTCTTATGGCTATTCACCAATATCTTGCTTTTTTCTATATTAATTTCCATCCCATAAGTTCTTGTTACTTTCTCCAGTCTAGAGGTAAGGTCTTGAAGTTCTGATTCTGTTCCAGCTATCAGATCAATATCATCAGCAAAACGTAGATTACACAGAGGTCGGCCTCCAATCGATATGGTTGATTTATAATCGTAGAGAGCCTCCTGCATAATATGTTCTAGATATATATTAAAGAGCACTGGTGACAGGATACATCCCTGGCGAACTCCTACAGTTGTTTTGAAAAATTCTCCAATGTTGTTGCTTGCAAAAACGTAGAATAGAAGGACTGAAATGGTATGACATAGTCACAAATGTGGAATTGATGACAAGAACCAGACAAGTGCCAGTGGAACAAGAGTTGAGAAGAAGACACTGGCTATGGATAGGACACACATTGAGGAAACCTGTTGATAGCATTACAAGGCAGTCCTTGTTCTGGAATCCACAGGGAAAGAGAGGCATCACCATCTTATATTGATATATTTAGCTAGAGAAGCATCACTGCTCATTATAAGCTTCTATTGCTGTCATCCTTGCCTGTCACAGTTATATCCCACTGTGCTAAGTGCTTGTATAAACATAAAAAGAGGAGTGATACAATGATGCATAATGGAAAAGTAAAAAATCTCCCATGTCTTGGACACATAATAAGTGAAGATGACAGATATAAAATGGAAATCAAGAAAAGAATAGCTAAAGATACATTGAACAACATGAGCTAAATACTGACATCTAAACAAATAACTCACAAATTTAAACTGAGAATTATGAAATGTTACATATGTTCTTCATTATTGTAGGATATGGAAACATGGACAATGAACAAGCAATTGGAAGAAAGAATTGAGGCCCTTGACATGGGATAGAGAGGAATGGGGCACACTCACAAATTAAAAATGACAGTCATCAAGTATTATTACTTTTATTACTGTATGGTGTAGAAACTGGGACAATGATCAAGAAGTTAGAAAAAAGAATTGTGGCGTCTGAGATCTGGATATAGAGAAGAATGAAGTGATTCTCATATAAGATGTGTGTGTATTGTGTGTGTGTGAAAAAGGGGGGGGGGGGGGGAAATCATAAAATAGCTAGGAATATAAAAAAGAAATAATGAACGAAGCCAAAGACGCAGCAATAGAGAATGCAGTCAGCGACCCATATCTTGACTGTTTGAATCAGGGTCAGCACACAAGAGCTGACCAAGACCCTACTCCACCTCCAAGTGGTGATTCTGGAAATAGGCTGCATCACTGCAGTCTGGCTGAGAGAGTAGTGATCAAAGTGGGAAGACAAACCTGGTCGCAAAAATGCCGTGCTGAAGTCGGATGTGTTGGCCGAAAGGTGCAGATATCGCAGGTTCACTGTAAACGGACACAACACAACCAACGTCCTTTTCAGGATGAACGAGAAAGAAGAAGATATGAAAATACATAAGCCTACTAGTTTGATGAAAACCATAATAAAAGGAAAGATTGAAGACACTTTTAAAACAATCTCGAATGTATTGATGTAAACTTGGTAAATATGGCGGCCTTTGTCTACTTTTCTGAAACTCTACCATACCTCATAATCTAGTTCCTGTTTTATCTGTGTTGTTTCTTCACATGTCTTCATCTTCGTCCAGCTCTGGAGAATAGTTTCTGTTGGAGTATAAATGGCGTCTTTCTTTAAACTTAATAAAGGTATGATAAAAAATGAGGTGCGTATCGTTCGCCTTCAAATGTAAACAGTCGAGCTGGCAAGATGGTTACAGCACTTTCTTCTCAAGGCAGAGTTACCGAAGTACAAACCAGATATTGTCACCCTTAAGTTTATTCAGCTGTACATGAGTAGTCCTCACTCCGCTCTTGAACTAAAATTGACAGCCACCGAACAAGAGAACAAATCCTATTAAACTGCCTGGGAGTATTAAAGTATAGAGTGACCTCCCCTTATGGGAGCACTCGTTGTTTAGTTCAGAGCATTTTTGTCCAGGATACGATTTGCGTCATCATCTCAACATCTGACATTTTTTGCAATGTATCCACTGCTGCCTCTCCAGTGTTTTCTACTTAGATTTATTTTTTGGTGTACCATCAATGTTTCATTAAAAATCTTTTTTTTTCCTTCTGCTTCCTATTGCTTGTTAAAAAGATGATATACAAAAAGGAAACATTTTATAATTGAGCTAGAAAAGATAAATAAATGTAAAACGATATACATACATAATACAACACTGGCTTCCAATAAAGGCTAAGATGGTAAATACCAATATGATTTTTAAATTAAAAAAAAACTTCTGTAAAGAATCTTCCACTAACTCTATGTTATTATCTGTAACACTATGATTATATTTAAAGACGTTTAATCAGTTCTAAAATGTCTTGGTCCGGTGTAGAAAGCACCAAGGTATTAACCGGCAACACGCACAACACAGTGCTTCATACTGTCAGATAGGGAACACTGGACAAGCGATTCCTGCCTAGGTAGCAGGCACTTACTCAGGCAGGAAGCACTGTACAGTAATTCTTGTCTGAAAAAAAAAAAAAAAATTGGTTTATCGCACTGCGTTGTAGTTATTATAATCCATTAGGTAGATATTTCAACCTTTCCTTCCTTAATAGGGCAAAAGACTGGAGAGATAAAGAGTAAAGATATTTTTATGTTTACTTCGCATGCTATTCATTTACAGTGTGTAAACAAATTTTATGAAATTTTTCTAATTTCGTCTAAAATATATGGTGGGAAATTATTATTTAAGGGTTCAATCCAAATAGGTATCGGTATGGGGAGTGTAGTGCGGTATGGTGCGTGTAGTGCGGTTTGGTGCGTGTAGTACGGTATGGTGCGGGTAGTGGGATCATAATTTGGGCAATGAATAATAATATAAGCTAAATGTGTTCCATTTGCAGAAACTGCCGTAGTGGAGTGAAGTGTTTCAGACTTCACTTTACTGGGTCCAGCATCGAGAGGTCAGGTGACCAGTTACCTTTCTCGCTGCCTTTTCCCTCCCTAACTCACGAGCATAGTCAAGTACCCATTTACAGCTGGGTAGACTGGGGCGTGTCGATACTGTGAATCGAACCAAGAACCTTTGCCGAGAGAGACCAGCGCTCTAACCACTCTGCCAATCGGACGCTCAATAAATAAATACATAAATAAATAAATAATATTGCATATAATTATATTTCTGGATAATTTGTATTAATTAAAATTGTTAACCTAAAAAAAAATATGAAAGAAAGATCTTGGTTGCTATATAACAGTGTGTATACAAACAAACTTTCCGTTAAGGAAAAGACACTAAATAAACTTCATTTAATTATTTACAGGTATGATGCTGAGACGAAATGTCTAGACTGACTGAAGTTAAATCTTAGTATATGTGATCAAAACCCACATTTTTACGAGCTAATTTTTTGGGAGTACATTTGAGACATGACAAACGTTACTGGTTTTACGTGAAATAATTTATTTATAATGATAACATACAGTGTTATATATTAAGATGTGAAGAAATAAATGATCTATGACATGCACTTAGTTGAATTGGTCAGTGATTTTAAAATTGCATGCAATATTTACAGTACTCAGTGCAAACAATTTTTTTAAAAATACATAAAAGTTGTACTTATAAATAAATATAAATCATAATGGAAAACTCTTTAAGAAGTTGACCACTTTAATTTTAAAGTAAATTTATTTTTACATAATGTATGAAAGTGTCAGTTGCTTCTGATCACGAATGGAGTTCTTTTCTCAGTTTGAAATGTGTTGGCAATTACTTTAAATTTTAAATTCAACTTTCTTTTAGAGTTCAATAATAGCTATAGTTCTCAAGTCCCTCAATTATAGTTTCTTTCTTTGAACTTCCTGATAAAACCAGGCCACGGTTAAACGTAACAGAACTCTGTGGGATTTTGATATACGTGAGTGGTATCACCTATTGCTTTCCTCCTTCACATGTTAATTAGGTTATACGTGATAACAAACAATTATAGACTTCTTTGCTAGGACTTGTTGCATCATAACTGAACATTACCGTGAACGCTTAACGTTAAAGGTTATAAATACTTCACACCAGTCTGTAAGTTGAGATAAAATTCGCGCCAGGAAGAGAGATAAACCCGTTTAATTATTCAGACATGTGTCGCAGTGCATTTCCTTTGCTTAGGGTTGAGTTGGATAAACCACTTCGGATGACATGATAGTAGTCTGTGTGGCATCCTCGAATCGGTAAATTGAAATGGAGAAAAAACGATTGTTGCTATGCAAAGTGTAATAGTGACGTCTTTTTGAAATGTCCTAGAGATCGACCAAAAGCCAACAAACAGAGATACATACACAGCGTTGAACAGACAAGAGAATATGGACCCCATTTAAAAGCCATCAGGAGTAGCTGTCAACGAAGAATCCCCGTAACCGTCTAACCCTGTCAGAAACGGTTGGTAGAAAATGCATGTACGAGTAAGCAAAATAAGATGCGAAACCAGCTTCTTGAAGCACTCTATTTATTGTAAGTATGGAAGCAATGGCTTCCATCCCCTTTATTTTGGGCATCGAAACGTCTAGTAAGATTGTAGACTCATTGACAGTTACAAAATGTTTAGAGAACGTCATGTGAAATGCATAACCTTGGTAGATTTGCTAAGAAGGCAGGATAATCCTGAGCAGATATCTTAGTTTTGAAACAAATTCAGATAGAAATAAAGACATACGTTAAGAATGACGATTCTTATTGACGGGAGACGAGTATGATTCTGCTGACCTGTGTTAGCGGTTGAACTTGGACGGTTTTTACATGACCTCGCAATAATTGCATTCATCACAATCCACCACGCTCAATTCTTTCAATTGAGCGGGAGAAGATCATCATTTTTAATTAAAGGAAAACAAGAATTGCACCTAACATCATGTTCCCCTGGTAGAAGATGAATAAATTGATCAGTACACTCAGGAGTTTGTTTGTGAAGTCAAGGTTTATCCCTTGCAGTTGATTTCCAGTCTTGCTCGTTGATCCGTTTTGATCATATTGTTTGGTTGTCCAGTTCAGCTCTACAAGCAATTAACAAAAGGGGTCTTCCAGTTTTGATGGGATATCTAGGAGGAAGGTGGCCTTATTCCACCAATCATCAAATCTAAATTATGATGCATTCTCTTACGTTTCTACAAGAAATCTTATACAACGCGAAGTACTAACATTTGACATCCAATGTCCCACTATGTACGATGGTATCCGACTGACAGATATGTGATGTCGGAAGAACTATTAAATATATTCCATCTATCTTTGCTAGCTAAGTGGGAAAATCGTATCACAGTTGCTGTTGACCCAACTGCCTCTGTTACACATGAAAGAAACACGATCATTTTATTGCCACTATAAATTTTCTGAAAGGTGAATAGTGGATTGTTCTGAGAATATATGCAACATAAATCGATGCCCGGGTGATGGACAGCCTATTAGGAAATAATTATGTCACCAAGAACGCTTATAAAATTGGAGAAATTAACTTTTTTTGGGTCATTTTTGGACCAACCCTCCACGCACGTGATGCATGGGGGAGGGAACATAACATTTTTTGAAATGTTAACAAAGCTAATATTTAGTTTATTTTAGAAATTAATATTATTTTGTATTGTATTGTATATTAGCATTAAAATCGTCAACATTAAAAGAAATCAGATTTTTTTAAAGCTTTCATGAAGATTCCAGTTTTTTTTTAAAAATGTGCACTTGTATCGTAATTCAAAATAGCTAGTTATCTACAACAGCTTACCTCAATTATAATTAAACGTATTACGGATGAAAAAATATGCTTAATTGCCCGTTCCGCAATACATATGTTCTTGTCAAAGAGAAGATTTATTTCACAATGCGTGCAGATGACGTTATAAAATATTTTATAACATATAAGGAAGGGAAACCCGAGGCCTGTAAACAGTAAATAAATATTAGACAAACATAAAGACTGTTTACAGGCCTCGGGTTTCCCTTCCTTATATGTTATAAATGTTTATACAATACCAGAAACCTACCCTCTGTTCTATACTACTGTTCTTAAGTCTTCTATCTTTTACTAGACACTGTATCAGGGTCTTTGTCTTGTGTGGACTGAAATATACTGTATAATAGGGGAACGACAGAAATGATTGCGTCATTAATAAGGCTAAGCTGCCCATTGTAAACTTCCGGTGTTGTCTTGGGTTTCGCACTAATGACCGGTCAGTAAAGCATTTTTTTGGGGGGATGCCTAGCTGGCCGGGAGGATAGTGTGATTCGCTTGTATAGCTAGGCGGTGTTGTCGTACGGAAGGTCCAGGGTTCGAATCCTGGGTAATCCACTCACGTCTGTTGTTTTTCTGTTGTCTAGTGTTCTACTTCTTTATTTCTTACGAGTGCCTGAAAACATACCTTTATGTTTGTCTAATATTTATTTACTGTAAAATATTTTACTTTTAAAATTAAGGTAACCAATAGTTTTTAATGTTCTTCTGGTGATAGCAGTTGCTAAAAAAAATATATATATATATATACATATATTTAACAGATTTTTTAACTGACGTGTACTGATTTCCGTTGGTTAGATCAATATTTGGAAGGAATGTCATTCATCCAGTTTTACTTTCTTAATACTATTTAATTATACACTGCCAAATGGACCAAAAAAAAAAAAAAAACACGCAATCGTCATGTATTATGGCCTTGGTTTTACTGCCACATCAATTTTGTCAATAAATGTAATACAGCATTAATTATATTTATTTACGAGTTTCTGATTTTTTTTTTACCTTCAAAATGTTCAGTGCTTCCTACCTAGCCGATAAGGTTCACTGTACAGTGGGCGGTACCTAAGTACCGCTGACTAGAGTGTCCGCTACCGTATGGTAGGAGGCACTGTAAGTGCTCCCTACCGTTATACCTTCCTGCCTCCTACACTGGTGGTATGCAGTGGCGCAGCGAAGGGAGCGGCAGAAAGGTGGCGGTCGCCCTGTGCACTGCAGGATAGGGCAGCAAAAAATCAGGTCGTTTTTCTACGTACGCGTGAGTCCTATCTATTAACAGCTGTTTCTCTCACGACACTACTATATCTTATTTTACGCGACACTCACGTGTGGCACAATTATGTAACATGTTTGCTCCTGTTTTTTTTCCCCCGAATTATTGGACAAATATGTGCTGACCATCACTCAGATGAACAGCATCGATAGAGTCATAATCTGCACATATTTTCTAACTCTTGTTTATCTATAAATTTTAGAATTGTGCAATAGATACACCTACTGGACTGAGGTATTTGTATGTGGTTTAGAACTACATGTTTGACAAGAATCACCAAAGTTCAAAAGTGTATTTATTTTTTTACGTGTTTTAACTTGAGCTAAAAATATTTACATCGGTGAACAAAACATTACTTGTACTTTGTTTTCCATGTCTATGGCAAATAAAAATATCTCACTTGTGTTAATAACTATGCTGTGTTCTGTTGTGGATAAAATCTGCACTCAGTAAACATCATCATCATTATAATCCGCCTTCAACTCCTCGTGGATCAAAAGCCTTTAACAAACTCAAGCTAAGTCTTCCTACGTTATAACTCAGGTATTTATGTGTTTTCTTTATAATTTTATTTCTAACTCTATTTCTCTTCTCTGCGTATTTTTTTAGAGTGTGGTAAGAACGACAAACCAATTTTTAATTCATCCTTATTGTCTGGAAAATATGAAACCATGTTGTTCAAAATGGTCTAATATGAATGGACAGACTTTATTTGGAGATAAGTTGGAAGCAGCAACTATGCTGTACCAAAAAACACGGTCGATGGCAATCTTTGTGAAGATTAAGAAACGGACAGTAGAATAACGAAGATGATGTTAAAGCATGGACAGCTACGCACTCGCTTTCGTCCAGATTTTTGGTAATGGATAATTACGAGAATGTGGCGTACTGGAAGATGTTATCAGCAATAGATCTTCGGAGTAGTGGGTTTTAAACTACCAATGTTAGACAGTTATTTTCCATTGGTTTGGCATTTGAGATGCAAAACTAGATTGCTCCTGACTGGACTTCTCATCAAAATAGCAATATGAGTGTATAAGTAAAAGACGTTAGATATAATTTGTAAGCCTACTTGACTGACTTCCAATTTCTTCAAGGAGAAATCATAGTTGGCAAGGAAAATTTACTATTAGGACCCAAATATAAGACAGACCAGTGGACATGACGTGAATTCTATGACTGAAAGAGATTAACCCCATGGAAATCACATCATGCCTTTAAGTTCTAGGATCCTAGTTCTATTGATATAAGTTAGACACTTAACCCACCTGAAGAGAAGGCATCTTACATCAGTTGCTTGACAATCTTCAAACATGTTCTGTTCAAAGTACCCGTGTTTCATTCGCCTTAGAAACATCTCTGGGTAAGTTATAACATCTTTTTTATCATTTTATAGTTGCATTTTGACATGTACAATTTGCTTGTGGGTGTACAGTGGCATACAAGACTGTTAACCTGATCACTGTAAATAATTGACCCATGAACTACAATTGAAAGAGATGATGACTGCTTTGTGTTGGTTTCCTCGTAAGGAATTAACAGCAGATGTTGCTTTCGACCCCATAGAGAGCATGGAGTGGATAATGATTTAATTAATTACATGGTAATTATGCAGGAACTTTAATATATCTCATATATGTATATATCATCAGACTCACTGGAGTAATACTTAATGCACAGGGAAGGTAAAACATTTTGAGAAAAATGGAAGTGGTGGATGGAAGTGAAGGGCGCCTGATGCTTATATCTGTCGCAAAATTGGTTTCAATACATTGCAAACGTGGTCGAGGAGTTTACAGTTAAAGCCACCGATCGATTGTCAACAAAGCGACCGCTGTCAAAATGGCGGTGTATCAGCGAAATGTGTATCAGACAGAGGAAATCGCCAAGGATAAATAAAAGCAGAAGGGAATCATTATGAAAAGGATTTCACATTTTAGTCCAGGGAAGGATTGTGTATAACTGCATATAAGAAGAAACGGTAGGAAGTTATCCTTTACGGAGATATATACGTATTTCGGCTGCCCACAGTTACGCTGGAAGCCTATAAACCCACTTCTGTACTAAATACTAAAATCAACAAATAACAGTTTGGGAAATTACATGGATAGGAAGGTAGAGATTTATCAACTGTATAAAACAAGATAAGATGGAACAGTATGGATAATATATAAGCCGAGGATGAGAAAGGAGAAGTTCAGGCAACGCACAGATCGAGTGAAATCGTTGCTTCGAAAAGAGATTTTCCGCAGAGACCTAAGCTGTGACGTCACTGCTCTCCTATACGGCCGCGTGATGCGTATAAATAAGCGTATCGGTAAACTGAGACACACACATTCCATTAAACTATAATAGATACCCGTCAGGGTGGAAACAATGGATGAAGTGGAACAATACCCAGACCTATTTAATGCGATAAACAGTAGTGCTCTGTATAAAGCAAAGATCCCACCATGGGAATTAAAAGTGCCAGAAACTGACTCCAACTTAACAAAGATCATAAATAAATCTAACGACATAATCTCAGCAAAAAGTAAAACACTAGAGTACGTAGAACGGTATATAAATAATAGCCTAACTATATATACAGATGGGTCAAAAGATGATGAAGGACAATTAGGAGCAGGAATAGCAATACCAAAATTAAAAATTTATAAAAGATACAAAGTAACAGGTAATACATCCATCTTTACAGCATAATTAGTGGCAATCCTAAAAGCTTTAGAAATAGCTGCAGAAAATCCACCAAAAAAAGTAACCATTCTCACAGATTCCCTATCATCAGTATTAGCTATCAGAAACAGAAATGAATGTAGCAGGCCAGATATTATAGAGGAAATACTACAGGTTAATACATATCTACAAACCATAGGATGCAGTGCAACACTAACATGGATACCATCACATGTGGGGATAGCAGGAAATGAGCTTGCAGACAAAGAAGCCAAAGGGGGGAGAGCTAGCCATAACAAAATTGAAGTAGGCTTAGGGAAGTTTGAAATTAAGAGCTTAATTGCTCAAGCAATAACTAAAGAGTGGATAACAGCATGGGACCAAAGTAAAAAAGCAAGACACTCATATAAAATCCTTAAAAAACCAAGCAAAAAATGTCAAATAAAAGATGAACTAAAAATACCAATTAATAAAAAACTGCTGAGGCTCAAGCTTGGAACTGGATATTTCATGATTGAGGAACCCACATGTGAAGAGTGTCAAGAACCAAACACAATTAGACACTTTCTGGTGGACTGCAAGAAATATGACCAACAGAGGCAAAACATTAAGACATACTGTAATAACCACAATGTAGAAATGAGGGTAGAAAATCTCATAGGCACAAAAACCCCTTCAGAAATGCAAAAGTTAATAAAACACTATATTACAAAAACTAAAGCTAACATATAAAAAACAAATAAGGATTTGAGTCAGTAGTCCAAACTCGTGAAAGACTCGCCCCAGATACATACAGATTAACCAAAGAAACCATCCAGTGAAAATTAAAAACATACTAACTTAAAAAAATAGCATATTTTGGAATTTCTTTTAAAAACCATGTTGAACTATAACTACAAAAGGAAAAATACCGACTAGAGATAATATAGTATAAAATAAATACAAACAAAAACATATTACAATAAAGGAAACACGTCCTGATATAACCAACAACTCCATGTACATGGTAGATGGTTGAAAGGGGCGTGCTACAAAGAAAAGTAGCAAACACATTAATTAAAAAAAAAAGAGACACACACATCGAAAAAGGTTTGAGACAGACTGACGGAGATAACGCCACTACGCAAAATCCATCTGAAGTGTGAGCGGATCGCCAAAAGTTTCAGTCGATGTCTGGAGTCTGAGGGTAAGCGAAATTAGGATAACTACCGTGTATAATATTTTTCTTTATTTCAGGTTCATATAGAATTCACAAAATATGCCTGTATAATATTCATTGATATAACGTATTGTTATTTTAATATGATTTAAACATGTGCTTTGTGGAAGATGGTTGCTTGTACAAAAACGTATCAAATCTAGCCCCACAGCCAAATGAAGAAAATATTTATTATATTAAATGCTGGATCTCGTCGAAGATAAAGGCAGTCCCATGACCAGAGATTGTCATAGGGAAATGAATTGTTAGAAGCTTCATCAGGGAAGATACCGCTTTTACGAGGTTAGGTGACTAGTCCCCTTCCTCGCTGCCTTTTCCTTCCCTAGTTCGAGCGCACAACTTTGTACCCATTTACAGCTGGTAAACTGGAGTGTTCTACAGCCAGTTTCAGTAGAAAGCAACCTGATCACGTGGTCACTCACTTTATTTATTTATGTATTAATTTTGTGTAGATGCTAAGAATAGCATCAGTATTTGAATTTGTACTTGATATGATTTAGAAGGATCAAGTTATAGATCAGAAAAGGATGTATAGGAGCAGAATAAACCAGATGATGTTTATTACTGATATGTTAATATTAATCCTGTATCATTGAAATGATGTTACTTGCTATGACGGTATAACTTTGACATCTGATGACTGACTAGTCTGACTTATGTACTAGTCAGTTACAATTAACTGAAATGTTAATACTTCTATATCACTGAAATGATGTCCTTACTTACTATGATTGTATAACGGTGACATCTGATGACTGACTGGTCTGACATCTGTGCTAGTCAGCTATAAGTCTAGCCAGATACTAGCCAAGGCTGATATGATGTTTCAGGTTCCATGAAATAACTCAAACCAGACTGTCCAGTATCAGAAACCTGTGTTGTTCATCAGAGGCAATCCCACAAACGTGCAGGACCCCAAAGAGTAAACTTCAACTGGTCATTGGCATCCCTAGTGCTGGGTCTACCAATACTGATACATGCAACGGACAGTCCGTGTCAGCAGGATCAAGAGTCAGATAAGTGTCATTTAAGACACTGACCACCACAATATATAAGAAACAGCTAATAGATGAAAACAGTAGTTAACCATAAAGAAGTGCAGTCAATTAATGACTAAGGACAGTGATCCAGTGATTGCAGTTTTCAGTAACTTTATTACTCAAGATCTTGAAGTCTAACAGACAATAATAGTAATTGTGCGAATAATTTTATATATATATAATTTTATGCTCTTTTCCAACTAGCAGTGATAGAATATTAGTGTAAATATTAAACTATTTTAACTGTACCTGAGGAATTATTCACTTCTTACAGTTGTGGTTAAAGTGAATGTTCATTTTATTTATTCTCTAGACATTATTAAGTAATCATAAGATAGTCACAGGGAGGAGACACCTTAAATCCTGGTACAACTTCTTACCAACTGGCCAGGGTTTTCACAGTCTGACTATTTCTATGATATCCATACACCAGTGCTTATTTCTAAGACTGGGGTATTACTTGTAAGACCAGAACTCTTTACTGGCATACTATCCTGGTAGCCTATGAGATACCTGGATTCTCACATAGATCATAATTTTAATTAACCTCCCGCTACAATATCAAGAGACTCAATACTCAAAAGAAGCCTTTATTTTCACCTTAGTTTGTTGTACATGTATGTGGTACAAGTTGCCAGCAGTCGACGCTAGACACCAACATTAGACGGGCCTTGAAGACGCTTGATTTGAAAACATAAGAAGTTACCATAGCCATTTGTAAGAAACGTGCTGCAGCCACAATATTTAGCTATTGACACGATGTAGAGTCAAAAGTAACTGTGAGAAGCAAAAGCGGATGAAGTAGACACCAACTGACACCCGAGCTGAAGCTAAGTGCCATACGAACTAAACCACTGGACATTTCAATATCTTTTCACAACAGACCACCACAGTTTAAATCATCAGATGATGTGTTGTATTTTTGTTACCGCTCTCTTAATCTTTCCAGTTATACTTTGTCGTTTTGTATGGTAAATTAATGTCCGATAAAATAATATTTTGTGTTCGTAATTAGAAAACAAATGTGTTTGCAAAGGCCTACACTTTGCTGTTTCTAGAGTCAATCTGGCTAAAATGAGGGACACGGGGGCATGTTCTTAGATGTCATACAAATGAGTCGGCGATGTCGATAAGGTTAAAATAACGGTTAGGTTTAGGAAAAGTAACCCTTATCCCTTATTACTGTGTCTCTGAATTCTTTTTTTTTATAGCTGTATCAAACAACTGGCCCACTGTCTTTCATTTCAACTGTAAATCCATACGGTACTTTTTATCAGCGGTCGAGATTCGTTGCTTTATTTATTTATTTTCATTAACACAGATTTTTTTTTAAGTATCCCGTTCACCCTTTATGGATTATAATTAGGACATATGGCGTACTAATTCAAGTAAATAGTCAGATTTCCAATACAAAAATATAATGCCTTTTTCCCCCTCCACTCAGTCAAAATAGAGTAAATCAAAACCAAATTTGTGTGAATGTTTTTGTGTGTGACCTGGGCTTTCTACGAAATAAAACAAACAGATATAAATTAAGAAAATACAAACGAATTAAAAAACAACCAAACAAACAAAAAGCAAACTAAAATGAAGTCTCTCACAACTGCCCTTTGAAAATGGGTGAGAAAGCCCGGGGTTGTCCAAGATAGCATCAAAGCCAACAATTATCTGACATCAGCCATACAAGGACCCACATACGGGTTTCCCTTTTCCTTCTACCATCATTGATCCTTATATATTAATTTCAGTTCTTGTTATTTAATGTTTAACTATGATTTGCAATTCTCTAGGTCTATCTATTCTCAATACTTGTTTTACAGTTATGGATGAATCGCATGCCTGTAAATAATCTAATATTGGTTTTCTCTGTTGTTCATACGTCTTACATTCTAATAGGAAATGCTCTATACTATTTTTTTTTCTAGACACTCTGCACAGTAAGGTTCTTCTGTTCTAAAATAGCTAATTCCTACTTGCAGTCTAAGAAGTTACAGTAATCGACAGCAATAAAGACACATTGAAGTGCTGTAGATCCATATGAACACACTCTCACAAAAATAAAGACACACTGAAATGCTGTAGGTCCTTATGAACACACTCTCACAACAATAAATACACAATGAAGTGATGTAGATCATTATGAACACACTCTCACAACAATAAAGACACATTGAAGTGCTGTAGATCCATAAGATTACATTCTCACGACAACAATAAAGACACACTGAAGTGCTGCTGAGACAGGGCTTGGGTCACGGCTCCAAATTAAGTTATATGTAACGGCGCACATGTCGGCATGCCTTATCTTCTGTCGCACAAAACACAGGATGATTTGCCTTTTTCAATTTGAGTTGCATTTTTCTTCAGTGCTTCAGGAAAATGCTTTCTATTTTCAGCTACTGTTCCAAATGCACCAATCTGAATTTCTTTCAGGTCTTGAAATAAAGCTGAAGGCTGAATAAAAACTACCACAGAAGAGAATATGTGTCCGAGGGAGTAGTGTTAGATGGTTTTGATATTTCTGAGGGTGAAACTGCTCCTTGGGGTTGTGTTCTTTTCTGTAAAAAAAAAAAAAAAATGGAACACACAAATAACTTATGAGTAGGCCTAAGCT
This sequence comes from Oreohelix idahoensis, assembly GCA_024509875.1. Taxonomy (NCBI): domain Eukaryota; kingdom Metazoa; phylum Mollusca; class Gastropoda; order Stylommatophora; family Oreohelicidae; genus Oreohelix; species Oreohelix idahoensis. Next base: position 851,972 of record JAMPIV010017668.1, on the reverse strand, counting down.
ATGTATATTTACCAAGTCAAAGTTATAATATAGTCAAACAATATTTAACTATAACAAAAGCTAACATATTGTAATTGGGAGGGTGAAGGTAAGATAATATTCTTATAATAAGTGAAAATCTATTAAATATCTAACTGGATTCAACAGGCCTTTACACCACCCCATCTTTACTATTTGTTTGTTTGTTTGTTTGTTGGGGTTTGTTTTGTTTTATCTCGCCGAAAACGCAAACCACCAAAACGTCTGGAAATGCAATAAGTGCGCAAAGGGATGTAACAATTCTACGGTAACTGAAGTTTAATCTAAAAATAGCACCAATTGTAATATAATACATAAATACGAAACCACACATTGTAATGTAATGCGAATCTTGACATGTACGATATCCTGTAAATAAACATGGCTACAAACTGAACATGCTTTTACTGAGTGCCTTCTGAAACATGTGTGTGCTTGTGTAGATGACGAGGTAATGCTTATATACATACATCATAACATTACATGGTGGCAGCGGTCGATACCGGACTGACGCAAAACAGCTACACGATAACACGTGAGTACAGTATTCGGCTAATTTTCGTCATCGAGGTCAGCCATGGCGGCGAAACAATATCGCAACGCACCGCAAATGAGATTCGCCGGTCAAGATGATAAGAGTGAAGTTTTCTTGTTATGGCGCCAACGCATAGATCTATATTCCAAGACCACTGGTCTGGAAGGACAAACCCTAACTCCATATATCCTAGAAGCATTGGACGATGAAGGTTTGAAAATTTACAACAGTTTTGCTAGCGCCATGCCTGTGGAGTCGGCAACAGACCCCGCAGCCATATTGGACGAATTTGAAAAACGTCTAATAATAAAGCACACGAACTTTAGAGCGGCAAGATTAGAACTTCACCACCTGCGACAGAAACCTGGTGAAAGTCTAGATGATTTTTTCACTCGCATCAAGGAGAAAACAAGTGTATGCAAATTTAACAAAGAAGAAGAAAAAGAGCGAATTATCGAACAGATCCTTCTCAGCACACCAATGCCAGAGTTCCAGAAATGGATACTGAGCCAGAGTGATACACTAACTTTACAACAACTTCTGGATGAAGGCAGGAAACACGAGGCACAAGCACTAAACATTAAACAAATTCAGCAAGGTACAGTAACAGCCCAGGTGGATGCAGTAAAAAGCTATAAACCCAAACAAAACAAAGCAACTGGTTCGAAGCAACAAGAAAAACACAACACAAGCAGAGGTGCTATGTGTAAATGTTGTGGCCTAAACCACATACAAAACCACTGTCCAGCTAAAGACTCTACATGTCATTACTGCAGAAAGAGGGGCCACTGGATAAAATTATGTTTCAAGAGGAAACAAGACAGTGCTCAACACAAACTTCACAGCAGAAAGTCGTCAAAACAAACACACTCTATGATGACTGAGGACCTTGACTCCAGTGAAGAAAGTGATCCTTCCACTTTTGATACTGTGAAGATACTAACTTTCAGTAATAAACAAAAGAGAACGCAGGCTTTCTGCAAGGTACAATTCCGAATACCAGGAATTAAAATGCACAAAGAAAGAAACATTCGTTTCAAGATAGACACAGGTGCCCAAGGTAACACTCTACCCTTAAGAATATTCAGACAGATCATGCCTGACAAGGTGGATGAGCAAGGATTTCCCACAAGGGATGTAAAAAGTAGGAGTGGCAGGACAAAGCTAAGAGCTTACAATGGAACAAGTATAGACTGTTTTGGAGCAGTAACACTTGAATGTTCATACAGAGGCTCTGAATGGACATTGTCAACATTTTACTTGGTAGATGTTGAAGGACCTGCAATTTTGGGTTTACCAATGTGCGAAAAGCTGAGTGTGATAACTATTAACAACATTAAAGAGGATATAGGTTTTGCAGATGCTCTCAGCAGACTACCAAACCCCAACAAGACAGCAGATCTTACCCCAAACATCAAAGTTGATTTTGTCAAGTTTAGCGATAATCGGCTTGAACACATCAGAGAAGACACAATGAGAGATCCTATCCTTAACTCTCTCAAAGAACTGATATACCATGGATGGCCAAGCTCTATCAGGGAAGTTCCAACACACATCCGTCCATACTACTCTATGAGGGACGAGTTAAGCATCGAAGATAGTCTGATCCTTAAAGGAGATCGCATTGTTGTACCAGAAACACAACGCGATATCATCCTTAAACAGCTCCATAATAGTCACCTTGGTATTGTGAAGACACAACTGAGAGCAAAGAAAGATGTTTACTGGCCACAGATAAACAAGGACATAGAAACACTATGTAAAAACTGTTCAATTTGCCAAGAACATGCAAATAGGCAGTGCAGAGAACCTCTCATACCATCAGACATACCATTGAGCCCTTGGAGCATTATAGAAACTGATATTTTCTCAATCGACAATAATGACTATCTTATTATTGCTGATTACTACAGCAAATTTCCCATCATTGAGAAACTTCCACAACCCTCACCATCAGCTGTTATTGCAGACATTACAAAGAAGTATTGCAGCATATTTGGCATCCCAGATGAAATTAGATCAGACAACGGTCCACATTTCTCAGGTCAAGCATACAGAAACTTCACTAAGGACTGGAAGATCAAACACACAACATCATCACCTAGATACCCTAAATCTAATGGTTTCATTGAGAGACAGATACAAACTATCAAGTCAATCATGAAGAAAACAAGAACAGACGATGCACACCTAGCACTCTTGAGATGGAGAACAACACCGGTAGACAGTAAGATCGACAGTCCAGCAGAACTTATGTTTGATAGAAGAATTAAAGACCTTCTACCATCTAAGGTCCACTTCCGTCCACAACATAGAGACAGCACATATGATCAACTTCAGCATCGTCAGCAAGTTCAGAAATCCAACTATGACAAATGTGCTAAAGACTTACCACCATTATATCCTGGTCAGCATGTGACTACCTACAACCACAACAATGACACATGGTCAAAAGCAACAATCATTTCCAGAAACCCTGAACCCAGGAGCTATACTTTAAGACCAGACAGCAGCAGCAACCTCCTGAGGCGAAACAGAGTGGACATAAGAGAAATCCCACAGAATACAACAGAACAGAGAATTCCCATGTTTTCAACAGACAATGCAGTAACTCCAGACCTTGGTGCCCCACAAAACCAACAAGCGCCAAGGCCGAAATCACAACCAACTCAAGCTAAACCAGGGACTTCTGCAGAACCACCAGCACTTTACACCACTCGTTCTGGCCGTACAGTGACACCTCCCAGCCGATACAGACAGTGACATATATATACTCACACTGAGCATTATACATACTTATCCTTTCTCACATGAAACATTTCGTTGAAAATGTTTGCACACATGTTTTTTTTTCAAAAAAGGGGGGATGTAATATAATACATAAATACGAAACCACACATTGTAATGTAATGCGAATCTTGACATGTACGATATCCTGTAAATAAACATGGCTACAAACTGAACATGCTTTTACTGAGTGCCTTCTGAAACATGTGTGTGCTTGTGTAGATGACGAGGTAATGCTTATATACATACATCATAACATTACACCAATAACCGAAAAATGGACGCCAAGCATCCAATTTTTGATTTGTATTTCTTTTTTCTAGGTCCGATGCCGTTTTTCCAGCCTTCTCAAGGCCTGGAATTTATTTTTACGTTTTCCAGCCTTTTCCATGTTTTTCCAGGTCGCTACGAACCACTGACTCAGTGGTTCTCATGATGTTTACTTACATAAGGCATCAAAGGCTAAGCGCCCGAAATAAATTCACCACTATTTATTTATCCAGTGCCTGCGAGTCTGCACGATCACACGTTATTGCTTCACTACAACCGCTCCACCAACTGTGTGAAGTTATAAATATTCAATATATTCTGTAGCGTCAACACGCATAAATAATATTATCCTTAAAATGGCCCAAGAGCCGTTTGTGGATCACTATTCACCTTAGCGGACTAAGATCATTGCTTAACAGCTTGAGAACCACAATCTCTCTTTCTTACTTCGTTACAATCCTTCGAGTTATTCAGAATATTCAGAGGCCTCCCCAAACTCTACTACCCAATACATTATCCGTCCTTCTAATGCACATCACAAAGTATATTGGAGCACTACAGAGTCGAACCCAAAACTCTAAAGCTCGATGAAATACTATCTCCGGTCATCTGTACTTAAAAGACAAGTTATTCTAACACTAGCCGAGATTATCTAGAAATGTTCTTCATTTATTATTATTATAGCTATTCTCTACAAAAACATTATCTATAAAATCCTTTCCTACTTTGTCATTTGTTGATGTACTGGCTAATCCAGCACAAGGACAGATAAAAAACTTCCTACATATTTAGTTGTCTTAATTATTAAGTTGCCTGTCTAAAATCTCTAAGCTCTCTGTCTCAGTGTGTGTTCTTATCTGTATGAGCATACGTATTTATTTTCCTACCATTTTATGCCTGATTTGTTTCCTCTGCTCTTCCATGGAAAAGAGTCAGAAGTTCATGTTTCTGTCATCACGGCTGACACAGCAAATGCTGACTTCAGCCTGTTTTGTTAAATCTAATGGCTTTTTCTCACGTCCCCGATATGACACAACTGCACTTCTACAAATATTTTCATGAAAATAAAAAAAACAATTAATCAAAATGTCTATACATATACAATGTCCCATTCACACACACAAGTGTTCGATATTTATGGTTAAAATTACACCCTTTTTCCTAAATGTAATTAACATCAATCAACATGACATTCCTTTCTTTTATTAAATTTATATTTGTACTAAACGACCTCGAGGTGTGAGAACCATTCTATAAAATTTCACATCCATCAATCACACATTGGTTATGCTTGGCATGAAAGGTAGCGGGCAATGTTTTTATTTGCGTGAGATTAAACTCTGAGAAGTGAAAACTTGGTTTTTCCTTACCAAGCTATTATAAGATAAATTGTACATTATAAAGTATATATAAAATGCTATCTCATACGAGAAAAACTCTCAAGATGGAGTATTTGTAATGTATATATTAAAGCTGCAAGAGGAGCGTGGTGTACACTGCTACACTGTAGATCCATATGAACACACTATCACGAAAATAATAAAGATACATCGAAGTGCTGTAGATCCATATGAACACACTCTCATGAAAATAATAAAGACACATTGAAGTGCTGTAGATCCATATGAACACACTCTCATGAAAACAATAAAGACACACTGAAGTGCTGTAGATCCATATGAACACACTCTCATGAAAACAATAAAGACACATTGAAGTGCTGTAGATCCATATGAACACACTCTCATGAAAAAAATAAAGACACATTGAGGTGCTGTAGATCCATATAAACAAACTTTCATGAAAACAATAAAGACACATTGAAGTGCTGTAGATCAATATGACCACACTCTCATGAAAACAATAAAGACACATTGAAGTGCTGTAGATCCATATGAACACACTCTCATGAAACAATAAAGACACATTGAAGTGCTTGTCGTATATTTTCAATAGGGTAATTAAGATCAATTTTGGCTCCTCCTGAATAGGATTAGAACAGGTGATAGCTCAGTGAGAGATAAGGTAAAGAAATAGATTTTTCACAAGTGAAATGGTGAAAAGGTAAAAATCCGTCCTGGATTTGAGAGATAATCAATCCAGCCTATCGATTACGACTGAGATTTCTTTGATCAGACAGTTTCCTACAAATATATATTGATATATTTAACCACTCACATTTACACACACACACAGATACGTGACGACAGTTAGGCGCACGGACGTGAACAAACTATATCTATGGAATATGGATCTTTAGGGACAAGCTGACCGACACACGTAGATAAAGTTTATGTAAATTTTATTTATCATAAAGAATTACAACACAACAATATCTTTGAATATCAAAATCAAATACAATAAACATAGGTTAATGAATTGATTAAAGAGTTAGACTCATAGGTTTAATCCTCCCTCCCTCTTTTGAGACAAGATCCCGTTAGAGCAAAGTTATTAACCCCCGAAAGAGTCAAAGGTTTTTACGCTATGGTCTAAATTCCCTCTACAGTAAAGAACAGAGTTATAAGTTAATCTATTCTGAAGTAAAATAAAGGAGCAGCTTTAGCAAAACTTGCATAAGCAAATACAAAATAAGTACATGGGTTATATCCAAATAAAATTATTCTTCCCACGCTTTCTCTCGCTCTGACAAACCTGTGATCACAAATTCAGTCTCTCTTACCTATAAATGTGCTTTCCCCACATCTAGAACAATTGTTAATGGCACTCACAGCCCATCCACATTTGGTTGTTTGGCAGATCAAGCCCCAGTTTCTCCAACAACTCATTAATCAAATGTTGGGAAACGTTTGATTCACTATTGTAAGTAGGATGCTGATAAAGGTCACTTCAATTTTTGTCCAGGTAGTAAAATAATTAAGAAATCTAAATGTCACAGTGTACATTAGCTTGGAATCTTCAATCGTTACATCAAATGTCAGGTAAACAAATCGGTTCAGGATCGATCTTCTTCACAACACGTGGTCGTTATTCAGGTAATGTCAATGTTTAATTTGGTAGCCACAACAGGCTGAATGTTTATGAAATTTGGAAAAGAAATCTGGATATTCTATAAGTCCAGTTATTATTTATTCTTAATATTTCGGTTGGTACTCTGTCTCTTTCTGGGTGTACCACGAGACCAGACAAGTCACCTTGAAAAACCCAATATTATATCAGAATGTGTAAAGGGCAATTTTTACTATCTTGCAATATAATACATTTATATTCTTATTATGTTCGCAAATATTTTGTAAGCAAAGTATTTCCTTTTTAAGTGCTTAAGGAGAAGTCATTTTTGGGTTGCTTCCCTTGAAAATAGTTCTGTCATCTTCGATCGGACTCCGCAGACGACTCTAGGCCTACTGCGATTTATTCTGTGGCTGGGTAGGAATAGATTGTTCTTGCTTCAGTATATCTATGGCCTGAATTTATACGTAGTGTTTGTATGAGTAGGACGAGTCTGTCTTATATATGGATATCTTTGCATTTCTAAGTCGAACTAATTTGGTTGTCGCTAGAAAAGGTCAAAGGCTATGCAGCGGAAGTATCGCTAGCAAAGGGTGTGATCCATGGCTGTCATCCTGTGAGGATGCCGAGTTTTGTTGTAGCAGGCTTTTTGCCGAAATAGTGATCTATCTATGGATGGGGAAAAGTGATAATCATTTAGACATGTTGTATGTACTTTACCCCAGTGTTTATTCTCTTTTGCCAAGGAATGGCAAAGTTATATTTCGCATAAAAAGGTAAAACCACAATTTATTATGAACTTGGGCTTCGCCATCGTTGTTGATAAGCAGATGCACAGTGGTACTTTTAAAAAGAATATCCATTCAAAGGAAGAAGACATTCCTATGTATCAGCACTGGATTGTATGATATTATTCAATTACCTCTATGAGAGAACCTATGAAGAAATGAGGACATTTAATGAATGACTAATTTTGGTCTATATTCTATAGTGAGTGAAGCTCACGAGAGAGAGAACAGCCATGTTGAAATTCATATACTTTGTATTTATCGAGTGAGAAAAAGGGATGCCTGTACTATCGCTCGATGAACCAAGAGATCACTGCTACATGTGAGAACCCATGTCTGGGATTCCTATATTATGAAATATATATATATTGAACTTTACGTGAAGGAATATTCGCTAGACGAGGTTAGGTCTAGGAGCCTTCCTATGTATTGGTTATGGTCTGACGTGCCCAGTCAGTAAAGCCAGATGATTTACATGATGGAACGCTGAATGCTTATTTACGAATGCTCCATTATGATATTTGCCAAGCATGAATGCTAACTTAAGATGATATTCCTGTGATCAACATTATGCTGTCTATGTCGACATTTGTTCCTGTAACCATACACGTACTGTCCAAGTGTGCGTCCCATTAAATGTTATAAAAAGACCACCGTAGTTCCAGTACTTCTTGAATTCGAACAGTGTGAGTATGAGTGATGTACTACCAACCTGTCAACTCTATCGAATCATTCTACCATTCGCGTACTGACATTCAGATACACACTCATTGTTTACACTCACATTCTTGTCGGAGCCTCATCACGTTCCAGGACAAGATGACCTGTATGACCAAAACTGTGCTGGGTTTGATGAGTTGACAATCGTTACACTTTACTACACCAGTCCCAACATCTACATTTATCCACTGGTGGACATTCACATCATTTAGCAAATAAAGCATGATTCAACAACTAGTAGCCAGTATGAGTTAACAACTACACACAAAGAAAGAGTTTTAACAGAATGTTCTTTGATAAAGTTTATTTCCAGTTTCATATATAATGGAAGCCGCTGGTAAGGTTTAGGTTTCGACCCAAATGCTGTATAGGAAGAAAATACAAATACTTAACAGAATATAGTATAATTCACAATCCTATCCTTACCCCGCATAACATATAAGATATATTCCACTTCAGTTATTTAACTTATAAATTAGAAACTATAAGCTTAGAGCTAGTCTCATCGTTTAAAACTTCCGTGAAATAAATTCTAGTCATTTAAAAAGAATCAATCATCATGAATTAGAAATAAATACATATTTCGTCAATACTCATGATGAATCAGTGCCTTTACTTAGTTGGTTAAAATATTCTCTGACTGGTTACTAGCAGTTAATTAAATTTTATTATAGCTTGAAGAGTTTAGCTAGAAATATTTATTTGTTCTGCTATCCACTGTAACACAGTAAAACTTTAGAGAAATAATATAACGGACCTAACAGTAAATCACTCTGCACAGAAAATAACTAGTAAAATATAATTGACGATTTAAAAAGATTAAATCACTCAAACTACTAGTATAGTATTTACCTCAACACCGAACTACTAAGACTTATCTCCAACGACTACTAAGAAATTCACTTAATACAGTTATTCTAGAATCGAAGCTAGCTGTCTAGAGACATCTGTGAGGTACTGGATGAATTGAGTTAGATTTATGTAGTATATATATATATTAAAGATGAAAGGAGATAGTTAATTATTCCCCCGAAAACCAGACCCTACCAGATGTTCTCACCTACGGGAAATTCTACGTTCAGTTTTCGGCTTATACGTAATTCAAAGCCGAAAACCCAGGATCTTTGTTCTTGCTTAGATCAGACACTGGCAATGTACCGATCAGTGTGTTTCCTTTGTCTCTCTGCTCGTATTCAAGCGAGCCATGTCTTTAGATCTCCCGATTCGTCGTGTTTAATTACTTATCAACCGAACGGATTCAGGGAAAGGTAATAAAGATTTCTCACTTAGGTTCCCAATATCTACTCAAATTTATTCAAATCTGGTCACTGTCTGATCTCTACAACGATTTGATCTCTGGCGATGGTGTTAGAATTACAGCTCACGTTAGCTAATAGGTCTTTGGTAGACTCTCATCAAAGAATATAGCAACCAGCATTAAATGCATGCTGAAAGAGAAAGAGAGACAGATCTATTCTGAGTAATAGGAGGTGTAAGTTAACAAAAATACGCAGATGAAAGTAGGTAAAAAGGAAAAATGAAGATAAAGAAAATAGATATATGAAATCAATTTACATAATCTGTCACAGTGCTGTAGTTCCATATGAACACACTCTCATGAAAACAATAAAGACACATTGAAATGCTGTAGATCTACATGAACACACTCTCATGAAAACAATAAAGACACATTGAAGTGCTGTAGATCCATATGAACACACTCTCATGAAAACAATAAAGACACATTGAAGTGCTGTAGATCCATATGAAAACACTCTCAGAGAGACCTCCAGGAACTACATGATTACCACAAGCTCTTGACGACAGCCAAACATCAAGTATGAAGATATCAAAATTTGGTCAGTTTTTTTTTTAAAGAATTAAGTAAGTTACAGAGTTAAATAAAATGTGCCCCCCCCCCCCCCCATATCAGCATAAGAAATTAACGACATAATTATAACAGGTGACATGCTTTCTTGAGACATGGAGGGACTATAAAATAGAGAGCCAGAACGATTTTGTTCTCTCCTGTATCCAGCTCTTGTTGCACTCTCCATGATGTAGTCATGCAAGATTCTACACCATGTGCTTATGACATTAAGATAGTCAGCTTTATTCACAACATATATTGTGATTCTGCAGTGATCAGAAGATTAGATATCGTAAAGCTTTTGACATTCAAGAAGACAAAGCAGTTAGAAGCAACAGGCAGTAGGTAGCATCCATTGTAGCTGGTAAGTCAAGTTTCGAATAAGTTAGAAGAAACGTGACAATGGGTAATTTCCATGTGCACTTAGCGAAGAATGAAGGCCACATGTCTGTGGACCAGTTAATTCTAAAGAGGACAGAAATTCAAGTGACATTATAGATTGACAGTTTTAGTCTTTGGTAAAATTTTCCCACCCTAGTAGCGCACAAGTGCCAACAACCCAAGCCGCTGTATCGAATTATTTCATGAAGAATAAAAAATGGGTCAAATAAACCATGAAAACTCATCAGACAGTGTTTTAACCGTGAAGATATTATGCCTGCCATGTTCGGTCGATGCCAGTTGTTCATGAATTATGATAACAGAAGGTATGTACTTCAGGAACCTTTGAACCTGGGTCACTATATCATAAAGCAATCACGTGCGGCACGGCCAGTGCGAGGTCACACTGACATATCATCATTTTTACTTTCATTCCTTACGGAGTGTAGAGCCACTACTGCAGGTGGTCTCCTTGTATTGGGTGACCATCTGTCCTCTTTTCCCTGGGCTGGTCTCCTTGTATTGGGTGACCATCTGTCCTCTTTTCCCTGGGCTGGTCTCCTTGTATTGGGTGACCATCTGTCCTCTTTTCCCTGGGCTGGTCTCCTTGTATTGGGTGACCATCTGTCCTCTTTTCCCTGGGCTGGTCTCCTTGTATTGGGTGACCATCTGTCCTCTTTTCCCTGGGCTGGTCTCATTGTATTGGGTGACCATCTGTCCTCTTTTCCCTGGGCTGGTCTCCTTGTATTGGGTGACCATCTGTCTTCTTTTCCCTGGGCTGGTCTCCTTGTATTGGGTGACCATCTGTCCTCTTTTCCCTGGGCTGGTCTCCTTGTATTGGGTGACCATCTGTCATCTTTTCCCTGGGCTGGTCTCCTTGTATTGGGTGACCATCTGTACTCTTTTCCCTGGGCTGGTCTCTTTGTATTGGGTGACCATCTGTCCTCTTTTCCCTTAGCTGGTCTCCTTGTATTGGGTGACCATCTGTCCTCTTTTCCCTGGGCTGGTCTTGTATTGGGTGACCATCTGTCCTCTTTTCCCTGGGCTGGTCTTTTTGTATTGGGTGACCATCTGTCCTCTTTTCCCTGGGCTGGTCTCCTTGTATTGGGTGACCATCTGTCCTCTTTTCCCTGGGCTGGTCTCCTTGTATTGGGTGACCATCTGTCTTCTTTTCCCTGGGCTGGTCTCCTTGTATTGGGTGACCATCTGTCCTCTTTTCCCTGGGCTGGTCTCCTTGTATTGGGTGACCATCTGTCCTCTTTTCCCTGGGCTGGTCTCCTTGTATTGGGTGACCATCTGTCCTCTTTTCCCTGGGCTGGTCTCCTTGTATTGGGTGACCATCTGTCCTCTTTTCCCTGGGCTGGTCTCCTTGTATTGGGTGACCATCTGTCCTCTTTTCCCTGGGCTGGTCTCCTTGTATTGGGTGACTGTTGCGCACATATCCATGGTGTACGCATACAGATGTAAGATGTATCTATCTGTTTGTTAAAAAATATATTTATTTGTGAATTTACGTCTCTTAGTAATGGGACGGAACTCAGAATAGTCTATGTGTATTTATTCTTTGAGTTACCGGTCCTTGTATCTTCGCTGAATATTGATTTAGCGTATGAATACCGAATTCATGTCATTTTATGTCTATTACGGCTAGAAACAGATTGTTCTTGCTCAAGGTTTTGCAGGAATGTTTATGGCCTGAATTCATATGTAGTACTTGTCTAGTGCAGGAAGATTCTGTCTTATATTGTATATCTTCGTATGTTTAGGGTGGACTATATTCTTTCTGCCGAAGTTTGGCGCAGGTATTCGTAGTCCCACTGAGTTGAAAAGAGTTCCGAAGTTGCCGGTCGAGATGGCCGTGCGTGTGATTTCTAGGGCTGGTCCTGTTTAAGGTTAAAAAGTGATTTGTGGATGATTTTCCATGAGGAAGGAATGTCTCGGCGAGAGTATAGTGTCAGAGATTCTCCTCATGTACTTTATTATGTTTAAATTCGGACTCCAGATAAAGCCAGACCCTCTTTTCTTCGATGACCTCCATTTGGTTAGATTTAGATGACATCGTATTTCGAGCATCGTTGGTCGTCCATATATACAGTTTGAAGATGACAGGTTCCCACAGTATTTATATCTACATGAAAATAATCTTATTTATGTGGAGCTGGATGGAACACTCTATGAAGTTATATATTCAAATGGTGAATTAACTTTGGCTTGTTATTATCCTTCTGCTGGGTGAGTGAGCGAAAACTCAGAGAAGGTAGCCATTTTGTATACTTGTCATCGTTATAGATCGCTGTCAAGAGAACAGTTTACCAAACCTATTATCGGACAGTGACATGGAGGTATTATTGAGAGGAAAACCCCTATCGTGGTTTAACGTTGTTTCATAAACATTCGATATATGTCGCTGGAGAACTTAGCGAAGGAAAAGGTTCGTCCAGTGGACTCTATATATGTTTACACACCCACACCCACTGATGCGTTCAGTCAGTTGGGGTATGGCAATAGTCTACTAGAACATTCTATGATTATCTCATGTCACCTATTATATTTGTATGCTACATGAAAGATGATCTACCATTCTACTACCTAATGATTTGCTATGTCAACATGCTCCTGACTGTATTCCGTGCTGTTCAAGTGTGTGTGTCCTGAATAAACAGTACAAAACGACCACAGCAGTCTGTATCGGTGTCTCATAGCTATGAGTGAATGAGTGCATTATATTGGTCAACACACGAACACTCCAGCATTCGCGTTACACTTCACACTCTCACTCCATTTCTGTATAATCCTGTGTCGGTTGGGTTGACCTTTGCTCCACCTGCAGCACCCATCATAATCAACCACTGGTCTGCGTAAGGAGAAGAAGAAATTCATCATATTTTACAGTGGTAACGCAGATGTCGTGCTCCTCCTGGAGCCTCAAAGGAAACCAGTTGCAATGATGACAAGTGCTGTCCAAACATAGAAGTCTCTCACACAAATTATATACACGGGTCTTCTACAGTGGTGGCCAAGGTGTCTTCTACAGTGGTGGCCAGATCCCTGGGTCCAGCCTTCGCAGTCTTGATGATTGAAGTCACCAAGTATAACAAGAACGTTTATTGTGGCAAAATGTGACACACATCAACACCAGTAGGAACTATACAGGCGATGTCAGCTTGACCTTTTCTGACAAGTGAAATGAATCTGGGTCAATGCTTGTTGACATTTTTCGCAATACAGAGCTGAAAACTTTGAAGGACATAAACTGTTCGGTTCTTACAGTGTTTGATTACCTTGCTAAAGAAGAACATAAGTGTTGTTATTTCATCGGTGGATCTTCTCATGCTCAAAAAAATTGAACAATGTAATAAGATAGTTCAATAATTTAAGATTGATTAAAAGTGTCAGTTTATTTTGATTAAAAGCTGTGCCATTAAAGTGAAAGCTGAACATACTTTGCAACACATTCCAACCACAACACATTTAATTAATTAATGTATGCATTTATGCTATTGATGTTTACATGTAATTATGTTTATATGTTATTTGTTGTGTGTTAAGTTAGTTTATATTCTGTGGGTTTAAGGTTGGGAGGCGACTAGTACAAGGTATACCGAGTGACATTGGTCTTGTACTAGTGTTCTATAGGTACACATTTTCTTAATTGGAAATTTGTTAGCAACAATTTGCTGCTATTTTTGTTAGCTGTGACGACTGTGTTCATATTTGTTTTTGTAATATTTTTTCTGTTCTTTATTTTTGTTTGGTTTGTTTGTATAATTTGTTGGTCTACCCTTTTCTATCTTTGATTTCTATACACAATTTATATATATACACTGTGGCGTTATTTGTCTTGTTATCTTATTGCAGTTATCATCACAGATTCTGTGATCATTTTCTTTAATTTTTTTTTATTTGATTAATTTGATTTCTGCAAGTGTTCTCATATTGTCTTTTCTTGTTTGTCCTTTGTGAATGTCTTGAGTTGACATATGATATATAAGGTATATTTAAGTACACAGGTGATTATACAAGACCTTATTTAGAGCCTTGTTTACAACAGAGATTGGGAATATTGAGCTAATTTATCAAGTTCATTTAGAACTTGTGACTATATTACTTTGAAATATATATTACATTATTATTGTTTCAAGTGATTGCTATCATTATTAGACATCATGTCTAGATTAGATTTCTTCATTGCACAAGGGAAATCCCTTGATAAGTCTGGTAAAGACTTAGAAGAATGGACAACTGCTCAATTTGCCATGGTATTAAAATCAGAAGAGAAAAAACAAAAAGAGGAAAATAAAAGATTGAAAATAGAAGCTGATCAAAAGAAAGCAGAAGCTGATGATAGAAAATTTCAGATGGAGATGGAAGATAAAAGACTTCAAGCCGCTGCTGAAGAGAGAAGATTTCAAGCTGCTGCTGAGGAAAGAAAACTTCAAATAGAAGAAAAAAAATTAGTAGCTGAGGCTGAACAGAAAAGATTAGAAAGAGAAGCTGAGGCTGAACAGAAAATATTAGACAGAGAAGCTGAGGAGAGAAAAGCAATAAGAGAACATGAACATCAAAAAGAACTTTTAGCATTTGAGTTAGAAAAGTTGAAATTGACAAACATGAGTAATGTCAATCAGTCATCTAGTGGTAATCCCTTTACTTACAAGGTCAAGGTACCAGCATTCAATTCTGCCAGTGATGACATAACATTCTGGCTTGATAGATTTGAACGTGCTTGTCGAGCTCATAATGTGGATAAATCACAGTATGCTAATCAGTTGTCTGAGAATTTAAAAGGTGATTCTCTGACGAGTTTAAGTTTGGTTGAAGAAACTGACAAGGATAATTATGAGGTTATTAGGGCAGCCTTGATAAGGAAATATCAGTTATCGGAGGAAGGTTATCGTCTTTTGTTTAAAAGAATGGTACCTGAATCAGGGGTAGAATTCTCAGAATTCATTGCAAGGACACGTCTTACATTTAATCGTTGGATTGAACTATCCAAAACAGAAAAGACATATTAATCACTTATGGATTTATTGCTCAGGGACAAGATTATGTCAAGTATAAGTAAACCATTCCGTGAATTCCTACATGAACGTAAACCTAAGACACTAAAAGAAATGGAAGAATATTGTACCTAATACGTCACTGCACATCCAGACGTAGCTATTAGCAATACTAAGGTTAAGGAAGGTATGCCAGTTGCATCAGCAACACCATACAACCCTAATTACTCACACAAATTCCAAGGACCTCAAAACAGGTTTAATAAAAAGGGTAACCATAACAGTTATCAGAACCAAGGTAACCAATCATTTCATGGTTCTTCTTCGAATATCTGGAGACGGGCCGACAGCCCTCGATTCAGGGGTGGTCATAATTATAGGAACTTCCGCAAAGGAAGTCATTATAGAAACTATCATAGTTTTCCGTCATGGAGACAACAAGATCATAATTACAGAGATACTCATTATAATGAATATGATAATAGTAACCAGGGGAATTATGACTCAAACCCAAATAGGGGTTACAATAGAGGAAACAATGATAATTACAGAGGTAATAATAACAGAGGTAGACCCCAACATAAAAAACAAAAATCACATTATCAGGCAAACTCTGCACAGCAAGAGTCCCATGAAGCCTATAAACAAAATAAAGATAATGATGACTAATAATATGGCATGTGCCGCTTTCGATTTTGGGAGAGCATCTCAGTGCCCCCAATGCAAAACTTTATTCGAACCAACTACGGTATCCACTTTAATTTGTGGCCATCCTCTTCCCGCTCTTCCTGCGTCAATCGCGCATGATGGAAGAGGTTCTCTTGTCTTATACAAAGGTTTAGTAAATGACAATCCAGTTTCATTACTTTTTGATTCTGGATGCACCACCATTGGTGTTAGGCAGTCACTCATAGATCCTTCTAGTGCTACAGGCAAAGTAGTCAAATGTGTAACATTTGGCGGCACCATAGAGAAATATTCTACTGCTATCATTAGGATTGCCACTCCTTTCTTTACAGGAGATGTACACGCATGTCTTCTGCCGAATCCGATCGCTGATCTTATCATCGGTCGTATTCACGGAGTCAAAGAATGTACTCCACAACAAATTTCCGTTTGGGAAAAACAAAATATGCAAACTGCTAATGCTGTAGTCACTAGAGCTCAAGCTCTCAATATGCCTGAAACTTCATCTACTGAAGATAATGAAGTGCATAACCAAGATGATCCCTTGGTAATTTCTCGTGACTCGTTTATAAAACAGCAAGCAGATGATCCGACTCTAAAGAAATTCTTCACTCTTGCAACAAAAGGTGATCCGAATAAAGATTCAAAGTGTAAATCTTGGATTACAATGAAGAATGGCGTACTTGTACGTATGGTGCAAGACTCCACTAAGTCAGGTCATTCTCAGATTCTTGTACCCAAGAATTTGAGGATTAAAATTTTGCAGCACGCACACGACTCTCAGTGTGCTGGACATATGGGTTTTTCCCGTACAAAGTCAAGAGTTCTTGCGGCTTTCTTTTGGCCTTTTGTGAACAAAGACATACGGATGTATTGTCGATCTTGTAAAGTATGTCAAGAAGTTAAATCCAAAGGTCCTCGTCATGCTGCGCCTATTCAGGCTGCAGACATTCCCATTCGACCATTTCAGAAAATGGCGATAGACATCATTGGTCCATTTAAGATCAAATCTGCTAGAGGACATCAATTTATCTTAACGTGTGTGGACATGTGCACACGTTGGCCAGAGGCTATCCCTCTGAAGAGCATTACTACTGCTGACATTGCAGATGCTCTTTGGCTTATATTTTCTCGTCTGGGATTTCCCGGAGAAATATTATCAGATCATGGCACCCAACTAATATCGGATACCATGTCTCAAGTAATGTCTACTCTCCAGATAGAGAGATCTTTGAGCAGTATCTATCACCCAATGTCGAATGGGATGGTAGAACGCCTTAATAGAACACTCAAAAACTTACTAGGGAAGATAACTGAGGATCATCCTCAAGATTGGGACAGGGTTTTACCCGCGGCCCTCTTCGCTTACAGAGAGGTCCCCAATGAACATACAGGTTTTTCTCCCTTTGAACTTGTCTTTGGCGCACGACCGCGCGGCCTTATATCTTTGCTTCATGATCTCATAACAGCTGATAATATTGACGATGACACAAAATCCTCTTACGAATATGTCATCGCGCTTAGACAAAAAATTATCGAAGCATGCAAATTAGCAACTTCCTCTTCGGAATTAGCCAAACAGAAGGCAAGGCAATTTGCTAATAAGAAAAGAACCTTACGACAACTTTGTCCTGGTGACAAAGCATTTGTTTTACCTTGTAGGGAAAACAGACTACTTATTTCTTGGAAAGGTCCGTACGATATAATATCGAAAATTTCAGATGTTGACTATATTGTCGATATTAACGGGAAGCAGAAAACCTTCCACATCAATATGCTTACGGAATTCCATGAACGTCCTGATTATTTGCAGCCAATTTTCCAGGCAACGGACGATTCTCCAGTTCAACATGGTCATTACTCATCATTGTCCGTAATACAAGATGAGGAAACAAGTTTTTCGGATGTTAATCTTCCGCTTCCTATGGTTCCACTTCATTCTAGTGAATCATGGAAAGACGTTACTGTGTCTCCTGATTTGTCTCTAGGAGAACAGCGACAAGTTTCAGCTATGTTACAAACATTTCAGGATGTCCTCACTGACATCCCTGGACAAACTCGTGTCATTGAACACGACATTATTCTAACTGACCATAATCCTATTAGGGTTAGACCTTATCCTATCCCTATACATTTTCAAGCACAGGTTGAAAAGGAGTTGGATGAGAGGATAGATTTAAAAATAATTGAACCATCCACTTTTGCATATTCTTCGCCAATGGTTATTGTTCGAAAACAAGACAATAACATACGTCTTTGCGTTGATTATCGCAAATTGAATCAAGTTACGAAATTCGATGCTGAACCTATGCCTTTACTAGAAGAGCTACTTACTAGGCTTTCTAAATCTCATTTTTTCACTAAACTTGATTTATCTAAAGGATATTGGCAAGTTCCATTATCCGAACACGCCAAACCCCTTACTGCTTTTTCTACACCTAGAGGCCTTTTCCAATGGAATTTTATGCCTTTCGGTCTTATGAACGCACCAGCTACATTCGTGCGCATGATGCGTCGAATCCTATCGTATCGATCAGATGTCATTGCTTACCTAGACGACATCTGTCTTTTCAGTGATACTTGGGAAGATCACTATTCAGGGTTAGTTGAATTGCTATCAACTCTACGCGAGTATAACCTGACAGCGAAACCATCTAAAGCTTGCATTGGTTTTAGCGAAATTTCTTTCCTAGGCCATCGAGTTGGTCATGGTTTCCTAAAGACAGAGGACCATAATATCACTAAGATACTTAACATCTCTATCCCTAAGACTAAAAAGCAAGTGCGAAGTCTCTTAGGTCTCATACAATTTTATGGACGATGTATCCCGAATCTGTCCTCTATCATGGCACCTCTTTCTACACTGCTAAAGAAAGGGTCTCCTAATATAGTCCGTTGGACTGAAGAATGCCAATCCTCTTTGGATAAGATCAAAACTATGTTCTCAACACCACCTATTTTAGTGTTACCTACTACAGATAAGACATTTGTTCTTCGTAGTGACGCTTCATCCACTGGGATTGGAGCGGCACTAATGCAAGAGTACTCTGAAACTCTGCATCCTGTAATGTATATATCCAGAAAACTTAATGCTGCAGAAAGGAATTACTCGGTTTTAGACCGTGAATTATTGGCGATGGTTTGGTCAATTCTCAAACTCCAAAGATTCCTTCTTGGTGCGCATTTCGTAGTGGAAACTGACCAGAAAGCTCTTACGGCTATTCAAAGTAAGAACTTGAAGAGTTCGAGATCAACTCGATACGCCATTGCTCTTCAACCGTTTCATTTCTCGGTGCGAGCTATCCGTGGGTCAGAAAATGTGATGGCAGACATTTTGTCTAGATGCCCACATGATTCCACCTAACCGTTAAATCTTGGACTTTACTAGTGCGTCTAACTTTACATATAATATATGATATGCTGATTGTATAAACACTTAGCGGTTCAGTTATTTTGATTCACCGCTAATCATCTGATTTGTCTCTTTGATCAATCTTGAACTTAAAATAACTTATATGTAATTAGTGATTGAAATTACTATATGCATGCTGTCATTGCCAGTATTGTGGTATGCGTTGGTGGCAACTCCCTTGAAATATTTGCACTTAGAGAAATACTCTGAGATGATGAGATATATTCTTTGCCTTAATTTGGCTTTATAAATTCCTGATATTTCACATCTGCGCATTATATGTGCGTTATGAGCCTATTGTATGTTGCTCTTAGATGAAAAAAAAAAATTTCATTTTTTTTATTTCGGGGGTTGCGGTAGTCTGTTGCGCACATATCCATGGTGTACGCATACAGATGTAAGATTTATCTATCTGTTTGTTAAAAAAGATATTTATTTGTGAATTTACGTCTCTTAGTAATGGGACGGAACTCAGAATAGTCTATGTGTATTTATTCTTTGAGTTACCGGTCCTTGTATCTTCGCTGAATATTGATTTAGCGTAAGAATACCGAATTCATGTCATTTTATGTCTATTACGGCTAGAAACAGATTGTTCTTGCTCAAGGTTTTGCAGGAATGTTTATGGCCTGGATTCATATGTAGTACTTGTCTAGTGCAGGAAGATTCTGTCTTATATTGTATATCTTCGTATGTTTAGGGTGGACTATATTCTTTCTGCCGAAGTTTGGCGCAGGTATTCGTAGTCCCACTGAGTTGAAAAGAGTTCCGAAGTTGCCGGTCGAGATGGCCGTGCGTGTGATTTCTAGGGCTGGTCCTGTTTAAGGTTAAAAAGTGATTTGTGGATGATTTTCCATGAGGAAGGAATGTCTCGGCGAGAGTATAGTGTCAGAGATTCTCCTCATGTACTTTATTATGTTTAAATTCGGACTCCAGATAAAGCCAGACCCTCTTTTCTTCGATGACCTCCATTTGGTTAGATTTAGATGACATCGTATTTCGAGCATCGTTGGTCGTCCATATATACAGTTTGAAGATGACAGGTTCCCACAGTATTTATATCTACATGAAAATAATCTTATTTATGTGGAGCTGGATGGAACACTCTATGAAGTTATATATTCAAATGGTGAATTAACTTTGGCTTGTTATTATCCTTCTGCTGGGTGAGTGAGCGAAAACTCAGAGAAGGTAGCCATTTTGTATACTTGTCATCGTTATAGATCGCTGTCAAGAGAACAGTTTACCAAACCTATTATCGGACAGTGACATGGAGGTATTATTGAGAGGAAAACCCCTATCGTGGTTTAACGTTGTTTCATAAACATTCGATATATGTCGCTGGAGAACTTAGCGAAGGAAAAGGTTCGTCCAGTGGACTCTATATATGTTTACACACCCACACTCACTGATGCGTTCAGTCAGTTGGGGTATGGCAATAGTCTACTAGAACATTCTATGATTATCTCATGTCACCTATTATATTTGTATGCTACATGAAAGATGATCTACCATTCTACTACCTAATGATTTGCTATGTCAACATGCTCCTGACTGTATTCCGTGCTGTTCAAGTGTGTGTGTCCTGAATAAACAGTACAAAACGACCACAGCAGTCTGTATCGGTGTCTCATAGCTATGAGTGAATGAGTGCATTATATTGGTCAACACACGAACACTCCAGCATTCGCGTTACACTTCACACTCTCACTCCATTTCTGTATAATCCTGTGTCGGTTGGGTTGACCTTTGCTCCACCTGCAGCACCCATCATAATCAACCACTGGTCTGCGTAAGGAGAAGAAGAAATTCATCATATTTTACAGTGGTAACGCAGATGTCGTGCTCCTCCTGGAGCCTCAAAGGAAACCAGTTGCAATGATGACAAGTGCTGTCCAAACATAGAAGTCTCTCACACAAATTATATACACGGGTCTTCTACAGTGGTGGCCAAGGTGTCTTCTACAGTGGTGGCCAGATCCCTGGGTCCAGCCTTCGCAGTCTTGATGATTGAAGTCACCAAGTATAACAAGAACGTTTATTGTGGCAAAATGTGACACACATCAACACCAGTAGGAACTATACAGGCGATGTCAGCTTGACCTTTTCTGACAAGTGAAATGAATCTGGGTCAATGCTTGTTGACATTTTTCGCAATACAGAGCTGAAAACTTTGAAGGACATAAACTGTTCGGTTCTTACAGTGTTTGATTACCTTGCTAAAGAAGAACATAAGTGTTGTTATTTCATCGGTGGATCTTCTCATGCTCAAAAAAATTGAACAATGTAATAAGATAGTTCAATAATTTAAGATTGATTAAAAGTGTCAGTTTATTTTGATTAAAAGCTGTGCCATTAAAGTGAAAGCTGAACATACTTTGCAACACATTCCAACCACAACACATTTAATTAATTAATGTATGCATTTATGCTATTGATGTTTACATGTAATTATGTTTATATGTTATTTGTTGTGTGTTAAGTTAGTTTATATTCTGTGGGTTTAAGGTTGGGAGGCGACTAGTACAAGGTATACCGAGTGACATTGGTCTTGTACTAGTGTTCTATAGGTACACATTTTCTTAATTGGAAATTTGTTAGCAACAATTTGCTGCTATTTTTGTTAGCTGTGACGACTGTGTTCATATTTGTTTTTGTAATATTTTTTCTGTTCTTTATTTTTGTTTGGTTTGTTTGTATAATTTGTTGGTCTACCCTTTTCTATCTTTGATTTCTATACACAATTTATATATATACACTGTGGCGTTATTTGTCTTGTTATCTTATTGCAGTTATCATCACAGATTCTGTGATCATTTTCTTTGATTTTTTTTATTTGATTTCTGCAAGTGTTCTCATATTGTCTTTTCTTGTTTGTCCTTTGTGAATGTCTTGAGTTGACATATGATATATAAGGTATATTTAAGTACACAGGTGATTATACAAGACCTTATTTAGAGCCTTGTTTACAACAGAGATTGGGATTGTGAGCTAATTTATCAAGTTCATTTAGAACTTGTGACTATATTACTTTGAAATATATATTACATTATTATTGTTTCAAGTGATTGCTATCATTATTAGACATCATGTCTAGATTAGATTTCTTCATTGCACAAGGGAAATCCCTTGATAAGTCTGGTAAAGACTTAGAAGAATGGACAACTGCTCAATTTGCCATGGTATTAAAATCAGAAGAGAAAAAACAAAAAGAGGAAAATAAAAGATTGAAAATAGAAGCTGATCAAAAGAAAGCAGAAGCTGATGATAGAAAATTTCAGATGGAGATGGAAGATAAAAGACTTCAAGCCGCTGCTGAAGAGAGAAGATTTCAAGCTGCTGCTGAGGAAAGAAAACTTCAAATAGAAGAAAAAAAATTAGTAGCTGAGGCTGAACAGAAAAGATTAGAAAGAGAAGCTGAGGCTGAACAGAAAATATTAGACAGAGAAGCTGAGGAGAGAAAAGCAATAAGAGAACATGAACATCAAAAAGAACTTTTAGCATTTGAGTTAGAAAAGTTGAAATTGACAAACATGAGTAATGTCAATCAGTCATCTAGTGGTAATCCCTTTACTTACAAGGTCAAGGTACCAGCATTCAATTCTGCCAGTGATGACATAACATTCTGGCTTGATAGATTTGAACGTGCTTGTCGAGCTCATAATGTGGATAAATCACAGTATGCTAATCAGTTGTCTGAGAATTTAAAAGGTGATTCTCTGACGAGTTTAAGTTTGGTTGAAGAAACTGACAAGGATAATTATGAGGTTATTAGGGCAGCCTTGATAAGGAAATATCAGTTATCGGAGGAAGGTTATCGTCTTTTGTTTAAAAGAATGGTACCTGAATCAGGGGTAGAATTCTCAGAATTCATTGCAAGGACACGTCTTACATTTAATCGTTGGATTGAACTATCCAAAACAGAAAAGACATATTAATCACTTATGGATTTATTGCTCAGGGACAAGATTATGTCAAGTATAAGTAAACCATTCCGTGAATTCCTACATGAACGTAAACCTAAGACACTAAAAGAAATGGAAGAATATTGTACCTAATACGTCACTGCACATCCAGACGTAGCTATTAGCAATACTAAGGTTAAGGAAGGTATGCCAGTTGCATCAGCAACACCATACAACCCTAATTACTCACACAAATTCCAAGGACCTCAAAACAGGTTTAATAAAAAGGGTAACCATAACAGTTATCAGAACCAAGGTAACCAATCATTTCATGGTTCTTCTTCGAATATCTGGAGACGGGCCGACAGCCCTCGATTCAGGGGTGGTCATAATTATAGGAACTTCCGCAAAGGAAGTCATTATAGAAACTATCATAGTTTTCCGTCATGGAGACAACAAGATCATAATTACAGAGATACTCATTATAATGAATATGATAATAGTAACCAAAGGAGCTATGATTCAAACCCAAATAGGGGTTATAATAGTGGAAACAATGATAAGTACAGAGGTAATAATAACAGAGGTAGAGCACAATTCAAAAAACATAAAGCTCATTACCAGGCGAACTCTGCACAGCAAGAGTCCCACGAAGCCTATAAACAAAATAAAGATAATGATGACTAATAATATGGCATGTGCCGCTTTCGATTTTGGGAGAGCATCTCAGTGCCCCCAATGCAAAACTTTATTCGAACCAACTACGGTATCCACTTTAATTTGTGGCCATCCTCTTCCCGCTCTTCCTGCGTCAATCGCGCATGATGGGAGAGGTTCTCTTGTCTTACACAAAGGTTTAGTAAATGACAATCCAGTCTCAGTACTTTTTGATTCTGGATGCACCACCATTGGTGTTAGGCAGTCACTCATAGATCCTTCTAGTGCTACAGGCAAAGTAGTCAAATGTGTAACATTTGGCGGCACCATAGAGAAATATTCTACTGCTATCATTAGGATTGCCACTCCTTTCTTTACAGGAGATGTACACGCATGTCTTCTGCCGAATCCGATCGCTGATCTTATCATCGGTCGTATTCACGGAGTCAAAGAATGTACTCCACAACAAATTTCCGTTTGGGAAAAACAAAATATGCAAACTGCTAATGCTGTAGTCACTAGAGCTCAAGCTCTCAATATGCCTGAAACTTCATCTACTGAAGATAATGAAGTGCATAACCAAGATGATCCCTTGGTAATTTCTCGTGACTCGTTTATAAAACAGCAAGAAGATGATCCGACTCTAAAGAAATTCTTCACTCTTGCAACAAAAGGTGATCCGAATAAAGATTCAAATTGTAAATCTTGGATTACAATGAAGAATGGCGTACTTGTACGTATGGTGCAAGACTCCACTAAGTCAGTCATTCTCAGATTCTTGTACCCAAGAATTTGAGAGTTAAGATCTTACAACATGCACACGACTCTCAGTGTGCTGGTCACATGGGTTTTTCCCGTACAAAGTCAAGAGTTCTTGCGGCTTTCTTTTGGCCTTTTGTGAACAAAGACATACGGATGTATTGTCGATCTTGTAAAGTATGTCAAGAAGTTAAATCCAAAGGTCCTCGTCATGCTGCGCCTATTCAGGCTGCAGACATTCCCATTCGACCATTTCAGAAAATGGCGATAGACATCATTGGTCCATTTAAGATCAAATCTGCTAGAGGACATCAATTTATCTTAACGTGTGTGGACATGTGCACACGTTGGCCAGAGGCTATCCCTCTGAAGAGCATTACTACTGCTGACATTGCAGATGCTCTTTGGCTTATATTTTCTCGTCTGGGATTTCCCGGAGAAATATTATCAGATCATGGCACCCAACTAATATCGGATACCATGTCTCAAGTAATGTCTACTCTCAAGATAGAGAGATCTTTGAGCAGTATCTATTACCCAATGTCGAATGGGATGGTAGAACGCCTTAATAGAACACTCAAAAACTTACTAGGGAAGATAACTGAGGATCATCCTCAAGATTGGGACAGGGTTTTACCCGCGGCCCTCTTCGCTTACAGAGAGGTCCCCAATGAACATACAGGTTTTTCTCCCTTTGAACTTGTCTTTGGCACACGACCGCGCGGCCTTATATCTTTGCTTCATGATCTCATAACAGCTGATAATATTGACGATGACACAAAATCCTCTTACGAGTATGTCATCGCGCTTAGACAAAAAATTATCGAAGCATGCAAATTAGCAACTTCTTCTTCTGAATTTGCGAAACAGAAGGCAAGGCAATTTGCCAATAAGAAGAGATGCTTACGACAACTTTGTCCTGGTGACAAAGCATTTGTATTACCTTGTAGGGAAAACAGACTACTTATTTCTTGGAAAGGTCCGTACGATATAATATCGAAAATTTCCGATGTCGACTATATTGTCGATATTGATGGGAAGCATAAAACCTTCCACATCAATATGCTTACTGAATTCCATGAACGTCCGGATTATTTGCAACCCATTTTCCAAGCAACGGACAATTCTCCAGTTCAACATGGTCATTACTCATCACTGTCCGTGATACAGGATGAGGAAACAAGTTTTTCGGATGTTAATCTTCCGCTTCCTATGGTTCCACTTCATTCTAGTGAATCATGGAAAGACGTTACTGTGTCTCCTGATTTGTCTCTAGGAGAACAGCGACAAGTTTCAGCTATGTTACAAACATTTCAGGATGTCCTCACTGACATCCCTGGACAAACTCGTGTCATTGAACACGACATTATTCTAACTGACCATAATCCTATTAGGGTTAGACCTTATCCTATCCCTATACATTTTCAAGCACAGGTTGAAAAGGAGTTGGATGAGAGGATAGATTTAAAAATAATTGAACCATCAACTTTTGCATATTCTTCGCCAATGGTTATTGTTCGAAAACAAGACAATAACATACGTCTTTGCGTTGATTATCGCAAATTGAATCAAGTTACGAAATTCGATGCTGAACCTATGCCTTTACTAGAAGAGCTACTTACTAGGCTTTCTAAATCTCATTTTTTCACTAAACTTGATTTATCTAAAGGATATTGGCAAGTTCCATTATCCGAACACGCCAAACCCCTTACTGCTTTTTCTACACCTAGAGGCCTTTTCCAATGGAATTTTATGCCTTTCGGTCTTATGAACGCACCAGCTACATTCGTGCGCATGATGCGTCGAATCCTATCGTATCGGTCAGATGTCATTGCTTACCTAGACGACATCTGTCTTTTCAGTGATACTTGGGAAGATCACTATTCAGGGTTAGTTGAATTGCTATCAACTCTACGCGAGTATAACCTGACAGCGAAACCATCTAAAGCTTGCATTGGTTTTAGCGAAATTTCTTTCCTAGGCCATCGAGTTGGTCATGGTTTCCTAAAGACAGAGGACCATAATATCACTAAGATACTTAACATCTCTATCCCTAAGACTAAAAAGCAAGTGCGAAGTCTCTTAGGTCTCATACAATTTTATGGACGATTTATCCCGAATCTGTCCTCTATCATGGCACCTCTTTCTACACTGCTAAAGAAAGGGTCTCCTAATATAGTCCGTTGGACTGAAGAATGTCAATCCTCTTTGGATAAGATCAAAACTATGTTCTCAACACCACCTATTTTAGTGTTACCTACTACAGATAAGACATTTGTTCTTCGTAGTGACGCTTCATCCACTGGGATTGGAGCGGCACTAATGCAAGAGTACTCTGGAACTCTGCATCCTGTAATGTATATATCCAGAAAACTTAATGCTGCAGAAAGGAATTACTCGGTTTTAGACCGTGAATTATTGGCAATGGTTTGGTCAATTCTCAAACTCCAAAGATTCCTTCTGGGCGCGCATTTCGTAGTGGAAACTGACCAAAAAGCTCTTACGGCTATCCAAAGTAAGAACTTGAAGAGCTCGAGATCAACTCGATACGCCATCGCTCTTCAACCTTTTCATTTTTCGGTACGAGCTATCCGTGGTTTAGAAAATGTGATGGCAGACATTTTGTCTAGATGCCCACATGATTCCACCTAACCGTTAAATCTTGGACTTTACTAGTGCGTCTAACTTTACATATAATATATGATATGCTGATTGTATAAACACGTAGCGGTTCAGTTATTTTGATTCACCGCTAATCATCTGATTTGTCTCTTTGATCAATCTTGAACTTAAAATAACTTATATGTAATTAGTGATTGAAATTACTATATGCATGCTGTCATTGCCAGTATTGTGGTATGCGTTGGTGGCAACTCCCTGGAAATATTTGCACTTAGAGAAATACTCTGAGATGATGAGATATATTCTTTGCCTTAATTTGGCTTTATAAATTCCTGATATTTCACATCTGCGCATTATATGTGCGTTATGAGCCTATTGTATGTTGCTCTTAGATGAAAAAAAAAATTTCATTTTTTTTCCCGGGGGTTGCGGTAGTCTGTTGCGCACATATCCATGGTGTACGCATACAGATGTAAGATTTATCTATCTGTTTGTTAAAAAAGATATTTATTTGTGAATTTACGTCTCTTAGTAATGGGACGGAACTCAGAATAGTCTATGTGTATTTATTCTTTGAGTTACCGGTCCTTGTATCTTCGCTGAATATTGATTTAGCGTATGAATACCGAATTCATGTCACTTTATGTCTATTACGGCTAGAAACAGATTGTTCTTGCTCAGTGTTTTGCAGGAATGTTTATGGCCTGAATTCATATGTAGTACTTGTCTAGTGCAGGAAGATTCTGTCTTATATTGTATATCTTCGTATGTTTAGGGTGGACTATATTCTTTCTGCCGAAGTTTGGCGCAGGTATTCGTAGTCCCACTGAGTTGAAAAGAGTTCCGAAGTTGCCGGTCGAGATGGCCGTGCGTGTGATTTCTAGGGCTGGTCCTGTTTAAGGTTAAAAAGTGATTTGTGGATGATTTTCCATGAGGAAGGAATGTCTCGGCGAGAGTATAGTGTCAGAGATTCTCCTCATGTACTTTATTATGTTTAAATTCGGACTCCAGGTAAAGCCAGACCCTCTTTTCTTTGATGACCTCCATTTGGTTAGATTTAGATGACATCGTATTTCGAGCATCGTTGGTCGTCCACATATACAGTTTGAAGATGACAGGTTCCCACAGTATTTATATCTACATGAAAATAATCTTATTTATGTGGAGCTGGATGGAACACTCTATGAAGTTATATATTCAAATGGTGAATTAACTTTGGCTTGTTATTATCCTTCTGCTGGGTGAGTGAGCGAAAACTCAGAGAAGGTAGCCATTTTGTATACTTGTCATCGTTATAGATCGCTGTCAAGAGAACAGTTTACCAAACCTATTATCGGACAGTGACATGGAGGTATTATTGAGAGGAAAACCCCTATCGTGGTTTAACGTTGTTTCATAAACATTCGATATATGTCGCTGGAGAACTTAGCGAAGGAAAAGGTTCGTCCAGTGGACTCTATATATGTTTACACACCCACACCCACTGATGCGTTCAGTCAGTTGGGGTATGGCAATAGTCTACTAGAACATTCTATGATTATCTCATGTCACCTATTATATTTGTATGCTACATGAAAGATGATCTACCATTCTACTACCTAATGATTTGCTATGTCAACATGCTCCTGACTGTATTCCGTGCTGTTCAAGTGTGTGTGTCCTGAATAAACAGTAAAAAACGACCACAGCAGTCTGTATCGGTGTCTCATAGCTATGAGTGAATGAGTGCATTATATTGGTCAACACACGAACACTCCAGCATTCGCGTTACACTTCACACTCTCACTCCATTTCTGTATAATCCTGTGTCGGTTGGGTTGACCTTTGCTCCACTTGCAGCACCCATCATAATCAACCACTGGTCTGCGTAAGGAGAAGAAGAAATTCATCATATTTTACAGTGGTAACGCAGATGTCGTGCTCCTCCTGGAGCCTCAAAGGAAACCAGTTGCAATGATGACAAGTGCTGTCCAAACATAGAAGTCTCTCACACAAATTATATACACGGGTCTTCTACAGTGGTGGCCAAGGTGTCTTCTACAGTGACCATCTGTCCTCTTTTCCCTGGGCTGGTCTCCTTGTATTGGGTGACCATCTGTCCTCTTTTCCCTGGGCTGGTCTCCTTGTATTGGGTGACCATCTGTCCTCTTTTCTCTGGGCTGGTCTCCTTGTATTGGGTGACCATCTGTCCTCTTTTCCCTGAGCTGGTCTCCTTGTATTGGGTGACCATCTGTCCTCTTTTCTCTGGGCTGGTCTCCTTGTATTGGGTGACCATCTGTCCTCTTTTCCCTGGGCTGGTCTCCTTGTATTGGGTGACCATCTGTCCTCTTTTCCCTGGGCTGATCTCCTTGTATTGGGTGACCATCTGTCCTCTTTTCCCTGGGTTGGTCTCCTTGTATTGGGTGACCATCTGTCCTCTTTTCCCCGGGCTGGTCCTCTTTCGCACATTATGAGTGGGCTCTGCACGGCTTTCTTAAAAGTGCAATTTGTCTGGAGTTTTCCCATCGGAGACTGAACATAACTTTGAAGAGGTCTATCTTTTGAAAGTATATTCTTTATGCAGTACGAGAAATTTTCAATTAAATATTTAACAAACTGCTGAAGGGCAGAGGTCAGTTGTTGAAGAGCAAAACTGTATTAAAGATGGGGCAGACATTCTTAAGCAGTATTTGTGTCAAGCGTCTGTGCAACAGAAGATTCCGAATATGCTTGTTGAAAAACGAAGAGACAGACTTGGTAGTTTGTGTGACCCGTTTTATGAGGTTGATATTATGTATGTACATCAACTGTTTAGATGACAGAGATATCAATGAAATAATTAGAAATTTTTACATATTTTTCATGGATATCATTAAATGAAGTACCAACATGTATATAAATGTGCGAGCATCTGGTCAATATTTAATTGATAAAGATGTTGCATTTGATGATGCAATGCAGTTGCTGACATGTGAAAAGCGAACAAAATTTTTAAAACCATCAGTTAATGTTGAATTCCATTCTGAACAATATCTGTTCACTGTGTTTGGTCACAAAGCAAATGTTGACAATCATTTTTCATTGAAGGAAATTCATTGGACAAAAGACAGAAACATGTTCAATGTGAATTCCATCAACGGAATTTCGCTTCAGCAAAGTAACTTAAACCAATGAGATATATGCTCAGATTGCTGTCGATTAGATCCAGATATGTGATGGCCCAGTCAAAAGCCTATATGCGAGTAACCACCAACAAAAGACACCCCCTACATGAGAATGTAGCTGACATCAAAGGAGCAAGAATAAAGAGAGGGATGTCATGGATGGCACAGGCAGAGGCTATGATTGGTCAGGTGACCAAGGTTGAAATCATCTCCAAAGGGGAAGAGTGGAGTAAGTCAGGGGAGAACTGGATTAACTACGAGCAAGTAAACATTAGCCTTGGCAGAGAGTGCAGAGCTTGAGGTAATGGAAAAGCAGAGCTGGAGATTAATCAGCTGATAAGTGATCATGCTGGGGATGATGATGCCATCGTGCACACTGATGGATCTGTGGTGCGTGGTGAGAAATCAGGATAGGGATTTTCTGCGAGAACAAAGGGCAGGGTCATTGCTGAACAGAGTAGAGCCGACATAACAACCACCTCCAGCATGAGAATGGGGGTAGAGGCAGTTACTGCAGCACTGAGGTGGCTGGATGAAACTCTAAAAACCAGGGAAGTTATATTGTCAGACTTTTGGGCCATGCTTTGGAAAGTTCAGAATGGATGGCTGTGGCAGGGATGGAAAACATCTATAGAATCCTCAAGTCTTCAAGAACTAGTGTGGATCTACTGTCCTTGTCATGCAGGGGTACATGGCAATGAGAGGATGGACAGACTGGCCTAGAGAGCACCCATAGTTGGTACTCTGGACATGGATAAGGGAGAGATACTAAGGGCAATTAATGATCGCCTTCTAGATAATGACACTGTAATGGATGAATCAACAAGGCTGAGACTGCTGGAGTTGGCATCAAACGTGGGACTAGCAGAGATGGATGTGAGAGGATACATCTGTCATGTGCACAACCAGCGAGCTACAGGTATAATTAGCATTCATACTCTCGACATTTGCTGAGGGAGACTGAGCACCTATGGGTTTGCCCTGAGTTCGATTCTGATAAATAATTAACAATTAACTTAAAAGAACCATCATCATCATCAGCTGCCATCTCCACAATGAAGGTTGGCTGTAATGGATCTCCGTCTTCTGTCTCTTGTCTTGGTGGTGCACTCTGATAGACTCTTTCCTGTCCATTTCTTGATGTTATCTTCCAACTTATAGCGCTGTCTTCCCCTTGCACATTTGCCTTCAACTCTCCCTTCTGTTATGGTCTTCTGCAAGGTGTTATGCCTTTTTATGTGGCCAAAGTATTTTAGCTGCCGAACTTTGATCTCCCTCACTAGTTCTCTTTTCATACCTAGATTTTCTAGGACCTCCTTATTTGTTTTCATCTCTTTCCATGAGATACGCCCCATTCTTCTATATATCCACATTTCAAGAGCCTTAATTCTTTCTTCCAAATGCTTATTCATTGTCCATGTTTCTGCACCATACAGAAATGCAGAATACATATAACACTTGATGATTCTCAGTTTTAATTTGTGAGATAACTGTTTTGATGTCAGTATATGTTTCATGTTGTTGAATGTAGCCTTGGCCATTCCCTTTCTCTTCTTGAGTTCTGTTTCACATCTGCCATCTTCTGTTATTATATGACCAAGGTATACGTAGCTCTTGACTTGTTCCAGGATTTTCCCATTTACGCTTATCTTTAATGTGGGTTTATCGTCTGTTTTGCTAATTATCATAGTTTTTGTTTTCTTAATATTAATGTCAAGTCCATATTCATGACTTATACTGTTCACTTACTTCACTAGTTCTTGTAACTCCTGTTCGCTTTCAGCTAACAACACGGTAAAAGAACCAGCATATGGTTAATTTCATGTTTATTCAAAAGAAAATAATGAATTGATAAAAAAGGTAATGTTCACAATACAAAAAAATAAATGAGTGTGTGTGTGTCTGTCTGTATGTATGTAAATATGTATGCTTGTTACAATTATCAGGTATATGACTTAATCCACAATGGGGTGTTACCATCATCATGTACATGACTTAAGCCACAATGTGGTGTTACCATTATCAGGTACATGACGTAACTCTTAATATCCGACCAGCCTATTACTATTATTATTAGGTAGGCCAACAATCGATCCTCGTTTTATGGCTGGCCTACCTAATAATAGGCCGGTTGGTGTCCATGTCAAATTTGTTTGCACACATTACTGCATATGTTGCATGCATGTTTAACATCACATAACAATTAAGTTAAGTGCATGTCACAGATGTTTCATTTCTCCACATTTTGATATATAACACTTTATGTTACCTTTATAAATAAATTATTTAATGCAAAATCAGTTAAGTCTAAACATATACTCTCTGAAATCAGCTTGTAAAAATGCGGTTTTTGAGCACGTATACCAAGAGTTAAGTCACAATGGGGTGTTACCAATATCAGGTACATGACTTTTGTCACAAGAAGGTGTTACCCTCACTAGGTATATGAATTAAGTCACAATCGCGTGCTACCATTATCAGGTACATGATTTAAGCCACAATCAGGTGTTACCATTATCAGGTACATGACTTAAAATCACAATGGGGTGTTACCATTATCAGGTACATGACCTAAATCTCAATGAGGTGTTACCATCATCAGGTACATGTACCATTCTCATTCATCATCTTTCAGGATAGATCTTAAATAAACTTATGCCATGTCTTCGTGCCCCATGCCATGAGGTCAAGGTCTTCACATGTCTTCTTAATGTCATTTATGTCTGTCATCAGCTCTGTTCTCCATGTCTCCTTTGATCTCCCTCCATTTCTGTTACCCTAGGGATTCCAGAGCAAGGACTGCCTGGTAATGTTATCAACATGTAACACCAGTGTGTTACTGAGGCCAGAGCACGGACTGCCTGGTAATGTTATCAACATGTAACACCAGTGTGTTACTGGGGCCAGAGCACGGACTGCCTGGTAATGTTATCAACATGTAACACCAGTGTGTTACTGGGGCCAGAGCACGGACTGCCTGGTAATGTTATCAACATGTAACACCAGTGTGTTACTGGGGCTAGAGCACGGACTGCCTGGTAATGCTATCAACAAGTAACACCAGTGTGTTACTGGGGCCAGAGCACGGACTGCCTGGTAATGTTATCAACATGTAACACCAGTGTGTTACTGGGGCCAGAGCACGGACTGCCTGGTAATGTTATCAACATGTAACACCAGTGTGTTACTGGGGCCAGAGCACGGACTGCCTGGTAATGTTATCAACATGTAACACCAGTGTGTTACTGGGGCCAGAGCACGGACTGCCTGGTAATGTTATCAACATGTAACACCAGTGTGTTACTGGGGCCAGAGCACGGACTGCCTGGTAATGTTATCAACATGTAACACCAGTGTGTTACTGGGGCCAGAGCACGGACTGCCTGGTAATGTTATCAACATGTAACACCAGTGTGTTACTGGGGCCAGAGCACGGACTGCCTGGTAATGTTATCAACATGTAACACCAGTGTGTTACTGGGGCTAGAGCACGGACTGCCTGGTAATGCTATCAACATGTAACACCAGTGTGTTACTGGGGCCTGAAAAGGGAGCAAAGAATAGTAACACTATTTTCTACCATGTATGTTGTAATCAGTGACTAAACCACATGCACCAGTTCTTGAATCTGAAAATGTCTGATTTCTGAAACATATCTGGCCCAAGAGTTTGGGACAAAGGGTTGCTGACCTGTATTTGACTGCTGATTTCATTAACTCCTGGAAAATTTTGTTTTTTAAGGACAATAATATTTAATATACTTCATTACTAGAAGACTAAAACACAATGCCAATGCCTGAAATATTAAAGCCAGATCTGATCAATGTATAAACGAAGATTGTCTTCCCATGACATTAACATTGGACTGCTCAAAGCAAATGTAAATTAAAAGTCAGTCAGACAACAAAGTCTACAGCCTCATGGATATTTGACCAAATGTTAGCTTCACTTTAACACAACAAAGTACAGAGCCTCAGAGATATTTGACCAAATGTTAGCTTCACTTTAAAACAACAAAGTCTACAGCTTCAGTGATATTTGACAAAATGTTAACTTCACACTAAAGAAAAGATCAGTCTTATTTCATGTAGTTCAAGAATAACATGAATTTCGGTAAGCTAGTTCATGGACTTTCACTTGGAATGATGAAACAATTACCTTTAATCCTGGGGTAACTGGATCTTGTAACTGTCAGCTAACAGTCAAACAATTACCTTACGTACATGCCACACGCTATGGTTTACCCATAATCTGTACGGGGTGACTGCATTTTCAGATGTGTACGGCCCGTACATACCGTCTGTATGGGTTTTTTTCACTTAATTATTAAATAAACATATAAATCGATCGTCTTGTGCCACTACCATAGCCGTAATTTGCGTCATGAGATTCGGCGAGATTTTAAGCCAAGTGGATAAAAAAAAAAATCAACCAATGAAAATCAAGCTGCCTTTTTTTCAATTGCTGCGGGATGTGCAGTTGTTCATTTACCATTTTTTGCTAATGCTAGCTTCTGGTTACTGGTTATTTGAACGATTACACAGCACTGAGTACTTTTCGGAGTCGAGCCGATTTTTTAGTATTAATTCCCAGTTTAGTATTGGTAGGTAATTCATTTAAAAAAAAAATATTACAATAACATTGTTTAGATGAAGTTAGATTTAACTGTCAGATAACTTAGGCCTATGCTTTCTTTTCCCGTAAGATTTAGCATAGCCTAATTTATTTCTTACGGCTGCTTAAAAAAAAGGCAGATACCACTTCATATTATTTGATTTCACTAAAACTTGTAGAAAGTGCGTAAGAAATGTAAATTTGAATAATAATACAATACAAATTATGGGTAATATAGGAATGATGGTCGCCGAATGCTCTGCATGTATTTTCGTACCATTTAGGCTAGTAGGGCCTAACACTAACCTTAAATCTAAATGGTACAAAAATACATGCGAAGCGTTCGGCGTCCGATATTACCAAATTATGAAACTGAAGAAAAAAAAAACACACACACAAAAGCAAGGCAAATTCGCATCTTAACCCGATCAGAGAAAAGTTTAGCCTATTTGGAGTTAGGCCTACTTCTCGTCTTAGTTTTAATTTCGTTTCTTTAAAAAACAAAGCGATTTTGCCTTGGGTGATCATCATTACGGTCAACTAATGATTTAGGCTATATTTATTAAATAATTAATTACTATCAATGTTTGATTGACACTAAAAGTCGTATGGGTAGGTCTATTTAAAGCTACCAGTTGGGCTATAACGGCTATTCCAATTATTGAAGTTCGGTAGAGACTAGTTACGCCAGTTTATATTTTCATTAATAGCTTTTAAAAAAATATATATATATATATATTTGATTTAAGATTCCTAAACCTAGCCCATAATGCTTATTACTGGTCTCTTTAGACCTATACTTTTATTAGCACTATAGAACAGACACCAAACTGTTCTTCATTTCCACAATAAAGTGTATTAATTTTATTTGCAGAAATAGACTAAATGATGATACAGTCACTGCATTTCTACAATGCAAAATAAATTCTAACTCCTGTTGTTTAGGTTTTAAAGCAATTGAAGCCATGCTTAAAAAGGCAAAGGGCGCATGTCACTATGATGGTGCAGAACCATCTAATTGAATATATTTTTACATGAATTAACTCTTTTGTTACGTTTTTCAGTCTTTGTACAGGTTTTGCGGGTCTTTGTACAGGGTTTTTGGATTTTTTGTACAGGTTTTTCATGTCTGAGGTGTGGCATGTATGTTAACCTTTAATCCTGGAGTCACTACTTCTAATGGTCAGCTAAGCTGTCAAACAAATACCTTTAATCCAGGAGTCACTGTACTTGTAACCGGCAGCTAAACAGTCAAACAATTACCTTTAATCCAGGAGTCACTGTACTTGTAATGGTCAGCTAAACAATTACTTTTATTATGGGATCAATGTTCTTGTAACTGTCAGCTAAACAATTACTTTTATTATGGGATCAATGTACTTGTAACTGTCAGCTAAACAATTACTTTTATTATGGGATCAATGTACTTGTAACTGTCAGCTAAACAATTACTTTTATTATGGGATCAATGTTCTTGTAACTGTCAGCTAAACAATTACTTTTATTATGGGATCAATGTTCTTGTAACTGTCAGCTAAACAATTACTTTTATTATGGGATCAATGTACTTGTAACTGTCAGCTAAACAATTACTTTTATTATGGGATCAATGTACTTGTAACTGTCAGCTAAACAATTACTTTTATTATGGGATCAATGTTCTTGTAACTGTCAGCTAAACAATTACTTTTATTATGGGATCAATGTTCTTGTAACTGTCAGCTAAACAATTACTTTTATTATGGGATCAATGTACTTGTAACTGTCAGCTAAACAATTACTTTTATTATGGGATCAATGTACTTGTAACTGTCAGCTAAACAATTACTTTTATTATGGGATCAATGTTCTTGTAACTGTCAGCTAAACAATTACTTTTATTATGGGATCAATGTTCTTGTAACTGTCAGCTAAACAATTACTTTTATTATGGGATCAATGTACTTGTAACTGTCAGCTAAACAATTACTTTTATTATGGGATCAATGTACTTGTAACTGTCAGCTAAACAATTACTTTTATTATGGGATCAATGTACTTGTAACTGTCAGCTAAACAATTACTTTTATTATGGGATCAATGTACTTGTAACTGTCAGCTAAACAATTACTTTTATTATGGGATCAATGTTCTTGTAACTGTCAGCTAAACAATTACTTTTATTATGGGATCAATGTACTTGTAACTGTCAGCTAAACAATTACTTTTATTATGGGATCAATGTTCTTGTAACTGTCAGCTAAACAATTACCTTTATTATGGGATCAATGTTCTTGTAACTGTCAGCTAAACAATTACTTTTATTATGGGATCAATGTTCTTGTAACTGTCAGCTAAACAATTACTTTTATTATGGGATCAATGTACTTGTAACTGTCAGCTAAACAATTACTTTTATTATGGGATCAATGTTCTTGTAACTGTCAGCTAAACAATTACTTTTATTATGGGATCAATGTTCTTGTAACTGTCAGCTAAACAATTACCTTTATTATGGGATCAATGTTCTTGTAACTGTCAGCTAAACAATTACTTTTATTATGGGATCAATGTTCTTGTAACTGTCAGCTAAACAATTACTTTTATTATGGGATCAATGTACTTGTAACTGTCAGCTAAACAATTACTTTTATTATGGGATCAATGTACTTGTAACTGTCAGCTAAACAATTACTTTTATTATGGGATCAATGTACTTGTAACTGTCAGCTAAACAATTACTTTTATTATGGGATCAATGTACTTGTAACTGTCAGCTAGAAAGTCAAACAATTACATTTAATCCTGGGGTCACTGTACTTTTAGCTCTTGGCTAAACATGACTAGTCAAAATATCCTGAATTTCCTCCCTTGCCCTTTTCATCATCCAAAAATTTACCCAAAATATCTCACGTGATCTACATGTTACTGACCCCTGCTCTAATACATTAACAAAATCTAGTCCCACATAACTAGCTGCCACAAACAGACATGCTCTCATATATCTGAAACATCTCATCAAACATAATCAACTTCAATAACCAGACAAAAATCTTGTCAAACATAACCAGCCACCATAAACAGACATGTTGTCATATACCTGAAAAATCTAGTCAAACATAACCAGCCACCATAAATAGACATGTTCTTTTGTATGTGAAAAATCTTGTTTAATATTACCAACCAACATAACCAGACATGCTCCACTGTACAAGGAAACACTTGATCTAACATAACAAACTCAACCAGATATGAGCTACTGTAATGGAAAAAAATTGCCTACATAAGCAGACACATTCTCATATGTGGGGGAAAAAACTTGTCAAACAAACCAACATAATCTATCACATTTAGTGAAAAAACTTGTCAAACACAACTAACATAACCAAACACATTGTCATATTTAAGGGAGAAAACTTTTCAAACATAACCAAAATAATCAGATATGCTCTCAAGCACATGAAAAAATTTACCAACTTAACCAGAGATGCTCTCATGCATGGAAAACTTGTCAAACACAACCAACATAACCAGACATGCTCTACTACTTAGGGGAAAACATGTCAAATGCAACCAACAAAACCAGACATTAATTCATATTCAAGGAGAAGACTTATCAAACACATCCAACTATCATGGCCAAGTATAATCTCATGAGTAGAGACAAACATCTTTCAATTGAACAATGAAAAGTAGACTACTTATAACACAGAAATGTGAAGGACATACTGGTTTAGATGATGGTTATTAATAGAAGTAATTCAAAACATTGAAAGAAAACTATTAAAAGATGTTAATACTGAATTAAATGGAACAACCTTTACAAAATAAATGTCATGTGAATATCAACCAGTTGGACAGTTTTTATTTTGATTCTAACAAGTGATGGGATCAAAATATTTTAGTGAATACAAAAGTATGAATAAATGTTTTTCAATCACAAAACACACCAACCATGTAAGAACACTTTGCAGTGTCTATTTCTTTCTACATTTCAAGACACAGAGACTATGTAACCTACGCATCACATACATGTAAATTTATTATTCTAAGTGTATTCATGTGTATGTTCTCAGACTACTATAGCTGTTAAATCTTTTATAACAATGTGATGGTGCCATCGGCCATAATAATGCCTGAAAATATTTGTGTTTTTGCTTCTTCAAGAGGGCCATAATAATGCCTTCATTTTCATATCTACATGTTTAACACCCAACGTAAATAGTTGTGTTTAATTTAGCTGATTACAAGTATTACAAAGAACCTGGTAAATAGTCCTGCATGAGCCTGCCTTTTCATGATTGCGCGAGCGTAAATCACTATGCCACGCGTGATGTGACCAGGCCGCATATATATAAAGAGAGCGGTGAGCCGGCGAAGACCTTTTTTGCAAGAGTGGTTCAGACGGAAGAAACGAAGTTAGGCGCGCCAGTGTGGGTAGGAGATGAACAAAGAAATGACACATTAGCAATTGAGCACTGGCTGGGTGTTTTGTTTGTTGGTTTATTTGTTTATTGTTTGCTTTATTTGCTTGCTGTCACTGATAGGGTTGTATAGAATCAGAGTTTTATTGTTGTTCGGGTAGGGTCAAGTGTGCAAGAGAGTGATCACATATCACAACAGCATCATCATCTCTCGCCCACGCTACCACAACAAATATCATATATGTAAAAGGGTAAGGTAAACAATCCAATGAGGCATATTGGGAATATGGTACTAAGTCCATATTTTCTTGACCACAAGGCAAATATGGGCTGATGTGGTCAGCATCATGCCAGCCACCTATAACCTTCCTAGAGTTGCTTTGGTGCCCAATTCGTGAGGCTGGGTTGACCCCAGGGCTGTATGTGGTCTAAAAAAACCCACCTCAACTGGGAATAAAAACATACATGTAAAGCTAGTCCTAAAATATATTTTTGTGTGTGTTCTCAGACTACTACAGGTGTTAAACTTTACATCACAAACATCATACATGTAAAGCTAGTCCTTTAAATGTATTCTTCCCTGCAGAAACTCCTCCTGCAAGGCACATCAACTGGTTGTGGATAGTTGAACGGCCTCTATAAATAGGGGCTAGCTGTGAATACTGAATAAACAGCTGTGAAGCACGACATATATTTCAGGCAGATATGGCTTGTGATCCTTGGTTGATAGCCTATCTAGAAGAAGATAAAAATCTGATTTCAAACCACCGCTGCCTTGTGGGAATATCCGTTAATGGGAAAGGCTTTGGGAGTAAACCATGAGGATACATCTGAAGTCTGAGTCCCTAAGGCAGCCTAATGTTGATTCACATTATTCTGGTGACTCCTGTGATGTGACTGGTACAATACTGTATTGGCTACTGCTGTTTCTTGTCAGTGTTCTCAGACTACAACAGCTGTTAAACCTTACATCACAAACATTATACATATATAGCTAGTCTAAGTGTAATCTTGTGAGTGTTCTCAGACTATTACAGCTGTTAAACCTTTCATCACAAGCATTATACACATATAGCTATTCTTTTTTTAAGTGTAATCTTGTATGTGTTCTCAGACTACTACTGTTGTTAAATCTTAATTAACAAACATTATATCGCTTGTCTTTTTAAGTGTAATCTTGTGAGTGTTCTCAGAGTACTTCAGCTCTTAAACCTTACATTTCAAAAATCACATTTGTAAGGTTTCTCTCCTGTATGTATTTGTGTGTGTCTTTTCAGACTAGAACAATCAGTAAACCCTACACCACAAACATCACACTTCAAAAGCTTCTGTCCAGTACACTCTTTACTATGTCTTTTTCACACCAGCAAACTGTGTAAACCATACACTACAAATATCAGACTTTAAAAGCTTCTGTCTTATATGTACTTTATGGTGTCTTTCCAGATTAGAACACATGTAAACCTTACAAAACACATATGTAAGACTTCTCTCCTGTACATATTCTTTGGTGTGCTTTTAGATTACCACACTGGATACCTGTAAGGCTTTTCTCATGTATGTGTTCTCTTGTGTTCATTTAGATTACTATGTTGTGCAAACCCCACATCACAAACATCACATATGTAAGGCTTCCCTCTGGTATGTGTTCTTTTGTGGTTATTAAGAGTACCATATTGTGTAAACCCAATTCCACAAACATCACACTTATAAGGCTTTTCTCCAGTGTGTATTCTTTTATGTGCATTCAGATGACAAGACCATGTAAACCTAGCTCCACAAACATTGCACTTGTAAGGCTTCTCTCCAGTATGTATTTTTTTGTGTTCTTTCAGTTCAGAAGATTGTGTAAACCCAACTCCACAAACATCACACTTGTAAGGCTTCTCTCCAGAATGCATTATTTTGTGTTTTTTCAGATAAGAAGACCGTGTAAACCCAACTCCACAAACATCACACTTGAAAGACTTTTCTTCAGTATGTATTTTTTTGTGTTCTTTCATTTGAGAAGACTGTATAAACCCAACTCCACAAACATCACACTTGAAAGGCTTCTCTCCAGTATGTATTCTTTTATGTGCTTTCAGATGACTAGGCCATGTAAACCCTAAACCACAAACATCACACTTGTAAGGCTTCTGTCCTGTATACATTCTGTTTAGTTTTTTCAGAGTAGAACAATGTGTTAGCATTACATCACAAACATCATGTTCATAAGGGTTCTGTTTTTCCTTACTCTGCAAGTTGTTTACAAATCCACAACTCATATTAACCCCAACAAGTTCATCATTTTTCTTTCTGATGTCATCTGACACACTTTCATTTTGAACTGTGACCTTGAAATCACTCTGGGTCTCACTAATGTCTGCTGATCTGTCTTGATAAATAATAGAATGTACAGCTACATCACTTCCAGTTGTTCCAGACTCATCATAATTGTCATCTGCCAACAATGCAACACTAGTGTAATCATTCTTGTTCAACCTTATATTGGTGTTGATGCTTTGGTTTTGGTAAGGCACATCTGAAATTATATGGGATTTAGATGGAAATAAAAAACCATTGAAGATAAGCAATCCATTATTAGATGTTCTAAATTGTGTAGCTCTATAAAATTTTAG
This sequence comes from Oreohelix idahoensis, assembly GCA_024509875.1. Classification (NCBI taxonomy): domain Eukaryota; kingdom Metazoa; phylum Mollusca; class Gastropoda; order Stylommatophora; family Oreohelicidae; genus Oreohelix; species Oreohelix idahoensis. The sequence goes on along the minus strand of JAMPIV010017668.1, from coordinate 809,810 downwards.
CAAGATACATGGCAAATTTAAACATTTAAAATTGTGGACAGTCAGACATTTTGGCAGCAGCATATTTCATGCTATATCTTGAATATCTACAGGCAAAATAAACTGTTAATTTATTTCAAGCAATTTTTTTTCTTTTAAACATTGGTTGTTTGGTTTTAAGGACCATCTGCATTTTACAAGGACAATGTCATCAGTGCTCCAATCTCCTCCCTTAGATCACACAAGGAGGATCTCAGTACAGTGCATGAACTGCAAAGCACTAGCAAGGATCCAAATGTGTGTATACAGGAATCACACATTCTATAAATATTTTTATGGTGGGTTATTATTTTTACAATTTCAAACTGCCGAGGAATTTTTAACATTAGCAACTTGTTGCACATTTGATCTCATAAATTTTTGTCCGGCATATGGCTTCATTAGGAACTACTGGCTCTGAAAAAAACAATTTCCATAAATTACATTCCTTGTACTGGGAAGTGAACCTGGTACCTTTAGAAATCGAGGCAGATGCCATACCTACTAGCTACTCCAACCCCCAAGCATTTGATTACATTAATGCCAGCACAGGTCACAGGTTTACTTGGCCAATATTGAATGTTCACAAATTTTGTTGAATGTCATGAAAGGACAAGTAAGATTTTTTGAAAATGTGTGTTACGTTCATCATCATCATGTGACGTATTTTTTCCAGCACGTTGTCTCCATTACAGCTGCTGTGAACGCATCAGCCAAAGACAAGTTCAGACACTCTGTGATGTCCTGAGTCCACCATTGTCTAGGTCAATCCCTTCCCCTTTTTCCAGGGACCATGCCTTCCATCACTATTTTTTCCAGACTATTATGTCTTTTTATATGACCAAAAAACTTCAGCTTTCTTATTGCCATGGTATTTAAGAGCCAATTTTCCTCTACGTTTAGTGAGTGCAGTACTTCTCTGTTGGTCTTTTTTTCTGTCCAGGGTATTCTCAACATCCTTCTGTAGCATTTCATTTCGAATGATGTAATCTTTTTTGCAACTGTTTTATCGAGTGTCCAATTCTCGCAGCCGTATGTTGCCACTGGGAATATACATGCTCTGATCAGTTGTAACTTTGTTTCTTTGCTTGTGCCTTGCCATAGGTTTTTCATCAGTATTAGTTTATGTAAAGCAATTGCAAGGTTAAAGAATGGAAAAGCTCCTGTACATGATAACTTAAATGCAGAGCTATTTAAGACAGACCCTGAGCTAGCAGCAGAACTATTAGAACCACTATTTGCACAAGTCTGGAAAACAGGGACAACACCAACGGAGTGGAACAAAGGAATAATTGTCAAATTGCCCAAGAAGGGAGATCTTGCAGACTGCAATAATTGGAGAGGAATCACTCTTCTCTCAGTTCCCAGCAAAATGCTAGGCAGGATATTTGTACAGAGAATTTCAAAAGCAGTAGACCACAAACTGAGGAACGAACAAGCAGGATTTAGAAAGAACAGAAGATGTGTAGATCATATATTTACCCTCAGGAACATTATAGAGCAGTGCTCAGAATGGCAAAGACAGCTGTACATTAATTTCATTGATTTTGAAAAGGCTTTTGACAGTATACATAGGGACAGTTTATGGAAAATATTGAGGGCTTATGGAATTCCAAGCTGCATAGTGTCAATCATAAAAAGTCTCTATGCCAACTTTATGTGTAACGTTTGGCAGAGCAACCTAACCTTTGAGGTGAAGACAGGAGTACAACAGGGATGCCCCTTATCAACAACTCTATTTTTAACAGTCATAGACTGGGTGATGCACCAGACAACAGTCCAAGAGGAATAAGATGGACTACATTTTCCACATTAGAAGATCTGGAATATGCAGATGACATTGCACTACTAGCACATTCACATCAACACATCCATGAAAAAATGGATAGACTTAATTAGTATAGCAAGCAGGTAGGCTTGAACATCAATCTAAAGAAGTCAGAGGTCATGACGCTCAATGTGAGCAACCCTGAGCCCGTATCAGTAAGGAATAAGCAACTGGAACAGACAGACACCTTCACATACTTAGGATGCATAGTAACACCAGATGGCAAGGAAGTAAAAGAAAAACTAAAGCACCAAAACCCAGATACCTGCAAGAAATCATCCCTTACTATGAGAGAACTCAATGCTGCCATAACAAAACTAAAGAACATGAAAGCTCCAGGAAAAGATGGTATCACAAATGATATGATCAAGAACCTTGGACCTGTAGCCAGACACAAGCTCCTCCTAATCTTCAATCAATCATGGAATACTGGAAAATTCCCAGATTGATGGCGAGAAGCAATCATTGTTCCCATCAGAAAGAAACAAAAGGAGAAAACAAGCAAGTCCAGCTATCAACCAGTTAGCCTTCTGAGCTGTCTGGGTAAGGTAATGGAAAGAATGGTGAACTCAAGATTACTGAAACATCTGGAAAAAAACCTTCTGCTTGATAACACACAGTCAGCATTCAGGAAAAAACCGCAGCACCGAAGACCAGCTGGTATATCTAGCCCAGGAAGTAGAAAATGCCTTTCAGGAGAAAAAGAAAGTTCTGGCTGTTTTTGTAGACTTGACAAAAGCCTTTGATAAGGTATGGAAAGAAGGACTCCTCCTTAAGATGCTCAACAACAAAATTGAAAGGAGAATATTCAGCTGGATACGGGACTTTCTCCGATACCGCACAGCAAGAGTAAAACTTGACGGGAAACTGAGCCATCACATCACTCTTCAACAGGGTTTGCCACAAGGAGGAGTTATCTTCCCCCACACTTTTTATCATATATATATAAATGATATTGCAGAGAAACTGTTCAAGCATATCTCCAGGGCTCTTCATGCTGATGATTTTGCTGCCTGGTGTGCTGCTGAACATTTGCCTACTGTGAAGTTCAGGATGCAAGCAGCGCTAAACACCATTGGTAAATGGGCATCAGACTGGGGAGTACAGATAAACCTCTCTGAGACAGTAGCAACCTGCTTCTCTCTGTCAAATCGCCAAGAAACGATCAAACTGCAACTAAATGGAAGTGAGCTTCCAATCGAGGAAAACCCAACATACCTGGGAGTCAAGTTGGATAAGAGACTCACCTGGAAACCGCACATAAAAGCAGTAGAACAGAGAGCAATAAGAAAGCTCTCTATTATGAAGAAACTGGCTGGCACAAGTTGGCGGGCAAATACCAATATACTTAAAAAAGTCTATACAGGCACAATCAGGCCTGTACTTGAATATAGCATGTCAGCCTGGGCCACAGCATCTGAAACAAACACAGAACATCTAAGGAAAGTGCAAAATTCAGGCCTTAGATTAATCACTGGAGGGATGAAGACTTCTCCAATTCAGGCAATGGAGAGATACACCAACATCCACTCTCTGGATGACAGACGTGAGGAAAAGGTATTCACTCACAGTGAGAAGCTTCTACGAATGCCAAGTCATCCAATGCATGCCAAACTCCATAGTTTGTCAAAAAACAGGCTGAAAAGAACCAGCTTCTTAAACATCTCCAAACATCTGCATCGATGCCATGAAGACCTCCTCCCAAACCGATCTACTGAGATTGAAATGTTAATTGATTACGAGGAGCCAGACGACTGCCATGGAAATATATCTATCATCACAGAAGTCCCTAAAATAAAAAAGAAAGGCCACCAGACCCCTCAACCACTAAAAACTTTGGCTCAAGAAATCATTGAAGAAAAGTACAACCCGAAGGAGTGGACACACGCATACACAGATGGATCCGCTGAGGGGGCAGTAAAGAACGGTGGAGGAGGCATTTTTATAAGATTCCTAAATGGAAAGATCATCCGAAAGGCCTTCCCAACTGGAAAGATCTCCAATTTCAGGGCAGAAGCTATGGAACTACTGCAAGCCCTGAAAATCTTCACCAGACCCGAACAACAACCACCAGCTAAGATAGTAATCTTCACTGACTGCAGATCATTACTGGAATCAATACAAAACACCAGAAATGATAACATGATGAATGAGATCAGATCTGAGCTTAACATCATCCAAAGGTCATCAACCATTGCCCTTCAGTGGTTACCCTCCCATTGTGGAATTGCTGGTAATGAGAAAGCAGATGCTTTATCAAGAAGTGGCAGTAAAATGGAACAATACAGCCACCCATTGCCGTATCGGGAAGCAAAAACCATCATCCAATACAAGTACAAAAACCAGTGGAAGGAGGAAGGGGATATATACAGCAGAGATGACCCAATCCACCATCTAAACAGATACCAACAGACCACCATTTTCTGCCTGAGAACTGGCCACTGCAGATTACTTGGACATCTCTATCACCTCAGGATATCCCACACAAATGAATGCCCATGTGGAACTGGAATCCAGACCCCAGAACACATTCTCCAGAACTGTCCAACCCATGATGAACCACGACGTGCGACCTGGCCAAGGGGTGCTGAGCTCCAGCAGAAGCTACAGGGCTGCCGCGCCGACCTGGTAAAGACTGTAAACTTTGTCCCGGCGACAGGCCTGCAGATTTAGCATGACTACAAACTGAACGCAGAAGAAGAGGAAGACACCAGATGGCGGAGCAAGCAAAGACATCAACAACAGAATGAACAAAGCAAGAACAGCCTTCTTTAGTCTAAACAACACCGGGAAGTCCTCTCAGTACAGCACAAGCACAAAATTAAGGTTATATCAGAGCTGTGTGCTTTCTGTGCTTCTCTATGGTGCGGAATGCTGGAGAGTTACAGAGAAGGAAATGTCGAAATTGTCATCTTTTCACACAACACGTCTAAGAAAAATTCACCAAATCATTTGGCCGAATACCATCACCAACCAAGATCTGCTTACTCAGAGCAAGCAAGAGGATACGCACACCATCATAACTGCCAGAAGCTGGAGCTGGGTTGGCCAAGTCTTCAGAAGAGACCCCAATGCCATCACAAGAACAGCTATGCTATGGACCCCTGAAGGAAAACGAAAGAGAGGCCGACCAAAAACAACTTGGCGGAGGACTGTGGAGGCTGAGATGCAAAGAATAAATCAGAGTTAGGGCACTGTACGAAGGATGGCCATCGACCGAGCAAGGTGGAATCAATTTGTTGTTGCCCTACAAGACGCCACCAGACGTGATGGCCACTGACTGCTTTGACGTCCGGCAGCTAAGGATCAAAGAAGAAGAATTGCAAGTCTTCTTTTAATTTCTACTGCACAGTCGCCAGAGCTGTTGATGATTGATCCTAAGTATTCAAATTCATTAACACTTTCCACTTCTTCGTTATCAATTTCAATTTCTCGTTTGGTCTTTACTTTGTTTGTTGTCAATACTTTGGTCATCTTTGCATTAGGTACAGATTCTGGGCCTCGCTGTGTTTTTTGGTGGACAGAATTAATTGTTCATCCTTCTGGGTTGGTCGATAAGTGGACTGTGTGGTCAGCATATCTGATTTCCGGTGTCTGGTACCTGCCGATGTTAAATGAGTCAAACTCTGTGTGTTCTTGGTCATTGTTATGTTAGCTCTGGGAAATATCTGATTTGCATTTATGACATAACTGATGTCAATGGCTCAGATTTTTATTTCAGGGAGATCTGCAAACAAGACAGTTGTTAAAAAAAAAAAATCAGAGCTCTAAAAGCCAATATTTTCTGGGTGTTTTTTTTTAAATGGCAGAAGTATTTTTAACTGCCCAGTGAGAAGAAGTTTAAAAACGAAGGTTAAAGAATTGTCCATATATTTGTTTCATGCCTTCACAGAACACTCGGCCTTTTCAGTTCTTTAAGAAAATGTATAATTGACATAGACCAATTAATGAACACACATCTATAAAATATATCATGGTAGTGTCCTGTTAAATGCAGTCTCCTTACAAGAAAGGAAGAAAGAGTCTAGACACACATATAATTCAACACTACCAGCAGCATACAACACAAACATGCTTGAAACTCTTTGTCATATGTAATCTCAAGACTTTGAATGGCATAGTAACACATGCAAAATGTAAATCTTCACAGGAACCAGTAAGTCTGACTACAATGACCAAGTAAAAGAATACAAACTATGTTTCTTGTATAATTTATTACACATTTTTCATGTAAAGTGTTTTTGGGTCTTTCTAAGGTTTTTATTGATCCAGTCTACATGTTTTGCCTTCAGTAAGGAAGAAAGGATGTCAGTAGGAGAGGGGTGGAGATGTGAGCGGATCTTGTTATTGGGTGGATAACAAATTATGAACTTGTTTGTAATGTAGTTGGAATATGAAACTGTAAATAAAGACAATTACTCCAGATGAGACCGAGAAAAATATTGGCTGGGATTGTTGGTTACTTAATTCTGACAATAATGGCTATCAGTAAAAACATGCATACAGTAAAAACCAATTTTAATCTCAATGTGTTTTAAGAGGATTCATTTCTTAGGGTGAAGTTTGGTGGCTGAAGAGTTACAATGAAAAGCAATACTGTGAGGTAATATCTTGCTGTGATGGCAAATAGGAAAATAGTTAAAATGACCAGCGAATCTATTTTTTTTTTAAAGTGACAAAGGCAAAGATGATAGCAGTAAGAGATAGGTCAGGTAGAAGACTGAAAGAGATGATGAACATAAAGGGTTTTATTTAAGAAAATATACAATTAGAGGATTATGAGCAAAGTGAAAATATTGACACAATACTGTACCTAACTTTACAACAAAACTTTAAATGCTATATAGGAACAAACAGCCATGTTTTACCTGGGCCTGAAAGAGGAGCAAAGAATAGTAACACTGTTTCCTTTCATGCATGTTATAACAAGTAACTAAGTAGGGTTGAACATGTGGCCAGTTACCCATCCTTTAAAATATCTTTACCCCAAAAACTTTAACAAACATTGTGGATGAGTCAAATACAGAATATGTCAATTCAGTTGTCCTAGACAGCAGAAAGTCCTCTGGAAAGGAGGCTCATGAAGCAGCCTAGAGAAAGCTGCTAGGATTCTGGGTTACGACTAACCTTTTTTCATCAAGGATAATTTCTAGGATTTACACCTGGAATGTTCACACTCTGAAAGAACAAGACAAAACCTGCACAGGTGGCAGCAAAAATAGGGAATTTCAGGATTAGCATCTTGGGACTCTGAAAGACAAGGTGGAAAAGCATAAAGAGGAAGAAACTGATCACAGGAGAAAAGGAAGTTTTCTCTGGAAGGAAAGTTCTCACCATTAATAGTGGAGTGGCTTTAATACTGTCTTGGAAAGCACAGAAAACACTTATAGAATGGGAATAAATAGTACCCTGAATTATAACAGCAACATTGAAAACAGTAAAAAAGAAGATTTTGTTATTGTTGTTGCTTAACAAGTGCAGTGGAGTTTTTCGCTCTTTTGCAGCCAATACCAAGTTGAAGACTCCTTGGTATTATCTTCTCTGAAGATCTCAGCTTTAGTTGTGGCTTTTCTGCCATTCCAAAACATGATGAGCTCCAGTTTCTCCAGCTCAGCTTGCATTTAAAGGATCATCACATCAGGTTCCAAGCTAGGATGAAGAAGTGTGTGGCATACTGTGCATTCCCCACCATTCAAAGGTGCTCTCCAAATATGCAGAGCTAAAATACTGTACTCTGGGTCTGGGTTCTCCCAAGAAAATGTCATGTCCTACATAGAGCCATTTCTCAGCTCCCCCTGCCTATCAAGGGGTCCATAGTGAGATCCCTCTGCATGCAGCCAAAAAGGTAAAAGCCAGAGCTACGACTGGGTCTCAAGTGACTCCTCTAAGATTAGAGGAGAATGCTGGGTTCTCAACATGTTTTCATCACAGGAAGAAGATATGAATCACACAGCATTATGCACCAAGTAATGATAAAGAAGAATCTGTGAAAGAAGAATTTAACACCAAACTACTTAACAATATGTATAAAATATGTATACAAAGAGAAGAAATGAAATCACAGTTTGAGGGACCTCAGTGCAAAAAATAGGAACTGACAACACCAGCTTAGAATAAATAATTGGAAAAGATGGATTAGGTACAATGATGAGGATTATCACATATGCATAAACAAGAAGTTTAGGTAATTATTACATGACATAAAGGTATACAGAGAAGGAGATGTGACATCAGATTACCATATTCTGTCAGCCAAGACTTTCATAAATAACAACCAAAAAAAACAATAGACTTTCATAAATGGATGCTTGATTAGAATAGGAGAAATTGGAATGGTAAGACAAAGTCACGAATGTGGAACTGATGACAAGAACCAGATAACTGCCAGTCAAACTAGATGAGAGAAGAATATGCTGTAGATGGATACAACATACATTGAGGAAACCTGATGATAAAATTAGAAGGCAGTCCTTGTTATGAAACCTCCAGGGAAAGAGAACAAATGAATAAAATCTTTATTTCATCAGGGTAAAGAAATAGGCAGAGGTAGATCAAAGATACATGAAGAAAACTGGTGAGAGAAGTGAAAAAGATTAGGAAAACATGGAAAGAACATGTCATGAACATGAAGAAGGTGTCTTAAATTGATGGAGTTTGTGACCTTCTCTGCTCATGGATGAGTTCTTGGTAGGAAGCAGCATATTCTATCACTTTCCTAATGACTATAAAGCTCCAGTCCATATTAGGATCATCTTCTTCAAAGATCATACAACAGGATTCAAGAAGTTGGAAGGACTCTTTTTTTTGTTTCACTGTAAGTTGGTGGCTTGATAGCTGTTGCTGGATTGTGCAAGATAAGCGCCTTCTTCTATAGTGAGTTTCTCCAGCTCTAACAACTCTCCATTGCTCAGTTCTACTTTCTTAGATTCATTCAAATATAAACTTCATTTTTATCAACTCCATCTAAGCCAGCTCTTGAGGTTATTCTGACAGCATCTTATAATATACTACTCGTCAAAAGTCAAGGGCCACTTAGAAAAACTTTGGTTGAAACCATAAAACAAAACTGATATAAACGTAATTGGTATTAGTCAAAATGGCATTTATTGAATACCAAATTGACATGTCACGTAAAGAAATGGAAACACACATTCAAACGCAATGAAGCTGTGAAGTGTGTCACCCACCTTTTCAAAAGTCACACAATAGATAATGGACAAATAGACATTTCAAAATCGGGTATGACCACCGTTTGCAGCAAGGCATTCAAGACAGCGTAGACACATCGAGTCCACAAGGGTCTGAAGAGTATCCTGAGGAACAGCTTGCCCTTCCTGAAGCAGAAATGCAGTCAGCTGTGCAACATCCGTTGGCAGGGTGTGATTTGTCGACAATCTTTGACCAAGGACATCCCAGAGGTGCTCAATTGGAGAAAGGTCAGGTGAATGAGCTGGCCACGCCATCCTGATGATCCCATGTTGCTGAATAAACTCATTCACCACACGAGATAGGGTCGAGCGTTATCATCTTGGAGGATGGCATTACCACCTATGGCCTCCAGAGCAGGCTGAACAATTGGTCTCAAGATTTCATTCTGGTATCTTGGGCCGGTCAAGTTGCCTTGGATGATGTAGAGTAGGGTCCTGCCATGTCTGTAGAAGCCTCCCCAGAACATGACAGAACCCCTACCATAACGATCCACCTCTCGAATTGTGTCATCAGTAAATCGCTCTCCTGGTCATCTCCAAACTCGAATCCTGCCATCATTGAATGACACAGTGAAGCGAGATTCATCAGTGAAGAGAACTTGACTCCATTGTTGCCTTGTCCATCGGATGTGCTCGCAACACCAAGCAACACGGGCTCTGCGATGAGCAGGAGTAAGAGGGATTCTGACTGCAGGAGGTCGAGCAGCCAGTCCAAATTCATGTAAACATCTGCAAATGGTGCTTTGACTGACATTAACGTTTACAGTTTGTCTCAGCTGACATCTTAGAGTGGAACAAGTCACTGTTCGATGGCGCAGGGCTGACAACAAGAGGTACCGGTCATCATGTCTATTGGTGCATCTAGGGCGACCTGGCCGGTGGCGATCCTCTCACTTCCTGTGGCCTGAAATCTCTCCAAAATTCTTTGAAGAGTAGAGTGTGACACTGCAAGCCGTCTAGCAACTTCACGGACAGATAAACCACTTTCAACCCACGCTATAGCCCTCATTCTTTGTAAGGTGTCAAGACTTCTTCTCTGTGGCATGGTTTTTGCAAGTGATGAAACTACCCTAAGTCTGCTGATTGTAAAACAAATTAAGAGTAAAATCTGTTCACGAAAAGTTGCCATTGCACGTGGAATGTCAATCAGCACAATTACTTCACCTGTTTGGTTGTACGGAAGTTTGAAAAAACAGATTAAAAATGTGAATTTATGGTCAGCAAACCAAATTGCACATGATCACCATGGTTGTCGGTGAGTTGTTTTTATGCCTAACGTGCATAGAGGATTGTCAGAGGAAGATATTGCACCCATTTTTACTAAAAACTTCCTTCATTTAATCATTCTATGCGCTTATATAAAAGTGTATTGAAAATAATAGGGTGGCCCTTGACTTTTGATGAGTAGTATAGCTGTGATAATTTTGTTATCAATGCTAAAACCTTCAAAGTCATGACAGAATTGTGGGCACAGTTTATTTCACACCCCATTTATGCAACACTGAGGAACTCACTCTTGATCTCAGCCTTGCAGGTAAAAGTGCTGCTTTAAATGTAAATGCCTTTCAACAATCCCTCAAAGAAACATTCAAACTGTCATCAGCTAGCACTCACTCTTGTTGGCACACAGATAAAATGCTGCAAACATGTCTAAATATTGGGTTGTAAACTTTAAATTTGGCGCATCAAGAAAACAAAAAGGTCTAAAAATTGATGCACATATATTTGGTTCAGTTTGTGAGGGGCCATCTTCAATGCACATGGATAACTCTCAGTGCTCTGATCCCATGTGTGGATCACAAAGAAGAATCTCAGCACAGTGCATGAGCTCCTAAGCACCAGCAATGATCTCAGTGTGTGTACATAAGAATCACACATTCTATACATATTTTTCTGGTGGGTGGGTTTCATATTTTGTTATTTTTATATTGTCAGGACAGCAGCCATAAAGCCTACTCTTTATGGTTTCCAAATGCTTAGGAATTTTTAACATGTCCAGTTTGCGCAAGGGACCTCCTATATCTTCGCTCTTATCTGGGAAGACTAGGCATCTGATTTCACCACCCATGAGATCAGGGCGGGGAGTGTGACATCACATACTCAGGAACCACCTTTTCTGAAAAAAAATTTCTGTCAGTTATTGTTACTGTTGTATTTTGAAATGGTTACTGGCTGCTAATGCAAATGGTGTGTTATAGTGGGTCGTTAATTCATTAGGGTGATGATGAAGACAATATTAATTCAACAGCAACAGTTGGGTTGTAAGATTGACCAACGGGTAAGTCAAGCAGGCTGGACCCATGGTTTGATGATAACTACGACACAGTTTATTGTAGACGAGGTACAGACAATCATCATGGAAATAATCATCAATTCATATAATGGCAGGAAAATTTCAGAAATGCATCTACATGTGGTAGATCTCATACATCATTAAGTAAGTATTCATATGGCTGTTGACTGACATCACTGGTCATTATAACTTCAATTTGTTCCTAGCGTCAGAGGGACACACTAGCAGTCTGACATATCGAGTCAGACTGAAGCTCTACCATGACGCTGTAGGGAAATAGAGTACCTCAGGCTTGGCATGATAATAAGCCGAATTATGGCTGAATCTTCATAATATAATAATCTCGGCACATTGAGTACAAGCACAGAAATCTCATCTCATAGATGAATTTAAATATATCATGGCCAGGTCCTTCCTAGAGGTGGGATAAGACCCCGGGCCAAAAATCAGGTCTATACCAGACCAATGATATTTCATAATGCCTCAAGCATCATAGCTCGATGACAACAGATCAACGCAGCAAGCTGTGCTATTCTGTTCAAATATAGTGCATGAAGGCACGCAAATAATAACACATACAATTTACTTAGATGCACTCACAAGTGCATCTATAAAAGACTAAACCCGCATGTGAGGATCTCAAACACTTAACTCCCATGCGAAATGAACTTAACAGTTTTATTCCCTGTACTGGGAGCAAACCCAGTACTTTAGAATTAGAGGCTGATGCCATACCTTTTAGCCTCTCCAACCATCAAATAATAATAGCAATATGTTCAAATTTGTGTAAACCTGTATAAATATTGTTATTGTAAATTAATTATTATAGATAATAAGTTATTAAATACCCAATGTATGTGATATGGAAGTCAGAAAAAGAGTTCTTCAGTGTTATAAAGAACCAAGCATTAGAGGCTATTGAGATGTTGTCTTACAGAAGAATGTTAATACTGTAGACATTAATAAGGATGTCCTGAAAAAAGTCAATAATCAAATAGAGCATATTAGTCACGTTAGAAAAAAGCAAGCAATGTTATTTGGAAGTTGTGAGAGAAATGATCACCAAAGCCACCAGGCATGGTACTGTGAAGAGGAAGAAAAAGACTTGAGACGTCATGTTCATGACTGAGGTGGAATAACACATCTGTAATGTATATGTTGTGGTGGAATAATACATCCATATATATATATGTTGTGGTGGAATAAAATATCCCTATCTATATGTTATGTTGGAATGATACATCCATAATTTATATGGTGTTGTGGAATAATACGCCCATACTTTATATATTGTTTGAATGGCAGTGACCAGTTCTGACTGTGCAATTTTCACAAAAATGAGAAGTTCTGGCAGTTTCTAGCACATGCACTTCTTTGATCCTTAGCCGCCGACCGACAAAGCAGTCAGTGGCCATCACGCCTAGTGGCGTCTTGTAGGGCAACAACAAATTGATTCCACTTTGCTCGGTCGGTGGCCATCCCTCGCACAGTGCCCCAACCCCGGTTCACCCCCCGCATCCCAGCTTCCACAGCCCCCCGCCAGGCTGCCTCCGGTCGGCCCCCCCTCGCTCCCCCCCCCAGGGGTCCAAAGCATAGCTGTTCCCATGATGGCATCGGGGTCTCCCCTGAGGACATGACCAACCCAGCCCCAGCGTCTGCCAGCCATGATGGTGTGCATGTCCCCCCGCTCGCCATGAGCAAGCAGACCCCGGCCAGCGATGGCACCCGGCCAAAAGACTCGGCGAACCCTCCCTAGGCATGCCGTGCAAAAAGAGGACAATTTCGACATTTCCCTCTCTGCAACTCTCCAGCACCCCGCACCACAGAGAAGCACAGAAAGCACACAGCTCCGACACAATCTTAATTTTGTGCTTGTGCTGTATTGGGAGGACTTCCAGATGTTGTTTAGGCTAAAGAAGGCTGTTCTTGCCTTATTCATTCTGATGTTGATGTCTTTGCCTGCCCCACCGTCTGGTGTTACTATGCTTCCTAGGTATGTGAAGGTATCTGTCTGTACCAATTGCTTATTCCTTACTGATATGGGCTCAGGGTTGCTCACATTGAGCGTCATGACCTCAGACTTCTTTAAATTGATGTTCAAGCCCACCTGCTGGCTAAACTTATTAAGTCTATCCGTTTTTTCCTGGATGTGTTGATGTGAATGTGCTAGCAGTGCAATGTCATCTGCATATTCCACATCTTCCAATGTAGAAAATGTTGTCCATCTTATTCCTCTTGGACTGCCCTCTGTTGTCTGGCGCATCACCCAGTCTATGACTGTTAAAAATAGAGTGGTTGATAAGAGGCATCCCTGTCGTACTCCTGTCTTCACCTCTAAGGTTAGGTTGCTCTGCCCAACACTGCACGTAAAGTTTGCATAGAGGCTTTTTATGATTGACACTATGCAGCTTGGAATTCCATAAGCCCTCAGTATTTTCCATAAACTGTCCCTATGTATGCTGTCAAAAGCCTTTTCAAAATCAACGAAATTAATGTAAAGCTGTCTTTGCCATTCTGAGCACTGCTCTATAATGTTCCTGAGAGTGAATATATGATCTACACATCTCCTGTTCTTTCTAAATCCTGCTTGTTCTTTCCTCAGTTTGTGATCTACTGCCTTTGAAATTAGCACATGCACACAAAACTCAATTTAATTATTTATATATACAAGTACATTCATTACTATATTCTTCTTCTTCTTTGATCATTAACCGCCAACCTTCAGAGCAGTCAGTGGCCATCATGTCTGGTGGCATCTTGTAGGGCAGGAACAAATTACTGTTGGCCACATCCTCAGAAGGGACCCTGATACCATCACAAGAACAGCTATGCTATGGACCCCCAAGGGAAAGTGAAAGAGAGGCCAACCAAAAACAACTTGGCAGAGAACTATGGAATCCGAGATGCAAAGATCGAACCCGAGTTGAGGCACTGTACGAAGGATGGCCGCCGGCCGAGGAAAGTGGAATCAATTTGTTGCTGCCACAAATCCACAGCAGGAACAAAACTCACTGACAAGTTGCTGTTTAAAGTGAAGAAGGCTCTGTTTTTTGGCATTTGTTGTTCTTGACAGTGCAAATAATTTATATGCATTGAGCTGAGCTTTTTCAAAAATCCAGAAGAAAATATGTTTCCACCACTTTCTTGTCTTCTGCTGAATGTGCCATATGTTACAATGCTTTGATCCACTCTCTCACATCCATTCATGTGTTGATTGTAATCATCAATCATCAGTGATTTATTTTTTGTTTCCCCAGAACGATTGGTGATGTCCTTGCTTTCCTCCAGTTGTGCAGCTTGATACAAGAATGCATGGTTTTTTTGCTTTTTTTGTCCCTAAACATTACACATAAAAATCTTTTTTCTTGCTCCATATACCATTTCATTTTGATATGCATTAGCTGTGTAATTTTCAGCTCTTTTAGTAAGTTCTTTCGATTAATGTTGACAGTCCCAGTGAAATAATGACTCCTGTTATTCAGATATTGAAGCAACGGCACACTTGCGTAAAATCGATCAGCATAGATATGATGACCTGTTCCACATGGTTGTAGCAAAGTGTCAAAAACTTTGATGGCTTGCTGGCTATTTACATCAACTTCTGGACTGTAAGAAGTATTGGCCCCAAAGTATATCAAAAAATTTACTACATACCCAGTGCTACTATCGCATAGACTGAATGTCTTCACATGATATTTTTTGGGTTTAGAGGCACTGAACCTTTTTTAGCCCATCTGCCTTTCCACCCAATTACCATTTCATCCAAAGACAGCTCCTTGTAAGGGTAAAATGCTTCCAGGAATCTAGATAACATTTTCTGTAGAAATAGTTTGATCTTTGCTTTACCTTATGTGTCTACATCACTCACATGAAACATTATGTGATATAACATCTGACACCTATCCCGTGTAAATATCTGTCTGTACCATGGAGTTTGCATATAGCCTTCATTATACCAATAATCACTAATGGCTGTTTTTTTTCCAATCCCCATTGCTATTATCACAGCAAAAAACTTGCACAGTTCTGGAGATGTTACTGGATACCAGTTTTGATAGACAGATCTTTTTGTCACTGTTTCTGATTTTGACTGACAGAGTCGCTCAGCATATTCATTTATAGAAACAGTAAGCTCTTCTATAATCTCATTAGTTAAAAGAGCTTTGAGACAATAAAATGCAGAAGAATCATCAGGTATAATATTTGGATTCACACCTGTAATCCTAGCATGAGGCAGTACAAAGCGGAAAGCATTTTGTGTTGAGCCAGCTTCAACTTCATTCCACCTAATTTCCTCATTCACTGCACTTGTATTAATATCAGTACTTGTGGGTTCTGCTTCTCTATGAGGTGATCTAGATGTATCTTCTCTTAATCTTTTCTTCATGGGAGTTTTACCTTTTCCTTGTTGTCTTTTCACTGGTCTGGCATTTCTAGTACTAGTACTACTGACAAAACCAGCTAGGGGAAATGCCCTCTTCCCATCTGATTCAGTGTTTTGATTACATATATCTTCGCTGGGCAAAATATATTCTGAATCTGAACTGTCATTATCACTCAATAACTGATCATCCTCATGTTCAATCCAAGAAGAAATAAGTTGTGCTGCTTGTACAGCCGATAACCTTTGCTTACAATCGTTTGAAGATGAAGCCATTTTGCTTAGGAAAAATGTGTTTACGTTCAACAGCCGAAGAACAAAGGTACTAAAATCGAACGTAATGACGAATAAAAATACACCACGCTGAAAATGTAAACAGATTGAATACAGGAAGTGACTTTATAAATATTGGATTAGATAAAACATTGACAATTTTTCATTAAACTTTGCCGATAGAAACTTACTGTCTTACGCCATTTCAACCGGCAAGCCGTATTTTTTTAACAAATGGCACACCACTTCTGACGGCAAGCTGTATTCTAAGAGTTAATCTAAATGAAAACTGTTTCATTACCTTCATGTTTACATAAGCCAAGTTGTTCTACTTTCTCAATTTTTGGTGTTTTTGTATCCTTGATGTCAACTATCTGAACATGAGTATCACAGTCTTCTGTGTAGTAATGACCATCATGGTTCTGGCAGGAAAACAAAAAATGAGAACTATTAAGTGAGATTAATATAGGTATATGAAATATATTGTGGGGAAAGTTGTGATCCATCTATGAAAATCTAAATTCATTGGCATATAAGTACTTGTCATACTCTCAGAGCAGTGGTGGTATGATAATCACAAATCTAGTTTGTCATGCATGAATGCTTACATTGGAAAAGTGATATCTCTGCTGCTTTAAAAATTACTTCTATATGACACCTTAATTCACATCCTTCACATTCTCACAGACAAAAAAAATTATGCACCATACACAAGTTAAAAATAAATGAAAAAGGCAAATTTAACTGGGATTTTGAGAACACTTTAACAATTATGATTTGTGTAAATAAGTTAACATAGCCCCTGCAGACCCAAGTAGAAGAGTTCCAACAATGATGGTTTGGCTATGTCTGCAGAATGAGAGAAGATTGGCTACCATGACAAGTTTGGGAAACCTAGAGCCAGGGATCCAGATCTCCAAGACAACCCAGATTCCACTGGGAGGTCAGCATTAGACAATCTTTGAAGAACTGAGAACTAGATTGGAACCAGGACAGAAGATAGATAGCTGATAGGATAAATTAGTGCTCTCTGACAAACCTCTACACCTAGGGGTAGAAGAGGATTGGTTGAGTAAGTGAAATAAGAATACAATGAAATTTTGTCTATCTTCCCTTTTAACTTTCTTAGCATGTCCCTGCCTAACAACAGAAATAACATGTTGACTGAGACAAGCACTAAATAAAACTTGTTAAAAAAATACAAAAAGATCATATATATCAAGGTACTTGAGTGGTTCAGTGGTGAGAACATATGCCTTCTAAACAAACAACCTGCATTTGATTCCTGACAGACCTTTTCTTTTAAATAAATGTCCCATATTCATTTAAATTCAGTCATACAAAGAAAAACATAATGGTTAGTGGGAATATACTTGTACTTCCATTAATGCAAATGCATTCTCTGCAGGCAAATGTGAAAAATTCTGTTATTTCACAAATGTAAAGAAATTCAATGCCAGTGTGTGCCTAGTGCAAATTTTATCTTTATTCAAATGGTTCTGTGCATTACAATGTTCACTGTGTTGGGTAGGATGTATGTAGTGATGACTTCATGTGACATAATAATTATATTAAGGGCCTCCACGGCAGTGAAAATCGAGTTTTGGGTACACAATATAAATTTTTAACTTTTGAGCTTATTTTACTAAATAATCATCGAGGTATCGATTGAGCAAGGTTTTATGATGTAAAAATACATTTGATATGTCAAAAAGCATATTTTCCACACTATTCCCAAGCTATGGTTTGCAAATTTGTGCCAAAAGTGCAAGATTTGTCTCTCAATAATACCTTAGTTACGCTTCAGCATCGTGGAGTATGTGATATCTATGAAAAGGGAATGTCTTTATCTCCTTGATTATTATAGCAAATTCAAAACCTTTTCTTCTCATAGCTCTGCGTGATTTGGCATTCAAAACCCCACTGATTTTTATGCTAACTTCCTTATAAGGAGTGATCATGCAGTGACCTCATTCCTTCATTCATGCCGCATTCATGTTTATCTTTTTGACTAGTCATAACAACGCGTGGATTGGCCAGCACTATTTTGGAAGATAACAACAGCAACTTCCGCCATAAACAAAATAAATCTTTGTTCAGTCAAATGTGGTGTTTTTTCATCAACAGTTCTCTCTTGATTACAGTCTAAATTTCACCAAATTGTGTTCTATTACTTCAAAATGGGAAGAAAAGTTTTGAAAGCAAGACTAGAACAACTTTCTACTGCTAGAACACGTTAGCAGTGTGTAATTTCCAGCAATGGTGTGACCGAATCAACGGTGAATGATAACCAAACTGATGTAGGCTCATCATCAACAAATTTCTGCATACCAGTATCTGATAGGCCTATAGTTCTAATCGCTGACTCAATAGTGCTTTTTACCCCTGGCCCACGTCGATCTCATATAAGAATGAACTTGAGCACGAGCAAGAATGGTGCTCCTCATAACACTGTCTGTGCCCGACATAAACCTACCTACTTATAATGAGGCTGACAAACTGATAAAAAGAAACATTAGGCAAGAAGCAAGACAAAGGCCACCCGTGTGTTACCGGGGCCCGAAAGGGGAGCAAAGAATAGTAACACTGTCCCCTGCCAAGCATGTCGTAGAAAGCGACTAAGGAGGGTTGGGCATGGGGCCGGTTACCCCATCCCGTAAAAAAAATTTAAACCACAAAAAACTTCAACAAATATGGACAAGTCAAATAAAGAAAATAAAACACAGCCATCCAAGACAGGGGAAGGTCCTCTCATGGGGAGGCGTATGATGCAACACAGAGAAAGCCGAAAGGAGTCTGTGTTGCTGACTAACCTTCTTTCTTCTAGGAGAACTTCCAGATTTGGCACCTGGAATGTTCGGACATTAAACGAACAAGGGAAAGTGGCGCAAGTAGCAGCAGAAATGAGGGAATACAAAATCGAGGTTCTGGGAATGTGTGAAACAAAGTGGAAGGGGGTAGACAGGAAGAAACTCATCACAGGTGAATTGGTGCTGTCCTCAGGACATGAAGACGAAAGTTCACACCACAGTGAAGGGGTAGCTCTTATGTTATCTAAAGAAGCACAGAAAGCACTCATTGAATGGGAAGCTGTTGGACCCAGAATAATAACAGCTACTTTCAAAACAGCTAAAAAGAAAATTCATGTAAATGTCATCCAATGTTATGCACCAACTAATGACAAAGAAGAGTCTGTGAAAGAAGCATTTTATACTAAACTACAGGAAATTATGGATAAAGTAAAAAGAAGAGACATCACAATTTTGATGGGTGACATGAATGCAAAGATAGGTACAGTCAACACCGGATTTGAAGAAGTCATGGGAAAACATGGGCTAGGAGTAATGAATGAAAATGGAGAACTATTCGCAAACTTCTGTGCTTCAAATCAACTGGCTATAGGAGGAAGCATGTTTCCACATAAGAGAATACACAAGGCAACATGGATATCACCAGACCATAGAACAGAAAATCAGATTGATCATATATGCATAAACAAGAAGTTTAGATCATCATTGCAGGATGTAAAGGTATATAGAGGAGCAGATGTGGCATCAGATCACCATCTTCTGATAGCCAAAGTAAAAATGAAACTCAAGAGATATGCAACAATGCAAAATTATAGACAACAGTTTAATGTAGGACAGCTAAGAAATCAAGAAACAAGAGACAAATTTGCGGTCACAGTATCCAACAAATTCCAAGTGCTCCAACAGCTGGAAGATGTAGAGAATACAGAAGACTATTGGCAGCAGGTCAAAACTGTATGGAAGGAGACATGTGAAGAAATACTGGGGAAAAGGGAAAGACAACAAAAAGCATGGATAACAACAGAAACCATCAATAAGATAAAAGACAGAAAAAACAAGAAAGCAGAGTTAAACACAAGCAAAACCAGAAGTTCCAAAGCCAAGGCTCAAGAAGTGTACACAGAAGCAAACAAAGAAGTAAAAAGAAGTATCAAAAGAGACAAGAGGAAGTATATTGAGGAGTTGGCAAGAGAGGCAGAAGATGCTGCAGCCAAAGGAAATATGAGAGAACTGTATAGCAGCACAAAGAAGCTAACAGGGAAATACAAGCAAACAAGTTGCCTCATAAAAGACAAGAATGGGAAACTGCTCAGCAATATACAAGAGCAAATGAAGAGGTGGACAGAATATTTTGGGGACCTTCTCAATAGACCAGCTCCACAAAACCCGCCGGACATCCAGCCAGCAGAAGAAGAGCTACAAATTAACGGTGAAAGACCAACGAAGGAAGAAATAAAGAAAGCCATAAAGCTTCTAAGAGATGGAAAAGCGTCTGGACCTGATGGCATTCCAGCAGAGGCCATCAAAGCAGATATCGACACGGCTACAGAGATGTTATATAAATTACTTGGTAAAGTCTGGGAAAAGGAAGAGATACCAGCAGAATGGAAGGAAGGATATCTGGTTAAGTTGCCTAAGAAGGGAAATTTACAAGAGTGCACAAATTATAGAGGAATAATGTTACTATCAGTGCCAGGAAAAGTATTAAACAGGATTATCCTTGAGAGATTAAAAGAGTCCATAGACAAGAAACTGAGAGATGAACAAGCAGGTTTTCGACAAAACAGATCATGTACAGACCAGATAGCCACTTTGAGAATAATAGTTGAACAAAGTCTGGAATGGAATTCACCACTATACATCGGATTTGTGGACTACGAAAAGGCATTTGACAGTGTAGACAGAGAATCACTTTGGAAATTGATGAGGCATTATGGAGTTCCCCTGAAGATCATTAATTTAATAAAGAAAACATATGAAGACATGACATGCAGAGTTCTTCACGAAGGACAGCTTACAGAACCGTTTGGGATAAGAACAGGAGTGCGACAGGGATGCCTCTTGTCTCCATTTCTTTTCTTGCTGGCAATAGATTGGGTTATGAGATCATCGACAACACACAACAGAAATGGAATCCAGTGGACTCTGACTAAGCAGTTGGATGATCTGGATTTTGCTGATGACTTGGCTCTTCTGTCCCATAGCCGTAATCAGATGCAGGACAAATTGAAAACACTCGATGAGAGGTCACAGCAATTGGGTCTGAAAATACACAGGGAAAAGACAAAATAATGCGAATAAATGCAGGTAATGTTAACAGGGTTGAACTTGAAGAAACACCAATACAAGATGTAGAATCATACACATATCTTGGCAGTAATATAGACAAAGTTGGAGGGACAGACAGCGATATCAAAATAAGAATACAAAAGGCAAGAGGAGCTTTCATTGCATTGGGAAATATATGGAGATCAAGAGAAATCGGATCCAACACGAAAATAAGAATCTTCAACTCACATGTGAAGTCAGTCCTATTGTATGGCTCTGAGACATGGAGAACAACAAAGACAACAACCAAAAAGCTACAGACTTTCATAAATGGGTGCTTGCGTAGAATAGAGGGATTAAAATGGTATGACAAGGTTACCAACGTGGAACTGATGACAAGAACTAGACAAGTGCCAGTGGAACAAGAAAAGAGAAGAAGACGATGGCGATGGATAGGACACACACTGAGGAAACCTGTTGATAGCATTACAAGACAGTCCTTGTTCTGGAACCCCCAGGGCAAGAGAGGCAGAGGAAGACCAAGAAGTACATGGAGAAGAGAGTTGGAAACAGAGGTGAAAATGATGAGGAGAACATGGAAAGAACTTGAGATGATGGCACGTGACAGGAGGACTTGGCATGTGTTTGTTGAAGGCCTATGCTCCTTTGGGAGTGGAGGGTTATGAATGAATGAAGACAAAGGCAAGAAGAGGAGCTGGTAGAAGCTGAAGGAGGTGCGGCATATAGTGCTGGACAATTTTAGAGACATTTGGCAACCCAGAATGTAGTATATTTGACAAGACAAGGTACTCAGTGAGTAAAATGCATTTTTCTTAAAATTAACTTTTTATTTAAAAAAAAATTACAAAACTAACAACCTATCAGACAGATCATTATCAAATTTGGCAAGCATGTAGTACACATATATATCTTTATTTAGTCAGAAAATATTTTTGATATTTTGGTAATTTTTTTTTAATATATATTTTTTTATACAAATACAGTGTATTTATTTTTTAAATCATTAAAAATAGAATTTTAAACTTATCAAAATAAGCTTCTAATAAATTTTTTAAATTGTCAGTCACAACATGTGTGTGTAATTTGATAAAGTTTGGACAAAAGGAAAAGTATGATATGGTCTGTTGAAAATTGGTTAAAAATCCAATATGATGGAAGTTTTTTTTTTTGGTTACCATGGTAACCACATTTTTTTAACAAAATAAACTGTAGAATTTGGTTCACGGACATACACTGTGTCCTTTGAGTATATAAAAAGTGTGAAAATAATATTAGAACAAAAGTTAGTTTTCACTGTAGTGCATGCCCTTAATGTCATGTTGTCTGTACATGACAGTACAACAGTACAGAAGCAGTAGAAGTTTGTAGTCAGAATTAAAAAAAAGTGTTATTTGTTAATTTTAATTCAATCATCCAAGTGGGCCGTGCTGATAACTGAAAATAGTTTTTTTTTCCAATAATGTCAATACATTCTTTGCTGGCATGAGGCAGAATGTCATATAAATGGTACCAATCTTTTTTATTTTTTTATTTAATGTACACCCGCTATTTCTCGAGGTGAGAATCTCCAGCTAGTATGTCTAGCCTGAGACTGATTTTTACATGAGTATCCCTTTTTCCCTGTACACTAACAGTTGTCCACTCGCCATTCAGGCAGATACCCGCTGTCTTCAGAGGGTACCCGTTAGAGCTGGGTCAGCTCAGGAGCCGCCAGTCCCTGGCCAATGACACTCCTTCAAATATCTTCGCCAGGGCTCGCATTAATCGAGTCCAAGTCTCAGCCCATGACACTCGCTCAAATGTCTTAGCCGTGGCTTGAACCTTGATCACCTGATCACCAGTGCAATGTGGTAACCACTACACCAGCGCGGCTCCATGTACCAGTCTAAAACAAGTAGAAATATTCAAACATTGAGCACTATATTAACATCATGTATAACTTGATTCATTGAACAGCACCAGCAAATCACAAATCTAGAAAATGTGAAACAATCTATATAATGCCTCATTTTCAATGACAGTAAGAATGTGTGGTTCTCCAGTGCTACATTGAACTACTACATTTTTTAGGTTGTGGAGGAAAATAACTGTATAACCTACCCTCGTAGGATATTTAGATCACAATAAGGTTTCAGGTGTTTGATGCAATATTGCGAGTGTAGATCTCTTAAATAAGTGAGTGAGCTAAGGCACACCAATAGTTTACTAAAAACATTAACAAATAAAATACTAACTTCATAACCTGGTTCCAGTTTTATTTTTTCACTGAATGCAGCTGTAGTCTCAACATGACTTGAAGTCTGAGAAGAAAGAGTGATGGACCATAGCAGGATATCTTACACAGCATTATGGCAGTAAGTATATAAATTAAGGGGCTGCTGTAAAACTGGTACAGAATATATATATATAAGTATATAAACCAATAAAACGGTATTAAATCAGTTCTACAAATTAACGGTTCACAGGAAACAATAGACGTTTCTTGTTTCGGTATTTCTTTCAGGTTGTATGATTTTCTTGCATTATACTTGTTCTTTTTTTGCTCGTCACTGTGACTGTTTACTTTTTCTATCTGCTTGTATAGCTCATTTGGTGTATGTTTCTCATCATCGTATGTTTTTGTAGCACCTATATGTAATTCTTGTCCTTGTCACCTGTTTGTAACTGTGGCTGACAGAAACTGTGGTAAAACCTGAAACGTCCCTTGTTTCCTGTGAACCATTAATTTGTAGAACTGACTCAATACCATTTTATTGGTTTACATACTTATATATTATGGCAGAAAAACTAATATACACATCAAAGAGAGATCAAAGCTGTAAACATAACAGACATAACATATCCAGTTGCTAATATTATCTACTTAAATTAAGCATTAGTACATGTATATATATATATATATATATATATATATATATATATATATATATATAAATAAATAACCTCATTATCTTGTTCCTGTTTCACCCTGACAAATGGACTAGAGGGGCCATCTTCAATATTCCATTCATCCTGGCAGGATGTCAGAAGATAAAATAAGTTATATTCTAGAAAAAATACATGATTTTTCTAAGAATCACTAGAAACATTTAATCTATTTCACAGGAGTAGGGGATTAACATTAGGAAGTATTAGTATGTCAGTAGTAATGGGGAGAATAAAAAAAACTCACTTTACAATCCCGCTCCAGTTTAATTTTCTCATCTATAAATGGGAACCATGTTTGATTATTTCTTGGAGCCTGGAAAGAACAATTATGTTTCAAATAAATATACAGGAAAGTTTTAAAACCTAAAAATATAAAAAGAAACTCCAGTGGTGTAACAGATGATATAGAGATGCAAGTGGTGATTATTGTAAATATAATTTTACGAGTAGATTAAAAATACAACTTTCTAGCAAGCAGCAGTATTCATCGTAGCAATATTTTTGCTATCTAATTCCTTGTTCCATATATGCTGCATTCTTTTGCTGTGTCTTCCCTCCTTTCATTAATTAATACAAATCTAGGAGTAACATGTCCTGCATATCTCATGATGTATTAAAAGATTTATTTTGACAAGAATAGTTTTATTCTTCCCTTTCTCACTACATGCCATTTTAAAATTATCTTCTGTAAAGCCAGTATTCTTATGTCCCTTCACTGTTGTTTTGTCTCCCCTGATTTCCTAGCTTTTATCATTCAGTTATTTATGACTTTATAGCTCCCCATTCAGCATTGGCCTTCAATAAATACAAGCCTACCCCCCTATCTTGTACATCAGGTCAAGGTTGCTCCATGTCTACTTTGTTGATGATCATACCTGTCAACCTCCTGAGGCAAAAACCTGTATGCTAGATCAGTAAAAATCCTACATACACCAAAATAAAAAACCTTATGTAAAAATATATTAATATAATTTTTACGACATGGTTTTAAAACAACAAAGAACATAAACTAATTACTTTAACATTTAAAATAGTGCCATATAAAACATACTAATACTGTTCTTTATATGTATTAGAAATGTGGTAAGTGATAATCATTTAAAATGTGTGTTATAACCCTTAAAGTTTTCACAGCATTTATAACATGAATAAATATTACACACATAAAGGTATGTTTTCTGGCACTCATGAGAAACACAGAAGTAGAAAACTAGACAACAGAAAAACAACAGAAGTGAGTGGCTTACCGGAGAATTGAACCCAGGACCTTCTGAGTGGCACCACCTCCTAGCTACTTAAGTGAATCACACTATCCTCCCTGCCAGCTAGACACCACAAAAATAGTGCTTTGATGACAGGGGTCATTAGCGCAAACCACAACACATAACACTGGAAATTTACCTATGGCGATCCAGCCTAATCAATGATGCAATCACTTCTGTTGTCCCCCTATTATACAGTATAGGTCAGATTACACAAGACAAATCCTTTGTGGTAAAAATGTAGGAGTAACATATCCTGCATATCTCATGATGTTTTAAAAGATTTATGAGAAATCCTGAGACTTAAAAAATGGAGCAAAAAAAAAAAGAATGAGCAAATATTTTCATTTTTTTAGTTTGTCTGTTGAGAAAATCCATACAACAACCTTGTACAGGTGTACATAACTAAAAGAGTCAATTGCCCATAAGTTGTATTGAAATCCCATACAGGTTGACAGGTATGGACGATCCTGTCGTTTTATTTCAATTCTTCAAGCCTTACTACTTGTTATGAATGTATTTTTTCTCAGTAAACAAAAACAGCTAAGGTGACGCCAAAAACATTTATCACATTCAAGGTCAAATATATTTTTATCAAGAAAAGAATTGGAATGGTCAAAGCTACATTAAACAACATGAGATAAATACTGATATGTAAACAATTATCTCATGAATTAAAACTAAGAATTATCAAATCTGACATATATTTTCATAACTACATGGTATAGAAACATGGACAATTCAGGTAACCTTACTTACTTAGTCGTTCCCCTTCTACCGTGAGGTGTAGAGGTTTGGAAGAGAGAGCGCCAGACTATTCTATCAGCTGTCTTCCTCCTGGCCTGGTTCCATTCTAGTCCTCGGTCCTTCAAAGATTGTCTAATGTTGTCCTCCCAGCGGACTCTGGGTCGTCCTGGGGGTCTGGATAATTGGCTCTTTGTTTCTCATGCTTGACGTGGTAGCCGGTCTTCTCCCATTCTGCAGACATGGCCAAACCATCTTAGTTGGTACTGTTCTACTTGGGTCTGCAGGGGGTGGGATTTAAGGCCTTGACGTATCGTCTGGTTGCGTACCATATCTCTTCTTGTTACTTCAACCACCTTCCTCAGATATCTCATTTCTGAGGTTTGGATCTGGCTTTTGTGGGTTGTAGTCATTGCCCATGACTCGCATCCATATGTCAAGACTGGGACATAGGTGGAGCGGTATACAGCCATCTTCGACAATGAAGAAGCAATTGGAAGAAAGAACTGAGGCCCTCAAGATGGGATATATAAAAGATTGAGGCACACTCACAAATAAAAAAAAATGACAGTCTCATCTAACAGTTGTTCCTCTTGTGCCTGGGGTGTAGAGGTTTGCCAAAATAAATACCATACATTCAGCTGTCGTCCTCCTGGCCTGGCATTTACTTCCCCATATTTGTCATCTTATATTCTACATACTTGTCCAAACCATCATAATTGGGACTGTTCGCTTTGGGTCTGCAGGAGCTGGGTTTTGAGGCCCTGATGTATTGTGTGGTTGCAGACCATGTCTTTTCTTGTTACGTCAACCAACTTCTTCAGATAACTCATTTATGAAGTTTGGAGGAAGATTTTGTGGTTTGCAGTCATTGCCCATGACTCACATCCATATGTCAAGACTGGAACACAGATGGAGCAGTATACAGCCATCTTTGTCTTCTTGCAAATTAAAAAAAAATAAGTCATCAAGTATTATTATTGTTATTACTGTGTGGTATGGAAACTTAGATGTTGATCAATCAGTTGGACAAAGAAATGAGGCCTTTGAGATATATAGAAAAATGAGGTGATTGTCATGACAAGAGGAGGAAAAATCCTAGAACAGCTAAGAATGAAAAGAGAAATATTGAATGAGATCAGTGTCAAAATATTTTGATCATTTGAAATACAACAGCCCACCCCTTTGCTGAAAACCAAAATGGAAGGAAAAGTTGAAGTCATATATGCAAGAGGAAAACAGTTTGTAAGTAGGAGGATAATGCCAAGATATTGATGAGAAATAGCCAAATATTTGAAAGCTTGAAACAAGGTAAGCCTATGGGTCTGGGATGATTTGAATTATAGTGAGACATCTTCTTCGACACCATCCGAATAAGTCACACACATTGTTAGAGTAAAGTTTAGGATTCCTAAACCTAACCCCTTTTACTGTGCCTCTGAATTCTATTTCAAAGCTGCATTTAAAAGATGGCCTACTGTTCATCATTTCAACCATGGTTTGTGTTAAGGTTAATGCTCAATTTTTTTGATTGAAATGAAGAACAATGGGCAATGTTCTTTGATATTATTCAATTACGTCTCCAACGTTGTTAGGGTTAGGATTAGGGGTGGGAGCCATCGAACAGACTTGCCATGTTTTTCATCTGAAACAATTTTTGATTTTTAATTTGCTAAACGCTCAAAAAGTGGTTGTGTTAAGGTTAAGTTTAGCGTTCGAGGCTGTCTTTTTTTTTTTTTTTAATTATCGAAGCGACACGGCGGATGTATTGATATCCAATTGGCTAACATGGCGGCCTTTGTCTAGAAGTACTTTTCTTAAACTCTACCATACCTCATAATCTAGTTCCTGTTTTATTTGTGTTGTTTCTTCACGTTCCTTCATCTTCGTACAGTTCTGGAGCATGATTTCTTTTGGAATACAAATGACGTCTTTCTCAGATGAAGGAAAGATAACAAAACAAGGTGAGTATTTTTCGACTTCAAATGTAAACAACCGAGCTGTCAAAATGGTTACACGCTTGCTTGTCGAGGCTGAGTTACCGAGTTTAAAACCTGATAGTTCCGCTCGTAAATCTACCCAGCTGTAAATGGGTAGCCCTGACTCTGCATTTAAGCTAAAGATGATACAGACACCTAAGAACAGATCTTATCTGACACAACGACTTGGGCATTTTAAAGTATAGAGTGACTCTGAGTGACCTCCCCGTTATGGGAGCATTCGTTGTATGTCAGGAATTTTTAATTGTGAAGTAGGCCTTTTTATGGAAGTCTGAAGGGCAGATATGCATTTGAACGTAGACTAACTCGGGCGTTGGCGTAGCTGGCCAGTCAGATTTAGGACTTTATGCTAACAGATAGATAATATTGGTCCTTTTCAGGATTTAGTATCTATCAATTCTGTTCGGGTTAACAGTCAACAGAGTTGACTTTCTGTGGATGGTAAATGCGCTCTGATATAACCAAATAGGTTGAAAAGCACGCTCCTCGACAGAAGGCAAAAACCGAACCAAAAAAAAAAAAAACATATGCATATCATGTTGTATTACCTTAGCTCGGCAGCGTTGGCGTAGCTAGCGAGTCCTTTTTAGAGCTTTGGGCTAGCAGATAGATAATGTTAGTCCTTTTCAGGACTTAGTATCTATCAACGCTGATCGGGTTAGCAATGAACGGAGTTCACTTATTTTAGGACGGTAAATGCGCTCTGTTATAACCAAATAGGTTGAAAGGATCACGACTCGCACAAGAAGGCAAAAACCGAACCAAACCAAAGATACATATATAAACTGTTCAAAGCTCCAACAAGAACGTGTCAGGTATCTAGAGAACTAAAATTACTAGCAATGAGAAACTTCTTAGACTGCATCTAGGAATGGGCTATTTTAGAATAGAAGAACCTTATGTGCAGAGTGTCTAACTAGAAAACAATAGTATAGATCATTTCCTATAAAAATATATGAAGTGTGAACAACAGAAAAAAAAACCAATATTAGATTATTTACAGGCATGCAATTCACCAATAACTGTGGAACAGGCGTTGAGAATAGACAGACCTAGAGAATTGAACAATATGTTTAAAATGTATATATGGATGGGTGTGAAAAAAATCGAGAAAAGGTAATTCGTCTTACGAGGACAAAAGACAAAGAAAATAGCCAACGTTACGACCACAAGGCCTTCGTCAGGGAAAGGAAAGAAGGTGAAGGCTAGATAGGACACACAAGAACCTAAATTAATATAAAAATTAAACCTAGGTACTTCCCTGAAGGACTCTTTCAGCAATCAGCGGGGTGTTTCTTCCCAGATAAAGAATTTCTCCGTTCGCTTTGTTACCCGGTGAAATCGACAACAAAATGCTTCTGATCTCAGCGATTGACTAGCCGTATGGAACTTCAAAAGCGGTTGCCTTGCACGTGTTTCTGGAACCGTGCGCTGTCAGTATGTCGTAATTCTGACAGCTCTGCATTCATCGAGCTTTCAGGCAAACGTACTTGGCCCGTCCCCTTTAGTAGGAATGACAGTTATAGATCTGAATAGCCGCTCGTACGCGCGTGGAAGAAGACAAATAGGCGTGGCTGCAATTATGAGTTAGACAGATAGCAAAAAGCATGGATTATGCGTAACAAAC
Organism: Oreohelix idahoensis; assembly: GCA_024509875.1. Classification (NCBI taxonomy): domain Eukaryota; kingdom Metazoa; phylum Mollusca; class Gastropoda; order Stylommatophora; family Oreohelicidae; genus Oreohelix; species Oreohelix idahoensis. The sequence goes on along the minus strand of JAMPIV010017668.1, from coordinate 780,149 downwards.
CGTGCATGCTAATGAGGGGCAAAGGTGGAACGCCAGTTTGAACGTAATGAGGGGCGACGATGGGAAGCAAGCGGACGAATTAATTGTAGTCTATTCTCATAACCTGTCGTATCCTCCTCGTTTTTGTTGTGTGTGTCTTCCGTTTCTCCTCTAACGGACATATCACTTTGTCTATTAGTGTTGGGAGTAACATTTCTAGAATTTCAGCGATGACTTTTTCGTTTGGTTGGCCGTTCTTTTTAGTTTCTCTTTTGTTTTTGGATGCAGTTTCTTCAATGGGTATTCTTTCTGTTTCTATTCTCTTGAGAACTTCTTCGTTTTTTCTTTCAGCTCTGCCAGCTTCTTAATATCTGTTTCTATTTGCTGCTGAATTCTTTTCGTCTCCTCCATCATTCTTTTAATGCTCTGTAGATCTATCACACCTTCACCTCTGTCAGTTTGATCCTCGGGAGTCTGACTTCTTATATTCTCGACCTGGAGTTTCAGTTTTATTTCTTTAACATCCGCTGTCAGCTTATGCAGCTGTCTTCTATCTATTGTGTGCTTTCTGACCGCGATATCCGCATCCACTCTGTGTTTTGCCTCTTTGAACGGGATATTTTCGGACACAGCTTCCTTCAGGATGCTCTTAGTTTCATGAAACACAGGGCAGCCTCGGTATCTTGTACCGTGGTTCCGGGGCAGTTTGCACGGGTACGATGATGGCCTTGTAATTTTGATCCTCCATCGCATTGGGACAGTCGCGATATGGTTAGCTCCCCGTACAATACCGGCAAACTGTCTCACTTCTGCATGTCATATTGATATGGGGAAACTGCCTGCAGTTGGAGCACTGCATAACAGGAGGGATGTACTCTTCTGTCTTTCGAGATCTATAGTCCAGGTTTAGATGCCTTGGTCTTGACCTCCCTTCGATAGTCATGGCAACTATGTTTGTGTCCTTCTTGTCCCAGGTCTTTCAACTTGTGCTATTTTGACATTCTTATTTTCTGTTTGCAAGCGGCTGTGGACTTCTTGTGTAGACCAATTGTAGTCGACTCCTCTTACAAATATATTTTTTTGTTTTCTTGTAAATCTCCAGAGTAACTTTAATCTGGTGAGGCAGCTGGACTTCTTTGTGTCCAATATTTATGTGTCAGTCACTTTAAAGCTAAATACCTCATTCTTATTCTGCTTCAATCCGTAACCACTGACTGTCAAAGTAGTCAGTGGGCATTAAAACCTGGTGGCTTCTTTAAGGCACAAACAATCTGCTTCCACCTTGCTCGGTTGATGGACTCCCTTCATTCAGTGCCCCAGCTCTGGTTCATTCCTTGCATCTTGGCCAAACCCATAAGTGCTCAGTATCCCTCAGAAAATGTTGAAGAGTATGAATATTAACTGTACCTGTAGCACGCTGGTTGTACATTCGATTGATGTGTCCTCTCTCACGTCCATCTCTACTAGTCCCACGTTTGATGTCAAACTCCAACAGTCTCAACCTTGTTAATTCATTCATTGAAGTGTCACTTTCTAGCAGGCAAACATTTATTGCCCTTAGTATTTCTCCCTTATCAATTCCCAGTGTCCCCACTTAGGGTGCTCTCGAGGCCAATCTGTCAGCTCTCTCCCCTTCTGCAGACATGGCCAAACCATCTTAGTTGGGACTGTTCTACTTGGGTCTACAGGGGGTGGGATTTTAGGCCTTGATGTATCGTCTGGTTGTGGACCATGTCTTTTCTTGTTACTTCAACAACCTTCCTCAGATACCTCATTTCTGAGGTTTGGATCTGGCTTTTGTGGGCTGTAGTCATTGCCCATGACTCGCATCATTATGTCAAGACTGGGACATAGTTAGAGCCGTATACAACCGTCTTCGTTTTCTTACCAACCTCTCTCTTGCTGAGCAATCCTCGATTTATGGCCTGAAAAGTTTGCCAGCTGCTGCTTTTCGAGTGGCCAACTTTTCTTTGATGCCTCCCTTTCGGTCTAAGGTATTTAAAGTGGTCGACCTGCTCCAGGACCTGTTCTCCCAGCTTAATCTGGTGTCTTCTTTCTTCTCGTGATTTCAACATGGATTTTGTTTTAGAGCTGCTTATGACCATCCCTTTTTTCTCCACCTCTTCCTTCCAGACTTGCAGGTTGGATTGGAGATGTGCCTCTGATTTAGCAATCAGGCAACATCATCAGCAAATGCCAGCTCTGAAAAACAGACCTGTCTCATCTTCCAGTACCCCACTGAATACTTTCTTGTTCTCTCTTTACATGCCTTTTTGACATTGTCCATGAGGAGTATGAAAAGTTAAGGTGACAGGATACCACCATGTCTTACACCAGTGGTGGTCCTGAACTCTTCTGACTTATGGTTAGCTGTCCTCACATAATTTATGCAAGACTTGCAGAAGATATGTATAGCATGAATCAGAGGTGCTAGAATGTTCTTCTTTGCCAAACAGTCCCAAAGTTTGCTCCAGGGGACCCTGTCAAACGCGTTTTCCAGATCTATAAAACAAAGATGGATCTCACTCTTATACTCAAGAGCCTTTGCACTCAGCTGTCTGAGTGGGAAGATTAGGTCTTGAGTACTTCGGTTTGCTAAGAATCCGCAATGGGCCTCATCCAACTTGTCGCTCAGCTAGGCGTCGGTGTCTCTGCTCTATGATTCTAGAGTAGATTTTACCAGGGACACTGAGAAGTGATATGCTTCTATGGTTTCCACATTGTCGATTGTCATCCTTTTTGAAAATTGGTGTTATGATGGCAATCTCCCAATCTTTTGGCATGGTCTTGTTGCACCACGCTGTCCGTAGCACCATTAAGAGTAATAGGTCGCCTGATGCTCCCATGTACTTGACCATTTCTGGTGTTATACCATCATGCTCTGCTGCTTTGCACATCTTGATTTTCTCCAGAGCCGCATTCAGTTCTTCCATCTTTATGTCATCTTCACCATCATTGGTTTTCTCTTCTGTGCTAGTTGTTATCACTTCTGACAATCTAACATTAGACAATCTTTGAAGGACCGAGGACTAGAATGGAACCAGGCTAGGAGGAAGACAGCCAATATGATAGTCTGGCGCTCTCTCTTCCAAATCTCTTCATCCAACGGTAGAAGGGGAACGACTAAGTAAGTAAGATGAAGAAAGCTGCTGTGAACGGGAGAGGGAACCATTTTGTTCAATGAACGAGTGAATGAAATATCATTCCTTCAATGCAGTCACGCATGGACTTACACGGCCAGGCGTCTGCTTGTAACAAAGGTTGACCGGACTGACCCGACCAGTGTGAGACTACTGCTAGACAGGAATTTGTAAACAAATGGACATGAAAAGACTGACATTACAGTTCAGGTAAATATATTATTAGGCACCATTCTGAGACGAAATGTTCAGAGTGACTGTAGGTAATATATCTGTATAAAACAGAAGACTGATTACCTGTATTATCTTTCACAGCGCAGTTGCAAAATCCTAGCAAGCTTCTGGATTTTGACTGCTGTAAATTATTGCGATTAAACCGCCTAGTAGCCCAATGCTATAGAGAGAACTAGTGCTTACGTCTCAATCCTTCTAGCGGTGAACAAATGTCAGCAACCATGAGCAGTCTACAGCATATAAGCATCCAACACCTCGTCAGCACCTGAACATCATAACTCAACTTCACAACCAGGTTAAAAAAAAGCCTAGTCATCTCTTGGATTGTAGCCTCCACTGAAGCAAAGTATCCAGTTGGTAATTCCTACCTACTGGCATGCCCAGGAGAAGTCCAAGCAGATAAGTCTACCTAAAACCCAGGCCAAAGTCAGAATTCACTTTTCCAAGAAATAGCCTTAGGCATGTGACCGTATGGTCAGAAAGGTGTAATGTTAGACTGAGTAATTAGTTGTCGATCTAGTCTATGGGTCGGCGTCTGTGGCCTAATGGATATGAACGCAGTTTCATAATCCAGATATACCAGGTTCGAAACCTGCTGCAGGCGGTTTGGTAGCAGATCGCTTTGTGTGGATTTTTAACAATGGTATAAGCGCCGTACCGTTAAGAAAGCAATGGCAAACTACTGAATGAAAAAAATTGCCTAGAAAAATCACAAAACAGCCAATAAAAGCTGGGGTTGATTGCCACGTCCTGTAAAGGATAAGCAACTAACTAGTCTATGTTGTGAATTTGTGCTCATGTTGGCATTCTCACCCGGTAATGGGCGATTTTAACGAAACACACCTTAGCCATCCGTGAAGAAGACAGACGTGTGAAACGTGGGAGACAACCATCGGTTGTTAGACATCTTGGCGCGGTCTGACACCAGAGGGAAAACACCTTGTTGAGCACGAAACCGTGAGGTGTGACTCCAGGCAAGAAATATCGTGGGAATGTAACCACCTTTAGGCGGAACTTCAATTGTGGGCGTCTAGAAAGATAATCTTTACTAAAATGTGATCTCATGTCATCCAAACTGAGCATAGGACTCCTGGTTTGCTCCCTAGAGAGATGGGTGGAGTTTTCCCTGACATTTTGACGTAGCTATCATGTGTTGCATGGTTGGAGATGCAGATTTAAACTGAAACAGTGAGAGGCTTCAGTGAGAGAGCTGAGAAGTAGCAAGATCGTTCTTGTGCAAAATGCGCCCTCGTACGATAACCAACTGAGGTTTGGGCTTTTGCATAGTTGCGTCTGTGCTAAGAGAACTAACGACATAGAGAGAGTCCAGCAGTCTGTGCTGGGTTATTAGATGGTGTTACCTAAATAGCTTGGTTATATGGTGTTGCTTAGGAATTGTCTTCAAAGTAAACTTGCGGACAACATTGTTTCTGTATGATTCTTGTGCTACCTGATAGGGTTTCATTAATAAAAGTGGGACCCCTGTCATCAAGAGTTTTTCTGTGACTGCGGAACGTGTGTGAAAGTAGGCCAGAGAGAGTGACGACAACATTACACACAAATCCTTATTCTCCTTCACACATCGTCTTCGCACCGTCACAAATGGCGTCGTCGGCAGGATACTGACAGACAGTGTAGTATAGAGTCATACGCGGAATGTTCAATGCTGCAATAGAGCACTGCAACCAGTGAGCACCAAGGATACCTGAGTTAAACCTTGCAAGAGTATTACAACACCCAGCACAGACGGAGCAGCACATCTGCCCAGTACATCTCCCCAGTGAAGATTCGCACCACCATAGGCCCAGCAAAGAATCGCACTACTGCATGAAGAATCGAAGCACCATAGGCCCATTGAAGAGTCGCACCAAAGTAGGCCAGTTGAAGAGTTGCACCAACGCAGGCCCAGAGAAGAATCATACCACCGTACATCCATTGAATATCTTATCAAGCCAGGGACCAGCCGTTTACAGTTATATCAATTTTCTTGCATTAGTATCATCGCTAATGATACTCCATTACAACAGACAGGAACACTATTTCTACGCCAGTGTTATTATGCCAAAACAGTGACCGACCTACCACGATTGACATTCAGCCAGGGACTCAATCGTATCACCAGGCAGCACCTGAAACTGCTACAGGCCACATAAGCGAAGAGTAGACAAAAGCAAGCAAAAAAAAAGACAAAAGAAAATAAGAGACACTTTCTATTATTTATTGTAATATTATAATAAGTGTTTTCTTTCCATCTGTTTTTGCATTGTATTGTACTAGGTTAGGGTAGAGCAGAGATGTCAACTCAATGCGCAGACGCAACATGCCGGTCAGAGCCTGGGAGCACCTCGACAGCTGAAGGTGGCTCCAGTGGAGAAATCCTCACACCAGGAGAGAGCCCGAGCAATGCGCACGTGAAGGTGATTTACATAACAGTGCGGAGGTAAGAAGATTTGGTGAAAAGGCAGGCCCCACTTGGCAAGAGTTTGTGAAGGAGGTAAAAGCTGCATGGAAGGTAGGGCCCTTAACTGTAGAAGATAGGTTAGACATTGTGTGGAATAATGTTACACAAGTGGTCTCTAGGGAATTACGGATACATGGCGGAGCCAAGACCAGCCCTGAGAAGTTACTCGAAATAGTGGAAGAAGCCTACAGTGAACGACAACTAGTCAATGAGATGACTAGGGGTTTCTATGCCATGAGACAGGGGCCTAGCTTATCAGTAATGGAATTCTCTCACATGTTGCATGAATTATTTCTGAGATTGAATGCAACGCGCGTGAAGAAAGGCTTGGCTCCCGCAGACCAATCCATGCTCAGAGATCATTTTGTTGCCCAGCTTAGTAATGATCTGAGCAGGACATTTGTGAAGGAACATGTGCTAAAGAATCCTGGTGTTTCATTTAGGGAAGTTAGGGACTATGCCCTTTTCTGGGAAGGCAAAAAGCATGATGCACCAGTGCAGGTAGCCAGTGTAGAAGCACACACTGAAAAGGACGAACTCGAAGCTGAAGTAGCTCGCATAAAGTCCCAGATAGCACAGCTATCACAGACCAGTTCGCCAGCACAAAAGGAGACGAGAAGAAGAAGGAAACAGTGCCAACCGCGTGAAAACCTAGAGCAGAACCAAGGTGTGAATCAATTGGAACCAAAACTAGACCTTCCTGTAGGTGAGAGTCAGGCAGTTGATAGTGCATGCAGTGATTTAGAGGTTAGTAAAAACACAGATGCACCGACAAGGCGACAAGGATTTTGTAAATGGTATAATGTCGACAAAGGATGGGGATTCATTACACCGAATGATGGAGGTGTTGATGTTTTTGTACATTAGACAAAAATTTTCAGAAGGGGATTCCGTAGTCTGGGGAGAAATGAGAGAGTACAATTTGACAGCAAACCGTCTGTTCAGGGCATTGAAGCGGTCTTTGTATGCGGCATTGGCGGCCAGGAATGTAATGGTAGCAGGAGGCGACCCATGGCACAGAAGAAGCCAAGAAAAATAAGATGCTACAATTGTAGAGACTTTTCAGACCACATGGCAGCCAAGTGCCCTCATGGCCCGCTTCCGAAGCGATGTTTTCAGTGTAAGTCCCTACAGCATTTGATGTCGGTTTGTCCCTCAAAGAGCATCCTCTCTAAACGTACCGACATATCTAGCTTGTCTTCAGGGTGCAGGCCAAGAGATGGCCATGACAACTGTTACCCTAAGGGCGCCAAGAGAAGCGGTCAACGTTCAGAAGAGGACACTCATCTTAAACAGATAGGAGGGAATATACGCCGACGCTCCGGAGAGGACACCAATCTAGATCAGATTGGGGGGAATGCACTCCGACATCAACTGAACACAAACGTAAAACACGTTAGAGGCAATCCCCCGCCAAGGCCGACAACTGCAGGCACTAACTCGCTGAACTCTCAATCAAGTAGCGATGCTGTAGGAGCAGACAATTCTAACAGACCACGAGAAGCAAAAAGACATAAACTTAAAAATGACAATGGAGCAGAGTACGTTTGTGGGGACCACAAAAATTTAGGCGCGGAACATGTGACCGTGGGGCCAGAAAGGTGTAATGTTAGACTGAGTAATTAGTTGACGATCTAGTCTATGGTGTGAATTTGTGCTCATGTTGGCATTCTCACCCGGTAATGAGCGATTTTAACGAAACACGCCTTAGCCATCCGTGAAGAAGACAGACGTGTGAAACGTGGGAGACAACCATCGGTTGTTAGACATCTTGGCGCGGTCTGACACCAGAGGGAAAACACCTTGTTGAGCACGAAACCGTGAGGTGTGACTCCAGGCAAGAAATATCGTGGGAATGTAACCACCTTTAGGTAGAACTTCAATTGTGGGCGTCTAGAAAGATAATCTTTACTAAAATGTGATCTCATGTCATCAAAACTGAGCATAGGAATCCTGATTTGCTCCCCAGAGAGATGGGTGGAGTTTTCCCTGACATTTTGACGTAGCTATCATGTGGTGCATGGTTGGAGATGCAGATTTAAACTGAAACAGTGAGAGGCTTCAGTGAGAGAGCTGAGAAGTAGCAAGATCGTTCTTGTGCAAAATGCGCCCTCGTACGATAACCAACTGAGGTTTGGGCTTTTGCATAGTTGCGTCTGTGCTAAGAGAACTAACGACATAGAGAGAGTCCAGCAGTCTGTGCTGGGTTATTAGATGGTGTTACCTAAATAGCTTGGTTATATGGTGTTGCTTAGGAATTGTCTTCAAAGTAAACTTGCGGACAACATTGTTTCTGTATGATTCTTGTGCTACCTGATAGGGTTTCATTAATAAAAATGGGACCCCTGTCATCAAGAGTTTTTCTGTGACTGCGGAACGTGTGTGAAAGTAGGCCAAAGAGAGTGACGACAACATTACACACAAATCCTTATTCTCCTTCACACATCGTCTTCGCACCGTCACAGGAATAAACTCTCGTCAGTGAGGACAATAGCCTCTTATTCTTATCTGAACCAAAGACCCTGACAGTATTCTGAATCATTGAATAAGTAATATCATAACTGTCTTTTTTAAAATTTCATAGTATTTCTTTTCAAAGTAAATGAAAACATTGATTTTATTTTCCACTGTAATTAAAGTAATTATGTACATTCTGTAACTCACCATCATTCTGAGTATGACTTTATAGATTGTATGTTCTGTTCAGAAAAACATACTGTTACGTCCATTTTCGCACAACCATTTATGATGCGAGACTTAACAGATTATTAGATGCCAAAATCTAACTATGTTAGAAGTACTTAGATACGCATCTATGTATGTGATAATAGCTTAAATTTATTATGCACCAAAGAGCACAAATTTGGTGCGATATATTCGTTGGTTGCCAAAGAACGCTTACGTGTCACAGAGAGACAAGATGCCGGCTTTACAAGACAGACGTTGTTCTGGTCTCTGAGTCCCACATTGTGTGAATAGTGATTGTTATCATATATTTGCTACCTTCCAGGGTGAAGCGTTTGCGACAGCCAATTCGGGCTCATATTCGTCAGTATCTCAAAGTGATACTCGATGTAAGTACTTTTCAAGATTCTGGCAGGGCTTCAGTAAGGCTGTTCATGACCTACTGCTAGTGAGTCCAGATCCTCTGCGAAGTAAGATTGAAATCGATGTTTTTATTGTAGTCTCAAGGGAAGATGTCCGGCCAAATCTATATAAGTATCTGTGATGATAGATAGGATCTGAAAAGATGTAAATAATCTTCACCTCAATACTTTAGCCGTTCACGGGTTGTCCAACGGTCATTGAGATCAATCAAGTTTGTCATTGCCAATTGTCTACATGCTGAATTCTTATTGTCATGCCTGATGATCCTGTATGTCTTCGTTCGAAATGTCGTCCACGTTTGACAAATAAATTCGTTATAGAAACTGTCCTTCAAGCCCGGAGTCAAGCGACCATCAATTAAACCTGAATGTTAGTTTGCATATTAACCTTGATTCATTATTATCACGGCCCATAAACATGTCGTCATTAGGGTCACCATATTAGTCGGCCACCCGTAAGCCCGACCAAGCTGACAGCATTTAAGTCAGTAGCCTGATTGACTATTAGTATAAGACACGACCATCAACAAGAAATAACTGTCGCATCGACTGAATGTCAAAATACATGCAGAAGTAAACAGCGTATCAGCCGATGGCCAAAGAACATACGAAAGTCAAAATAGCACTATATTTATAATCATCCAAAATAAACTACAACACATACTCAACCCTCCTTGTATTACTTGTTACTACTAGTTCATCTTAAAAAAGATTTGAGTAAGAAAGAGTTAGTCGTCGCCAGAAAAATACAAGAGTTGGTAGTCTAAAAGGTGAGAGAATCCCTGACACCAACCTGTGCCCTTCTGTTAACTTTATCCCTCAACACTAGCTCACCTCTGTGAAAACTAGTGTCTAAAGATCTTTGTGCTTCCTACACATCGTCCTTACTTACATCATCTAAATAATTTCTTCGACAATGACCAAGGTCCAAAGCGAAATACAACTGATCTCTCCATTAAGGCAGCTGCTATCCATCTTGTTATCCAAGTGTTTACACCACATGCCATTGTACAGTCTATTAGGGTTGCAAAGTCCACACTGTTATAAGCATGCTCTAGGTAAACAGCGATAGCCACCATTTCTCTTTTACCATGGAATCTCTCGTACACATCATACGCAAACGTTCCAGCACTATACCATGTTGTTTTCATAGGCCTATAGCTACCCAGGGTATCAGGAAGGATGTGTACATTTTTTAGATTGCACATTAGTTGTCTTGCTAATAACTTTTCAAGTAATTTACCATAGACATTCTGTAGTGTGGAGGACTGTGGAGGCTGAGATGCAAAGAATTAACCAGAGTTGGGGCAATGTACGAAGGATGGCCACAGACCGAGCAAAGTGGAACCAATTTGTTGCTGCCCTACAAGATGCCATCAGGCGTGATGGCCACTGACTGCTTTGACGGTCGGCGGCTAAGGATAGAAGACGAAGAAGAATTATGTAGTGTGATAATTCGATAGCTGCTGAGCAGTGTGGGGTCTTTGCCAGGTTTAGGAAGTGGCCAAAGGTAACTGTGTAACCAGTCTTCCAGCACCTCAGCATTCTGTATGCTGGTGTTGAAATAGCTTATTATATTTATAATAGCTGTGTCATAGAGTTGTGTAATGTGATGGTGTTGTACATCATTAGGACCTGGAGCAGTGTGTCTGTTGGTTCTCAATGTGTACACCACGTCCTCTTCAGAAATTAGATCAAAGTATATCTGGTCCTTTAGGGCATTTTCCAGAATACTGTCCTTTATTTTCAGGCGGGCATTTTTGTCACTTTTATCCGTTTGCTCCACAAATTGACTGAATAATGTTCTTCCCTTCTCTTTGCCCGTCTTCGGGCTTATTCCTGTACAGCTTTTGATAGTAGGGATGGGTAGGCTGGCACTTTTCCTATTCATTCTTTGATATAAGGACCAGAATTTCTGTAGGGATCGTTCCGTGTCAACCTGTGTCACAATGTCTTCCCACACTTTATCCATGGCCTCCCTAGCCAAGCTCTTGAATCTATTAACGGCTCTTTGCTTTTTCTCCTTCATCTCTTCAACCTCTCCCTCATTCATCATTCTTCTGTTTCGTGCTTTACGCCATTCCTTTGTTGCTTTTTCCTTTTCTATCCATGCTTCCTCCACTGCCTTATTCCACCAGGGAGGTTGGGTGAAAGGTGTTCTTGCTGTATTTTGTTTGGCATTTTGATGCATTGTGTGTAAAGGGTTGTTGCAGTCACGTGAGCCTGTGGGATACTTGAAGGTTTGTTTAGGTTTCCTGTGTCTAGTTTTCTTACCCTTTGCAATGAGTATGACGCAAGTTGTGTGATTGCTTTCCTGAGCGCCTAATACATCCCAACGTGAAATGGTGGTGGCAGCACTAAAGAGATGCTGTAGGTTCAACTCACAGTCATGAGAGAAGTTAAGCCCACAGAGACAGAGGTGGGGGTATCCTCACGGTTATCACTAGGGGCGCTAGCTAGCGACAAAGTGAAAAGGGTTCGGTTTCATAATATTTATGTCATACTTCCTCGTTGTACAGCACGGATAACGGCCCCTCTCGGGGGTCTGAACTAAACTGACAGAGGATCTTGGAATCAGTGGATTCCTAAAGATGTGGTGTGCAGAACTCACCGATGAGTGGTATATGCCTTGACACCCATCAATCCACGCCCAAATCATGGGTCAAATGATAACTGAGTCATCAGTGAATGACCCTAAGTCTAAGGTGGACGAATGTGCCGAGAGACTGAATTGCTGCTTGGTAAGCAGTCGCGAACATTGACTGTCTGGAGGGCGAGTAGGCAGCACCAGGCAAATTGACTCCGTAAGTACATCCCTTGTTTCTTCCCTGGTACGGTGGCTCTTCCAGAGTGACCGAATATTTCCACCATTTATTGCAAATACCCCGAGCATGATAATTTCATCTAGAACAACTGAAAGAGCTACTCGGCCAAGGAACTGCCTAACATCACACAAGGAGCTAAGTAAACGAACAGAGAAACGAGCATTTAGACCTACAAGCTGAGAGAGCCAGTAGTAAGACCAGATATCAGGGGCTTATTGCTACAGTAGTGAGAAACACAGAACAACAACCTGAGGACCTAGAAACACTCTGGCTGAAATTCAAGGACATCATACAGACAGATGCAGCAGAAGCGTGTGGTGAAATTCGACTTGGGAACAAGAGAAAGAGGACACCTTGGTGGACAGATGAGATTAAAGAGAAAATAAGAGAGAGAAAAAAGGCATGGGAAGAACACTTAGGAGCTAAAAACACAGCAGGAAAAAACAGATAAATATAAAGAAAACATGATACTCAGAACAGAAGCAAAGAACAAGGTGCTAGCAGCAAAACAGAAGTCCTGGGAAGAATTTGGAGAAAAGCTAGAAAAAGATGCGCAAGAAAACCAGAAATTGTTCTATAAGACCCTAAAGAATATGGGGAAGGAAAAACAGTGCCCTCTTAAATGTATAAAGGCAAAGCAAGGCAAATTGCTTACTGCCCCAAAAGAAGTAATGGCAAGATGGACAGAATATTGTTCAGAACTCCTGGATGCTGAGCAAGGTCAAGAATCAGAAATAATAACCACTGGCACAGAAGAGGAAACCAATGGTGATGAAGATGACATAAAAATGGAAGAACTGAAGGCAGCACTGGAGAAAATCAAGATGGGCAAAGCAGCAGGGCATGATGGTATAACACCAGAAATGGCTAAGTACATGGGAGCAGCATGCGACCTATTACTCCTAAGGTTCCTACGGGCAGCTTGGTGCAACAAGACAATGCCAAAGGATTAGGAGATTGCCATCATAACACCGATTTTTAAAAGGTGTGACAACCGACAACGTGGAAACCATAGAGGCATATCCCTTCTCAGTGTCCCTGGTAAAATCTACTCTAGAATCCTAGAGCAGAGACTCAGACGCCTAGCTGAGCCACAAATGGATTAGGTCCAGTGTGGCTTCCGAGCAAATCGAAGTACTCAAGACCTAATCTTCACACTCAGACAGTTGAGTGAAAAGGCTCTTGAGTTTAAGAGTGAGATCCATCTTTGCTTCTTAGATCTGGAAAAAAGCATGTGACAAGGTTCCATGGAACACACTCTGGGACTGTTTGGCATGGAAGAATATTTCGTCACGTCTGATTCATGCTTTACAAAGCTTCTACAAGTCTTGCAAAAAGTATGTGAAGACGGCAAACCATAAGTCAGAAGAATTCATGAAAACCATTGGTGTAAGATAAGATAATATCCTGTCATCTTATCTTTTCATACTCCTCACGGACGATGTTATCAAGGCATGTAAGGAGAGGACAGGAAAGTATTCAGTAGGGTACTGGAAGATGAAACAGGTCTGCATTTCAGAGCTGGCATTTGCTGATGATGTTGCCCTGATTGCTAAATCAGAGGAACATCTTCAATCCAACCTGCAAGACTGGAAGGAAGAGCTGGAGAAGAGAGGGATGATCATAAGCAGCTCTAAAACAAAAACCATCTTGATATCTCGAGAGGAAATAAGACAGCAGATTAAGCTGGGAGAATAGGTCCTGGAGCAGGTCGACCACTTTAAATACATTGGAGCTGCATAGACCGTAAAGGAGGCATCAAGGAAGAGTTGGCTACCCGAAGAGCAGCAGTTGGGAGACTTTTTCAAGCTATAAATCGAGGATTCCTCAGCAAAAGAGAAGTTGGTAATGTGACGGATAGGATGAGAATTGAAGTCCCTGAATTGACGGATGATAAATGGTAGTACCCATGGATAGCATCGTGGGCCCTGAATATTGTTGTAATTTTATTGCCAACGTGGAATGCCCACGCGTGCTGATTAGTATGCATCATTTCCACGTGGATTTCCCCCACGTGTGCTAATTAGTATGTAAACAGTTATCATGCGGGCAGCCAGGAGATTCGCTTTGTATTAATTTTAGTTTAGCCACGCCTACTGTCTTATCTCTCCAGCGATTAAAATCAGCTATTTCTCTACCCCTTTCTGTCATCCCGTCACGAAGGCGTCGCCAGTTCAACGGGCAAGCGGTCAGTTATCAAAGACTGTGTAGTCTCTAAGAACGAAGCAGAGTTTTAACACCTATGGATAACAAGTTAACGCGAAGTGGTCTAGAGGGTTAGAAATCTCTACCGATTAGAGGAGATACGGGGAAAGTCTAGCTGCAATAGCGGGGGAAGAAGTGCTTTGATGGGCGGCCCAGAGTCAAAATAGTTCCCTAGAATCAAGAGAGGCGATAAACCTCGCATGTCGCTATTATCTTTCATTCATTAACTATATATTGGTACCACTGAAAAATGCAGTTATCATTCGGGCCAGAGAGAACTGCCCTCAGCAAGAAATGCCTAGCTTATATTAGAATCTAACAAGATTTTTTTTGGATTTCTTCTATATTGGAGTCTGAATTCATTCTGTGTGCTGCGGTAACATATATTAGTCTTGAGTGATTCAGTAGTTTAGATTCTTTATTTTATTTCACTGGATTTTTGTGTGATTAATTTAAACCTATTAAATAAACTCATAAGCAAAGTTTTCCAAATGTAATCGAAGAATGTAACTATCCGTTATTTCCCGAGAAATAGATGGGTAACATAATTATAAAACGCTAGGGGATCGTAATTGTTTAATAACCATATATTTCTATTTCATCTCCTGTAAATTGTGAGTAATTAACTGTTCATAGCTAGTGTTAAAAAACGATGCATTAGCTAGTCACTCGTGTAGTTCTTTTAATATAAATAATTAAATACCGGAGTGATTTTACAGGTCTTACCTAAAAACGCGGGTGTTAGAATTAATTATAGTAGAATTACCTGTTTTATATATTCTCTTTTATACAGGTGGTCATACCTTTTGCGATCCAACGGTTTTTATAGAGAGTCATGTTCAGATGGCTTATGGCATCCCAAATTATATGTTCATAAACATACAAAAACATTGACAGTAAAAATCTGATGTTGGAGACCCTTTTAGGTCCACCTTCTCAATGTTAAATTGTGTTAACTGTTAAAAACTGGAACGGGTCAATGCCAGAAGATTTTTCTATATTTATCATATAAAGTTCCCTGGCCTGATGAGGCAGAACTTACAGCACAAATTTCTTTAATCAAACCCATATGACAGTAAACACTGTTCCTAACACCAAATATACAGAGAACATTTACAGCTATTTCATTCAGAGAAACAGCCTGGGAGTAACATTCCGATGTGTGATAATATCTTCACATTCACTACGACAGAAACCTAGAAAAAACTTATCCCCAAATACTTGCATTAAGAAGAGGAAAAACCCCACCCAGGGAAAAATATAATCTGCGCACCAATTCAGCGAAATCTCCGAGAAAAATAGCAGTTGCCTAGACGGAGTTTTTCTGGGGCTGAACTGGACAAATAACAGGACATATAATAGTCTTAAATACATTGTGTTTTGATTAATTCCATTGATGTATGCAGTGTCGGCAGAGGGTAAGTTACTGTAGTGAGCTCACTGTATGTATGTAGAGCGTGAAACGGAACGAAAGAATTTATTTTCTTAAGTTACTACTAATATAACACCTTCTCTTTTATCTATCTCTCACTAAGTCTGAAGACCCACGGGATAGTTAAATTAAGTACATACCTTTCACCCATCCTGATTACTCCCCCACTCCCATTGTTAATCATTTGTTTTGATCTTTTGGGTAAAAACCTCGGGTTTGATCATTCCTAGTTTTCCATATTCCAGAGGGAGGGTCTATGAGAGTATAATTTTTCTTTTCTCTTATGCAACGATAGTTCACTGATGTAATGATAACGATGTATTTGATGTTGTAATCTATTTTTTCTAAAGATATAATAAACTTAATAAACCTTAAGCTATTGATGTTGGTCAAAACCTCCTCCCCCTGCCATATAAGTATATGTAATCCCATAGTTTACCAGTTCGTTTCTACGTATGTACGTATTTATGTCACATAATTGTTTGTGTGTGCGTACGAGAGGATAGTGTATTTGAATCAACATCTAGTGGAAAAATACGTCTACATTAAAGTGTGTCGTACTAGATAGGTTGGATTGAGAAATTACTCAATCCAAGACAGTATTTTTTTCTTACACCTGTACTCCTCGTAAACAGGACTATTTCTCACAGCTTTCTCTCACCTAGATATCACTATATCACCTCTTCTTGATTGGGACCATAAAAATATAAGGCCTATCTATAAAACTTACGACAATAATGGGCGACTCGTCGCGGGACTGAACTAGAATCCTGTACAAGCACCAAATAATGTGTTGCTCGCCGGAATTCTGAGCCAGGTCTAGTAATTGACTAGCGTCTGTTACGGTATCTTATCTGAATTTTCAGTTAGATAGAGTGTGTTGTGTGATTGTCTTGTGAGAAAAGAAAATAAAAAAATTCATCCCCCTAGACAAACGATCTTAGACAGGGTGTTTTGACCACACACAATTATAGTTTGTTTTTCCACAGCATTAGAAAATTATGTACAACTTGTTTACAATAACATCTGTCAAATATATGGTATATGATAAAATTTTGTGCAAAACCGTTGGATCGCGTGATTGTGTAAACAGTCACAAAAGGTTTTGAAGTTAGCAGAGTTGAGATATACTAAGGACAGCGTTCTGACTATATAAATAAGTCTAGTTAATAACGTCCCTCCTCTAAACTGACTTCGGCGGGCGAGCTTTGTGGTGGAGATTTAATTTGTTAAGGGAATTTTTTTTTCTCCTTAAATTATTTTTAAATATATATAAAATTATATTTATATATATATTTTTCTCTACCGATAGTAATAGTAGATTTTTTCTAGTTGTTTGACCTACCATTTAGTGTGGCATAGTCGCCTGCATTTAGAGCCTTAATTGCCAGAAAATAGCAGCGATAGGTTAGCAAATTAATAACGGTAGGAGGTATCTCAGGTAATTTATATTTTGTGTTTTTCTCGAAAGCGGCTTGGAGCCCCCCCCCTCTTTTCTTCTTCTTATTCTCTCGGCTTAGTAGCATTTAGTTCTTCGACATGGCCGAGCGAGTTAAGGTTAGATCGATGCTGAGAGATGAGGCTAAGGAGACAGGATTGCATGGAGATGAAGCGACCGCGTTTGTCAACAAAGAACTTGACCGATATGAAGCGGAGGAAAAAAGATCAGATGCTAGGGAGAAGGAAGCACAAGATAAGGCAGAGAAGAAGGAAGCACAAGATAGAGCAGAGAAGAAAGAAGCGGGAGATCGTCAATTGGAACAGAAGAAAATTGAGGCAGAGATGGAATATCGCCAGCAAAGAGAGAAGGAGAGACAACGCGAGGAGAGAGAGAGGGAGAGACAGCATGAATTCGCACTTAAGACTCTAGAAATCCAACTGACTGCGCCCTGCTCAGCCAGAAATCTACGGGTCTCGTTGTACAAAGTAGTTTTTATCTGTTCTACAAGAACAAGTTCCAGAATTCCCTCATACGTAAGAAGAAGCTTTGACATTTCCAGGCACTTTGTCAAATAGCCCGTCAGACGCGAAGAGAACTGCGGAAATGACTCCGTGCTCTTTTTTTGGCTGTTTCTGAACATTTGCAGAAATTTGCGAGCGTTCATTTCGAAACGCTCCAGTAAAGCTTTCTTTAAAGTGTCGTAGTCATCTTGGCTGCTTCCCAGCTTCACGTAAACGTCATAAGCGGTACCTTTTAGGGCCTGAGAAAGTTTAAGGCACCACCGGGAACTCTCTAACCCATACAGATTCGCTATTTTCTCGAATCGAATTTCTCTAGGAAAGTGTCAATTTTCTCGTTGGGGCTAGGGAAAGATTCTAATGCAAAAGACATTGCTGTTAATTGGGAAGGTTGAGTGCCGGAGAGATCCGTTAACTGAGACTGAGGTAAGACGGCTCTCCATTATTGGAAGTAGAAGCACCTTGACTTTGGCTTATTTCTTTCAATGTGCACATCGTTTTCACTCTTGTCCTCGTCGCTAGATCTATTAGTAAATTGTTGAAACAAGTTTCTAGCCTATTCAGCCGTTAGACGAGATGTACAAGCATTTTTTTGGTCCTATCACTAGTTGTCATGGTAAACAGATTTACACGATTTGGTAACTAACCGAAAACGTTGAAAAGACATGAACATAATATCACTTTTCCAGTGTTCTACAACAACCATGCTTTGGTAATTTGTTTTCCGGTAGCAACTTAAAATTTCAAACTTGATCAGAAAGTGTTTCAGTACATTTTTCATTCGTTTTATTACTAAAATTAGATTGACGCTCTGAGCGGCTTGTGGTCAAAATGATTGGATTTCAAAAGGATAGGATGTCTTGCAAATAAGAAAGTTATTTTAAAATAAAAAAACCACAGAAGGTTTAAAAACAAATATTTCTTACAAGCTCCAAATAAAGGTGAAATGATATCATTTTTTTTTAATGGCAGAAGTCTTTAACTGCTCAATGTGAAAACGTTTAAGTGCAACGGTTAAATACTCTGCTGTATCAATGTGATGTGGCTGGTACCAAACTGTATTGGCTACTGCTGTTCCTTTGGATCGACCAGCTGATTAGAGACGGGGAACATGCTGCATGGGCAACAGCTTGATCTCCATATAACTGTGCCCAAGCTCACAATCTGGATAGGACAATCCCAGCATTACCCTATAAGTGCCAGCCCAACACAGGAAGTAGTGTTAACAGTTATAAGCTTCTTGCCCACTTGGTGTAGAGCATGTTGCCCGGGGTTACTTCTGACAGGGGAAGAGGTTCTAGGATCTCACTGGACAGCTACTACCTGCTCCATGCTGGGCAATCCCCAGTCAATTGGGTGTTGTCCCACAACTGATAGCTTTCCCCACTGGGTGCATGGAAACGGAGCAAATAACGGGGTTCCGTCCTTTTTTTTTTTGAATGCCTTAATAGTAGCAAAGTAGACATAGTCTGGCTGCTGTTAAGAAGAGTACGCATCAATTAAGATATTAAGAAGATAATAGTAGTTAAATTCATCGCGCACTAAAACGCACATAATTGGTGCGTGGTATTTAGTTTGCGTCTTGTTGCTAAACAAGGGAATGACGTATGAACCTTGAAGCCAGAGGGATGTCATGGCTGGTATTCATGTCAGACATGAGTCTGTTATTGTGGCCCCATATGGTGGGTAAACTGCTGTCTATTTTCTTTATTGAACGGCCTTCCCCGAGGGAAGTCATTGCCGTGGGAATCTACAGTAAGTTTCGTTTAAATTTATGAATATTATTTACATGTCATCATTTGACAAAGAGGAATCTAGTCAAGACATTCATTGGGAAAAATGCTGTCCCTGACTTGGATGTATTGAAAGTGGATTCACACTAAAGTTATTAAAATCCAGCCTAATCCCTTCAAACATGTAACGTTTGGAAGAGTTGAATACGAAGTATAAAGTATTTGTTCGCCGTTGATGGATCACGGCATATAAAGAGAGGTCGATCAAGTTCTGGACTTAGAAGTTTGTATGAATTGATTATGATGAGGCCACAGTTATGTCCAAGATATGTATTGTTTATGAGACCAGTTAAAAATGGGGAACCCTTCAATGTTTCTACATACCCCTTGGTCATAGGATGTTTGACTGTCCTTGAAAAGGTCAACCGTTACAAGAATATTTTGTCAGACAAGCTATTTGGAAATTATATATGAACATTCAACTTCAACCATATTGTATATTAATGATGATCAACTGTCTTCATACGTGATACCATGTAATATATATCGTTGTCAGCATATGTATACTTCGTACATATGCCCGTCTGTGTCTACGTGATCGTCCAATAAACTGTTGTCAAGTGCATTTCAATCCGACTATGAGTTCCCGCATAGTTCACTTGACATTGGTAGGCCTATTGGTTGATGTGCCTTGTTATTATTACTGTTGCCTGATGGCCATCTAAGACAGTCATCCTCGCGTATCAGCACAAAAATAGTAGTCATACACTCATCAACCACAAAGTCACAACCAGAGAAAAAACGACTACTACAAACGGTTTCTCAAAAAAATATTTATTCACAAATATCTTAAGAACCCGATGTGATAGAGATAAACGGATTTCAAATTTGAAATCAGCGCAAGAAACTGACCTAAGAACCCTTATTCTTATATAAGAAAGAAAAATGTTCTTTGTCAGTGTTATTTGTAAAATGGTACCGGGTACTGTGAGATTCTTTCGTAATATTTAACATAACATATAATTGTGTATACCATTATATGGTGTATTCTGCCTGGTGTCTGCACACCAAGCAGACATCGGCTGCACAACTGGTTGCTGGAGCACTGTCCTAGACAAACACTCTGAACAAAACAACGAAGGCTCCCGTAAGGGCAGGTCACTATACTTTAATTCTACCAGGCAGTTTAATTAGACTAATTCTCTTGTTCGGTGGATGTCAACTTTAGTTCAAGAGTGACAGTGAGGACTACTTATGTACAGCTGAATAAACTTAAGGGTGACAATATCTTGTTTGTACTTTGGTAACTCTGCCTTGAGAAGAAAGTGCTGTAACCATTTTGCCAGCTCGACTGTTTACATTTGAACGCTATAGATACGCTCCTCATTTTTTTATCTTACCTTTATTCAGTTTGAAAAAGACACCATTTAGGGCCTATACTGCAACAGAAACTATGCACCAGACTTGTACGAAAATGGAGAAATGTGAAGAAACAACACAGATAAAACAAGAACTAGATTATGAGGTACGGTAGAGTTTAAGAAAAGTAGACAAAGGCCGCCATGTTTACCAAGTGTATATCAATACGGCACATCCGAGCTTTTTCAAATAAAAAAAAAAACAAACAAAAAACCAAAGTTGGCCTACATAGGCCCTAAGAAGTGACCTTAACACAAACCCAGCTTGAAATAAAGAACAGTCGGCCATCTTCTCAATATGCCACTCGAACTGAATTCATAGGCACAGAAAAATAGGTTAAGGTTTTTCACCTAATGACTTGGGGCATATTTGGATTGTGATGAAGAAAACGTCCCACTTTTACCCATTTATTCCCACACCCTTTTTGATGTTTTTTTTTTTTTGAAAAATATTAAAAGTCCAACTAACTTTAAAGCGTTACCTATAGCCACATTGGCAATATAGTGGCAGGTGTATACTAATCTAGTTTTTACCTGAGGTTTATGAATTGTAGATATTTGTATTGTGCCAAGAATTGAAAGATCTGAAATCTTATCTCATCAACTGCCATTTTCACTTGGAATGGTCCAGCTGCATTAGTTCTCAAATGTCTTCTTTCTCTAGTCTTAATGTTTACTATAATAGACTATTTTTTATATATTTCTTGATGTAATTTTCCTACTTACAACATTACTTTTCCCTTGCACATATGCATTCATCTTTTCCTTCCATTATGGTTTTCAACAAACTTTTAGGCCAATGTATTTTTATATGATCAGAATATTTTGATCTCATTCATTATTTATCGTTTACATTCCTAGCTGTTCTAGGATTGCATACACCCCCACCCCATCACACACACACTTCTTTTCATGAGAATCACATCATTCTTCTCCATATCCAGATCTTAACACATTAACTACCGCAAGCCGCTGTCAGCGGCTCACAAAATAATCACATTTGGACCGCAAGCCGCTCAGAGCGCCAATCTAATTTTAGTAATAAAACAAATGAAAAATGTACTGAAACACTCTCTGATCTGGTTCGAGATTTTAAGTTGCCACCGGAAAACAAATTCCCAAAGCATGGTTGTTGTTGAACACTGGAAAATTGATATTATGTTCATATTTTTCAGCGTTTTGAGTTAGTTACCAAATCGTGTAAAACTGTTTACCGTGGCAACTAGTGATAGGACTACAAAAAATGCGTGTACATCTCGTCTAACGGCTGAATAGGATAGAAACGTGTTTCAACAATTGACTGATAGATCTAGCAACGAGGACAAAAGTGAAAACGGTGTGCACATTGATTGAAATTGTGATTTTGATAGAGATGGGGCGCAAGCAGTTATAATTGTGAAAATATTGCAAGTCCTCGGCCATCGGAGGGCCGTTAAATAGCAACAAACTCTACTAGAGTTACAACTGGTGTTTATTATAATAGTACATTCATTTATCTTTAAAATGACGTGTAATTCATTAAAATCTGTAAACAATTACAAAAGCTACAGCTTACTTTGTGCAAACACCTTCAGGATGAAAATGGGAAAAAAATTTAATTCGGCCACAGTGTGTTTTTCAATTCGGTAGTTAATGTGTTAAACACCACAATTCTTTTTTTTTTACATCTTCTTAAACATTGACCCAGCTTCTACACCATACACTAATCTACACTAACATAATTACCGATGGATGTTACATTGGTAGCTCTCACTACATTGGTAGCTCTCACTCAAATTAGTAACTTGCGCCAGAAAAAAAAAGTGTGCAGCACACATTGGGCAACTTGCGTGGCATGGGTGCTTTATAAAACAAATACTTTGGTTTTATTTATTTATTTATTTATTTATTCTTTCATGAAATTAGTAGCGCTTGACAAAGAAAAAGTGTGTAAAAATTGGTGTGCATGAGCCAATAACGTACCAAAGTGAATTCACACAAAATGTTGTCATCAAAGAACTTTTAAATTGAATCTAAAATAACATAATGTTGGTCACAGCTGGGGAATACAACCGTGTTGAAAAATTGTATTGTTTCCATTATATATACTCTCCCGAAAGTAGTTGCAATCAACAAAGAAAAGCATTCAATTGACGGTGTTCATGAACAGTTTGATTACACTGTATAATGGAAAGAATCCAAAAACCCTCTAATAATGTACTTCTATCTGCTCATCCGGGAATGGAAACAGCACACTATAATTAAAAACCCATCAAGTTTGACGGGTTATTGCTAGTAAAAGTAATAATACTTGATGACTGTCATTTTTAATTTGTGAGTGTGCCACTTTCTTCTCTATCCCATGTCAAGGGCCTCAATTCTTTTTTTTCTTCCAGATTGCTTGTTCATTATCTTGTTTTCACATCCTACAGTAATTATGATTATCTGTAAGATTTCATAATTCTCAGTTTTAATTTCTGAGTTATTTGTTTAGAAGTCGGTATTTATCTCATGTTATTGAATGTAGCTTTGGCCATTCCTATTTTTTCTTGATGTCCATTTTATATCTGTCATCTTCACTTATTACGTGTCCAGGACATGGAAGACTCTTGACTGTTCCATTATACATCATTTAGTCACACCTCTTTTTATGTTTATACAAACACTTAACATGGTGGGATATAATTGTGTTGGTCTCTTTCTGCTGTATGTTCACTAATTCTTTTGTGGTCACTTCATTCATTTCCATTTTTCTTGTGAAGTAAATCAATGGCAGGCAAAAAGTGGCATGAAAGCATAGAAGCTTTATCTGTGATAAGCAGTGATGCTTCTCTAGCTAAATGCATCAATATAAGATGGTGATGCATATTTATTCAAAATGCTTAATACAAGTGGGAAAAATTCCAAACATTTGTTAAAAAAGAAAAATACAGGCATAAATATTTCGGAAAAACCACATATGCTTTGAAGAAATTGGGCAGAAATACAAGGTCGTACAATTTAGTTTCCATGTCATAATGTACAGTTTTTCCATCTCTTCTTATTTTTTTATCCTTAGCTGCCAACTGTCAAAGCTGTAGTTGGCCATCATGCTTGGTGGCATCTTGTAGGGCAGCAAAAAAGTACTTTCACTTTACTCAGCAGTGGTCATCCTTCAGCTGTGGTTCATTCTTTGCATCTCTGCCTCCACAGTTCTCCACCAAGATGTTTTTGGTCACCTCTCTTTAGCTTACCTTCAGAGGTTCATAGCATTGCTATTCTTGTGATGGCATTGATGTCTCTTCTGAGGAGCTTTTCCATACTGTCCCAAAAATGCACTTAATAGAAATTTATTACAAATGGTTGGACACTTTAGGAAAATAGGAAGTGTTATATTATAAGTAATAATGTCTAGATCTTACTGTTGTTGTTTGTCACCAGTTTTAGTTGCTGAGTATTCTTTGTCTTTTTTATCAGTACCTATTTCTTCGTTGTTAAATTAGTTGATCATTATGAGCTGTGCATAAGTTTCTTGTGGTAAAAAAAGCACAAGTTAATACTTTTGGGACTTCTTTATAATTGTCTGCTGATTTTCTAATACACAACATAGTTCTACTATGCTGAATAAAAGTGTTTTTTTTTTTGTTTTTAGTAAAAAAAAATTTCTCTCTATGTCTTCATGGTTTTTTTGTGAAGTCTAAGTATAAAAATTTTGTCTTCTATTGAGTTGATTAGAGGTATAATTTTGTGAAGTCTAAATATAAAAATACTGTCTTTCTATTTTGAGTTAGTGACTTAAAAAATTGCTAGAACATGACCTATAAAAAATGCATTTATGACCCCAAAAAAAAAGCCAAAAAAAGCCATTTAACTTAAAGAAAATGACCTAAAACATACAACTTTCCCTTTTAGTTTTCATGTTAACCTAAAATTTGCTTGCATTATTAAAAGGAGAAAATGAACCGCATAAAACATAACTAAAAGAACCTAAAAAAGCTATTTTTATTTAATTTTTTTTTACTATTAGTCTGCCAAACAGAAATTCTTTTGTTTACTAACCAAATAATGACCATGCAACAAAACAAGAAAAAAATTAAAAATACAAATTAATTTCTTTACACTTTCTGTGCCATACTGGGAGTTTAAGTTATTAACCAAAAAAATGCCATGTATGGGGAAAAAAAAAAGAACTTAAAAATGGAATTTAAATTTTCAGTCAAACTGAACATTTTAATTTTGTTAACAAAATAGCTCTTTATTAAAAAGCACAAACTATATACAATTGCAACTGAATATTTTTACAGTTTCTATTGCACACTGAATGTCTTTATTTGACGAGTCCAGAATTACAAAGCATAACAACAACTATGTACAGATTTTCAAATGAGAATGACTTCCTATTGCTTGCCAAGAAAGCTGTCAACAAGATGGCTGTATACCGCTCCACCTATGTCCCAGTCTTGACATATGGATGCGAGTCGTGGGCAATGACTACAACCCACAAAAGCCAGATCCAAACCTCAGAAATGAGGTATCTGAGGAAAGTGGTTGAAGTAACAAGAAGAGACATGGTCCGCAACCAGACGATCCGTCAAGGCCTAAAATCCCATCCGCTGCAGACCCAAATAGAACAGTCCCAACTAAGATGGTTTGGCCATGTCTGCAGAATGGGAGAAGATCGGCTACCATGACAAGCATGGGAAACAAAGAGCCAGGGATCCAAACCTCCAGGACGACCCAGAGTCCGCTGGGAGAACAACATTAGACAATCTTTGAAGGACCGAGGACTAGAATGGAACCAGGCCAGGAAGAAGACAGCTGATAGAATGGTCTGGCGCTCTCTCTTCCAAACCTCTACACCTCACGGTAGAAGGGGAACGACTAAGTAAGTAAGAAAGCTGTCAACGTTGAAAAGCTCCTTTCCACTTCTACTGACACCAGAGGAGCTTATTTTAAAGAAAAAAAAATTGTGTAAGTTGATTCTAAGTCCCATGAAATTTCACCAAGGGAAATATTTACTACTGAACAAAAGTTAAGGGCCGCCACTCAGTTTAGACAAGGTTTATATAATTGATTGGCAAACTGTAAAGACAAGTGAAAATGTCATTAAAACTGAGCTCAGAGAAATGTGTATACATTTCTGTGTGCACTAGGTTAATTTTTTTTTTAAATGTCCAAATACTGGGTCACTTTAACCCGCACGTGAAAAATGCCACTGTTGCTGCAAAAACTCGTGGTTTTTGCAACACGCCCCACTAGTTCAAAAGGTGAAAAAGTGAGTTGAATTTGAATGCATGTGGAAAATGATCATCGGTAAAGAGTGTTCACCGTTGGTAAGCAATAAATCAGTATGACAAGTGGTCGAAATGATCACTGCATTAGCCATGCCACCAAGGAGAAATCTCAGCACTGTAGACCGAGGACGTCCTGAGCAGGGTCGATTTTCCAAATGTCCGGTAGCTTGAAATCTCTCAAGAAGTCTCTGAATGGAAGAGTGGGATACTGCTAAATGCCTTGCAACATGACAAACAGATTGACCATCCTGAATCCATGCCATGGCTCGACCACTTATTCAGACTAAACTGTATAATATTTGCAGTTATCCTCACTTAATCCTTCATCATCTTCTACCCCACTACAGTTTTTTGTTGTTTTTAGGATTTCAAACTTGGTTGTGTAGTTAAATAATCTATACTTTTTTCTTTCCAGCCTCCAAGAAATATTCAAACACAATTCCCATTTATGGATGAAAAATTTAAACTGGAGTGGGATTGTAAAGTGAGTTCATTAATTTTTTTGTTTAGTCTTGTTAATACTGACATAGTAAATCTTCTTACTGCTGATCCATATTTGTTTTTTTGGGGATCAGGTTGTTAAGAAATGTGGAAAAGATACAATTTTTCTAGTGATTCTCAGAAAAATCGCGTATTTTTTTTATATAATGTAATTCTATGTCTTCTGACGTCCTCTTCTGATTCCTCCCCCCCAACCAGATTGAAAGGAATGTCGACAATGACAACTCTGGTCCCGCTGTCAGGGTGAAACAGGAACAAGATAATGAGGTTAAAATTTAATTTCATGTTTTATATATACATTTAATGGAGCTTGATTAAAGTAGATAATATTTGCAAGTTGTCTGTTGCGCATACACCTTTGATCTCAATTTGATGTTGTACATTAGGTTTACTGTCATAATGCAGTGCATGATATCTTGCTATGGCCCATTAATCTTTCTTCATAGACTTCAAGACACGTTGCGGCTGGAGTCAGTTATGAAAAAATAAAACTGGAACTCACTTTATGAGTAATTTATTTGTTAATTATTGAAGTACTTGTTCATTGTAGCACTTGAGAACCATACATTCTTACTGTCATTGAAGATGATGTATTGTATACTTTGTTTGTCATTTTCTAGAATTATACTTTGCGGGCCCTGTTTTATGAATTAGCTTATACAGGATGTTAATATAGTTCCCAAGTGTTTGAATGTTTCTACTTGTTTCAGATTGGTACCATGTATATTTATTTGACATGGTGTCTCATACCAGCAATAACGTATTATCATTATCAGAAGTAAAGAATATATTCAGCCAGACTAAATTAAAAATAATATATACATTTTTTTAATTTTTAAATTTCAACTACAAAGCTCTACAGTTTCTGTATTGTAATTACAAACATTGTGGAATATTATAGTCAAAGCGTGGTAACTGTTGTTTGAACATAAAAAAAAACAGTTTGTTTCAAAGGCAAACATAATCACCACTAAACTACCAAAGCACATTGATATATATATATATATATGTTTTTTTGGTGTTTTTTTTAAACAATTTGTAATTATTGCATGTCTCAGTCATCATGTTGTTTCTGTTGTTAGGCACTGACATGCTAAGAAAATTATAAGGGAAGATAGACATAATGTTATGTGCTCATTTCAGTGAACTCATAATTTTTAAAGTTTTCTCAAAATCCCAATTAAATATGCCTATTTCTGATTTTTATTTTTAAAACTGTGAATGATGCCATAATTCTTTGCTTGTGAAGCTGCTAAGAATGTGAATTAAGGTGTGATATAAAAAAGTAATATTTAATACTGCAATGATATCACTTCTACAAATGAAGCATTCATTATGTGACTTCAGATTTGTGATTATGAACCCACCACATCTCTGAGAGTATGACTGCTTGTTACATGACAGCTACTTGTATGCCACATAAATATTTCATAAACAGATCACAACTGTCACCACATTTTTATGTACCCATATCACTAAATAATTCTCATTTTATTCTATTCCTGCCAGAACCATGATGGTCATAACTACACTGAAGACTGTGATACTCATGATCAGATAGGTGACATCATGGATACAAAAACACCAAGAATTAAGAAAGTAGAACAACCTGTCTTATGTAAAGATGAAGGTAATGAAATGGTCATTGTATAGATGAAATAATGCTTTTTTTATTTATTTATTTTTATTTTTTGTTTAGTATTTTATTGATTTCTGAGAATAAACTCTGCATTCTTAGTAAAAAAACAAACTCTGTAAGATCAAAACATCACCTTAGGATACCATATATTGAGATAACAGTGAAACTACTCATGAACCTTTAGCCAGAGCTGGTATTCCAATTTATTATCATATTAATCGCTTCAGTGATGTAACAAACAATAAACACAAATTAGACATCAATAATAGAAATAAAAATTCACACATTGTGTAATAATGTTTAATCATTAGCCTTTTTAATTATGGTGGTTACAGAAATGATTGTTAGTTACCTTCCTTGGAGTGCTAGGGTAGTTACATATACAAAATAGGCAAGTATTGATTCCAGACGCATTGGAAGAAATAAAGAAAGGGGGAGGGGGCCAAAAGCCATTAAAAAACACAGAAAGCAAAAGCCAGTGGTGCAGATTCTATGCCTATACCTTACAACGTATTTAAGTGCAGGTATCATAATGTAGACGATAATGTCTCTCCGTAGATACAAAAACCGTAAATATGTATTTAATTTATTTTAAAAAATTTTCTTAAAAATGAATAACTATCATTCTCAGCCTGCCGTGTATGTTAATATATATAATGTAAATAACATTAGTTCCATTTTCCATGACCTACTTCCAGCGTTAGAAAATCTACTTCAAAAATAAATAAAATAATAAAATAAGTTTTACGATAGAATGATAGAATCAAAATACAGTAGAACTCCATTTATCCGAACCCCAATTATCCGAACATCCAATTATCCGAACACTTTTTCCAGAAAAAAAAAATATGACGCCACCAGTCACGTTAGACTACAGTTCTGAATCTTTTGATGCGGCAAGCTTCAAATGTGTGCGAACAATTTGTAGACAATGAGATGGGCTAATGGACGGTCGCTTACGTACAGGAAGTCAGTTAGATCATAAAGTCAGTTTTTTTTTTTTTTTTTTTTTTTTTTTTTTGTTGCGTTCGCCCGCTAATACTCGAGGGGAAATCTCAGGTTATCATTTATGTCTAACCTGACATTGATTTTACGTGAGTATCCCTTTATTTCTTGTACAGAGACAAATGTCCCTCGCCATTCAGGCAAATACTCGCCGATTTCGGAGGTACCCATTGCAGCTGGGTCGGCTCAGGAGCCGCCAGTCCCTGGTCGACGACACTCCTTCAAATGTCCTCGCCAGGTCTCGAGTTAATCCAGTCCAAATCCCGGTCGACGAAAAATCCTCAAATGCCGTCGCCCGGGTTTGATCCTGTATCACCCGGTCGCCAGAGCGGTGTTGTAACCACTACGCTAGCGCGGCTCCCTATAATATAAAGTCAGTTAATATCTGGTTTACCAATCCAGTGTACGTGTGCGTTCTAGGCAGAACACTGGCTAAACAGACAGTTCAACTTAAAATAATTGTGTCTGCTACTACAGCAGAATAATTTTGGTGTACACATATTTCTCTGTGCGATCTGGCATTTTCCAGTAGGCCTAAAGCATATAAAAGGAACCGCAATGTTTTGTCAATTGAAACGAAAAGAAAAATTATCAAAAGACTAGGAAAAGGTGAAACTGTGTCTTCATTTGCGAGGATTTTCAATGTTGGGAAAGCTAAAGTCTCTGACATCAAAAGTAACAAGGATAAAATTATGAGTTTTGCATCGAAATTGGATAGTAAAAATGGGTCGAAGAAACATAAAACCATGAGAAATGCGAAAGATTTGAAATTGGAAGAGGCTTTGTATATATGGTTTGTGCAAAGAAGAAGCAAAGGGGAACCTATCTCTGGCTCTCTATTGTGTGAAAAGGCACTTCAGTTCAACAATCAACTTGACGGTCCTCCTGACTTTAAGGCTAGCCAGGGATGGTTAAGAAACTTTAAATCTCGTCATAGCATTCGAGAATTGGAGATTCAAGGGGAATCTTTATCTAGCGATGCAACTGCCGCTGAAAATTTTAAAGAAACATTCTTGGCTTTTTTGGAAGAAGAAGGTTATTTACTCGATGATGTGTATAATGCTGATGAGACTGGCTTATACTAGAAATCATTGCCTCAAAAATCACTTGCATCTCAGCGCGAAGCAGCTGCCCCTGGGTTTAAAAAGTGCAAAGAGAGAGTAACAATTTTGGTAGCCGCGAATGCCAGTGGAAGTCATCGTTTACCGGTGCTAATGATCGGCAAAGCCAAAAAACCACGTTGTTTAAAGAATGTGACATGTCTCCCATTGTGCTACAAAGCACAGAAGAGTGCTTGGATGAATAGTGAAATATTTCTTGATTGGTATACAAATCAGTTCATCCCAAATGTGAAGAGGTTGAAAGAACAAGAAAAGAAAACTGGAAAAGTAATTCTTCTACTGGACAATGCACCATCTCATCCAGAGACGGATACATTGAATGCAGTTGATGCAAATTTTAAAATAATTTTTCTGCATCCCAATGTAACAGCACTGATTCAACCAATAGATCAGGGTGTTATAGCAAAGCTTAAAAAGATGTACAAGAAGGAAGTCCTGCGTCGTTTATTGTTGGCTGAAGATGAAGAAAGTGTGGTGGCGTTTTCCAAAAAGCTTAATCTCAAAGACTGCTGCTATATGTTAGCTGATGCTTGGACCACCCTGTCACAAGATAATCTCAACAAGGCTTGGAATAGATTGCTTGGGAAAAAGGGAGGAAATGAAACTACTGCAGTGGACACAAATGATGATTGTATAAATGAAGTTGTGGAACTGTTTCAAGCAATGCCCGGATTTTCGGACTGTGACAAAGATGATGCACACATGTGGCTAGAAGATGATAATGATTCTGGTTTTCAGTTTTTGAATGACGAAGAAATTTTGTCTTTTGTGCAAGAAGAAAACCAAATACATGAAGTGACCGATGATGAAGACTCCTCAGAAGTACATGATGTACTTGTAGATTATGAAGAAAACCCAAAACGTCGACCAAGTCCTGAAGAGGCCTTTATAGCACTAGAAACAGCGATGGCTTGGTACGAGCAAGAAGATGACAGCTGTCCTACACAGCTTCTGCTGTTGAAGAGAATGCGGGACTTAGCAACCAAAAGCAGACTATCCAGTTTGGTGCAAAAGAGGATTCCTCATTATTTTAAATAGTGGGCTACATCTGTGCAAGTACATGTATACGTAAGTTGCGCCTGGTTTTGAATCTTTTGTAATGTTATTTTAAAAACATTTCTCTTTCTTAACAAAAATAATTAATACAAGTAGTACATGCACTGCAGTGTAATGAAAGAAGTTGGTGATACAGTGATCTAATACAGTGTGGGTATTATTATTACAGTACAAGTAAATATGTTTTATAGTGTATTTTCCTTGTGATTGTTAATTATTTTTAGAAATATGTGTACATGTACTCGATACATTATGTAATCCAATTATCCGAACATTTGATTATCCGAACGATGCTTGGTCCCATGGGGTTCGGATAAATGGAGTTCTACTGTATGGCACATTTCGGAGTTTACTATATCTATATGACTGTGTCTATCTATTTATGAAAATGTCTTTGCATCTGTCTGCCTGATAGGTAGACAGGCAGATGAACAGACAGATAGATAGATATATAGATTGATTGAAGCACAGATGGACAAGTGGGTTGATGAATGGAAAGAAAGATAAATTAATGAGTAGATAATGCATAGATAGAACAATAAGAGGGTGGATGCATGATACTCGTACTTAAATACATCGTATGTTACAAGCAAAAGATTTGCATCATGGGGTTTTCTTTCTCAATGATTATTCAACCTCAAACACTCCCCATCTCTTTCCCCCATTTTTCCAACGCATAAGGAATTGATACTAGCCGACTTTGACAAAAATAAAGTTGTTGATAAGGGGCATCCCTGTCGTACTCCTGTCTTCACCTCGAAAGTTAGGTTGCTCAATCCAACACTGCATGTAAATTTATAATATAGGCTTTTTAAAATGGAAACGGTGCAGATGGGAATTCCATAAGCCCTCAGTATTTTCCATAGGATGTCCCTGTGTTTGCTGTCAAAAGCCTTTTCAAAATCAACAAAGTCAATGTATAGCTGTCTGTGCCATTCTGAACACTGCTCTATAATGTTCCTGAGGGTGAATATATGATCTGCTCATCTTCTGTTCTTTCTGAATCCCGCTTGTTCTTTCCTCAGTTTATGGTCTACTGCTTTTGAAATTCTTTGGATGATTATCCTGCCTATTTTACTGGGAACTGAGAGGAGTGTAATTCCTCTCCAGTTGTTGCAGTCTGCAAGGTCACCCTTCTTGGGCAATTTGACAATTATTCCTTTACTTCACTCCATTGGTGTTGCCTCTGTTTTCCAGACTTGTGCAAATAGTGGTTCTAAAAGTTCTGCTGCTTGTTCAGGGTCTCTCTTGACTAGCTCAGCATTTAAATGGTCATGACCTGGTGCTTTTTCATTCTTTAACTCTTAGTATCCAGCAAGCCCCGTGAAGTGGCGCGGGTTTAGTACCAATTTTACGGCTCGCCAGTTCAAGTGGCGCGCGACGGTAACGTTAGCTAAACTAGCGCGTAAAAACGCGGTTTTAGCTCCCGTATAGTAAGAGTTAACCCTTTGATAGCTGTGATGATTTCTTTCTATTGTTAAATGTTTGTATGTACATCCAGGTCACTTTGAGCCTCGGGAAAATTCAGCTGTGTCTCTGGTGGTTCCTTATGCAGTGTTTCTCTGGTGCTCTGCCCATCTTGTTTCCTGCCCCTGTGCTGTGGTGATGAGATTTCCTTGCGTGTCTCTTACTAACGTTATATTGTTTGCACCTTGTTTTCTGCTGACAGTTTTAGTTATTTTATAAACCGTACTTTGTTCATTACTCAGTGCTGCCTCTTCTGCCTATCTTGCCAAATCATCCAGAAATTTCTTTTTGTTGGCTTGGGTTTAACATTTTACTTCCTTGTCCAGCTGACTGTACTGTTCAATGTATATTTCCTTTTACCTGGGAGACTTTGCTTCTGTTTTCTTTCTTTTCATTTTTTTTCTCATTGCAGTAATGTTTAACATTTCTTGTGTTATCCAATCTTGTCTCTTTCTGTCCTGGAATCCTAAGCATGATTCACTCCTTTCCTTGTATATTGATGAAATGATTCTGAATTTCTGGTCAACATCATCAGTCACTGTACTTTCCTGGCTATTGACACCTTGTGCAGGGGATGTAATCTTACAACATTTGATTAAATCAAGAGGAATTCCATCACCACCAGGGGATTTGCCAGAGGCCAAGCTATCAATGGCCTTGCTGAGTTCTATCAAGTTTGGTTCAACATTCAGCTCCTCCATAATTGGCAGACATTTGACAGCATTAAGGGCTGCATACATAATGGGGTATTGTTTCTGGTGTAAAGCTGAGAGTAGTGCTTGACCTACTTCTCCATCTGTTTACCCGTATCAGTTAGTTTCTTCCCACTGATGATTTTTAGCGGTGCCATCTTACCTTTCTGAGTACCATGGGCTTTCTTTATACTGTCATACATTTGTCTAGTGTTGCCTGGATGCTCTCACTGAGCTGGAGCCAATAATCATTTGCACAATGTTGAGCAGTTTGTTGAACTTTGCTACTTGTAGCTTTCAAATCTGTATGGTTTGAGCACTTGGTGAACATTTGTATTCGATCGCAGCTGTCTTCTTACCAAAGGTGGCAAGCACAGTACTTTGAATGGTGTTCTGCAGGTGCTCCCAGTTCTCTGTAACAGCATCACCATGCTATTGGCAACTGAGCATTTTCTTGATTGTAAAAGGTGCAATCATGAGAGGGTCTGACATTTTGCTGGTATTGATTCATGGTTTCCCTTCATGTCTGGCATCATTTAGCTTTCTTGGTTGGGCTCTGATTTTGCAGCAAACTAAGGAGTGATGTGTATCACAGTCTGCACTAGTGTACGAGCACATGGACAACACAAACTTGAGATGTTGTCTTCTAACAAGAATCAGATCCAGTTGGTGCCAGTGCATGTATCGTGGGTGTCTCCATGACACCTTATGCTGGGGTTTTGTCTGAAAGTAGGTGTTGGTCATGATGGACAGACAACTCCAACAGCCATTTTCCATTTTCATTCATCCTGCCAATACCAAACTTGCCCAGGAATGATGGACATAAAACATTATCAACACCTACTCTAGCATTGAAGTCACTAAAGAGAACAAGTTTTTCTTGCCTAGGTGTGCTTTTGATTACTGCAGCTAGATTCTCATACACCTCGTCTTCACCTTCTGAGGCAGAGTATAGTGTAGGAGCATACATACTAACAAGGGTAATGGAACCTGCACTAGTTTGTAGGTGGAGTGTTATCAGGTGTTCTGATCCATTGTCACCTGTTTCAACGATTTTAGTTTCCAATTTTTTTATCACAAAATCTACTCGGTGTCCTCAAGTTTTATCAAGGTCTTTCCCTTGCCAATAAAATGAATAGTCCTTCTTACTCACAATTCCAGAGCCTGCCAGGTGCATTTCCTGAAGTGCTGCTATATCCACCTGAATTTAAGTTTGTTATTGATAAGGCTGTCTTCCTGATGTCGTGTATGTACTGCGGGTTTTTTAATAGTCCAGTCAACATAGTCCAGACGTTCCAACATCTCAGTCTGATAGTTTGTTTCTTTTTATTACTTCTCTTTTTGTGATTATTGCTTGGTGGGAAAGATTCTGTCCACAGTTTGAGTTTGATCCTAGTCCCCATGCACCCAGTGGGGAAAGCTATCAGTTGTGGGACAACACCCAATTGACTGGGGATTGCCCAGCATGAAGCAGGTAGTAGCTGTCCAGTGAGATCCTAGAACCTCTTCCCCTGTCAGAAGTAACCCCGGGCAACATGCTCTACACCAAGTGGGCAAGAAGCTTATAACTGTTAACACTACTTCCCGTGTTGGACTGGCACTTATAGGGTAATGCTGGGATTGTCCTATCCAGATTGTGAGCTTGGGCACAGTTATATGGAGATCAAGCTGTTGCCCATGCAGCATGTTCCCCCTCTCTAATCAGCTGGTAGATCCAAAGGAACAGCAGTAGCCAATACAGTTTGGTACCAGCCACATCACATTGATACAGCAGAGTATTTAACCTTTGCACTTAAACGTTTTCACATTGAGCAGTTAAAGACTTCTGCCATTAAAAAAAATGATATCGTTTCACCTTTATTTGGAGCTTGTAAGAAATTTTTGTTTTTAAACCTTCTGTGGTTTTTTTATTTTAAAATAACTTTCTTATTTGCAAGACATCCTATCCTTTTGAAATCCTATCATTTTGACCACAAGCCGCTCAGAGCGTCAATCTAATTTTAGTAATAAAACGAATGAAAAATGTACTGAAACACTTTCTAATCAAGTTTGAAATTTTAAGTTGCTACCGGAAAACAAATGACCAAAGCATGGTTGTTGTAGAACACTGGAAAATTGATATTATGTTCATGTTTTTTCAATGTTTTCGGTTAGTTACCAAATCGTGTAAATCTGTTTACCATGGCAACTAGTGATAGGACCAAAAAAATGCTTGTACATCTCGTCTAACGGCTGAGTAGGCTAGAAACTTGTTTCAAATATTGACTGATAGATCTAGCGACGAGGACAAGAGTGAAAACGATGTGCACATTGATTGAAATAAGGATTTTGATAGAGATAGGGCGCAAGCAGTTATAATTGTGAAAATATTGCAAGTCCTCGGCCATCGGAGGGCCGTTAAATAGCGACAACCTCTATTAGAGTTACAAATGGTGCTTATTGTAATAGTATTGTAGTAGTATCTTTAAAATGACGTGTAATTCATAAAAATCTGTAAACAATTATGAAAACTACTGCTTACTTTGTGCAAACACCTACAGGATGAAAATGGGGAAACAATTGAATTCGGCCACAGTGTGTTTTTCAATTCGTTCTTTAATGTGTTAATGATTTACTATCCTCAATTTAAAATTTTGATTAAACTATATGTCTTTTATAGAGCTACACAATTTAAGACATCTAATAACTGATTGCTTAGTTATTTATTTCTACATAAATCCCATATAATTTCAGATGTGCCATACCAAGCCCAGGGCATCAACATCAAGGAAAGATTGTGCAAGAATGATTATACCAGTGTTGTATTGTTGACAAATGACAATTATGATGAGTCTGGAACAACTGGAAGTGATGTAGCTGTGCATCTCATTACTAATCATGACAGATCAGCAGACATTGGTGAGACTCAGAATGATTTTAAGGTCACAATTCAAAATGAAAGTGATTCAAATGACATCAGAAAGAAAAGTTGTGATCTTGATGGGGTTGATATGAGTTTTGAATTTGTAAACAACATGCAGAGTAAGGAAATACAGAACCTTTATGAACATGATGTTTGTGATGTAAAGCTAACACATTGTTCTACTGTGAAAAAACTAAATAGAATACATACAAGAGAGAAGCCTTACAAGTATGATATTTGTGAAGGAGGATTTACACATTCTTCTAGTCTGAAGGAACACAAAAGAATACATACTGGAGAGAAGCCTTACAAGTGTGATGTTTTTGGAGTAGGGTTTACATCTTCTACTCTGAAGAAACACACAGGAATATATACTGGAGAGAAGCCTTACAAGTGTGATCATTGTAGCATAGGGTTTTCACGGTCTTCTAGTCTGAAGAATCACAAAAGAATACATACTGGAGAGAGGCCTTACAAGTGTTATGTTTGTGGAGTAGGGTTTACTGAGTCTTCTCATCTGAAACATCACAAAAGAATACATACTGGAGAGAAGCCTTACAAGTGTAATTTTTGTGGAGTAGGGTTTGCACGGTGTTCTAGTCTGAAGAATCACAAAAGAATACATACTGGAGAGAAGCCTTACAAGTGTGATGTTTGTGGAGTAGGGTTTACACAGTTATCTGGTCTAAAGAGACACAAAAGAATGCATACTGGAGACAGGCCTTACAAGTGTGATGTTTGTCTAGTAGGATTTGCAGAGTTTTCTTATCTGGCAAACCACAAAAGAATACATACTGGAGAAAAGCCTTGCAAGTGTGATGTTTGTGGGGTAGGGTTTACACAGTCTTCTGGTCTGAACAGACACAAAAAAACACATACTGGAGAGAGGCCTTACAAGTGTGATGTTTGTGGAGTAGGGTTTACAGAGTTTTCTTATCTGAAAAACCACAAAAGAATACATACTGGAGAGAAGCCTTGCAAGTGTGATATTTGTGGAGCAATGTTTACATGGTCTTCTAGTCTGAAGAAACACAACAGAATACATACTGGAGAGAGGCCTTACAAGTGTTATGTTTGTGGAGTAGGGTTTACAGCGTCTTCTCATCTGAACAGACACAAAAGAATACATACTGGAGAGAGGCCTTACAAGTGTGATGTTTGTGGAGTAGGGTTTACAGAGTCTTCTCATCTGAAAAGACACAAAATAATACATACAGGAGAGAAGCCTTACTAGCGTAATGTTTGTGGAGTATGGTTTACAGTCTTTTATAATAAAAAAAAACCCACAAAAAAAATACAAAAAAAAAACATACATGAGAGAAGCAGTACAAGTGTGACATTTGTTGTATGAGGTTTGATTGGTGTACTTATATGAAAAGACACTATCAACTACATTCACATGATAACGTTTTCTAGTGTGATATTTGTGGTTTAAGGTGTACACAGGTTGCTAATGTAAAATTACATAGTAAAGTGCATACTGGAGAGCAGCATTTCAACTGTGATGTTTGTAGTATTAGTGTTTACTGCTTGTGCTTGTCTCAGAATACACTAAAAAATACATTCAGGAGAGAAGCCTACCAAATGAGTTGATTACGATTTAAGGTGTTAACAGATGTCGTAGTTTGAGAACACACACAAGAATACACTTCACACATTAACTACTGCAAGCCGCTGCCAGTGGCACATGAGAGAAACACATTTGGACTGCAAACGGCCCGCAGCGGCTTTCTAAGTTTAGTAAGAACACGAATGAAATATGTGCTGAAACACTTTCCAATCTGGTTTGAGATTTTAATTGACCACCAGAAGACAACATCCATAAGCGTGGGTAAATTTGTGCCACTGAAAATTGATATTATATTCATATTTTTCAAAGTTTCAGGTTAGTTACCAAACCGCAAAACTATTTACCATGGCAGTGAGTGATAGCACCACAAAAAATGTACGTACACTTCATCTAACTGCTGAACAGGCTAGAAACTTGTTTCAGCAATTGATTGATTCATCTAGCGATGAAGAGATCAGTGAAAACAATGTGAACATTGATTCAAATACCACGTCTGCAGAATGGGAGAAGATCGGCTTTCATGACAAGCATGGGAAACAAAGAGCCAGGGATCCAAACCCCCACGATGACCCGGAGTCTGCTGGGAGGACAACATTAGACAATTTTTGAAGGACCGAGGACTAGAATGGAACCAGGCCAGGAGGAAGACAGCCGATAGGATAGTCTGGCGCTCTCTCTTCCAAACCTCTACACCTCATGGTAGAAGGGGAACGACTAAGTAAGTAAGATTCAAATAGTGATTTTTCTGGCAGTGATATCAGTGGTAGTGACAATTCAAGTAGTGATGATAGCGAAGATATTAGAAGTCTGGACCATTGGTGGGTCGTAAAAGAACAAAAACCTTGATTAGAGTTACCAATAGTGCAGGAAATACTGTAGGACTAACTAAAGAAAGAGAGCAATAGAAGCAAGTGACATAGGGTGAAACAACGAATAGTTTTTATTTTGTTCCAACTCGTGAACCAGGTTTGCAAGCAAATCTTGATGCAACTTCCTCTGTGCTTGAATGCTGGCTTACATTACTGACACCAGATGTTTTACATTCTTTGGTCATAGTAATAAATGAAAATGCTGACATAAAGAATTCAAAACCCCTATCTTCAAAAAGATCTTCATCTGCTGCTTGGAAACCTGTCACTGACTATGAGCTTTTGAAATTTGTCGCAGTAACAACTGTGATGGGTTTAGATAAAAAGTCATTGGTAAAAGATTATTGGGCACAGACATGACATAATTATACTCCCTGGTATGGCAATATGTTTTCAAGATCAAGGTTTGAAATAATTGACCATACAATGATGCATGTTGGAGATGCTGATTCAGAAGGGAAGGACAAAATTGAGCCTGTTTTTAAATTTGCTCGTTGCGAAGTTCCAGGATGCATTTTATCCATTTCAGAATTTAGCCATTGATGAAATGATTATTGGGTATAATGGACGCTGGAAACACAAGCGATACAATGCAACAAAGCCAAGCAAGTATCACATTAAGACCTTTGAATTGTGTGATTCTGCCACAGGGCATGTCTATTCTGTATTGACATACTTTGGGAAAAATACATCAGATATTCTTGCTAATGACACTACAACAAGTCAGGCGGTGAAGGTATTTGATTTCATGCTACAAGGAATTGGGATGGGCCACCATGTATTTGCTGACAGATACTACACTGTGGATACAGTGATAACCTATCTGTTGAGTAGGGGCATTCATTATACTGGCACAGTCAACATCAACAGAAAAAACTTTTCCCTTCAACTGAAGACACTCTCCCTCCAGCACCAAGATGCCAGGTGGTACAAAAATGGTGATGGATCTCAGATATGTGTTGCTTGGTGAGACAAAAATGCAAAGAAACCAAGTATTGTTGTGTCCACTGAAACATCAGTTGAGATGGTACAAGTCACAACTCGACGTCACAACTTAGTCGAAAAACCCAAACCAGTACACTGGTACAATTTTTGAGTGAATGGATGTGACCACAATGATCAAATGCTAGCGTGCTGTGGCAATTTCCAAAGACAAACTAGAAAATGGTGGAAGAAAAATTTCTACTGGATTATAGAGATGTCCCAGGTAAATGCCCATATATTATACACTCTGAGTCATGCTGATGAGGAGTCAGTGGCATTGACAATTTTTCAAAGACACACTGATTGATCCATAACTCCACCTGATCTAGTAGCCATCAGTGGCAACAAGAAAGGTAGGAAATTTTTAGGAAACAAAGTTAAAAGATTTGAGGGTGCAAAGCACATTGTATAGTGTGCCAAATGAGCCCGAACAAATTTTTATTGCATCGGTTGCCCCGAAAAGCCCCATCCAAAGAGCTGTTTTAAGCTGTACCATACAGATGGTCCTTCAGCTGTAACTCACTAAAGACATTGACCTACTGTAAATAAGTTATAGATGATGTGTTTTCTCAAAGCTGCTAGTTATTCAAAATTTCTGAGATTTTTTGGAAGTGGTGAAGGTGTGACAATGTAAGTCATTAATAGTGCATACATTAGCTAGTGTGTGTGTTCTTGGGCTTGTTTTTCTTGTCATTGGATATACTACATGACAGTCACCAAGAAAAACAACATTAACTGCCTTAGGAACAAGCAAGTTGCAGGTGTTGATAGTTTTAAAAGAATGTTACATGCTTTTTTTTCCCTTTCAATCATTTTATATTATTGATAATATCTACCATACTAAATAAGTATATATTTTTCAGCTTGATGCACTAGTACCTTCATCTGTCTTCAAAATTGCATAGAATTCATAAAAATCTGTTTAAAATTTAAAAAATCTACAGCTTAATTTCTCCAAACACCTATAGGACAAAAATGGGGGAAAATTTTCAGACATTGTTTTTGGAAGTGGCATTGGTGTGATAATGTAAGGTACCAATAGTGTCAATATTTGTCAGTGTGTGTGTTCTTGGGCTCCGTTCGTTTGTTATTTTGTCTGCTATGTTGCTGTTATACCCTGTTCAACCTGAAAGTTGGTTATAATTGGGGTATATTGTGCGTTTAGTTTCTTCGGTGCTAGCCGGTTGTTAGTCCTGAAAAAGACTGGTCCTGAAAAGGACCGCAAGCTGACTGTCTGGATACCTCTCCGTTGCTTGTCTGTTTATGGTGTCGTGGCGTGTTCATGGTGTTCATATCCTGTCTCCCTATCTGGCTTGTATGGTTTTGTGTGTTTTTACGCTCCTCGTGTCTGTTTCTTTTGTCTTTCTGCTCTCCTGTACCTGAG
The DNA here is from genome assembly GCA_024509875.1 of Oreohelix idahoensis. Lineage (NCBI taxonomy): Eukaryota > Metazoa > Mollusca > Gastropoda > Stylommatophora > Oreohelicidae > Oreohelix > Oreohelix idahoensis. The sequence goes on along the minus strand of JAMPIV010017668.1, from coordinate 739,214 downwards.
AAAGTGCTTTTTCTATGATTGCAGGTAGTAGTCTATTTAGTGTTTCTTCTATGACTTCTTCGTCTGTTTGGTTGTTCGTATTTGTTTCCCGTGTGTTGGATGTCATTTCCTCGATGGCTCTTCGCTCTGTTTCGATTCTCTTGAGGATTTCTGAGTTTTCTTCCTTCAGTTCTGTCAGCCTCTTTACATCTGCTTCTATCTGCTGCTGAATGCTTTTCATGTCTTTCATCATTTCTCTGATGTTCTGCAGATCTATTACGTCTTCACCGCTGTCTTTGTCGTCTTCGGGAGCCTGCTTGTTTCTGTTTTTGACCTTTAGTTTCATTTTCATTTCTTTGGCTTCGGCGTTCAGCCCAATGTTATTGTTATAGAAAAAAGATCTGTGGTTCTACATCGATCAGATCTGGATTTATTATTCCAGGCATTGACATTGTGTTTTGTTCTTCTAATAATGAAGTATGTTTTTGACCTGAAGAAAAAAAAAATTTTTTTCCTCAGGAGTTAATGGAATTAGCAAATCAAATACAGGTCAGCAACCCTTTATCCTTTTTTTTTTTTTCAGATTTAAGAATGTGTGCATGGTGCTTGAGGTTTTAAACTTTTTACAGGATGTGGTAACTGATCTCATGTCCAACTCTCTATAGTGCATTTTTATGACATATATCACAAAATGACTGTATTATTCATGTTAGTGTGTTCTACGAGTCTTTTTTTCCATATTGAAACTTTCTAGCCCGTATTTTCTAACATATTTGAACGAATGACTGAGGTTTCATGTTATTTTGTCTGATCTACCATGGGTAGAGACAGCATTAACAACCCCAGGTGGGAGCAGGCAGATAAATCGACCTTACAGATGTTTAACTCTTAGTATACGAGCTAATTTCATGACTACCGTTACAGATTTTGCAATAAATAATTTATTTATAAAGATAACATAAGTGTTATATATCAAAATGTGAAGAAATGAAACCCCTATATCATGCACGTAACTAAATTGTTCAGTGGTTTTAAACATGCATTCAGCTATAAATTTTCGCTATTGACAGGGATCGATCATCGGACTCTCTAAAAGGCCGCTCGTATACTAAGAGTTAAACAGACTTAGATGCTAATTTATGTCACATGCCAAGCTGGACTCCCATACTTCCCTTACTGACAATCAGAAGACAAACACAAATTTGCCAGTTGGAAAGTTACATAACCTGCCAGGGGATGGACACTTATGTGTGTCAATATTTATAATAACAAATTAAATGGAAGGTTTGTAATGAAATACAGACACGATTCATCTAAAAGTGGAAGTCTGCTTCTTCTTTGATCCTTAACCTCAGACTGTCAGAGCAGTCAGTGGCCATCAAGCCTGGTGGTATCTTGTAGGGCAACAACAGACTGTTTCCAATTTGTTCATTCGGCGACCATCCTTCATACAGTGACCCACCTCTGGTTCATTCGTTGCATCTTGGCCTCCACAGATCTCCGCCAAGTTTGTTTTGGTTGGCCTCTCTTTTGCTTTCCTTTTGGGGTCCATAGCATAGTTGTTCTTGTAGTGGCATCAGGGTCCCTTCTGAAGACAGGGCCACCCAACTCCAGCATCTGCCAACTATGATGGTGTGCATGTACTCTTGTTTACTCTTCTTCTTCTTCTTTCATTCGCTTGAAATATATATTGTCTATATATGCAATAGCCGCGGTAGCATAGTGGTTAGTGCACTGACTTCCTAGCGCAGTGGTCTATGGTTCGATCCCCAGATGAGGCGGAAATTTTTAGGCCACAAACGGCTCCTGGGTCGACCCAGCCCCAAATGGGTACCAGAGCTACTCTGGGAAGGTTAAGGCGGCCGGCGTGATGCCGACCACATCACCCCTAGTGTGCCGACGGTCAAGATAATATGGGCCTAACACCATATTCCCAATATGCCTCAATGGGCGTGTAAAGGGTTCCTTTACCTTTTTTTTTTTTTTTTTTATATATGCAATGTTGTTTCTTGTATAAACTTCACTGTGTTTTGTAGTTCATACAGAGGTCTGTATAGTTTTGCTTCCAGTGTTGTTTCTCTGGGCCAGTGGGTTTGCCTCAATATATCATATTCGGGACAATCTTGAAGTATGTGCTCTGCAGTCTGGGGTGCCTGTCCACATGTACACATGGCTGAATTGCCAATCTTAAATTGTGTAAACATGTGACTGCAGAGTCAGTTGTGTCCTGTTCTGAGGCGCAGAATGACAATTTGTTCTGATCTGTTTATAGCTTGGTAGTCGTCCTGTGTTGGTGTTGGTAGCTTTCTGATTGATTTGATCATCTTTTTCTTCTTATGGTACGTAACTGGTACATCCAGTTGCTTGTCTGCAGCATCTTCTTTAGCCAGTCGGTCTGCTCTCTCGTTTCCTGGTATTCCACAATGAGACTGTATCCACTGTATGGCGACCTTGCACAGTTCAGACAGTAGGGCTTGTATACCGGGTAATTTTCTGGACTGAAGTGCCCTGAGTGCTTATCTTGCATCTGTCAGGAATACCACAGGCTGTGGACCAACCTTGATTACCTGGACTTCTGCATCATAGTTGTTACAGAATTTCCCTGTTGGTACTCTAACCGTATCCATAGTGTTGTTTGGGTATTCTATGTACACTCCTGCTCCTCCATTCTTTACTGCATTTTGTGCTGACCCATCCGTGTATTTTTGGACCCAGAGGTCCTGTGGGTATTCATCGTCCAGGAAACTGAGAGTGACTGTCCTACGTTGCACTGTTTTGTTCATCCTTGTCGAGTATTCCTTTCACTTTTGTCTGGATGTATACTGGTAGTCCAGGCTCCTCTCTCCAAGGGGTTTGTTCTGGCACAGACTTTAGGGGCTATCAACTTCAGGCAAGTCTAAAGTTTGTCTATGAAGTTGTTTGGCCGGGTGGATAAAACTGCTTCTTTTCAATCGCCACATTGCTAGGTTTTGGAATCTGTCCTTCATTGGATGGCTTGACATACACAGGTACTTTTCTGCCTGTGTTAGCACTTTCGTGTCTCTGCAGAACGCAGTGCTTGTATCCTCTCCATTTTCTCCATCTCCACTAAAGGCGATGATTTCATTGCCCCCGTGATGACCCTAAGCGCCCTGTTTTGCACCTTATCTAGCTCTTGTAATGTGGTGTTTGATGCTGGACACCACGCAGCTGACCCATGTTCCTGGTGTGGTCGTATACCCTGCTGGTAAACTTTACTAAGTATTTTCCCGCTGGCTTTCCATGTGGTTCCACTTAGTTTTCTTTGGATGGCTAACTTTCTCCTGGCATTTGTTGCTGCCTTGTTGATGTATTGCTTCCATGTCAGTCTATCATCGAATGTAACTCTGAGATAGGTGGGTTGTTTATCTTCCCTTAGGAGCTCTCCATTTATCTTGATGACACCAGCTTGTTATTTTGGAGAGAGGGAGAAGAGCGTAGTGCTGCACTTATCTGTGTTGATGCTGACACACCATCTATTTGCCCATGAGGTTAAGGCATCTATAGTTCTTTGTAGCAACTTGGTGGCCACTGTTGCATGCTCATCTGTGCACCATATTACTAGGTCATCAGCATACATTGCCACTTTCATTCCATGTGGTTGTTCAGCAACCAGGTCGTTTATGGAGACTAAGAAGAGTATGGGGGACAGAACCCAAGGGATGCCATGACGCAGTAGAATTTTCTTACTTTTGGGGCCATCTAGTTGTACTTGGGTTCTTCTGTTATGCAAGTATGCCCATTTGTACATCCTACCATTCACTGCAATTTCTCAATTTCTTCAAAAGCCCTTCTTTCCAAACTTTGTCAAATGCTTTCCTTAGATCTATCCATGCTGCTAGTGCCAGTTTTTTTTAATCTTGGAACGCATCATCAATCTCTAGGGAAAGTTAAGTTGCCTGATCTTCGGTAGAGTAACACTGCCTAAAGCCTGCCTGCTGTGGTACACAAAGGTTTTTGCTTTCAAGGCACCACTGCAGCCTGAGGTTGATGATTCGTTCCATTGTTTTGCAGAGACAGCTTGTAAGGCTGATTGGTCTGTAGCTGGAGGCCGTGGAACTGTCTTTCCATGATTTTGGAAATGGTATCATGATTGCACTTCTCCAGTTCTGTGGAACTCTGCGCAAGTTCCAACAGATATTGAAGATCTGCAGCACCTTTGTTTTTGCTGTGGTTCCCAAGTTCTTAATCATTTCATTGGATACTCCATCAACTCCTGGTGACTTTCTCATTTTCAATTTTGATATTGCAAGCTCCAGTTCTGTGAATGTGATTAGCGCCTCCATAACTTCAAGTATTGTTCCATCTTGTCCTGCGTATTGTTGTTTCTCACAAATCTCCTGTTGCTCCTCTGGGCTAACTTCAATGTTGTTGTCTTTATGTGGTAGATTATGGTGATACATTTCTATATCTATTTTCATTTTCCTCATTTCTCTTTTACTCGACTTTTCACCTACATATATTTTGCTGTTAACTTTTACTTTCCCACACACACAGCTATCTGTTTCCCATTTCTTCTAATTTAGTATGCGCAGTTTAGGGCTGTGCGCTAATCTCTTTGATGTTGAGAGTACGAGTAGACCGGATTAGCATAAGCGAGTCAGTTTCATGTTAATTGTAAATACCAGAGATCGAGTAAATCGATGTAACAGTGATCAGTAGAGATAAGTCAGGAACGAACGGGCAGACAAGTGTCTATGACCTTTTCCTAATTCGTGCGTGGATAGTTAATTAATACACAGTGTTAACAAGTAGATCAAAGACATTTATTGCTGTGAATGGCCATATGAAGCAGAACGTGTAAAACGCAGACTGTAAGTTTTATTGCCGATGTCTGATCAGAATGAGAGAATGGCTTTGAACTACATATGATCTGAGATCAGAACGTAGAATCCTCGGAAGGTGTAAAGTCTGGGCTTACGTCTCAAGTGTGAGAAATTCATTTGATTCGCAGAAACGAGTTAGGGAATATGTAGATTTTCCTGAAAGGTGCTACTCTGGCAAACGAGTCTGTTCGGTTTAGAGACGTAACATCCCCTTTGATTTCAGAGAGATATATACTCTAGACTTTCTACTGAAATTCATCCAGTACTGCCACCAGCTTTAGAGAGACTGCTAGCGCGAGTCCTAGAATCACTTGTAATAGAGTAGAGTCGTAGTTTCTCGTGGAGATAGATCTTAGAAGTTGTGTGAAGGTAATATATATATATCGAGTAGTGTTGAGTGATCTAAGTGGTGAATCGCCTATTTCATTTCACTAGTTAATTTCTGTGTAGAGTGATAAGTGATAGTTCAGTTTAATTCTCTAAAGTTTTACTGTGTTACAGTGGATAGCAGAATAAATTATAATTTCTAGCTAAAACCTCATTCAGCTATAAATAAATTTAATTAAATTGCTAGTAACCAGCAAGAGAATAGTTTAACTAACTAAGTAAATGCACTGATGCCTCATGTGTATTGACGAAATATATTTACATGTATTTCTAATTCATGATGATTGATTTTTTTTAAATGACTAGAATTTATTTCATGGAAGTTTTAACGATGAGACTAGCTCTAAGCTTGTGGTTTCTAATTTAAGTTTAATGGCCAAAGTGAATATATATTTGTAACTGTCTTTTTCTCTTATTGAGGTGATCACTGGCACAAGACAGCATACATGTTGTTAGGTGTGTAGTACTAGCGTATGATGAACTGAGTGTGGGTGCGAATGGAGGCGCGAATGTGTTTAGGCTCGTATCTGTTGTGTAATGCAACCCATACACTCACATGCAGTAGTCAAGGATGCTTGAACACTGCTGGCACATTTCAAAACATTTATTGACGATAACACACATAGCATCAACAGGAAACAGTCAGTGTAAACAAGGTCATGCTGACCGGAAATCGTTAGGTATACATCAGGCATTCAAAAGGCTGGTAAACATTCCAATATTCGTACATGGTCAATAATAATGTTCTTCGATGACAGTTCGTAATGCCGCTTTGGTATCTCTGACTAAACGTGTCAGATACCTTAATCACTTTGACATACAGGTACAACTTGGCATTCCCCACCAATTGCACATTATCAGGCTGTAATATATTAGCCTTAACACAGGCCTCGTTATGACGTCATCTGTGTACTTCTTCTAAGCAGGTTAACATCAACCCTGCAGTAATGCTTATGTAGATATAAATACCGCTAATCTGCGGTTCCCACAATATAACTTCGTCACTGGACTTCTGGATAATATAAAGACTAATAGTCTTGGATGGCTACCTTGAGCACAAAAATATAAGTTCTGAAATGTAGGACCGGTGAGCTGTAGTTCACAGACTAGGTAATCTTCTAACATGTTCTGCCACCGAAAGCGTAATAATGGAAAAAGTCGGTATTACCTGGAACCGAATCCTCAGAACATAATAAGGAACTCTGTCGTCATTCCGACGCACAGAGAATCACTGGGGAGAACTGCCAACGCAGTCACTTCGAAGATTTTCCCCGAAAACACAATGGACATCATGTCCCTCACAAGCCAGCTTACATCCCGGCCTGACGGAAGTAACTTAACTTGGCGCTCAAATCTGCACATGGGCATAAGCCCCGAACTGTTTACCTTTGACCCTGTCTTCATACAGGTCAAACGCACTGAAAGAACCAAAAGGGAAGATAACCCCAAATCAACCTGACATCGCAAAGTAAAGACATAATTATCCACCTTTGACTAGAGTGAAAATATGACAAATAACTTGACATATGAAACTCCGTCGAAAATGACAGCAACATATTACTACACCCCCCCTGTAAAAAAAATGACACATTTTTTTAAAAAATATATCTATGAGCAAGACAGCACAAGCATCACTTTTGCGCTCATGAAAGAATGAACCTAATATCAGGTACAATGGACTCACAAATAAAGCGTCTGAAGAGGATACAAATCATCTCCCAACATAAGAGAAAATATTTCTCAAAGCAAAACAAATTCAGGAGGTATCATTAATGAACCTGAGTTGCTGGCAATACCAAGACACATATCAAACATTATTAAATACTATAATTATAGCAATATACAAATATTATGAATTACAATGCTATATTAGCAACATATCACTAATGGATGGACAAAATCAAATTTATTAAATTCTTTATACATCATCCAAATAGTAAAACATTTGTATTACAATATATTAAGATATCAAGGACAGACCTAAGTCTGAAAGTTTATCAGGAAAAACTAGGACACAAGATTTAATTGGAATCATGTGGGCATGTAGACAATATGTCCGCCATCACATTATCCGAACCACGGATAGCTCGCACCGTGAAATGGAAAGGTTGAAGAGCAATAGCATAACGAGTAGATCTCGAGCTCTTCAAATCCTTACTTTGCATAGCCGTAAGAGCTTTTTGGTCAGTTTCCATAAAGAAATGCGCGCCCAGAAGGAACTTTTGTAGCTTAAGAATGGACCAAACCATAGCCAACCATTCATGGTCTAAAACCGAGTAATTCCTTTCTGCCGCATTCAGCTTCCTAGAGATATACATTACAGGATGCAGAGTTCCTGAATACTCCTGCATTAGTGCTGCTCCAATCCCAGTGGAAGAGGCATCACTACGAAGAACAAAAGTCTTATCAATCGTTGGTAGTCTTAAGATAGGATGAGATGAGAACAAATTCTTAACCTGATCCAATGAAGATTGGCATTCTTGGGACCAACGCACCATATTAGGAGAACCTTTTTTCAATAACGTTGAAAGTGGTGCCATAATGGAGGACAGATTCTCAATGAATCTTCCATAGAATTGTATCAATCCCAAGAGACTACGCACTTGCTTTTTTGTCTTCGGAACCGAGATATTTAATATCTTCGAAATGTTTTGGTCCTCTGTCTTCAACAGACCATGACCAACCCGATGACCTAGGAAAGAAATTTCACTAAACCCAACAAAAGCTTTAGAGGGTTTTGCAGTCAAACCATGCTCATGTAGAGTAGATAGCAATTCCTTTAGACCCAAATAGTGTTCTTCCCAAGTATCGCTGAAAAGACAGATGTCGTCTAAATATGCGATGACATCTGCACGATCTGATAGAATTCGTCGCATCATGCGCACGAAAGTCGCTGGGGCGTTCATAAGCCTGAAAGGCATCAAATTCCATTGAAACAGACCCCTAGGTGTTGAAAAAGCAGTGAGAGGTTTGGCGTGTTCCGTCAAAGGGACTTGCCAATAACCTTTTGACAAGTCTAGTTTAGTAAAGAATCTAGCTTTAGAAAGTCTAATAAGTAGATCATCTAATAAAGGCATAGGTTCAGCATCGAACTTCGTAACTTGATTTAATTTGCGATAGTCAACGCAAAGACGTATGTTATTGTCTTTCTTTCGAACAATAACAATCGACGAAGAATAAGCTGAAGTGGATGGTTCAATTATTTGCAGTTGAATCATTTCATCCAATTCTTTCTCGACTTGTGCTTGAAAATGAATAGGTATAGGGTATGGTCTTACTCTGATCGGATTACGATCAGTAAGTATGATGTCATGTTCAATGACACGTGTGTGTCCAGGAATGTCGGTAAGGACATCCTGAAATGATTGTAGCGTAGAAGATACTTGACGCTGTTCCTCAAGAGACAAATTCGAAGAGATGGTAACGTTTTTCCATGATTCCGTAGAATTAAGTGGAATCGCAGGAAGAGGTAAGTTAACGTCAGAAAAAATAGTTTCCTCATCCTGTATAACGGACAGGGATGAGATGACCATGTTGGACTGGAGAGTCGTCCGTCACCTGGAAAATAGGCTGCAAATAGTCTGGTCGTTCAATAAACTCTGTAAGCATATTTATATGAAAGGTTTTATGCTTTCCATCCACATCGACGATATAGTCTACATCGGAAATTTTGGAGACTATAGTGTATGGACCTTTCCATGAAATGAGAAGTCTGTTCTCTCTTGAGGGAAGTAAGACAAACGCTTTGTCTCCAGGACAAAGTTGACATAGGCGCCTTTTCTTGTTAGCAAATCGCCTAGCTTTTTCTTTCGCAAATTCGGAAGATGAAGTTGCTAATCTGCACGATTCGATAATTTTTTCCCTAAGAGCAATGACATATTCATATGACGATTGTGTATCATCGTCAATATTATCGGAAGTTATCAAATCGTGTAATAAGGACATCGGACTGCACGGTTGTGCACCAAAGACAAGTTCGAAAGGAGAAAACCCTGTATGCTCGTTGGGAACCTCTCTATAGGCAAAGAGAGCTGCAGGTAGGACCCTGTCCCAATCATCAGGATGATCTTTCGTTATCTTGCCCAGTAGGTTCTTTAGTGTCCTATTAAGACGTTCAACCAATCCATTGGACATTGGACGATAAATACTACTGAGAGACCTTTTAATGTCTAGCGTAGCCATTACCTGAGACATAGTGTCCGAAATTAATTGAGTGCCGTGGTCTGACAATATTTCTCCGGGGAATCCCAGACGAGAAAATATGAGCCAAAGAGCGTCAGCAATATCGACAGTTAATATGCTCTTCAGAGGAATAGCCTCTGGCCAGAGCGTGCACATGTCAACGCAAGTGAGGATAAATTGGTGTCCTCTGGCTGACTTAATCTTAAACGGGCCAATAATGTCTATAGCCATTTTCTGAAACGGCCGAATAGGAATATCTGCAGCCTGAATAGGTGCAGCATGTCTTGGACCTCTAGACTTGACCTCTTGACAAATTTTGCAAGATCGGCAATAAATTTGTATGTCTTTATTAACAAATTGCCAAAAGAAAGACACAAGGACTCTAGTTTTAGTTCTGGAAAAACCCATGTGTCCAGCACACTGAGAATCGTGTGCATGTTGAAGAATTAAGGCTCTCATTCACTTAGGCGAATGCATAGACTTGTCCGAGTGTTGTACCATTCGTACCAATATACCATTCCTCATAGTGATATACGATTTGTGATTCGTATTCTGATTAGGATCCCCTTTCTTTGCGAGAAGGAAGAATTTCTTCAAAGAAGGATCCTCTTCTTGACGCTTAACAAACGAGTCATGGGAAATCACCAAGTGCTCGTCTTGGCTATCAACTCCATTACTATCATCAGATGAAGTTGGGGGATTAAGAGCTTGGGCTCTTGTCACCACTGCATTGACCGTTTGAATGTTTTCTTCTTCCCAACTAGAAATTTGTTGCGGGGTGCAATCCTTAACCCCATGAATACGACCGATTATAAGATCCGCAATAGGATTAGGAAGAAGACATGCATGGACATCTCCTGTGAAGAAGGGAGTGTCAATCCTAATAATAGCAGTAGGATAACTTTCCATAGTACCACCAAATGTAACACATTTGATCGCTTTTCCAGTGGCACAGCAAGGATCTATCAGAGACTGCCTAACCCCGACGGTAGTACATCCCGAATCGAAGAGCACTGAGACTATACTATCATTTATTAGACCTTTATGCAAGATGAGAGATCCTTTCCCATCATGCGCAACTGTAGCAGGTAGAGCAGGAAGAGGGTGAAAGCTTTTCTTTTGTTATATCTAGGTCTACCGTGATTATCATTTCCCCTGTAATTGTTATCATATTGTCTATTGTAATTATCATTCCGGTTTGAATCCCGGTTTGTATATTCACCATCGTCATATTCTTGACGTCGAGAATGGTTATCCCGAGAAGAAAAGCTCGGATAGTTTTTATTGTGATAACCTTTGCGACAGTGTCTAAAATTATTACCACCAAAATTACGAGAACTACCATCTCGTCTCCAGTTCTTAGAAGAAGAACCTTCATATGTTGGATTACTCTGCTTGTGAGTGTAATTTTGATTACTTTTCCTATTCCAGTTTTGTTGAGCACCCTGAAATTTCTTATAGAAATTAGAGCCATATGGTGCTGCCAAAGCAACTGGCAACCCTTCTTTCACTTTAGAATTGCTAACTGTAGCATGGGGATGCGCGGTGGCGTACTGGCAACAGTATTCCTCCATGTCTTTTAAGTTTTTGGGTTTACGCTCATGAAGAAATGCAAGGAAAGAATCATTAACAGATGACAAAACCTTATCTCGAAGTAATAAGTCCATTAGGCCTTCATATGTTTTCTCAGTCTGAGACAACTCAACCCATCGTGTAAATGTACGACGTATTTTTGTAACAAACTCAGAGAAATCTACTCCATTTTCTGGCAACATTGTCCTAAAACGAAGACGATAATCTTCTTTTAGTTGATATTTTTTTAGCAATGCTGCTCTGACAACATCATAATTAGTCCTGTCATGTTCGTCTATTGTCATAAGAGTAGTCACTGTGTCATCTGTAAAAAATTCCATCAGTTCGACATATTTTTCTTTTTTTACCTTATGCGAATCGCATAAAAATTGGAATCTATCTAGATAATCCGCTACGTCATCCTTTAAAGGATTGAAATGAGGTAATTTAATCCTACTAACAAACTCCTTTGTCGTACTCAAAGTTGTTTGCTGAGCACCCGTACTCGCCACTTTCAATTTCTCTAACTCCAAAGTTGCGAGTCTTTCCTCAAGTTCCATTTTCTGTTTTCTTTCCTCATGTTCCATTTTTCTATTTTCAGCCTCCGCAGCAGCTTGAAGTTTTCTCTCCTCCATTTCCATCTGGAATTTTCTTTCATCAGCTTGAGCTTTTCTCTCCTCAGCAGCAGCTTTTCTCTCCTCAGCCTCTCTTTGATACCTTTTTTCTTCAAGTTCTAATCTTCTATTCTCAGCTTCTAGCTTCTTTAGTTCAGCTTCTGCTTTCAATTTAATTTCCTCTTTTTGTTTCTTTTCTTCTGACTTTAATGCCATGGCGAATTGAGCAGTTGAATATTCTTCCAATTCTTTACCAGATTTACCAAGGGTTAACCCTTGCTGGATGAAGAAATCCAAATTAGACATTCTGTCTAATGAGATCAGAAACCTGAAAAATTAAATAAATTACCTTATCCAACTTCAATGGGAGACAAGTCTGTAATATTAGACTTGTATACTCACTTCACTTTATTTCACTCTCTTAGTCTTAGTCAAAGACCTTGTATGGTTATCTTGTTTATAATATAACAAATAATCACTTAAGTACCTGTGGAAAATAATACCTTTATATCCCACTCGCTGTGGGCACAAGTCTTTTTTATAAAGAACTTTCATATGTATTCCACCTTGTCTCAATCTTTGGACAACAAGTCTCTAACAAAGAACTTGTATAAATATCTTATATAATAATACTCCATCAACAATCTCTATATGAAGAGTGTACCATATTAATAATAATACTAATACATGACCAAGTATATGTATGTAGACTGTGTATGACAATAATGTAGTACAATCATAAATACAAAGACAAAGATACAGAACAATGACCGAAAACGTTCGCGGAAGTCAAACAATAAAGCAAAAAGTAAAGAAAATGTTACACAAATGTGTAATGATGACCGTGAAAAGTAAACAAGACAAATGGCAACACTGTTATAAACAAAAAGGTGTAAAGAAATAAGCAAAAGAAAAGAGAGACCTACAGATACAAACAAATGAAATCAAAACTGAAAAACAGAAAAAAATATTACAAAAACAACGATAAGTACAGTTACATCACAGCTAACACCAATAGCAACAAATTGTCGCTAGCAAATTTTCAATTAAGAAAATTGCGCCTACAGAACGCTATTATAAGACCACTATATCTTATAGACCGTGGTATCTCTTATAATAGACACCGCCCAACCTTAAACCCGCAAAAGAACACAAGAAAAATACACAACAACAGTAGAAGTAACATAAATATATATAGCAATCAATTCAATGTGTTGCAGAACAAGTTCAGTCACAGCTGAAACTAAAGTAAATGTCTTGCTCCTTGCGAACACAGAAACAAAATGTCAAGCGCGCACTGAATGTCAGATCCACTGTAGCATGAAGTGGTCTTCAAGAAAATAAGTCACTATGACCTTCTCGACTTAGGACTTGCACATCGAATGTTGAAGATTTCATGTACTGTTTACAAACACTTGACCTCGAAACATGTAACTTGAAAGCCCAGACGTTGAAAAGTCTGTTGACTGAAGCGTGCAAACGACCAGCGGTACCGTTTACAAAAAGGGACTCGACTCGTATGCAGCTGTGGTCCACGTAGCCAACGCCTCGACGCTAACTCCAGTACTTGTCATGTTGTGGTTTATGTAGCATTATCATATAAATGCCCACACTGTTTATCTGTCCTGTGTCCGAAACCCAGAACTGTAGTGAACTAGCGATGTGTGTTACAGCTGTCCACCTTGATTATTGCAACGTAGCACAAAGCCCACAGAAATGTTAATTTCTCGCTCTGTCCAGCTTAAACCCACAAATGTAATGTGCACTTGTCCTTCTCATAAAAATAGCCCCATCAGCTGGCCTACCAGAAATGTAAATTTCTGGACCACACTGGAGACATCATAAATGTAGCAGAAGAGCCCACGGAACTGGTCCACCAGAAATGTAACTGTCTTTTTCTCTTATTGAGGTGATCACTGGCACAAGACAGCATACATGTTGTTAGGTGTGTAGTACTGGCGTATGATGAACTGAGTGTGGGTGCGAATGGAGGCGCGAATGTGTTTAGGCTCGTATCTGTTGTGTAATGCAACCCATACACTCACATGCAGTAGTCAAGGATGCTTGAACACTGCTGGCACGTTTCAAAACATTTATTGACGATAACACACATAGCATCAACAGGAAACAGTCAGTGTAAACAAGGTCATGCTGACCGGAAATCGTTAGGTATACATCAGGCATTCAAAAGGCTGGTAAACATTCCAATATTCGTACATGGTCAATAATAATGTTCTTCGATGACAGTTCGTAATGCCGCTATGGTATCTCTGACTAAACGCGTCAGATACCTTAATCACTTTAACATACAGGTACAACTTGGCATTCCCCGCCAATTGCACATTCTCAGGCTGTAATATATTAGCCTTAACACAGGCCTCGTTATGACGTCATCTGTGTACTTCTTCTAAGCAGGTTAACATCAACCCTGCAGTAATGCTTATGTAGATATAAATACCGCCAATCTGCGGTTCCCACAATATAACTTCGTCACTGGACTTCTGGATAATATAAAGACTAATAGTCTTGGATGGCTACCTTGAGCACAAAAATATAAGTTCTGAAATGTAGGACCAGTGAGCTGTAGTTCACAGACTAGGTAATCTTCTAACATGTTCTGCCACCGAAAGCGTAATAATGGAAAAAGTCGGTATTACCTGGAACCGAATCCTCAGAACATAATAAGGAACTCTGTCGTCATTCCGACGCACAGAGAATCACTGGGGAGAACTGCCAACGCAGTCACTTCGAAGATTTTCCCCGAAAACACAATGGACATCATGTCCCTCAGAAGCCAGCTTACATCCCGGCCTGACGGAAGTAACTCAACTTGGCGCTCAAATCTGCGCATGGGCATAAGCCCCGAACTGTTTACCTTTGACCTTGTCTTCATACAGGTCAAACGCACTGAAAGAACCAAAAGGGAAGATAACCCCAAATCAACCTGACATCGCAAAGTAAAGACATAATTATCCACCTTTGACTAGAGTGAAAATACGACAAATAACTTGACATATGAAACTCCGTCGAAAATGACAGCAACAATATTCTATTTACGTGTAGAATTGGCTATACTACTAGGGTTGAGTATTTATGTTTTTCTTTTCTTCCCTATACAGTATTCAGGTCAAAAACCCTAAACCTTACCAGCGGATTTCAGTACCTATGTAACTGAGAAGAACTTTATTTAAAGAACATTCTGAATATAATTACCGGGTTTTGCAAGTGACCTGTCTAGCCTCGTGTTTTACACCCAGAAAAAAGACAGAGTACTGGCCCAAAAGTAGTATCTAAGAATAAATGATACTGGACTTATAGTGTATATAGATTTCTTTCTCAAGTTCATATATACTTCACCTGTGGTGGCGACTAAAATAACATTGACATTACCCATATAACGACCATTGTGTTGTGAAGGAGATTTATCCTAAACCTATTTATGTACCTGACACTCAATTTAACGATTGAAGATTCCAAGCTAATGTACACTGTGAACATTTGATATCATAAGTATTTTCCTAAACTGGACAAAAATTGAATTGACATTTCATCAGCATCCTATTTACAACCGTGAAGCAAGCGTTTCCCAACATTTGATTAATTAATCTTTGGAGAAACTGAGGCTTGATTCGCCAGTAACCCCAAACCTGGGATGGTCTGTGAGTGACTTAACAATTGTTCCGGATGGTTATGAAAGGCAACAATTAGGTAAGAGTGCACGTGTTTCTGTGATCACAGGTTGTCAGAGCGAGAGAATAACAGGGATGAATAATTCGTTTATGATATAACCCATGTAATAACTTTGTTTTTTCTCTTATATTCAAGTTTTGCAAATGCTGTTTCCTCTTAGAATAGATTATTAATATATAGATATAAACTCTGTTCTTTACTGAGAGAGGGAAATCTTGGACCATAGTGAATAAATCTGTGACTCTTTGGGAAATAACTTCTCTTCTAACAGGATCTTGGCAACAGAGGGGGAAAGGATTACACCTATGAGTCTATCTCTTTAATTAATTCTTAACCTATGTGTATTGTGTTTGATTTGATATTCAATATTGTCGATGTAAAGTTTCTTTTTTTATGATAAATAAAAATTTACATAAACTTTATCTACGTGTGGCGGTCAGCTTGTTCAAAAAGATCACTATTTCATAGATATAGTTTTCACATATTTGCGTCTAATCGTCATCACTTATCTGTGTGTGTATATGTGAGTGGTTAAATATATCAATATATATATTTATAGGAAACTGTCTGATCTGAACTCTCAGTCGTAATCGATAGGCGGGTTTGATTATCTATCAAATCCAGGGACAAATTTTACCTTTCACCATTTAACTTGTGAAATTCTATTTCTTTACCTATCTCCCACTGAGCTATCACCTGTTCTAGTCCTATTCAATCCTATTCATGAAGGACCAAAAGTGATCTTAATTACCCTATCGAAAATATACGACACTTCAGCAAAGGTATCTGCAAAGTGATCAGCTGCCTGTTTTCCTGTGAGGATATTTCCATTTTCTACAGTGCAATCTTTGAGTTTCTCCCTGAACCCTCATTGTTAAGTTGTTTTAGCAGTTTCCACAGTTTCCTTGTATCTCTTTCAAAGTTCAAGGACTCTGTTTTCTCCTTCCAGCTTCTCCTCCTGGCCTGAAACTTGGTTCTTTGAAATTTGGCCTTAGCATGTTGGTAGTTATTATGATGTTCTTGGCATGGGCTGGTTTCTGCCTGCTTTCGGGGAGTTTTCACGTCGTTGTGCAGTTGCTCTAGTTCACTATTCCTTGGTTACTCTGAATAAGTAGTTCTTGGTTGGTGAAGGTATTCGGCCAAAAGATTCAGAGAATTTTCCTTAGGAAGATTGTGCAAAAAGAGGACAGTTTTGACATTTCCTTCTCTGTTATTATAATAAACTAAAAGGAAGGTTTGTTATGAAATACAGACACGAGTCCTCTAAAAGTGGATGTGTCATTACCTTATATGGGAGGAGTTTGAATTTACCTGTGTCACGTGAAATTTCACGAGAGAGGGGGAGAGTGGATAAGATATATATACTTACTTAGTCGTTCCTCTTCTACCGTGAGGTGTAGAGGTTTGGAAGAGAGAGCGCCAGACTATTCTATCAGCTGTCTTCTTCCTGGCCTGGTTCCATTCTAGTCCTCGGTCCTTTAAAGATTGTCTAATGTTGTCCTCCCAGCGGACTCTGGGTCGTCCTGGAGGTCTGGATCCCTGGCTCTTTGTTTCCCATGCTTGTCGTGGTAGCCGATCTTCTCCCATTCTGCAGACATGGCCAAACCATCTTAGTTGGGACTGTTCTATTTGGGTCTGCAGCGGGTGGGATTTTAGGCCTTGACGTATCGTCTGGTTGCGGACCATGTCTCTTCTTGTTACTTCAACCACCTTCCTCAGATACCTCATTTCTGAGGTTTGGATCTGGCTTTTGTGGGTTGTAGTCATTGCCCACGACTCGCATCCATATGTCAAGACTGGGACATAGGTGGAGCGGTATACAGCCATCTTCGTTTTCTTACCAAACTCTTTCTTGCTGAGGAATCCACGATTTATGGCCTGAAAAAGTCTCCCAGCCGCTGCTTTTCGAGTGGCCAACTCTTCTTTGATGCCCCCCTTTCGGTCTATAATAGCTCCGAGATATTTAAAGTGGTCGACCTGCTCCAGGACCTGTTCTCCCAACTTAATCTGATGTTTTCTTTCTTCTCGTGATATCACCATGGATTTTGTTTTAGAGCTGCTTATGACCATCCCTCTCTTCTCCAGCTCTTCCTTCCAGACTTGCAGGTTGGATTGGAGATGTGTCTCTGATTTAGCAATCAGGACAACATCATCAGCAAATGCTAGCTCTGAAATACAGACCTGTCTCATCTTCCAGTACCCCACTGAATACTTTCTTGTTCTTTCCTTACATGCCTTGATGACATCGTCCATGAGGAGTATGAAAAGATAAGTAAGATATATATACTTAAGTCAAATGTTTAGATTTGCTTGGTCTAGCCAAGATATATTAAAATAGATTACATTTGATTGGTGACTTTTGCCGTGTAGAAAGAGTGGGCGAAAGGACCCATAAAATGTAGCATGAATTTAGACTACATTACTGTGTTCCATTTAGTCAAGACGGCACATTCAGCCTAGCCAGGACTGATGAACTATAGGATTACAAGAAAAAGGATTGGTCCAAGTATTGAGGATTCAGCATAAAAGCTCATCTTTATAATACTGGAAACCACAAAGTAATTATAACCTATAAAAAGGATAAAGTGGGATTATCATTTAGGTAATACCGGGCTACCTGTAATACGGCCCCAAAACCTATGCCCTGACACTATTTGGAAGTCTTTTTGTGCCAGACGTCTGTAGAAAATAAAACCTGACTAGCAATAACCCGTCAATAATGACTGGGTTCTAAAGATAAATCTTTAGAACTTTAATTGTAATTGTAGAATTTGAATGAAACGCACCCAGAACCGAGTAATTAAGGTTATTTTTAACAAACTGATTAGTTAAATCCGTTTCCGGAATGAAACTGGATTCTAAAAATGAGTCTTTGGAACTTTAATTGTAATGTAGAATTTTAATAAAACGAAACTCAGAACCGAGTGTATATTTTATTGACAGAAACTGTATATAAACTATTAACAACCAAATTCATTTATTTACATAGCAACAGTATAAATGAGTGAGAATGCTTGATTGTTCTAACATCCAATTATTACATTTATATATCACTGTCACTCACTTTGTATTGCACAATTCACCCACTTTTCTCCGTTGAGTGTTACTATTTTCGGGAGAGTGCATATAAGGGAAATAATACAATTAATGTCTAACTTTCAACCACAGTTGCATCCCTTAGATGTTACCGACATACAAACGGCGAGAATTGTGTTATTTGATTATTTTATTATGTTTTGAGACATCACACTGTCTGCGAATTTGCTGTCTATGATCTTTTTAAAAAAAAGTAATATACGGTAGCCTACATAATGATCATTCATTCATTGAGCTTCATTTCCCGTGCAGTACATTTACAGGTCTTCAACAAATACATGCAAATTGACAGGTTTTTAATTATAGTGTTTTGTTTCTGTTACATGCATTACATACGGTACTATCACTACTGTGGTCATTTCATTGCAAGCGACCGTCATTAGATATTTGTAGTGAAAATTACATGGATGTATTAAATATGAAGACATAGAGTAACCTTCCTAAATGACATGTGGAGCAGTGATAATGATCTAATGGACCGGAAATTGACTAAATAACTAACATTTCTTTTATGACAACATGTCTTGTAATTGTTCGTGCATCTTTTAAAATCTTGCCCTGGTCAACTTACTGCCTCTGAGAAGCCATGGTTGACTTAGTGCCTCTGAGAACAACGTTTGAAGTTTGACGAAAGTCACCGCCAAATATGAGCACATTTCCAACAAATGGTCGAATGTCATGCATAATTTCCCAGAGGAGCAGACCGATGTGTAATTTTCACTACAAACATCTAATGACGGACGCCTGCAATGAAATAACCACAGTAGTAATAGCACCATCTGTAATACATGTAACAGAGACAACATACTATAATTAAAAACCCGTAAATTGTGACGGGTTATTGCTAGTCTAATTATAATCATGAAACAAAATATGTTGAAAAGTGCAAAAATCATTAGAACCTACATTGGATATTACCGGTATATATTTATCTAGAAACATAATCAGATTAGGCGAGTATGTAATCAGCATTTATACAGTACTGTTTTTCTGTTGTAGTAGCTCCAACATTTTGAAGTTGAGTGCTATCACATTGACATTTTTTGGTGTTAAATGACTTTATTTGTACTGTTTATCAACTGCGTTGTTGGCTTCTTCCCATAATCAAACTGTTCATGGACACCGTCATTTGCGCACTTTTCTATTTTCCGGAGAGAACATGTGTGACCGCATGGCCTTCCACGCTAGCATTATCCCTACTACTTCCACGCTAAGCATTTATACGTGCTATAATATGCTACATATAAGAATGACAGACCTCAAAAGCAAATAAGACGTTTTTACACAAAACTCAGTATCATTCAAAGTTCAGTTGGCAGTTACTGCTTTGACAGGGCAAACGTAGGTCAGTCCCAGATAAAAATAATAAAGGGGTTTTATGCGCGGAAAGGGGGAAATGAATGTTTGTGTGATCTGGTTTTTTTAAAATCCAATTGTTAAGTTGGAAAAGATCACACATGTGAAAAAAGTCGAAATAACAGAAAGTCGTGTGCAAAAAGTCGAAAACAGAGAGACGTGTGCAGAATTTGTACCATGTGGAAAGAAGAAAGACGTGTGGAAAAAGGCGGGAAAAAAAGAAGAAATAGTATAAATAGACGAGATGTGGGCGATAGGCAGAGATTTTAGGATTTATGATTCCAATGATTCCATGATTTTAGACTAGAGGATTTTACAGATAATGTTAGGTGAACTTCGTTATTGAGGTAATCAAGACCAGTTTATTTTTCTGTTGGATGTATTTTTCCTTGTGGATATATGTATATTTTCCTTGTGGATAAACAACCAATCATTGTGAAAATACCACTTGTCTAATGACGTTCAATGAAACATCTGATTGAATTTTCTACATTTGCTGTTTGTGGAAATTTACAGTAATTTCTTTTGGATATATGTTGTTGTGCTGAAACTGTTTTGCTTATCACCAAACTCAAAGGGAAGAACCTACCTGGGAAGAAGAAGAAAAATGAGTTAAGGTCAAGTATTACCATCTATGGCGAAAGGCCAGTTAGCACTTGAACCACAATGACATATAAAAGATTAACTCTGACTAAATAAAATCAATATAACCACTAGTGCCATATAACCTGCACGGCCACATAACAAACCAATTGATGCCGTGACCTGCGCACATTCAACTGACGTGGGCACATATCTTCAAATTGATGCTGTAACCAGCTTGGTTACATATTCAAATTGACGCCGTGACCTGCCCTTTTTTCTTGGTGAAAGCAGACAGGCATAATCACTATAATGGATCAAAGTCAAGAACAACAGCAGCAACAACAGGCGTTGTATATACTACAGCAACAACAACAACATGCGTTATATGCACAGCAGCTACAACAGCAACAGGAAATGCAACAGGCAAACGTCCATCCTGCTAACATACCCTTACCTGTAGAGGCCGAACCCACAATGACCGCATTGCACTGGATAACAGACACGCTATCCAATGTACATCACTATAATAAATATAACCAAATTCGCTCGGTTATAACCCCCTTCACGGGCGATTCTAACACATTTCGGAGATGGCTAATGAACAGACACAGATATGAGAGCAACAATACATATTGCCGGAGAGAACCAGAGATCAACAATAGATATTGCCAGAGATCAACAATACATATTGCTGGAGAGAACTAGAGATCAACAATACATATTGGCGGAGAGAACCAGAGAGCAACAACACATATTGCCAGAGAGAACCAGAGAGCAACAATACATATTGCCGGAGAGAACCAGAGATCAACAATACATATTGCCGGAGAGAACCAGAGATCAACAGTACATATTGCCGGAGAGAATCAGAGAGCAACAATACATATTCCCATAGAGAATCAGAGAGCACACCACATAACTACAATAGAAAATCCCAGATCAAGTATCGAGATAACAGCAACAAAACGGGTCACTTAGCCAATGTTGACAGCCACTGGAACAGTCTCAATAAAAGAAATTGTCGCATAGCTGTTAGAAATTCTATCAACGGAATCAATGATTACAAGTAATATAAGAGAGAAAACCGGACTGATTCTAAAGGCGACGAACTGGAACGGACTACGACTTATGGAACTTGGAACACAAGAAGTATAAATGGGAAAAAAGAGGAGCTGATGGAAGAGATGAGGAAAGCAAAACTAGAAATCCTGGCTATTACCGAAACAAAGAAAAAGGGACAAGGAGTCATGGATCTCGATGGCAACACTCTGCTATACAGTGGTGTACCCACATCTGAAAGAGCTAAAGGGGGTGTGGGTTGCATTGTGGCCAAAAACCAGAAAGATAGTATCAAGGGATGGAACTTTGTCTCGGAGCGCATTATGGTTGTAAAACTAAAAGAAGGAGAAACCATAGTCAACCTGGTCATAGTGTATGGGCAAAATGAGGATGAGAGAGCAGAGGTCAAGGAAAAATTCTTCGAGCTGCTTCAAAGGACAGTGGATGACTACCTAGATGAAATTATCATGCTCGGAGATTTCAGTGCCAGAGTTGGAAATGACCATGCTAGATGGGGTGGAGTTATCGGAAGATATGGAGAAGATACTCTCAATGACAATGGAAAGCGACTCCTCAGATTCTGCAGTGAGCAGAATCTGATCATTACCAACACAAAGTTCCCCCATAAGCGCATACATGCAAACACTAGGTGAGAACCAACAAAGAATGAGAAGTCAGTGATCGACTATGCCATTGTTAGGAGGAGCTCATTCAAATATGTCCGAGATGCTAGAGTCTGGAGGGGGCCAGAGATTGGAAGGGATCACTACCTGCTTACAATCAAAAGAACAACTGAAAGAGTTGCTCAGCCTAGGAACTGCCCAGCACCACGCAAGAAACTAAGTAAATGAACGGGAGAAATGAGCATTAAAACCTTCAAGCTGAGAGAGCCAGAAATTAAAACCAGATATCAAGGGCTTATTGCTGCAGCGGTGAGCAGCACAGAAGAACAACCTGATGACTTGGAAACCCTGTGGCTGAAATTCAAGGACATCATAAAGACAGCTGCTGCAGAAGCATGTGGTGAAGTCCGACTTGGGAACAAAAGAAAGAGGACACCTTGGTAGACAGAAGAAGTCAAAGAGAAAATAAGAGAGAAGAAAATGGCATGGAAACAATACTTAGGTGCTAAAAACACAGCAGGACAAATAGAGAAATATAGAGAATATGTGATACTCAGAACAGAAGCAAAGAACAAGGTGCTAGCAGCAAAACAGAAGTCCTGGGAAGAATTTGGAGAAAAGCTAGAAAAGGATGCGCAAAAAAACCAGAAATTGTTCTATAAGACCCTAAAGAACATGAGGAAGGAAAAACAATGCCCTCTTAAATTTATATAGGACAAGCAAGGCAAATTGCTAACTGTCCCGAAGGAAGTAATTGAAAGATGGAAAGAATATTTCTCAGAACTCCTTGATGGTGAGCAAGGTCAAGCATCAGAAATATAATAACCTCTAGCACAGAAGAGAAAACCAATGGTGGTGAAGATGACATAAAGATGGAAGAACTGAAGGCAGCACTGGATAAAATCAAGATGGGCAAAGCAGCAGGGCATGATGGTATAACACCAGAAATGGTTAAGTACATGGGAGCATCAGGTGACCTATTACTCCTAAGAGTCCTACAGGCAGCGTGGTGCAAAAAGGCCATACCAAAGGATTGGGAGATTGCCATCATAACACCGATTTTCAAAAAGGGTGGCAATCGACAATGTGGAAACCATAGAGGCATATCCCTTCTCAGTGTCCCTGATAAAATCTACTCTAGAATCCTAGAGCAGAGACTCCGATGCCTAGCTGAGCCACAATTGGATGAAGCCCAGTGCGGATTCTGAGCAAACCGAAGTACTCAAGACCTAATCTTCACACTCAGACAGCTGAGTGAAAAGGCCCTTGAGTACAAGAGTGAGATCCATCTTTGTTTCATAGATCTGGAAAAGGCATTTAACAGGATCCCCTGGAGCAAATTATGGGACTGTTTGGCAAGGAAGAACATTCCAGCACCTCTGATTCATGCTATACAGAGCTTCTACAAGTCTTGCAGAAATTATGTGAGGACAGCAAACTATAAGTCAGAAGAGTTCAGGACCACCACTGGTGTAAGACAAGGCGATATCCTGTCACCTTGTCTTTTCATACTCCTCATGGACGATGTCATCAAGGCATGTAAGGAGAGAACAAGAAAGTATTCAGTGGGGTACTGGAAGATGAGACAGGTCTGTATTTCAGAGCTAGCATTTGCTGATGATGTTGTCCTGATTGCTAAATCAGAGACACATCTCCAATCCAACCTGCAAGTCTGGAAGGAAGAGCTGGAGAAGAGAGGGATGGTCATAAGCAGCTCTAAAACAAAATCCATGGTGATATCACGAGAAGAAAGAAAACATCAAATTAAGTTAGGAGAACAGGTCCTGGAGCAGGTCGACCACTTAAATATCTCGGAGCTAGTATAGACCGAAAGGGAGACATCAAAGAAGAGTTGGCCACTCGAAAAGCAGCGGCTGGGAGACTTTTTCAGGCCATAAATCGAGGATTCCTCAGCAAGAAAGAGGTTGGTAAGAAAACGAAGATGGCTGTATACCGCTCCACCTATGTCACAGTCTTGACATATGGATGCGAGTCATGGGCATGACTACAACCCACAAAAGCCAGATCCAAACCTCAGAAATGAGGTATCTGAGGAAGGTGGTTGAAGTAACAAGAAGAGACATGGTCCGCAACCAGACGATACGTCAAAGCCTAAAATCCCACCCGCTGCAGACCCAAATAGAACAGTCCCAACTAAGATGGTTTGGCCATGTCTGCAGAATGAGAGAAGATCGGCTACCACGAAAAGCATGGGAAACAAAGAGCCAGGAATCAAGACCTCCAGGACGACCCAGAGTCCGCTGGGAGGACAACATTAGACAATCTTTGAAGGACCGAGGACTAGAATGGAACCAGGCCAGGAAGAAGACAGCTGATAGAATAGTCTGGCGCTCTCTCTTCCAAACCTCTACACCTCACGGTAGAAGGGGAACGACTAAGTAAGTAAGTATCAAACAACGAAAGATATGGGAAGTAAATAATGTTACGACTGACCAACAAACTTGTATAATAACAACAGAAGATGGACTAAGGGCACATATCAGACCTCTAAAACAATGGAGAACACCACTTAACAGACATCACCAGGTCGGTTTTGTGAAATCAAATGAGACGCAATGGGCCCCCATGATAAATAGTCAACCTAGAGAAATGCACAAACTGCAAGTGAATAAAACAAAGATGATTTCTGTCGCAACACAAACAGATGTTGACAGGTCAAGTCAGGTACATGACCCATTGAACATCCACACATCGTCTAGACGCATTCGAACAGCAATGAGACAGTCGGCCAGGCAGACAAATTCCCAGGTGATTCAAAGTACGGAAATTCACAACAACCAGTATATTGATGATAATGATACTCGACACACAGCATCGGCTAATGAAGAAAATGCAGACAGCATTACATGCACACTTAAGGAAGATATTATTCTTCCATCACCTCCATTCCGACACGAATCTGACCTAGATACAGCAGATCCCGAGAGTGACCACGAAAGTGTGTTCAGTCCAGACCACACTGAATTTCACACTACAACGAAGCGCTCACATTATGGAACAACAGATGACTCCCCACCGTTTACAAAATGTGTCCGGTTACCTCAAGAGCAAGTACGTATGAAATTGCGAAGAAAACGCAGACAGCCCCACAACACGCAGCATGAGGTGCACCATTTCAACACTACTTCATCCTTACCCTCGACAACTGCAGCCACCACCCACTCGACAGTGTGAAATACGCCATCCTCTTGAGATCAACGATTGATGAGGAAAAAGTTATCTTGATGGAAA
Source organism: Oreohelix idahoensis (assembly GCA_024509875.1). Lineage (NCBI taxonomy): Eukaryota > Metazoa > Mollusca > Gastropoda > Stylommatophora > Oreohelicidae > Oreohelix > Oreohelix idahoensis. Next base: position 713,975 of record JAMPIV010017668.1, on the reverse strand, counting down.
TCGCCAACTTCCTCATGTCAAATTCGTAAACGTCTAGTTCAACGATTATTGGTTTATTGGAGAATCAATCTTCTCTAATAGCAAAACGGTACTTCCCCAGCAATAGTACCCAACGAGTACTCTCTCTATAATAGTACTCCCCCTCGTTTCCCATCATCTAAAGTCACTAGTATCCATTTTTTTTGGGTAGGAAATTTTATTTTTTCAGAAAGATGTCAGCCTCAGTCAAGATCCTGCTGATGATACTGACTATATTGACAGTTATGACGTCTGCAACACCCACATATACTAACAAGTTATTATGGCGTGACGCCACTGTGTTTTAATGTTTTATAATTATTTAAGATTCTTAGTCGACATGGACTGTCATTAGGACTACATCTTTTACACCGCTACGTCAAGAAATTGAAGAACTTTCGCAAACATTTGCAGATCTCTAACACTATGTTATCCAGGTTAAACAGAACTTTAATTTATCTCAGTTCTCTAGTTATACAAAATTTTTGTTTTGCAAGTGTTAGGTACGAAATCTTTATGATTAGAAGAGTTCCCACTGTACAAATTACACCACTTTTGCCTTTGAAAATCTTTATAATATGCTTTACAACAGTTTTTTTTTTTCCCCTTCTTGATGAATTTAGTGACAAAAGCAAACATACTATACGCACACACATATTTTTTCTTTGTGACACATGAGAGTTTTTTTTTAAATGTGTTAACTCACCGGTTTCTTTTGTGTTATGGAAAGACCGTTTTATAATGTTCAATCGCATCGAGAATGTATTTTGGCGATTTTTCTTAATGATGCTGTTACGACAAATACCATTTGTACTAGAACTATTTGATTCGCACACATGGTACCTTTACTTTCCAACCTCAATGATCGTATATGGTTACTCACATTATTCAAGCCAACGACCCTTTCTCACAGATATATGACGAATCAGACGTGAAATTTATTCTTCCCTACACATCTAAACGCCTGTCCATCTCCCGTCACCTTCTCCGACATGCTCCATCACAGACGGAGCGTTTCTAAATCGACGCCCCGTTCCGAGCATTCCCCACTATTCAACAGGAATTTACCTATGTTAACGTGTCTATCAAATTCTATAAATACTTCTTCGTAGTCTGGGAAAGCCCTTCTAGCATTCCTGAATCCAGTGAGACACACCAGAGGTCATGACCCGACACACTAGAGTGTCAGGACTATTGATTTTGCCTAGCATAATTGGTGTTTTGAATTTTAAGCTGTTTAGTATATAAATACCATGTGTACAAGAAGATGAGATGTCCACATCGGACATCGGTAAAAGATAATGAGGACATTGTTACCCCCACTGACACAGCTAACGCCCCTAAGATCCTCGAGTACATTCCCATGACTAACATTCGTTCCCCTCCCACGGTGATATATTTTGCAAGTTGGGTAAAACGTATATGCTAATCAACACAGTTCGCGGATTGGCGAAATACTACATTGTTACATGCAAACCGAGACAATTCCATGAGAAATCGCTAACATGGTAACGGATATGTTCACATGTTGATAAACCTTGAATTGAGAAATAAACATCACATATTGATGTACCTGTATTTTTCTGACCATTTGTCACGTTGTAAGCGGAACGCTACAGTATATTTTCTTGACAAATTGTTGTCCATTATACCTAGTGTTGAGAAATAAACATCACATATTGATGTACCTGTATTTTTCTGACCATTTGTCACGTTGTAAGCGGAACGCTACAGTATATTTTCTTGACAGATTGTTGTCCATTATTATGAACTTGCATTTGTATGCATATTTTATATTTGATGACGAACCTATAAACAGTTTGGTACTTGGTTCATGGTTACTGAGATAGTTCATACTCCAACACCCGATAGTTATTTGTATCGGTATAGTTGTCCTCCCTCATAGTAACGACCATTACATAAGTTGGAGATTAGAGACATTTTTTTAAATAAATACTTTGTAACTCCATGTAACTGCTCAAGAACTGGGCATCAACTTACGACCTACTGACCCTCCTTAAACGTTTTTCGCCTGATCTATCTGTAACTAGAGTAACTGTGCACATAGGTCTTTCAGACTCATTAAAAGATATTGAAGTCTCACAGACAGCCCTAAACGAGTTAACATTCATATTTAAGTCCCTATTCCATAATGCCAAAAATTTATTTTTCCTCTATTATCCCTCCTGTCCGTGCCTTTTCCGCAACTGTGTTGAAACTAACAATGCTAAACTTAAAAAACACTGCCTCCGAAATGAACATGTTTTCATAGATCACAACTCGGTCTTCCTTGCCACATCTGGAGCCCCTAGGAAGCATCTTTACAGCGGCGACATTACATTGTCCAGTCAAGGGACCAGTTTGTTGGCGACAAATATAAAATATCCAGAAAGCAACCATAAAGGCACAACTCGCACATCAGCATCCATACATCCTTCCAAACGTCATGCGAATATAAATAGCTACTCCTCTAATGCCAATTATGACCTTAATTTTCCATCAATACCCACAACCTTAAACACCAGCCGCACAACATCATCAGACAATCATGATCATCAAGTCATACCTCTTATTAGAACCACAGATGGGCAGGAAACGAGCAATGTCTGCCTTCAACAACCTTCTACGACACCGACTTGACTCACTCCATTCCCAAAGGTCTGTAAGTGATCCAATTCATACTTCTCAGTCTTCATTTACAGAAATCTCACCATTTCCATTATCACCCCTCATCGCCGTTGTCACATGTTTACCCCCATCAACCCACTTACCCAGCCTTTCATCATTTCCTACATCAACAAAGACTCTTGGACTACGCACCTTGCACTTGGAGGTCATACTTGCCGGAATACCCCACTCAATCAACAACAGTACCTCAACATCCCGCAAACACCTTCTACTAAATACATCATCTGTCACGGCCAAATCCACCGCACATCTGTTTTCAACAATCCTCTCCTCCACATCAACAGTGATCGTTGGCCTCGCAAGTTGTCTCTGTAACACTAGCGACTGTCGAGTGTTGAAGGTACTCGTATATTTTTCACACTGTTTGTCTGTCTTGCTTTGTGACATTTTTCACCCATTCATGACGTAATTCAATTAGGTGAATTGTTTGTAATTAGTTTTCTAAGTGACCCACTTATTTACTACCACCATTGATTCCCCTTCCTTGGTAAAAATCTGTGAAATTTAGTATTTTTAAACTGTATATTTGAGCGTAAGTTTTTTTGCTTAAAAAACAGTGCCATGTACTTATGAACAGTTACTAACCATTAATGGTTTGCGACTTGGCCATCTGAACGTAAACCATTTTTTAGGTAAACTTCCAGAACTCACATAAGTTCTCAATCAAAATTTTAATGTTTTTGGGCTGTCAGAAAGTCGTCTTAATGAGAAAATAACTGACGGTGACATTGCACTTAATGGTTTTAAAACTATTCGGCGAGCTTCTAGTAGACAATTAGACACAGGTATAGCAGTTTATATTTCCACTTCTCTACTTTATCGCCGCAGAAACGATCTAGAGACCATATATATAGAATGCATAAGGTTAGAGGTAAAGCCACAAAAGCAAAGATCCATTGTAATCGGATATCTTTATCGAAATCCCAGTGTAGGAACAACTTGGTTTGAAGATTTCACGAACGTGATGGATAAAGTTATTGTCAATGAAATTATTCTTCAAGGTGATTTCAATATTGATATGCATAAGCCAAACCAGACATGGACTAACATCATAGCATCTGTCGGGGTTTAGACCAAAACATTCATGTCACACAGCCTTAACTAAAATGATAGACAACTGGCATGATAACATTAATAACGATAATATATGTGGAGCAATCTTTGTAGACTTTAAAAAAGTATTCGATATGATAGATCACAAGATGGCAGGGAGGATAGTTTGATTCTCTTCCGTAGTTAGGCGGGGGGTGTCACATGGAAGGTCCTGGGTTCGATTCCCCGGTAAGCCACTCAAGTCTTTGTTTTTCTGTTGTCTAGTTTTCTATATTTCTCACGAGTGCCTGAAAACATACCTTTATGTGTGTGTAATTTGTATTTAAGAATTGGGCACGCAGGCTCGTCTTACATTTTGCACTTCCTATCTCTGTTATCTTGCATACTGTATCCTTTCAATCGCACATGCATTTGAGGACAGCTGAAACGACTTTTGCCAGGTTTCAACATGTTCAAATAGGCATATGCATGTATTAAAATGTTAATATAATAAATATGTACACCATGATGTCATCATCATCCAATCCCTGCTCCGCTTGGAGCCTGTGGCTTGCTGTGCTTTTGGTTCCCTGTGAGAGAACCGGCTTGAAGCAGTCATTAGTGCTTTCTGGTGTGGTTGATGAGTATCATTTTCATATGCTGAGGTTTCCAGTCTCGTATGAACATGTACAACCACCAGTGAGTACATATGACACATGTAAAATGATAAAGCTAGCTACGAACGAACTTTATTGTCAAAGTGTTAAGAAGTAGGCACACACGTGCTCGTGAAGTGGAATCCCGCCAGGTGGCGAGAGTGCCGGACCCCCCGCCTCGAAGGAGTCCAATCAATACTACTGTTGGGCAACTTTCTCTGAATTGTAGAGTCAATATACAGAGGGCAAAAGCTATTGACCAAACACCAAGAACACTCAACATTCTGCAGTGGAATGCAGAAGGAGTTCTCAACAAAAAACGCCCCCCTCAAAAACCGCCTTTACGAGGATAAAATCAATGCGGTGTCTATCCGAGAAACACATCTCAACAGCAACCACAGATTCTCAATAAGAGGATACCGGGCTTTCCAACTCGACTGAGAAGGACACTCTCGAGGTGTGCTATTACTACCCGAAACACAATACCAAGTAGCGAGGTACCGTAAACTTCAACGACCAATCGGAAATTGTAGGGGTTGACATTAAAATAAAGGACATGAACATGCATATCTACAATTTGTATGGCTCACCGAGCAAAGACCTGTCACTTGCAAGTATGGAAATAAAGAGCTCAAACTGCACAGTGGTCGGAGATTTCAACAGCCACTCGGAAAGATGCCTTACGTGTGTGATGTTTGTGGAATGGGGTTTACACAATATCATCAAGCACCATGTCTAGTGGCATAAGAGATCATGTCCCTTCACTACTTCCTGTCTCCAGCACAATTTATCAACTCTGCTGTTGACTTCTTTCTATGCCACGATGTCAAACAGTCCATTATTTGTTCTCTTTGTCTTCCCCTCTAAAGGTGCTTTATATAGGAAAAAAAAATGTAGAAGTGGTTGCTAACAACTTATTTTCAAACATTATTTTTAAAATGGATACAAAATCCATTTGCAATTGCAGCCAAGCCAGCATTCTTATCAGCCTATTATTATGAGAGTTTGATTTAATTGACTTCAGACTCAGGAATAAAACAAAGATTTAATGTACTTTCCCTAAATAATTTTTGGAGCAGTATTTTGTAAGAATGCCCCAACAATGCAAAATTGGCAATTCGAGTGCTTCTTCCGTTTACCACTACATACTTATGTGAAACATAATTTTTTTCTCATGCAGCTAAGAAAACGAAATGTAAGAACAGATTTGACACTGCCCCAGACATAAGAATTCAATATTCGTTGTACCAAATGTTTAGCGAATATGTGATGGTGAAAAGCAAAAGCATTCTTTTCATTGATGGAACATGTTCAATTACTTGTGCATGTACTTTACTTTTACTAGTAATAAAAATAAACACGATTAAACTACTGATAGTTCTAATTATAATTATTTTAGCTGTATTACTGTCTTTATTTACACAGCTTAAACTAATTTTAATTAAATAGCTAGATATATTGTACAATGCTACCTTTAGCCGAATTTTTAGGATCAGTCAATTCATATCAAATGAATAAGTGTTCCGTCAACAAAAAACATTGAGAAACGCTTTTCTAGACAAAGTGACCTCATCATGTTACAATGATACGAGCGAGACGATTGGTCCAGTTTCACACAGACAAAAGGCCTACCATGCGCATGCTTGTCTAGGAGTTATTTAAAACATCAGAACAGAGACATAGAATTGCAAATAAAAAGTCTTGCATCGGCACAAAACATTTTTGATACAGTATAATTTCCCCACAAATGTTTTTCACCAAACCCTAGTGGGGGGGGGGCGGGGGGGGGGAGGGGGTTGGTTGTTTGAACACCCCCTTCCTTCACCCAGTATCAAGGCCTTGTCATAAAGTGATCACGTGTGGCATGGCCAGTGCGAGGTCACGCTGACATATCATTTTTCCTTTCATTCCTTACGGAGTGTGAAGCCACTACTGCAGGTAGTCTCCTTGTATTGGGTGACCATCTGTCCTCTTTTCCCCGGGCTGGTCCTCTTTCGCACATTATGAGTGGGCTCTGCGCAGCTTTTTCAAAAATGCAATTTGTCTGGAGTTTTTCCATCGGAGATTGAACACGACTTTGAAGAGGTCTATCTTATGAAAGTATATTCTTTAAGCAGTACGAGAACTTTTCAATTAAATATTTAACGAACTGCCGAGGAACAGAGGTCAGTTGTTGAAGGGCAAAACTGTATTAAAGATGGTGCAGACATTCTTAAACAGTATTTGTGTCAAGAGTCTGTACCTTAGAAGATTCCGAATATGCTTGTTGAAAAACGAAGAGACAGACTTGGTAGTTTGTGAGACACGTTTCATGAGGATGATATTATGTATGTACATCAACTGTTTAGATGACTTAGAGATTTCAATAAAATAATTAGACATTTTTACATACTGTTCATGGATGACCTTACATGAAATAACAACATGTGCGATAAATTGATAAAAATGTTGCATTTGACGATGCGATGTAGTTGCTGACATGTGAAAAGCGAACAAAATTTGTAAAACCATCAGTTAATGTTGAATTTCATTCTGAACACTATCTGTTCACTGTGTTTGGTCACAAAGCAAATGTTGACAATCATTTTTCATTGAAGGAAAGTCGTTGGGCAAAAGACAGAAACATGTTCAATGTGAATTCCATCAACGGAATTTCGCTTCTGCAAAGTAACTGAAACCAATGAGATATTTGCTCAGATTGCTGTCGATTAGATCCATATATGTGATGGCCCAGTCAAAAGCCTATATGCGAGTAACTACCGACAAAAGACACTCCCTACATGAGAATGTAGCTGACATCAAAGGAGCAAGAATAAAGAGGGGGATGTCATGGATGGCACAGGCAGAGGCTATGATTGGTCAAGTGACTAGGGTTGAAATTATATCCAAAAGGGAAGAATGGAGTCAGTCAGGGGAGAACTGGATAAACTACGAGCAAGTCATCATTAGCCTTGGCAGAGATTGCAGAGCTTGGGATAAAGGAAAAGCAGAGCTGGAGATTAGTCAGATGATAAGTGATCATGCTGGAGATGATGATGCCTTCGTGTACTCTGATGGATCTGTGGTGCGTGGTGAGAAATCAGGATAGGGATTCTCTGCGAGAATAACGGGCAGGGTCGTTGCTGAACAGAGTGGAGCCTACATGACAACAAGCTCCAGCATGAGAATGGAGGTAGAGGCAGTTACTGCAGCACTGAGCTGGCTGTCTGAAACTCTAAAATTCAGGGCAGTCATATTGTCAGACTCTCGGGCCATGTTTCGGAAAGTTCAGAACGGATGGCTGTGGCAGGAAAGGAAAACATCTATAGAATCTTCAAGTCTTCAAGAACTGGTGTGGATCTACTGTCCTGGTCATGCAGGGGTACATGGCAATGAGAGCGCAGACAGACTGGCCTAGAGAGCACCCATAGTTGGTACGATGGAAATGGATAAGGGAGAGATACTAAGGGCAATTAATTATTGCCTGCTAGATAATGACACTGCAATGGATGAATCAACAAGGCTGAGACTGCTGAAGTTTGGCATCAAACGTGGGACTAGCAGAGATGGACGTGAGAGAGGATGCATCCATCATGTGCACAACCAGCGAGCTACAGGTATGATTAGCATTCATACTCTTTGACATTTGCTGAGGGAGACTGAGCACCTATGGGTTTGCCCTGAGTGCACTGTGGTACTTAAAAGAACCAGCATATGGTTAATTTCATGCTTATTCAAAAGAAAATAATGAATTGATAAAAAAGGTAATGTTCACAATACAAAAAAAAAAAATGAGTGTGTGTGTGTCTGTCTGTATATATGTAAATATGTATGTACGTTACAATAAGCCGGTATACGGCTTAAGCCACAATGGGGTTTACCATTATCAGGTACATGGCTTAAGTCACAATAAGGTGTTACTATTATCAGGTATTTGAATTAAGTCACAATTGGGTGTTACCATTATCAGGTAAATGACTTAAGTCACAATGGGGTGTACTGTTATCAGGTACATGACTTAAGGTACAATGAGTGTTACCATTATCAGGTATATGACATAAGTCACAATGGGGTGTTACCATTATCAGGTACATGACATAAGTCATAATCGGGTGTTACCATTATCAGGTACATGTACCATTCTCATTCATCATCTTTCAGCATAGATCTTAAATAAACTTATGCCATGTCTTCGTGTTCCATGCCATGAGGTCAAGGTCTTCACATGTCTTCTTAATGTCATTCATGTCTGTCATCAGTTCTGTTCTCCATGTCTCCTTTGATCTCCCTCCATTTCTGTTACCATGGGGTTTCCAGAGCAAGGACTGTCTGGTAATGTTATCAACATGTAACACCAGTGTGTTACTGGGGCCAGAGCAAGGACTGTCTGGTAATGTTATCAACATGTAACACCAGTGTGTTACTGGGGCCAGAGCAAGGACTGTCTGGTAATGTTATCAACATCTAACACCAGTGTGTTACTGGGGCTAGAGCAATTACTGCCTGGTAATGTTATCAACATCTAACACCAGTGTGTTACTGGGGCTAGAGCAGTTACTGCCTGGTAATGTTATCAACATCTAACACTAGTGTGTTACTGGGGTTAGAGCAAGGACTGCCTGGTAATGTTATCAACATCTAACACCAGTGTGTTACTGGGGCTAGAGCAATTACTGCCTGGTAATGTTATCAACATCTAACACCAGTGTGTTACTAGGGCCAGAGCAAGGACTGTCTGGTAATGTTATCAGCATCTAACACCAGTGTGTTACTGGGGCCAGAGCAAGGACTGTCTGGTAATGTTATCAACATCTAACACCAGTGTGTTACTGGGCTAGAGCAATTACTGCCTGGTAATGTTATCAACATCTAATACCAGTGTGTTACTGGGGCTAGAGCAAGTAATGCCTGGTAATGTTATCAACATCTAACACCAGAGTGTTACTGGGGCTAGAGCAATTACTGCCTGGTAATGTTATCAACATCTAACACTAGTGTGTTACTGGGGCTAGAGCAAGGACTGCCTGGTAATGTTATCAACATCTAACACCAGTGTGTTACTGGGGCTAGAGCCATTACTGCCTGGTAATGTTATCAACATCTAACACCAGTGTGTTACTGGGGCCAGAGCAAGGACTGTCTGGTAATGTTATCAGCATCTAACACCAGTGTGTTACTGGGGCCAGAGCAAGGACTGTCTGGTAATGTTATCAGCATCTAACACCAGTGTGTTACTGGGGCTAGAGCAAGGACTGCCTGGTAATGTTATCAACATGTAACACCAGCGTGTTACTGGGGCCAGAGCAATTACTACCTGGTAATGTTATCATCTAACACCAGTGTGTTACTGGGGCCAGAGCAAGGACTGTCTGGTAATGTTATCAACATCTAACACCAGTGTGTTACTGGGGCCAGAGCAAGGACTGTCTGGTAATGTTATCAACATCTAACACCAGCGTGTTACTGGGGCTAGAGCAAGGACTGCCTGGTAATGTTATCAACATCTAACACCAGTGTGTTACTGGGGCTAGAGCAAGGACTGCCTGGTAATGTTATCAACATCTAACACCAGTGTGTTACTGGGGCTAGAGCAAGGACTGCCTGGTAATGTTATCAACATGTAACACCAGTGTGTTACTGGGGCTAGAGCAAGGACTGCCTGGTAATGTTATCAACATGTAACACCAGTGTGTTACTGGGGCCTGAAAAGGGAGCAAAGAATAGTAACACTATTTTCTACCACGTATGTTGTAATCAGTGACTAAACCACATGCACCAGTTCTTGAATCTGAAAATGTCTGATTTCTGAAACATATCTGGCCCAAGAGTTTGGGACAAAGGGTTGCTGACCTGTAATCTGTATTTGACTGCTGATTTAATTAACTACTGAAAAATACAGTTTTTTAAGGACAATTAAATACTTCATTATTAGAAGAAAAAAACACAATTCCAAAGCCTGAAATAATAAAGCCAAATCTGATCAATGTATAAAGGAAGATCATTTTCCCACAGGAAATAATATAACACTGGACTGCTTAAAGCAAATGTAAATTAAAAAACAGTCAGACAACAAAGTCTACAGATTCAGTGATATTTGACCAAATGTTAACTTCACACTAAAGAAAAGATCACTGTCTTATTTCATGTAGTTGAAGAATAACGTGAATTTTGGTAAGCTAGTTCATGGACTTTCACTTGGAATGAGGAAACAATTACCTTTATACCTGGGGTAACTGTACTTGTAACTATCAGCTAAACAGTCAACCAATTATCTTTAATCCTCGAGTTACTGTACTTTTAATAATCAGCTAAACAGTCAAACAATTACCTTTTATCCTGAAGTCACTGTACTTGTAACTGTCAGCTAAACAATTACTTTTATTATGGGATCAATGTTCTTGTAACTGTCAGCTAAACAATTACTTTTATTATGGGATCAATGTACTTGTAACTGTCAGCTAAACAATTACTTTTATTATGGGATCAATGTACTTGTAACTGTCAGCTAAACAATTACTTTTATTATGGGATCAATGTACTTGTAACTGTCAGCTAAACAATTACTTTTATTATGGGATCAATGTTCTTGTAACTGTCAGCTAAACAATTACTTTTATTATGGGATCAATGTTCTTGTAACCGTCAGCTAGAAAGTCAAACAATTACATTAAATCCTGGGGTCACTGTACTTTTAGCTGTTGGCTAAACATGACTAGTCAAAATATCCTGAATTTCCTCCCTCGCCCTTTTCATCATCCAAAAATTTACCCAAATTATCTCATGTGATCCACATGTTACTGACCCCTGCTATAATACGAGGGGCGTTCAGAAAGTAATGCACCACATCGTTTTTCTCAGGAGCTGTTTATTCAAAAAGCATGACATTTATACACAATATACATGGATATGTCATGTAAACATCGGTATTATTCAACATAATCCCCATCAACTTGTACGGCTTTATGCCAGCGCAAAACAAGTGCATGTATTCCTAGCCCGTGCCAGATTTTGTCTTGATCATGTAGCCATTTCTTCGCTGCATGAATCACTCCATCATCTTCAAACCTTGTCCCACGGAGTGCATCTTTAAGTGGACCAAATAGATGAAAATCAGAGGGTGCCAAATCAGGACTATAGGGTGGATGGGGTAGTACAGTCCAACCCAATTAGGTGATTGCTTCCCGTGTTGCCAGACTTGTGTGAGGGCGCACATTGTCGTGAAGGAGAAGCAGGTCTGCTGGATTCTTGTGCGGCCGAACTCTGCGAAAACGTTGATTGAGTTTTTTCAATGTCTTAATGTAAGCTTACAAATTGATTGTCTCTCCTCTTGGCATAACGTCCACAAGAATTACACCTTCAATGTCCCAAAAGACAGTGATCATGACCTTTCCAGCTGAAGGAATTGTCTTGAATTTCTTTCTTCTTGGTGATTGCGGATGATGCTACTCCATTGACTGTCTTTTTGTCTCAGGTTCAAAATGGTGTGCCCAGGTTTTGTCACCTGTAACGATCTTAGCCACAAAGTTCTCTCCATCAGCATTGAAATGCTTCAACAATTCAGAAGAAATTGCTTTCCTGTGCAATCGGTGGTCATTTGTGAGACTTCGAGGAACCCATCTTGCACAAACCTTAGAAAATCCGAGAGTTTTATAACTGCATTTGCACTACCAATGCTGACTGACAGCTGTAAAGCCAACTTTGAGTAGTGATTCACCTATCAGTAAGAATAATGCCCTCAGCGCATTTCAACATTTCGGCGTTGGTGGCTGTGGCAGGACGTTCACAGCGCGGCCGATCAAGCAGCTCCATATCTCCCCTTCCTGATTCTTTGATTCTCTGAACCCAGTGACTGAATGTACTCCTGTCGACTGCAAAACTTCCATACACATCACATAGACGCTTGTGAATATTCACAACAGTTTCCTTCTTTGCAACGAGAAATTCTATCATAATTCGCTGTTTATAACGCAAGTTGCTAACACGCTCCATTTCAACGGTTTAGGGCAGCCGTATTATTTGGCAGGTAGTAGTGCAATTTAGTGCACACAACTGGCACATGCCATGTTTGAAGTGTACAAAATTTCATGCTTCTATCTTCAATATTAGCTGAGAAAAACGATGTGGTGCATTACTTTCTGAACGCCTCTCGTACATTAAAAAAATCTAGTCACACATAACCAGTTGCCACAAACAGACATGCTCTCATAGATCTGATACATCTTGTCAAACATAATCAACTTCCATAAACAGACACAAATCTTGTCAAACATAACTAGCTACCATAAACAGACATGCTGTCATATACCTGAAAAATCTAGTCAAACATAACCAGCCACTTGAAACAGACATGTTCCTTTGTATGTGAAAAATCTTGTAAAATATTACCAAGCAACAAAACCAGACATGGTCCACTGTACAAGAAACACTTGGTCTAACACAATGTCGTAGATTTTTGATAGGAGAATTAAGACTTGGGTTGGTCCCTTCTGAATAGGTTGGAATGAGTGATAGTCACAGTGTGAGATAGAAATACAAAAATAGATTTCCACGAGTGAGGTGGTGGAATTGTGATAGAGGCTGTCGCTGAGAGCGAGAAATCTTCTCTCTCTCTCTCCCCTATCTTCTACGACAGATCTAGAGTAGCCAGACAGTCTAACACATATACATTAAATATATCTATATCCACTCACGTGCACGCACATTCAAGTGACGACAGGTAGACACACAGACGTGGGAAACTATCACAAGTGCTTATATAGATATTTACAACGAGCTGACCAACATACTGATTAATTTATTGTTAACTCTTTAAGTCCCAATCGACTTTATATATCCTCAGGGGTTAGACGCGCTTGGCCCAATCAACTTTATAAAGCGTTTAGTATATGTGCCTCTGTTTGAGACTATTTCTAATTATAACTACACACAAACCACCCAAAACGTCATTTTTGACTGCAAGTACATTCTTTTAAATACCGCATGTGTTTAAGAGTGAACGGGATTGTGTTTTGAGATATTTATTTAAAAATGCACCGGGGTGGCCATTTTTGCTTGGGCCAAACCAACTTTTTTGCTTGGGACTGAAAGAGTTAAGTTTATTTATCATTGTAAACTTACGTCACAACATGTAAAATTACATAAAAAAGGCATATACACAAAGTCATAAACAAATCAAGGAATGCTACAAGAACTGGTAGACCCACAGTTATGATCTTCCCTCGATGGATAGCCCACAGTCCCGTTAGGAGAAAGATGATAGCACAAAGAGTCCCAGATACATATGATTGGGTCTAAGAGTTTCCCCCGTTTAAGGTATGACCAGACCTGATACTATAATCTAGTTTAAGGGAAAATATTGTTAGCAAAACAAACTTGCATGAAGAAAGCTATGACAGCAAATAGGTGCCAAAATACAACGGTAACAATAACACTCAGACTAGCGTTCACTCTATTCATTCAGCCGTGGCCACGTGTGCACATTTATACTTACAGCTTTGATCGCTGCCTCTGGGAACATAATTTTTTCTAGGACCTTCACACAGACCCGTAAATGCAGTCTCGACCAAGAAATCCCCAGTTCCAAAAAGACGTACTGAATTCTCTGTCTCAGGGAACGATTCCTTGGGTGTTCTTTTTTTTTCAGATGTCTGTTTAAGTCACATAAAATTTGTCCAGGCACGAAAGTTAGCGGAGCACAGTGTCACTAGCGTAGGTTTCTAAAAAATGAGGAATGTCAGGTCGGGTGCCTTATTTCAGGTTATGACTATATTTGGTCACCACACTACTATTCAAAACTCTGTCGGATGTTACTGATATTTTGCTTGCCACAGCGGCTGATCTGTACTTAAGTGTTATTCTGGAAGAATTAATTCTGGCGCGATAGGCCTTTTACTTCATTTAACTGTTGCAGTTCATGTAATGAAAGTGTTTAAGTTCTTCACAGATAATGTTCACGTACTAGAACGCTGGCAAAGTTTGGGTACCACAGTATTCACTGAATAAAGAAAAATACATATGAAATATTTTACATATTATGTACTCAATATAACTTACATTTTTAAACTGCAATCGTATAGCTTGTCTTATAGTTTAACCCTTCCCGTGGAATAAGTTATATTTAAAAAAAAATCATCAATCCTCATGAATTAGGGATACGTGCGTATTCCATCAACACTCATGAGGCTTTTAGCATTTATAAGTTAGTTTAGAAAAATTACTCTCGTCTGATTATTTAGCAGTTAAAGTTAATTTCTTATGGCTACCTGGCTTTAAGCTAGAAATTATACTTTATTCTGTTTTCCACTGTAACTCATCAGCTAGAGAAATCCAACCAACTTATAACTTATTCACTCTGCACACAAGAACTCGGGAAATAAAATAAGCGATTTTACACTTAATCACTTCACAAAATATTAGATATAATATATTTTTACCTCAAACAGAACTACAGGTAGTCGCACAACTTAGAATCATACGCTGAATATTTATGGAAGTCTAGAAGTGTGACACATTGTCGAAACAAACTGAGAAACTTCGCTATACAGCTTATTTTATTCCGAGCAACCTGTCTACTGCGAATTTAGGAGCGAGAATGAAAATCTAGTTTTAAACTCTGGTTATATCTATTACCAGACAAAGAGGTAAACGTTTATTTCGCCAAACCGAAATAATCCCCCTTTCCGTCTCTAACACTACGTTTAACACCTAAACGCATGCCGTAACTGCCACCTACTGACCGAGAGGGCGCGTGTCAGTTGCGAATCTCAGACAACCCGTCTCCAGTGCAGAAACAGTTATTCACACCTCCCCGAGAAACTCATCCTGAGAACCATAACTGACACTTTGCTTTCTCGCACCTTACGCCAAAACTGGCTCTGGAGCGTGAGTGTCATATCACCTGACACTGAGAATCTACCTTGGAAACTACATGTCAGATGCGAACTCCCAGACAAATGTCTGAAACTGCGCCGGGGAAATGTCAGTTATCGCGCTTTACCTGAGCGCTCACCGAGATACTACGATTTGACAGGTGAGAATGCAGACTATAGGTCGGCCCTATGTCTGAGACTAGCCAAATATTCACAGTTATTTCGTCAATCTGCTGCGATTGACCGAATGCCTTCTCATGCCAAATCGTCTGGTGAGGGACTGACGTGTTACGTAAGAAGTTTCTCGTTTAATCAGCCATGAAATGCGTTTCTAAATGAGAAACGAAACTGGCGAAAGTGAGAATGGGAAAATAGTAATGTATATAGTCGCAAACGAACGAATGCGAAAAACACAGGAAAAAGGTAAACAGCGACAATAATTAGAGAACACGGGTGGAAGAAGGAAGAGGAAAATATAGAAAATTTAATGATCCTAACTCTCCGTGACACACAAGACACTCAACCTAGATATGAGCTACAGTAATGGGAAAAAATTGCCTACATAAGCAGACACATTTTCATACATGGGGGAAAAAACTTGTCAAACAAAACAACCTAATCTCTCAAATTTAGGGACAAAACATGTCAAACACAACTAACATAACCAAACACATTTTCATATTTAATGGAGAAAACTTTTCAAACATAACCAACATAATCAGATATGCTCTCATGCACATGAAACACATTTACCAACTTAACCAGTGTCATACAGATAGATTGTGAGTAATTTTTTTGCCCGTCTGAGTAGAGTGGATGGTGATAGATACATGAGAAAAGGCGTGAGAAATAGATTTCACGGGTGATAGTTTAAGGAGAAGATATGTCTTTGGAATGAGTAAGTTTCTCTATTCCAGCCAATCTATATGACTATAAGTTAGTACAAGACAACCTTGCCCTCCTCATACATAAAAATATAAGTTTAACTACACACACACACAGCTATGTGACAACAAGACACACAAATGTGAAAAAAAACTATGGTTAATTGGGTATGGGTCTGATCAACACACAAAGGTAAGTTTTCTTTGTTGTTTATTATCATTTAAACTTGACAACACCAAATATCTAAAGAAAGATCAAATAAAATCAGATTTACATACATATGAAATAGCAGAATAAATGTGCCCTCCCCCTATCCCAAAAAGTTAATAACCCAAAGGTCAAAGGTTAGCACAATGTTACAGAATAGACCATAAAGAAAACGAGTTCCTACTATATGCTACCCAGTAAAGTAAACAAGTTTAAGCAAAATCTAATGTTGGTAAAGTCCCCGTAACAATGAAAAATATTAACTCACTCTTTCATACAGTGGCCACTCAATACTCAATCACTCTTACCTACTCCTGGTGATATCCCTTGGAAATACAATTATATTGAATATAAAAAATGTCAGGTTTAATTCCCAAATTGGCCCCAGTCCATCCTCTAACAAATAAAGACTAGGGAGGTGAACGCTGTATCTGGTGTGGGTTTTTTTCCTGGATGAACAAAATGTCACCGCCAATAGTTTATGTAGAAACTTGATCTTGGGGTTCACAGTTAAGAGGAAAATACTTCCAGTATTGGGAAACATCTGATTGCAAAAAAAATGTTACATATGATGATGATGAAAATTCTATCGGCCCACTCTATGTTAGAGGGCTGATTCTGAAACAGCGTAAATTTCTGGATGCTTTGCTTGAATACGACTGTCAGAAGTCAGGAATAACTGTTATTTTTGCACACGCCAGTGGGCTGATAAAATTTAAAAATATTGCTGGGTTTGGTAAGTCCAGTTAAATTTACAAGTTAAAATGTTTCTCATGTATCGTTGGCAAATACTTGCTCACAAATGAAATTGGTGATGCACAAGACAAGAAAAAGACAACATTAACACATCAGTAAACAAGAAAGACTGCTGGATGCTCTTGATCAGGTCTGCTAGGAATATATAAGAAACATTTATAGAAAAATGCTACTATTCTATATAGCTACATATATGCACACAGACGGGGACAAGATGATCTCTTATCCACTAAGTCAGTCCTGATTAAATTTAAAATGCCCACTGTGTTTTCCTTTATGCCTTCCCTATTGCCCGTTTTTTTTAAGGTTGAAGGGAGTTATGCAACTCTCCCCGCCCCTTTCTTGCGCTTAACGATCAGCGTACAATGTCAATTATTATTTAATGATCTATATGCGCACTTACACATAGTATTGCCTGTCTTTAATAGCTATTAATTTGTTTGCGTCAGATAGTTTAGTCGAATGATATTAAATAATAGCACTTATAATAACTATGCACAATGAAATAAAACGTGAATTATTTTCTGTCACTATTAGTCGCACCTAGCATATAACCAGTCAGCTAAAACCATCTCTTCTTGTATGAGAAAGCGTGTGGTGAAAATTAACATTATAACTGAACATCTGGTATGAAATAGCTATGCGTTATTTTATTTCACTAGTTCTAACAGCTAGAAAATCTAAGTGAATTATAATGTTAAAAGCTAACACTTTTAATCACGTAGCACTAATTTCTATTACCAGAAAATCAGAATGAAAATCCCCACGAATGCTATTAACACATTTTCCACAATGGTTCTAGAACTACGTGCGTAGACTATCCAAAAATTCTGATTGACAACTGATAGCAGGTTTAAGAAAACAAAGTTTATATATCATTATATTTCCCTGATCTATAGATGTTGTTAATTTTCACACTATTGTTTGTACCGGAGAATCAGAAACAGAGTTCCCAGATAAAAGCTTATGATCGGTCTTCCGTCGAGCATTGCTAACCGACATCAGAAGAATTCTTACGTCTAACGGGTCTTCTCTGTACAAATGCCCACTTTCGAAGATCAAAGAGCTCAGGGTTTCTCTGATTTCGCCTGAGTATGAACTTCAAAAGATTCAGTGTTTTTCACGTGCGGTCTATCAGGTATCGTATGATTGACAGATATGCTCTCGTGGGGAGCCGAGGTAAACAAACCTGATTCACTTCATGTTATGACGGGCAGGTCACGAAAATTTGTAAACACTTCATTGGCTTATGTTCAATGAAAAGAGGAGTAACAAAAAAGTGAGTTAACGTAGGCTGTAAATGCCTGGTTTTGCTAGCAAATCATAGCCAGCTATGAGATTACTATAGACTGTGTTGGGGAATGTATATTTCGTGCTTATTTTTGCTTTTAGCTTTTGCACGATTGTTTATCAGTATCCAATATTGATATGAATATAATGTCCAGGGTTCTCTCTATTTACGTGCCTAGCAAATAAACATTAATTTACTTTTATGCACACATCTCTTTCTCCAACGAAAGTAATAACAGCTGAGTGACGGTTTATAACTTTAATACACATGACGAAACTTCACAATAGACCCATTGACGTGGTCAGACAATTAGAACACAATCAAGATTAATAATAATAATAATAGTCACTCATTTGCATGAACAATCGTTAAATATGACATACAGTTGTATACTTCCATGTAAACTATATTATACACAGGAATATATATTAGGGCTAAACACACATAGCCATATACACATCTCGACCGCGAGACGGCTGGTCACTCAGTGCCCCCTTCACTGCTAACTCTCTCTCGTTTTTTACCTGCCTCGTTAGCAATACTTTCCCAGCCGGTCTCATCACGTGACATAGAGTGGCTATTGGGTGAAGTAGCGAAGTGCCAAACTGGCAATAAACTAATGCATTTTCTACTCCCAACATTGGCCCCCCCCCCCTGTTCCCGAGCGGAAACCAAGGGTTTTTGCTTGAGAACAGTGGATAGTAAGCCCAAGAACTATTAATCTATTAGGAAAGAAAAATCATACTGCTTAGAATAATATATATGAAATAGTAATTGTAGTACCAAATGACACGAAAACAGATCTATCTAAACAGTTTAGACAAAATATAATCCAATCTTTCAAAAAATGCAATTAAAGTTGTAACATGAATGTTTCAAAAGTATATCACCTGAAAACAAAACAAGATCAGACAATGTCAACATCTGGCACAAACTATTTCACTTTCCAGTTACATTCCTTGACAATAAGTCTGCCAGAAAGTTTTCTGATCCCTTGATGGGGATAATTGTATATCTATATTCTTGGATCAGCAAAAACCATCTGTGTAATCTACTGTTTGTCGTAGTTGTTTTATTTAGGGATGTTATTGGACGGTGATCCGTCTAGAGGTAGAAGTGTGCGCCAAGTAAATAGCGTGATAACTTGCCCATACACCAAATGATGGACAAGAGTTCTCTTTCACTGGTGGAATACCGAGTTTCTGCTGGTAGCAACTTCCTGCTTACATACAAGCATGGATGTGGAGTATCATTGAACTATTACAACAGGCAACCACCAATGCCAGTCTGAGAAGCATCGGTCCTCAGAAGAAATGGCATAGTGATATTAGGTAACACCAAAATAGGTGCCTTGGAAAATACAGTTTTAATTTTGTTCAAAGCTTCACTGCAAGTGTCAGACCAAACAATTTTATTAGGAGCTCCCTTTTTAGTCAAAGATGACAGGACAGAAGAAATAGATGAAAAGTTCAAAATGAACTTGTGATAAAAGTTGATGAGTCCTAACATGCTCCTAACCTGTTTCTTTGTCCATGGGATATCTAATTCTAATATGCTTTTGACAGTGTGCTCATTAGGGTATAACATGTGGTTACCAACACGGTGACCAAGAAATGAAATTTCTCGACAACCAATCTGAACCTTTAAAGGTCTAACTGTCAAACCATGCTTTCTGAGCAGCATTAATAAAGATTTTAATCCTGTGATATGTTCTTGCCAAGAACTATGGAATAAACAGATGTCGACTATATATGTGATGACATCAGACCTATCTCCTAAGAGTCTCCGCATCATGCGCACAAAAGTCGCAAGAGCATTGACAAGGCCAAAACACATATAATTCCATTGGAATAAACCATATGGAGTCATAAATGTGGTTAGCGGTTTGGCTTTATCAAATAAAGGGATCTGCCAATATCCCTTGGATAGATCTAGTTTGCTAAAGTATGTAGCCTGGGATAGTTGTGATAAGAGATCCTCCAAAACATTCATAGGCTCAGCATCTGTGAGAGTGACACTGTTAAGACGTCTAAAATCAATGCAGATGCGAAGAGATTTGTCCTTCTTTCTAACTAGAACCATAGGAAAAGAATAGGATGATTCAGAAGGAGAAATGATGCCTATGCGTAGCATATCCTTAAGTTCACTATCCACCTGATATCTGTAGTGTAAAGGTATAGTACACGGTCTGAGGTTGATAGGGTGATCATCACTCAATGTAATATCATGAGAGATAACATCAGTGCGACCTGGAAGTTCAGTTAGCATTTCAGAGAAAGATTCTAAAACAGCAAGAGTCTGTTCTCGATTACCAGAATCTAAATCACCTGATACAGTTACATCTCTCCAAGATTCGGAAGATGTTAAAGGCAGCAGAGGAAAATTAAAAGAAATATCGCTCACTGTAGAATCATGAGATTCCACAACAGCTGACAAAGTCTGTCGAACCGGTTCATCAGAAATACTGTCCAAGATAGGTTCTAACTCTGCAGGGCGCTCCACATACAATTTTAACATATTAATGTGAAATGTTTTAATTTTGCCCCTTATGTCAATGGCATAATCAACATCAGTTTTCTTCTCAACCACCTGAAAAGGACCCTGCCAGGAAATAAGCAGTTTATTTTCCTTGTTCGGAAGAAGTAGCCATACTTGTTCTCCTGGTAAGAACGAACGTAATTTTCGAGATTGGTTGCAGCGCAATCTCGACCTGTGTGAAGCATTACTGTTGCTTGCATGGTTGCAATCGTGTTCGAAGGGTGTTGTCAAAATGAAGACAAACAAAAGGTCAACTCGACCTACGCAGTGGTGTGTAGACATGGAGTGAGGATACAGTACATGCGAATGATGGCAAACGTTCGTTAGAGTTCACAAATAGACCAATCTCACTCACTTATGGCTGGAAGTCATTTACGCCAACTACTGTGTACGTTTCATACAGTTTAATTGGAACGATCACACTTGACAGCACGGGTACAGTGACAAACAGACAGGTTTGCATAAATCATAATAATGTTGATCAATGAAATGCACTATCACATGAGCATTCATGTTGCATAACAGTACCAATGGAATGTCAGTAGACAAGCACTCAGTACTTCCAATATATATCGTCTGACTTCACTGACAGAGCACGTCAGTTCATAAACAAGGTTCAAGATGGTCCCT
The DNA here is from genome assembly GCA_024509875.1 of Oreohelix idahoensis. Classification (NCBI taxonomy): domain Eukaryota; kingdom Metazoa; phylum Mollusca; class Gastropoda; order Stylommatophora; family Oreohelicidae; genus Oreohelix; species Oreohelix idahoensis. Next base: position 692,427 of record JAMPIV010017668.1, on the reverse strand, counting down.
AGACCTAACCTCGTCTAGCGAAGATTCCTTCAGCTAAGGTTCAGCACATATTTTTTTGATAACAATATTGAACCACTAGTAGTGGGTTCTCTTCTGTAGCAGTGATCTCTGGACTCATCAGGTGATAGTAAGGGGGCATCCCTGTTCTCTCCTCGATGATTGAAAAATATAGGATTCAAAATGGCTTCTCCTCCCAGTGAGTTGTCACTCACCCAGGATACAAACTATGAAGCGCAATCAAAGCTGATCATTCATTAAATGTCCTCATTGCTTTGTAGATTCTACCATTGATACTATTGACTTCATCACATAATATGGTGCTGCTAGGTATGAATGTCATCTTCATCTCGTTAATATTCATCTAAACGTACAACCGTACGACTGCCCATCGAATACAATGCCTCAGGAAAAGTTCATAAGAAATGCGTCTTTACCTTGGTATCAGAAATACACTAGAATATGATTCTGCCATTCCTTGGCAGTAAGAATAAACACTGGGGTGCATAATACATGATATGTCTAAAGAGACTACCTCTTTCCCCATTAATATAGAGATCACTTTTCGGCGACAGGCCGCTACAACAACTCAGCACCCATCAGGGCGGAACCTTCTCACTTCCACTTAGCGACACCTCCGCCGAACAACCTTTGACCCCGAGTTCGACACCGAAGATATAGTTCGACTTAGACATACAAAGATATTAAGATATAAGACAGACTCGTCCTACATAGACAAGAAATACACATAGATTCGGGTCATAGATATTCTGAAGCAAGAACAATCTATTTCTAACCAAACAAAGAATAGATCGCTGTAAACCTAGATTCCTACGCTGAGTTCGATATTCAGTAAAGATAACCCATAAAATAAAAGTATAAGTTCAACATGGGTGATATCGCTTTGACCAGGAAAATATTTCGATACACAAAATAAATATTATAATAAATATATACATTGTCAGACAAACAATTACATTTTACATTTGTATGCGTACTAACAGTAATCTGTGCGCCACACAAAAGAATATGTGTGCAACAGACTACCACACCCCCCAGGAAAAAAAAAATGAAAATCATTTTTTTAAATCTGAGAGCAACATACAATAGGCTCACAATGCACAAATACTGCGCAGATGAGAAATATCTGGAATTTATAAGCCAAATTAAGGCAAAGTTGGAGCCGCGCTAGCGTAGTGGTTACAACACCGCTCTGGCGACCGGGTGATACAGGATCAAACCCGGGCAACGGCATTTGAGGATTTTTCGTCGACCGGGATTTGGACTGGATTAACTCGAGACCTGGCGAGGACATTTGAAGGAGTGTCGTCGACCAGGGACTGGCAGCTCCTGAGCCGACCCAGCTGCAATGGGTACCTCCGAAATCGGCGAGTATTTGCCTGAATGGCGAGGGACACCTGTCTCTGTACAAGAAATAAAGGGATACTCACGTAAAATCAATGTCAGGTTAGACATAAAATAATAACCTGAGATTTCGCCTCGAGTATTAGCGGGCGAACGAAAAAAAAAAAAAAAAAAAAAAAAAAAAAGGCAAAGTTGAAATATAGATCGACTGGTGAGAATACATCTCAACCTCTCAGAGAAAGCATTTCTCTTAAGCATAAATATTTCCAGGAAGGTGCCACCAACGTATACTACAATGCTGGCAATGACACAATGCATATAACAATTTCATATTTAAGCATTATAAGTACATGATTGACAAAAAAGAAAAATCATCAACGAGTATCGGTGAATATATATATCAATGAACGTAGTGATAGTAGTGATACAATCACTATATTACAAATTACAACGTGTATTTATCTTGATATAGAAAAGAAAAACTGTTGTAGAGTTGGATGTGTTAAGAAGTCCAAGACCCAACAGTTAGGTGGAATCATGTGGGCATCTAGACAAAATGTCTGCCATCACATTATCTGATCCACGGATAGCTCGTACTGAGAAATGAAAAGGTTGAAGAGCAATTGCATATCGAGTAGACCTCGAGTTCTTCAAATTTTTACTCTGTATAGCCGTGAGAGCTTTCTGATTGGTTTCTACTATGAAATGTGCGCCTAGAAGGAATCTTTGTAGTTTGAGAATTGACCAAACCATAGCCAATAGTTCACGGTATAAAACCGAATAATTCCTTTCTGCAGCATTAAGTTTTCTAGAGATATACATTACTGGATGCAGAGTTCCAGAGTACTCTTGCATTAGTGCCGCTCCAATCCCAGTGGATGAAGCGTCACTACGAAGAACAAATGTCTTATCTGTAGTAGGTAACACTAAAATAGGTTGTGTTGAAAACACATTTTTAATCTTATCCAAAGAGGATTGGCATTCCTGTGACCAGTGGACCATATTAGGCGACCCTTTCTTTAGTAGTGTAGAAAGAGGTGCCATGATAGAGGATAGATTCGGAATGAATCTTCCATAAAATTGAATAAGACCTAAGAGACTTTGTACTTGCTTTTTTGTCTTAGGAATAGAGATGTTAAGTATCTTAGTGATATTATGGTCCTCTGTCTTTAGGAAACCATGACCCACTCGATGGCCTAGAAAAGAAATTTCGCTAAAACCAATGCAGGCTTTAGAGGGTTTCGCTGTCAGGTTATACTCGCGTAGAGTAGACAGTAATTCAACTAACCCCGAATAGTGATCTTCCCAAGTATCGCTGAAAAGACAGATGTCGTCTAGGTACGCGATGACATCTGACCGATAAGATAGGATTCGACGCATCATGCGTACGAATGTAGCTGGTGCGTTCATAAGGCCGAAAGGCATGAAATTCCATTGAAAAAGGCCTCTAGGTGTAGAAAAAGCAGTAAAAGGTTTGGCGCGTTCAGATAAAGGAACTTGCCAATATCCTTTGGACAAATCTAGTTTAGTGAAAAAATGAGATTTAGAAAGCCTAGTAAGTAGCTCTTCTAGTAAAGGCATAGGTTCAGCATCAAACTTCGTAACTTGATTCAATTTGCGATAGTCAACGCAAAGACGTATGTTATTGTCTTTTTTCGAACAATAACCATCGGCGAAGAATATGCAGAAGTGGATGGTTCAATTATTTTTAAATCTATCATCTCATCCAACTCCTTCTCAACCTGTGCTTGAAAATGTATAGGGATAGGATAAGGTCTGACCCTAATAGGATTATGGTCAGTTAGAATAATGTCATGTTGAATGACATGAGTTTGTCCAGGAATGTCAGTAAGGACATCCTGAAATGTTTGTAACATAGCCGAAACTTGTCGCTGTTCTCCTAGAGACAAATCCGGAGAAACAGTAACGTTTTTCCATGATTCACTAGAATGAAGTGGAATCATCGGAAGCGGAAGATTAACATCCGAAAAACTTGTTTCCTCATCCTGTATTACGGACAGTGATGAGTAATGACCATGTTGGACTGGTGAATCGTCCGTTGCCTGGAAAATAGGCTGTAAATAATCCGGACGTTCATGGAATTCCGTAAGCATATTGATGTGGAAGGTTTTATGCTTTCCATCAATATCGACAATGTAGTCAACATCGGAAATTTTCGAGATTATATCGTATGGACCTTTCCAAGAAATAAGAAGTCTGTTTTCCCTACAAGGTAGCAAAACAAATGCTTTGTCACCAGGACAAAGTTGTCGTAAGGTTCTTTTCTTATTGGCAAATTGTCTTGCCTTCTGCTTAGCAAATTCAGAAGAAGTTGCCAATTTGCATGCTTCGATAATCTTTTGTCTCAGCGCGATGACATATTCGTAAGAAGATTTTGTGTCATCGGTAATATTATCAGCGGTTATGAGATCATGAAGCAAAGACATAGGGCCGCGCGGTCGCGCGCCAAAGACAAGTTCAAAGGGAGAAAATCCTGTATGTTCATTGGGGACCTCTCTGTAAGCGAAGAGGGCCGCGGGTAAAACCCTGTCCCAATCTTGAGGATGATCCTCAGTTATCTTCCCTAGTAAGTTTTTGAGTGTTCTATTTAGCCGTTCGACCATCCCATTGGACATAGGATGATAGATACTACTCAAAGATCTCTCTATCTGCAGAGTCGACATCACTTGAGACATGGTATCCGATATTAGTTGGGTGCCATGGTCTGACAATATTTCTCCGGGGAATCCCAGACGAGAAAATATAAGCCAAAGAGCATCTGCAATGTCAGCAGTAGTAATGCTCTTCAGAGGAATAGCCTCTGGCCAACGTGTGCACATGTCCACACACGTTAAGATAAACTGATGTCCTCTAGCAGATTTGATCTTAAATGGACCAATGATGTCTATCGCCATTTTCTGAAATGGTCGAATAGGAATGTCTGCAGCCTGAATAGGTGCAGCATGGCGTGGACCTTTGGATTTGACTTCTTGACATACTATACAAGATCGACAATAAATCCGTATGTCCTTGTTCACAAAGGCCAAAAGAAAGCCGCAAGAACTCTTGACTTTGTACGGGAAAAACCCATATGTCCAGCACACTGAGAGTCGTGAGCGTGCTGCAAAATTTTAACTCTCAAATTCTTGGGAACAAGAATCTGAGAATGACTTGACTTAGTGGAGTCTTGCACCATACGTACAAGTACGCCATTCTTCATTGTAATCCAAGATTTACGCTTTGTATCTTTATTCGGATCACCTTTTGTTGCAAGAGTGAAGAATTTCTTTAGAGTCGGATCATCTTCTTGCTGTTTTATAAACGAGTCACGAGAAATTACCAAGGGATCATCTTGGTTATGCACTTCATTATCTTCAGTAGATGAAGTTTGAGGCATATTAAGAGCTTGAGCTCTAGTGACTACAGCATTAGCAGTTTGCATATTTTGTTTTTCCCAAACGGAAATTTGTTGTGGAGTGCATTCTTTGACTCCGTGAATACGACCGATGATAAGATCAGCGATCGGATTCGGCAGAAGACATGCGTGTACATCTCCTGTAAAGAAAGGAGTAGCAATCCTAATGATAGCAGTAGAGTATTTCTCTAAGGTGCCGCCAAATGTTACACATTTGACTACTTTTCCAGTGGCACGAGAAGGATCTACAAGCGACTGCCTAACACCAATTGTGGTGCATCCAGAATCAAAAAGAACTGAGACTGGATTGTCATTTACTAAACCTTTATGTAAGACAAGAGAACCTCTTCCATCATGCGCGACTGACGCAGGAAGAGGATGGCCACAACTTAAAGTGGACACCGTAGTTGGTTCAAATAATGTTTTGCATTGGGGGCACTGAGATGCTCTCCCAAAATCAAAAGCGGAACATGCCATATTATTAGCATCATTATTATCTTTAGTCTGTTTATAGGCTTCATGTGACTCTTGCTGTGCAGAGTTTGCCTGATAATGTGATTTATGTTTTTTGTATTGTGATCTACCTCGATTATTATTGCCTCTGTAATCATTATTGTTTCCTCTATTGTAACCCCTATTTGGGTTTGAGTCATAGTTCTCATGGTTACCATTATCATATTCATTATAATGAGTATCTCTATAACTATGGTCTTGTTGTCTCCATGATGGATGACTTGGATAGTTTCTATAATGACTTCCTCTGCGGAAATTCCTATAATTATGACCACCCCTGAATCGAGGGCTGTCAGCTCGTCTCCAGTACTTCGCAGAAGAACCCTGAAATGACTGGTTACCTTGGTTTTGATAACTATTATGGTTACCCTTTTTATCAAACCTGTTTTGAGGTCCCTGAAATTTGTGTGAATAATTAGGGTTGTATGGTGTTGCTGATGCAACTGGCATACTTTCTTTAACCTTAGCATTGCTAAAAGCTACGTCCGGATGTGCCGTGACGTATTGGGTACAATATTCTTCCATTTCTTTTAGTGTCTTGGGTTTACGCTCATGTAGGAATTCAAGGAATGGTTTATTAACACTTGACATAATCTTGTCTCTGAGCAGCAAGTCCATAAGGGCTTCATATGTCTTTTCTGTTTTGGACAACTCAATCCAACGATTAAATGTAAGACGTGTCCTTGCAATGAATTCTGAGATATCTACCCCTGATTCAGGTACCATTTTCTTAAACAAAATACGGTAACCTTCCTCTGTTAATTGATATTTTTTCAATAAAGCTGCTCTAATAACATCATAATTATCCTTGTCAGCTTCTTCAACCAAACTTAAACTAGTCAGAGAATCACCTTTCAAATTTTCTGATAACTGGTTAGCATATTGTGATTTATCCACATTATGAGCTCGACAAGAACGTTCAAAACGATCCAGCCAGAATGCAATATCGTCAGTGGAAGGATTGAACGCTGGTACCTTGACCTTGTAAGTAAAGAGTTTACCATTACCACTAGAGGACTGATTAACATTACTCATATTTGTCAATTTCAATTTTTCTAACTCAAATGCTAAAAGTTCTTTTTGATGTTCATGTTCTCTCATTGCTTTTCTCTCCTCAGCTTCTCTGTCTAATCTTTTTTGTTCAGCCTCAGCTTCTCTTTGCAATCTTTTTTCTTCAGCTTCTAATTTTTTTCCTTCTATTTGAAGCTTTCTCTCCTCAGCAGCAGCTTTTTTCTCCTCAGCAGCAGCTTTTCTCTCCTCAGCTTGCATCTGCAATCTTAAATTCTCAGCATCTATCTTCTTTTGTTCAACTTCTGCTTTCCATTTATTTTCCTCTTTTTGCTTCTTTTCTTCTGACTTTAATACTATGGCAAATTGAGCAGTTGCAAACTCCTCTAATTCCTTACCAGACTTATCAAGGGATTTCCCTTGCACAATAAAGTATTCCAATGTAGACATGATGTCTAATAATGATAGCAATCACTTGAAACAATAATGTAATCTATTTCCAAGTAAATAGGAACAAGTTCTAAATGAACTTGATTAATTAGCTCACAATCCCAATCTTTGTTGGCAACAAGCCTTTAAATAAGGTCTTGTATAATCAACTGTGTACCTCTAGTAACAGCAATTAGTCATCAGTTGATTATTTCTCATAAGTTCACTACACAGCTAGTAGTGTATGATCAAGTATATTTTATAGTATATGTCACCCAACAACATACATAAAGTACAAATAAGAAAGACAATATGAAAACATTTGCAGAAATCAAATAAATAAGTAAGGGAAATCGATGAAAATAATCACAGAATCTGTGATGACAACTGCAAAGGGATAACAACAAAACAAATGATGTCACAGTGTAAAAATATATATGTGTATAGAACTAAATTTTAGAAAAGGGTAGATCTACAAGTACAAACAAATCAAAAACAAAACTGAAGAACAGAAAAAATATTACGAAAACAACGATGAGCACAGTCTTCACAGCTAACACTAATAGCAACAGATGTCGCAGCAAATTTTCAACCAAGAAAATTGCACCTATAATAATAATAATAAATTCTTTAAGCACCAAACACGGCGCATAAGGCAGAAACCAGTGCTCTCCAGGTTGTTCGTTGTGACGCCACTCCTCTTAGCTCTTGCACATTATTTAGGCCCAACGTTCTTCCTTCTCTTATTATTGTTCTTCTGAGTGTTTCTTTTGGTCTTCCTTTTTTCCTCTTACCCTCAGGAACCCAAGTGAGCGCCTGTAGTGGTATTCTGTTGTTTTGCATTCGTAGGACATGACCGATATATGACCATCGTCTTTTCCTTATATAGTCGGAGACATATTTCTGCCTAGAGTCTTCTCTTATTTGTCGATTAGTCTTGAATTCTTTCCAACTGATGTTCATGAGTTTTCTAAGACATTTGTTCTCGAATGTATTCAGCTTGTTCTCCAATGATTTTGTTATTTTCCAACTCTCACAGCCGTATGTTAACACTGAGATAACATTTGAATTAAACAGACGAAGCTTGGTATGTATATTCAATGATCGTAATTTCCAAATGTTAGATAATCTATTGAAGGCGCTAGCTGCCAAAGCAATTCTAGTATGGATTTCTCTTGTTGTGTCACCATCCTGAGTCATTTTACTGCCTAAATAATTGAAACTTTCAACTTTCTGTAGTTTTTCCCCGTTCAAGATGATATCAAAGGTCTCGTTAGAAAAGTTCATAGCTTTAATATTGATCACTATTATATGACCTCTCTACGTGGTATACCATATAATAGTCACCTCAAAAACCGCCCACAACATAAACACAACCAGAAATAAATACATGTAATATAAACATAAATACATATCATGTGCATAAGATGTGTTGTAAAGGCTCAGCTTTAGAATGCAATGGTACAGTTTCTAATTACTAATGAAAATAAACTGCCACTTTAATCAATATTAAATTTTTGTACTAACTTATTACAATGTTCAACAATGTGAAAAATACACAAGAGGATCCATCGATGACAGTTCCAATAACTACGACATGTAGGACCTCTCAGTTCACTGTAATACTTGTTAACACAATTAATTTTTACCTGCAAACGTTCTGTGATGTACCATGAAAAATGTCCACAAGCGCTGACCTAGTTTCAGTATTCGCTCGATAGGTCACGTGACAAAGTGTTGACAAAGAGCAAACTAGTACTGCAGGTGTGTCATATCAGCCACAGGAAACGGTCTGATATCAGTAGTCTGTTGACTTCTCAATTTCTGCAAGGTCAAACCCAGAAAGCTGGCCACCAGTGTTGCTTGCATGGTTGCAATCGTGTTCAAAGGGTGTTGTCAAAATGAAGACAAACAAAAGGTCAACTCGACCTACGCAGTGGTGTGTAGACATGGAGTGAGGATACAGTACATGCGAATGATGGCAAACGTTCGTTAGAGTTGACAAATAGACCAATCTCACTCACTTATGGCTGGAAGTCATTTACGCCAACTACTGTGTACGTTTCATACAGTTTAATTGGAACGATCACACTTGACAGCACGGGTACAGTGACAAACAGACAGGTTTGCATAAATCATAATAATGTTGATCAATGAAATGCACTATCACATGAGCATTCATGTTGCATAACAGTACCAATGGAATGTCAGTAGACAAGCACTCAGTACTTCCAATATATATCGTCTGACTTCACTGACAGAGCACGTCAGTTCATAAACAAGGTTCAAGATGGTCCCTAGACCTAACCTCATCTAGCGAAGATTCCTTTAGCTAAGGTTCAGCACATATTTTTTTGATAACAATATTGAACCACTAGTAGTGGGTTCTCTTCTGTAGCAGTGATCTCTGGACTCATCAGGTGATAGTAAGGGGGCATCCCTGTTCTCTCCTCGATGATTGAAAAATATAGGATTCAAAATGGCTTCTCCTCCCAGTGAGTTGTCACTCACCCAGGATACAAACTATGAAGCACAATCAAAGCTGATCATTCATTAAATGTCCTCATTGCTTTGTAGATTCTACCATTGATACTATTGACTTCATCACATAATATGGTGCTGCTAAGTATGAATGTCATCTTCATCTCGTTAATATTCATCTAAACGTACAACCGTACGACTGCCCATCGAATACAATGCCTCAGGAAAAGTTCATAAGAAATGCGTCTTTACCTTGGTATCAGAAATACACTAGAATATGATTCTGCCATTCCTTGGCAGTAAGAATAAACACTGGGGTGCATAATACATGATATGTCTAAAGAGACTACCTCTTTCCCCTTTAATATAGAGATCACTTTTCGGCGACAGGCCGCTACAACAACTCAGCACCCATCAGGGCGGAACCTTCTCACCTCCACTTAGCGACACCTCTGCCAAATAACCTTTGACCCCGAGTTCGACACCGAAGATATAGTTCGACTTAGACATACAAAGATATTAAGATATAAGACAGACTCGTCCTACATAGACAAGAAATACACATAGATTCGGGTCATAGATATTCTGAAGCAAGAACAATCTATTTCTAACCAAACAAAGAATAGATCGCTGTAAACCTAGATTCCTACGCTGAGTTCGATATTCAGGAAAGATAACCCATATAATAAAAGTATAAGTTCAACATGGGTGATATCGCTTTGACCAGGAAAATATTTCGATACACAAAATAAATATTATAATAAATATATACATTGTCAGACAAACAATTACATTTTACATTTGTATGCGTACTAACAGTAATCTGTGCGCCACACAAAAGAATATGTGTGCAACAGACTACCACACCCCCCGGGAAAAAAAATGAAAATCATTTTTTTTAAATCTGAGAGCAACATACAATAGGCTCACAATGCACAAATACTGCACAGATGAGAAATATCTGGAATTTATAAGCCAAATTAAGGCAAAGTTGAAATATAGATCGACTGGTGAGAATACATCTCAACGTCTCAGAGAAAGCATTTCTCATGGGGCACTTCTCTGTAAGCAAATAAGACTGCTGGTAACATTCGGTCCCAGTCACGAGGACATGTCTTGGTGACTTTGCCTAACAACTGCTTCAACGAGCCATTGAAACACTCACAAACGCCATTGCTTTCCGGATGGTATGGGCTTGTGAACGAATGCTTAATTGCTAACATGTTCTCAATATCTTTCATCATTTGAGACATAAATTGAGTACCACGATCTGATAAGATTTCCTCAGGAAATCCTATGTGGCAAAAAATAAGAAATAAAGCATCAGCGACAGCTGCTGATGTGACAGTCTTCAATGATATGGCCTCCGGCCAACGTGTACATAAGTCTATACACGTTAGGATATATCAATATCCTCTATCTGACATGACTGACATAGGACCAACTATGTCAACCGCAAGCTTGGTGAAAGGTCGTAATGGCACATCAGTGACTTGTAAGGGTGCAGCGTGGTGCTTGCCCCTACGTGCTACCTTTTGACAAGTTGTACATGACCTGCAGTATAGCTTTACATCTTTGTTAACACATAGCCAATAAAAATTTGAGGTGACATGAAACAGAGTACGCTTATTCCCCATATGACCAGCTAAAAGCGAGTCATGGGCAGTATTCAATACAATAGGTCTAAAACTCTTTGGAATAACTACCTGTCTCCTGACTAAAACATAGTTGTCAAAGCATCTAGTCAGTACTGAGTTTTTAAATTCAAACCAATAACATGAAGTTTTTGTCTTCTTCACATGTTTGCGCTAGAGCAAACAATGGTTGTAAAGCAACATCTTAATGCTGTTTGGTCGAGAACGACTGGGGGGAAACATTATGAACATTCTGAAAAGATGCTCTCTCACTAAATGGTATAGCTGGCTCTGCCTTGGATTCAGTGGCATGCTGGGCCCTAGTGACCACAGCGTTAGCCAACATTGGGTGAGATTCAACCCATTCATGTATCTCCTCTGGAGAGCAATCCTTAATACCTGGTATATTACCAAGGATAATGTCTTATACTGGTTCATCAAGGACACATGCCCTTACCTTCCCTGTAAAGAAAGGTGTGGCAATATCTATTTCTGCCTTTGGGTAACACTCTATACTCCCTCCAAATTTTATGCACTTCACTGTTTTACCAGTAAAGGCAGATTCATCAATTAACGATCTACGGACTCCGACAGTGGTACAGACAAAATCACGAAAGACACTTACATGCCTGTTATACAGGAAACCAGTATATAATGTGAGGCGTCCTACGTTCTCACAAGATGACATAGCGGGTAGAGCATGCCCGCAGATTAATCTGGGCTGCAAACCAGGTTGGAATAAAGATTTGCACCCGTAACAATTTTCATCATTAAGTGAGCTAACAATACATGCATTGGCATGGTCGGCTCCCTTCTCATCATTCTTCTTTATAGCTACACATGCATTACCTTTATCATGGTTGCTATTGTCATGATGCCCACTGTGTTTGTTAGTACCGTTTGCATAGTATTTCTTATAAGGTCTATTCCTAGCACATGACCAACATCTGCCATTATTCCTGTTACCACTGTAGGATGCATTGTCTTGTGCGGATCTATGATCCATCCGTTTGTGATGCATTTCCTCACCACGGCTAGAATTGTGCTGCTACTGACCTTGGTTTGAATAACCATAGTCTTGCCTCTGTGAGAACTAGAATGGAACCAGGCCAGGAGGAAGACAGCCGATAGAATAGTCTGGCGCTCTCTCTTCCAAACCTCTACACCTCACGGTAGAAGGGGAACGACTAAGTAAGTAAGTAAGTATCTCCACTGCCTCTAGGTCTTTTGGTTTTCTTTCTTGAAAATATGAGGCAAGATCGGTGCTACATGCTGAGAACACCTTGTCACATAACATTAGATCAAGTAAGCCAGTGAAGGTCTTATCAATTCCAGACAACTCTATCCATCTTTTAGAATATAATTTTATTAATGAGATAAATTCTCCAAAGTCAGCTTTCCTGCTAGGCAGACAGGAATGAAATTTATCATGGAATCTTGCTTCCGTAAGCTGAAATTTACGTAGCAATGTCTCCTTGACAACATCGTAGTCTTCTCTACTACTGCTGTCCAGAGCAAAGTAAGCCTGTAGAGCGTCCGCTGTTAAAAAATCGCATAACGTAGCACTCCACTGACCCTTGGGGATCTTTAATGCACTGACCTTAAGCTCAAATCGTTGTAAGAAACTATCGATGCAGTCACTTTGCTGATTGAAATTTGGCAATCGTATCCGGTCACAGGTGCACTAGATGATGTCTTTGGAGCATCCAACTCCACTTTCCTTAAGGCAACAGCAACATCTACATCTTTCTGAATACGCAATTTCTCTATCTCCATGTCTATTTTTAATTTTTCTTGTTCAGCGTCTATCTTTAATTTTTCTAGTGCAAGAGCTTGTGCAAAATCTTTTTCTTTCTCATCATGTTCTAACTGAAGACATTTTAATTCACGTTCATTCTGCCTTTCAATTCTTGCATTATAGCTGTCAAATTGTGTGGTAGCAAACGTCTCTAGTTCCGCTCCTGATTTATTAAATTTAATCCCAATTTCTATAAAGTCCTGAAAAAAAAGACATGGTTTTCTCCCAGAAACCCCTTTCTGTTCAAAATATAGTGATATTTATAATGATGAACAATACAATGCTCAATACAAATGTTAGTCCTACAAAACCACCAAGGACATAATTAAAATGTGTTAAATTATGGTGATATTGTTAATGAACACTGCAGTGCTCAATACATGTTATAATAAAAGAAAAAAATATGCAAAATTATGCCATGTATATCAATAGGTCCAGACAAATGCACAATGAAAAGATGAAGGCAATGATGTCAATGACAATGATGATGGTATATTTTCAAATACAACACACACAAAAACAAATCAAAATTAACTAAAATAAGACAACAAAAACAATATTCTATATTAACATGTAAACAAATAATAACTATTAGACACTACAAATAATTCACAACTAAAATGAAACAACCGTCACATTAACAACTAAAGAGAAGAAGGTATAGAAAGGACTATTACAACAACTGACAATGTGAGACATATATACGAAACAATAACAAAACGTGATACCTAACGCCACATCTGAACAAAAATTAAATGTTCGCAATGCAAAAAAGGACTATCAGTATGAATGCGTCAAAGTGCTAAAATTCCCTAAATGCAAACATCACATAAACCTATAGAAGATTACCTTTTTTCATACTTCCAAAAATGAATGAAAAAAATGATACCTAAAAAAAAAAAAATGGCAACACTGAACATATAGAATAGAGAGAAAAAAAAATAGCGAAGATGGAGCACGCTATGAAAGCACAAGATGCTTTAAACAAGCTTTTAAAATGAAGCTAAACGTATCTTAAAATGCAGACTAAAGTATTTTGGTCTGAACACGGCATAACACTATTCACACTGTCTCATGTGAATCAGGAACATTGAGCCAAAATAGAAACTATAAAGTTCTGTAAACTTGTGTGATAATATGTCGTATGGTCGAACTGTTTTATTTATTTCTTAATAATAAGGTCCATAAAGTTTCTTTTCTAGATTTATAAATGTTAGTTAAATGTATTGGTCCCTGAAAGCATTCATTGTTTTTGGAAAAACTAGGTACTCCGTTTATCTTTAAAATATACCTTGACCTCTATCAATACAAGCGCGTTTCTTGACGCACATTCCTGGTCATGATCACAGGTCACGGGGCGTGGCTAATTTGCCGCTGTGCGTCAAATTGTTTCGTTTGCATGGGAAGTTCATTTGCCCGATTGCAACTCCTATCTCATATTCAATCATGTTATAGTTCAATTGATGCAAATGCATTATAGATAAACTTGGTGCACACAATTAATTCAGGCATAAAAATTTGCGAGGCACATGGCTTGGCTACCCAACTGTTGGGGAGTGTATACTTCATGCTTATTTTTGCTTTTAGCTTTTGCACGATTGTTTATCAGTATCCAATATTGATATGAATATAATGTCCAGGGTTCTCTCTCTTTACGTGCCTGGCAAATAAACATTAATTTACTTTTATGCACACATCTCTTTCTCCAACGAAAGTAATAACAGCTGAGTGACAGTTTATAACTTTAATACACATGACAAAACTTCACAATAGACCCATTGACGTGGTCAGGCAATTAGAACACAATCAAGATTAATAATAATAATAATAGTCACTCATTTGCATGAACAATCGTTAAATATGACATACAGTTGTATACTTCCATGTAAACTATATTATACACAGGAATATATATTAGGGCTAAACACACATAGCCATATACACATCTCGACCGCCAGATGGCTGGTCACTCAGTGCCCCCTTTGCTGCTAACTCTCTCTCATTTTTTACCTGCCTTGTTAGCAATACTTTCCCAGCTGGTCTCATCACGTGACATAGAGTGGCTATTGGGTGAAGTAGCGAAGTGCCAAACTGGCAATAAACTAATGCATTTTCTACTCCCAACAGACTGTCAGATTACTGTAGGCTCTTTTCCCATTATACGCCACAACCAGAGATGCTCTCATGCATGGAAAACTTGTCAAATACAACCTACATAACCAGACATGCTCTCATATTTAGGGAAAAACATGTCAAATGCAACCAACAAAACCAGACATGAATTTATTTCAAGGAGAAGACTTGTCAAACACATCTAACTATCATGGCTAAGTATAATCTCATGTGTAGAGAAAAACATCTTTCAATTGAACAAAGAAAAGTAGACTACTTATAACATAGAAATGTGAAGGACATACTGGTTTAGAAGATGGTTATTAATAGAAGTAATTCAAAACATTGAAAGAAAACTATTACAAGATATACAAGCTGAATTAAATGGAACAGTCTTTACAAAATAAATGTCATGTGAATATCAACCAGTTGGACAGTTTTTATCTTGATTCTAACAAGTGATGGGAACAAAATATTTTAGTCAATACAAAAGCATGAATAAATGTTTTTCAATCACAAAACACACCAACCATGTAAGAACACTTTCCAGTGTCCATTTGTTTCTACATTTCAAGACTCAGAGACTATGTAACCTACACATCACATACATGTAAATTTATTATTGTAAGTGTCTTCATGTGTATGTTCTCAGACTACTACAGCTGTTAAATCTTAAATAACAAATATCATATATGTAAAAGGGTAAAGTAAACAATCCAATGATGCATAATGGTATTTTGGTATTAAGCCCATATTTTCTTGACCCCAAGGCACACTAGGATTGATGTGGTCAGCATCATACCAGCTGCCTTTAACCTTCCCAGAGTTGCTTTGGTGCTTAATTCATGAGGCTAGGTTGACTGCAGGGCTGTATGTGATCTAAAAAATCCCACCTCAACTGGGAATCAAACCGTACATGTAAAGCTAGTCCTAAAATGTATTTGTTAGTGTGTTCTCAGACTACTACAGCAGTTAAACTTTACATCATAAACATAATTCATGTAAAGCTAGTCCTAAAATGTATTCATGTGTGTGTTCTCAGACTACTACAACTGTTAAACTTTACATCACAAACATCATACATGTAAAGCTATTCCTTTAAATGTATTCTTCCCTGCAGAAGCTCCTCCTGCAAGGCATGTCAACTTGTTGTGGACAGTTGAATGGCCTCTAGAAATAGGGGCTAGCTGTGAATACTGAATAAACAGCTGTGAACAAACAACAGATATTTCAGGCAGATATGGCTTGTGATCCTTGGTTGATAGCCTATCTAGAAGAAGATAAAAATCTGATTTCAAACCACCGCTGCCTTGTGGGAATATCCATTAATAGGAAAGGCTTTGGGAGTAAACCATGAGGATACATCTGAAGTCTGAGTCCCTAAGGCAGCCTAATGTTGATTCACATTATTCTGGTGACTCCTGTGATGTGACTGGTACAAAACTGTAATGGCTACTGCTGTTCCTTGTCTGTGTTCTCAGACTACAACAGCTGTTAAAAAACCTTACATCACAAACATTATACATATATAGTTAGTGTTTTTAAGTGTAATCTTGTGAGTATTCTCAGACTTTTACAGCTGTTAAACCTTACATTTCAAAAATCACATTTGTAAGGTTTCTCTCCTATATTTATTTGTGTGTGTCTTCTCAGACTAGAACAATCAGTAAACCCTACACCACAAACATCACATTTGAAAAGCTTCTGTCCAGTACACTCTTTACTATGTCTTTTTCACACCAGCAAACTGTGTAAACCATACACTACAAATATCACACTTTAAAAGCTTCTCTCTTATATATGTACTTTATGGTGTTTTTAAAAATCAGAACACATGTAAACCTCACAAAACACATATGTAAGACTTCTCTCCTGTATATGTTCTTTGGTGTGCTTTTAGATCACCATACTGGTAAAATTCTACACTACAAGATTCATACTTGTAAGGTGTTATTATGAATGTGCTCTCTTGTGTTCATTTAGATTACTATGTTGTGCAAACCCCACACCACAAACATCACATATGTAAAGCTTCTCTCCAGTATGTGTTCTATTGTATTTATTAAGAGTACCATACTGCAGGCAATGGTGGATACAGTCGTGATAGAAAGTGAAAATGAAGGCCTCAGCCTTAATAGCAAAATGACAGAAGTAATGGCCATCTCATAGAAAAGAGCTTCCCCAGAATGCACTATCAAAGTGAATGGAACAGTTTTAAAACAAGTCACTAAGTTCAAATACCAGGCACTTTAATAACAATGGATCGTAGATGCATCTCAGAAGTTAAGAGCAGAATAGCTCAGGCAAAAGCAGCATTCTATAAAATGAAGAGTATTTTATGCAACAATTCATTGTCATTGGAAGTAAGGAAGTGGGTTCTTAAGAGTTATATAGAACCAATTCTGACATGGGAGTGTGTCATGGACAATTGGCAAACAAGTGGGGAATGCACTAGAGGCCACAGAGAAGTGGTTTTACAGAAGAATGTTAAAAATACCACGGACAGCCAAAAGGAGTAATGACAATGTCCTGAATGAGGCCAATGCACAAAGGAAACTTATATCACAAGTCAGAAAGAGGCAATCGACTTTTTTGGAGCATGCCATTAGAAGAGGAAAGCTGGAACACATCGTAACAACAGGTAAGATTGAAGGAAAAACAGGTAGGGGAAGACAAAGAGAACAAATAATGGACTGTTTGACATCGTGGCATATAAAGAAGTCAACAGCAGAGTTGATAAATTGTGCGGGAGACAGGAAGTTATGAAGGGACATGATCTCCTATGCCACTAGGCATGGTACTTGATGATGATGATATTGTGTAAACCCCATTCCACAAACATCACACATGTAAGGCTTCTCTCCAGAACATGCTATTTTGTGTTTTTTTCAGATAATAAGACTGTAAACCCAACTACACAAACATCATACATGTAAGGCTTCTCTCAAGTGTGTATTCTTTTGTGTTGTTTGAGAGTAGAAGACTGTGTAAACTTTACGCCACAAACATCACACTTGTAAGGCCTCTCTCCAGTATGTATTCTTTTGTGTTCTTTTAGATAAGAAGACTTTGAAAACCCAACTCCACAAACATCACACTTCAAAGGCTTCTCTCCAGTATGTATTCTTTTGTGTGTTTTCAGAACACAAGACCTTTTAAACCCAACTCCACAAACATCACACTTGAAAGGCTTCTCTCCAGTATGTATTCTTTTGTGTATTTTCAGATCACAAGACCGTTTAAACCCAGCTCCACAAACATCACACTTGTAAGGCCTCTCTCCAGTATGTATTCTTGTGTGTTCTTTTAGAGGATAAGACCGTGTAAACCCAACTCCACAAAAATCACACTTGAAAGGCTTCTCTCCAGTATGTATCCTTCTGTGTATTTTCAGATGACTAGACCATGTAAACCCTAAACCACAAACATCACACTTGTGAGGCTTCTGTCCTGTATATATTCTATTTCGTTTTTTCAGAGTAGAACAATGTGTTAACATTACACCACAAACATCATGTTCATTAAGGTTCTGTATTTCCTTACCCTGCATGTTGTTTACAAATCCACAACTCATATCAACCCCATCAAGTTCATCTTTTTTTCCCCTGATGTCACCTGACCCACTTTCATTTTGAACTGTGACCTTGAGATCATTCTGGCTCTCACTAATGTCTGCTGATCTGTCTTGATAAATAATGGAATGTTCAGCTACATCTCTTCCTGTTGTTCCAGACTCATCATAATTATCAACTGCCAACAATGCAACACTGGTGTAATCATTCTTGTTCAACCTTTTATTGGTGTTGATGCTTTGGTTTTGGTAAGGCACATCTGAAATTATATGAGATTTAGATGGAAATAAATAACCAGTGGAGGTAAGCAATCCATTATTAGATGTCCTAAATTGTGTAGCTCTATAAAATGTTAGCAAGATATATGGCAAAGTCAAAAATTTAAAATTGTGGACAGTCAGACATTTTGGCAGCATCATATTTCATTCTATATCTTGAATATATATCAGTAAAATAAAATGTTAATTTCTTTCATTTGAAGCAATTTTTATTTCTTCTTTTAATCATTGCTTGTTTGGTTTTAAGGATCATCTGCATTTTACAAGGAACATGTCATCAGTGCTCTGATCTACTCCCTTATATCACACAAGAAGGATCTCAGCACAGTGCATGAACTGCAAAGCACTGGCAAGGATCCAAATGTGTGTATACAGGAATCACTTAGTTGTTCCCCTTCTACCGTGAGGTGTAGAGGTTTGGAAGAGAGAACAACAGACTATCCTATCGGCTGTATTCCTCCTGGCCTGGTTCCATTCTAGTACTCGGTCATTCAAAGATTGTCTAATGTTGTCTTCCCAGCGGACTCTGGGTCATCCTGGTGGTCTGGATCCCATGATCTTTGTTTCCCATGCTTGTCATGGTAGCCAATCTTCTCCCATTCTGCAGATTTGGCCAAACCATCTTAGTTGGGACTGTTCTACTTGGGTCTGCAGGGGGTGGGATTTTAGGCCTTGACATATCATCTGGTTGCGGACCATGTCTCTTCTTGTTACTTCAACCACCTTCCTCAGATACCTCATTTCTGAGGTTTGGATCAGGCGTTTGTGGGTTGTAGTCATTGCCCATGACTCGCATTCATATGTCAAGACTGGGACATAAATGGAGCAGTATACAACCATCTTCGTTTTCTTACCAACCTCTCTCTTGCTGAGGAATCATTGATTTATAGCCTGAAAAAGTCTCCCAGCTGCTTCTTTTTGAGTGGCCAACTCTTCTTTGATGCCTCCCTTTTGGTCCATAATAGCTCCGAGGTATTTAAAGTGGTCGACCTGCTCCAGAACCTGTTCTCCCAGCTTAATCTGATGTCTTCTTTCTTCTCGTGATATCACCATGGATTTTGTTTTAGAGCTGTTTATGACCATCCCTCTCTTCTCCAGCTCTTTCTTCCAGACTTGCAGGTTGGATTGGAGATGTGCCTCTGATTTAGCAATGAGAGCAACATCATCAGCAAATGCCAGCTCTGAAATACATACCTGTCTCATCTTCCAGTACCCCATTGAATACTTTCTTGTTCTCTCCTTACATGATTTGATGACATCATCCATGAGGAGTATGAAAAGATAAGGTGACAGGATATCACCTTGCCTTACACCAGTGGTGGTCCTGAACTCTTCTGGCTTATGGTTTGCTGTCCTCACATAATTTCTGCAAGACTTGTAGAAGCTCTGTTTAGCATGAATCAGAGGTGCTGGAATGCTCTCCCTTGCCAAACAGTCCCAAAGTTTGCTGCAGGGGACCCTAGCAAATGCCTTTTCCAGATCTATGAAACAAAGATGGATCTCACTCTTATACTCAAGGGCCTTTTCATTCAGCTGTCTAAGTTTGAAGATTAGGTCTTGAGTACTTCGGCTTATTCGGAATCCATACTGGACCTCATCCAATTGTGGCTCAGCTAGACATATGAATCTCTGCTCTAGGATTCTAGAGTAGATTTTACCAGGGTCACTGAGAAGGGACATGCCTCTATAGTTTCCACAATGTCGATTGTCACCCTTTTTGAAAATTAGTGTTATGATGGCAATCTCCCAATCCTTTGGTATGGTCTTGTTGCACCACGCTTCCTGTAGGACCCTTAAGAGTAACAGGTTGCCTGATGCTCCCATGTACTTAACCATTTCTGGTTTTATACCATTATGCCCTGCTGCTTTGCCCATCTTGATTTTATCCAGTGCTGTCTTCAGTTCTTTATGTCATCTTCACCACCATTAGTTTTCTCTTCTGTGCTAGAGGTTATTATATTTCTGATGCTTGACCTTGCTCACCATCCAGGAGTTCTGAGGAATATTCCTTCCATCTTTCCATTACTTCCTTTGGGGCAGTAAGCAATTTGCCTTGCTTGTCCTTTATAAATTTAAGAGGGCATTGTTTTTCCTTCCTCATGTTCTTTAGGATCTTATAGAACAATTTCTGGTTTTCTTGCGCATCTTTTTCTAGCTTTTCTCCAAATTCTTCTCAGGACTTCTGTTTTGCTGTGAGTTCCTTGTTCTTTGCTTCTGTTCTGAGTGTCACATATTCTCTATATTTCTCCATTTGTCCTGCTGTGTTTTTAGTTCCTAAGAATTGTTTCCATGCCATTTTCTTTTCTCTTATTTTTTTTGGACTTCCTCTGTCCACCAAGGTGTCCTCTTTCTCTTGTTCCCAAGACAGACTTCACCACATGCTTCTGCAGCAGCTGTCTTTATGATGTCCTTGAATACAAGCCAGAGGGTTTCCAAGTCATCAGGTTGTTCTTCTGTGCTGCTCACCGCTGCAGCAATAAGCCCTTGATATCTGGTCTTAATTTCTGGCTCTCTCAGCTTGAAGGTTTTAATGCTCATTTCTCCCGTTCATTTACTTAGTTTCTTGCATGATGTTGGGCAGTTCCTAGGCTGAGCAAGTCTTTCAGTTGTTCTTTTGATTGTAAGCAGGTAGTGATCACTTCCAATCTCTGGCCCCCTTCAGACTCTTGCATCTCAGACATATTTGAATGAGCTCCTCCTAACAATGGCTTAGTCGATCACTGACTTTTCATTTTTTGTTGGTTCACATCTAGTGTACGCATGTATGTGCTTATGGGGGAACTTTTTGTTTGTAATGATCAGATTCTGCTCACTGCAGAATCTAAGGAGTCGCTTTCCATTGTCATTGAGAGTATCTTCTCCATATCTTCCGATAACTCCACCCCATCTAGCATGGTCATTTCCAACTCTGGCATGAAATCTCTGAGCATGATAATTTCATCTAGGCAGTCATCCACTGTCCTTTGAAGCAGCTTGAAGAATTCTTCCTCGACCTCTGCTCTCTCATCCTCATTTGGCCCATACACTATGACCAGGTTGACTATAGTTTCTCCTTTTAGTTTTACAACCATAATGCTCTCCGAGACAAAGTTCCATCCCTTGATACTAGCTTTTTGGTTTTTGGCCACAATGCAACCCACGCCCCCTTTAGCTCTTTCAGATGTGGGTACACCACTGTAGAGCAGCGTGTTGTCATCGAGATCCATGACTCCTTGTCCTTTTTTCTTTGTTTCCGTTATAGCCAGGATTTCTAGTTTTGCTTTCCTTTTCTCTTCCACCAGCTCCTCTTCTTTCCCATTTATACTTCTTGTGTTCCATGTTCCATAAGTTGTAGTCTGTTCCAGTTCATTGCCTTTAGAATCAGTCCAGTTTTCTCTCTTGTAGTTCACGTAATCATCATTTAAAGCAAACAGGTGATTGGCCTGTTGTGCCTTTGCATGGTGGAAGGATTGCCTCCATGCAGGCCACCCTCCTCCTTTTTCAGCTGGGCTTGGGACTGGCCTAGGCAGAGTTTACAGGAATCACACATTCTATAAATATTTTTATGGTGAGTTATTATTTTTATGGTGAGTTATTATTTTTACGATTTCCAACTGCTGAGGGATTTTTAACATTAGCAACCTGTTGCACATTTGATCTCCTAAATTTGTGTCCAGCAGTATGATTTCATTAGGAGCTACTGGCTCTGAAAAAAATAATTTCCACAAATTACATTCCCTGCACTGGGAAGTGAACCTGGTACGTTTAGAAATCAAGGAAGACACCATACCCATTAGCTACTCTGACCCCCAAACATATTATTACATTAATGTCAGCACAGGTTTACTTGGCCTCTATTGAATGTTTGCAAATTTTTTTGAATGTCATGAAAGAACAAGCAAGATTTTTAGAAAATGTGTGTTACGTTAGCTCTGGGAAATTTCTGATATGTGTTTATGACATTACTGATGTCAATGGCTCAAATTTTTATTTCAGGGAGATCTGCAAACAAGACAGTTGTTTAAAAAAAAAAACAACAAAAAGGAGCTCTGAAAGCCAATATTTTCTGGTTTTTTGTTTTGTTTTTTTTTAAGGGCAGAAGTCTTTTTAGCTGCCCAGTGAGAAGAGGTTAAAAACGAAGGTTAAAGAATTGTCCATATATTTTTATCATGCCTTCACAGAACACTCGGCATTATCAGTTCTTTAAGAAAATGAATAATTAACACAGACTGGTTCATGAACATACATCTGTAAAATATATCATGGTAGTGTGCTGTTACCAGAAAGTAAGAAAGAGTCTAGACACACACATAATTCAGCACTACCAGCAGCATACAACACAAACATGCTTGAAACTCTTTGTCATATGTAATCTCAAGACTTTGAATGGCATAGTAACACATGCAAAATGTAAATCTTCACAGGAACCAGTAAATCTGACTACAATGACCAAGTAAAAGAATACAAACTATGTTTCTTGTATAATTTATTACACATTTTTCATGTAAAGTGTTTTTGGGTCTTTCTAAGGTTTTTATTGATCCAGTCTACATGTTTTGCCTTCAGTAAGGAAGAAAGGATGTCAGTAGGAAAGGGGTGGAGATGTGAGCGGATCTTGTTATTGGGTGGATAAGAAATTATGAAGTTGTTTGTAATGTAGTTGGTATATGAAACTGTAAATAAAGACAATTACTCCAGATGAGACCGAGAAAAATAGTGGCTGGGAATGTTGGATACTTAATTCTGACAATAATGGCTATCAGTGACAACATGTATACAGTAAAAACCAAATTTAATCTCAATGTGTTTTAAGAGGATTTATTGCCTAGGGTGAAGTTTGGTGGCTGAAGAGTTACAATGAAAAGTAAAACTGTGAGGTAATATCTTGCTGTGATGGCAAATAGGAAAATAGTTAAAATGACCAGTGAATCCATTTTTCATAAAAGTGACAAAGGCAAAGTTGATAGCAGTAAGACTTAGGTCAGGTAGAAGACTGAAAGAGATGATGAACATAAAGGGTTTATTTCAGGGAAGATATAATTAGAGGGATTATGAGCAAAGTGAAAATACTGACACAACAGTGTACCTAACTTTACAACAAAACTTTAAATGCTATATAGGAACAAACAGCCATGTTTTACCTGGGCCTGAAAGAGGAGCAAAGAATAGTAACACTGTTTCTTACCATGCATGATGTAACAAGTAACTAAGTAGGGTTGAACATGTGGCCGGTTACCCCATCCTTTAAAATATCTTCACCCCAAAAACTTTAGCAAACATTGTGGATGGGCCAAATACAGAATATAAGTCAATTCAGTTGTCCAAGACAGCAGAAAGTCCTCTGGAAAGGAGGCTCATGAAGCAGCCTAAAGAAAGCTGTAAGGATTCTGGGTTACGGTTAACCTTTTTACATCAAAGATAATTTATAGAATTGACACCTGGAATGTTCACACTCTGAAAGAACAAGAGAAAACCTGCACATGTGGCAGCAGAAATAGGGAACTTCAGGATTAATATCTTGGGACTGTAAAAGACAAGTTTTGTTTACGTGACATATGCGTTCCTGTGACCTGAGAAATCGCATAAATGGGGCATGATTTTCTCATTCAAATACATGTAAAGTAGAGGGTATGCCTTCCACCAATGCCATGCATAATGATTAAAAATAATATGTTTAATAGTAAACAGTTTAAATTAACACATACCATTTACACTGAGTGCTTTACAGAAAACAACATTGACAAATTATTCAACACTGTCAGAGGCAGGACCATTGTCTTCTTCATCAACTCCTAATTCAATGATGGGTGGGGTGATGAGTCATCTGAATGAGAAGTAGGTGACTCAGCAATAAATAGTTTCCTGAAGAAGGTGTCTAAAGTTGATGGAGTTTGTGACCTTCTCTGCTCATGGATGAGTTCTTGGTAGGGAGCAGCATATTCTTTCACTTTCCTAATGATTACATAGTTCCTGTCCATATTAGGATCACCTTCTTCAAAGGTCATACAACAGGATACAAGAAGTTGGAAGGCCTCTTTTTATTGTTTCACTGCACGATGGTGGCTTGATGACTGTTGCTGGCTTGTGCAAGATAAGTGTCTTCTTCTATGGTGAGTTTCTCCAGCTCTAACAACTCTCCATTGCTCAGTTCTACTTTTTTAGATTCATTCAAATTTACAACTCCTTTTTATCAACTCAATCTAAGCCAGCTCTTGAGGCCATTCTGCCAGCACCTTGTAATAGCTGTGATAATATCTTTAATTGTAAATGCCTTTCAACAATCCCTCAAATAAACATTCAAACTGTCATCACCTAGCACTCACTCTTGTTAACACGCAGATAAAATGCTGTAAACATGTCTAAATATTGGGTTGTATAACTTTAAATTTGGCGCATAAAGAAAACAAAAATGTCCTAAACTTGATGGACATATATTTGGTTCAGTTTGTAAAGGACCCTCTTCAATGCACATGGATAACTCCCTCAGTGCTCAGGTCCCATGCGTAGATCACAAAGAAGAATCTCAGCACAGTGCATGAGCTCCTAAGCACAAGCAATGATCCCAATGTGTGTACACAAGAATCACACATTCTATACATATTTTTGTGGTGGGTAGGTTTCATAATTTTTTATTTTTTTATATTGTCAGTGCAGCAGCCATAAAGCCTACTCTTTATGATTTCCAACTGCTTAGGAATTTTTAACATGCCCAGTTTGCACAAGGGGCCTCCTATTTCTCCACTCTTAACTGAGAAGACTTTGGCATCTGATTTCACCGCCCATGAGATCAGGGAGGAGTGTGACATCACATACTTAGGAACCACTTTTTCTGAAAAAAATTTCTTTCAGTTATATTCCCTGTACTGGCAGCAAACCCAGTACCATTAGAATTAGAGGCTGATGCCATACCTTTTAGTCTCTCAACCATCATATTTCTTCTTCTTGCGATCGCATCTTTGATGTTTACACTATCAGATGAGTTCTCATGATGAATTCGACCATTGTCTGAAGTTCCTCTTTAGCTCCATACAGCTTTGAGTTTAGTGTTGAGTCATTGGGCCAGTATATCTTTTTTAACTGGTTGTACAGAGGACAATCCTGTAGAACATGCTCAGCAGTTTGTTCGTTTAATTCACATGTGCACAGTGGTGAAGCAGACAATTGTAGCTTGTGCATGTGTTTATTCAGTTTGTTTTGCCCTGTCCTGAGGTGAAAAATGGTGATCTGTCCCTGCCGGTCAAGAGTGGTAGTCGTCGTTGGGTTGATTCTGTTCTTTTCTGATAGTCTGGATAGCTCTCTTTTTCTCAAAGTATGTGATTTCATTATCTTCTTGTTCACATTCTCCTCCCTGTTTTGCAAGTTTATCTGCCTTTTCATTTCCAGGTACACCACAATGAGATGGTACCCACTGAAGTATGGTTCTCTTTTTGCAGCTACCTTGTTTAGTTTATTTCTCAGATGCGGGAGTCTACCACCCTTGAGAGCTTGCAGTACAGACAGTGCATCTGTGAGGATGACTACCTTGTGGCAGTCAGAGTTGGTGTTATAAATCATATTTGCAGCTTGCTCTAGAGCTTGAACCCCAGCTGAATAGTTGAAACAGAATTTACCAGTGGGAATGTGCCTAGTCTTATAGTGGTTGTCAGGATATGAGATAAAGATACCGGCACCTCCATTCCTAACAGCATTTGTTGCTGATCCATCTATATAGGCATGTATCCATGATTGTTCAGGATAGCTTTCTTGGATCATACTCAATGTAGCAGTTTGTTTTTGCAGATCATTATACTCATATCCACTTGTGAGACCACTGATTGATGTATTAATTTGGAGGGCACTGCTGGCCTGTTCCCATGGTACAGGGTATAGGGTGGGCTTCAGTGGTTTTGTCTTCATGAATAGGTCTTCTTGATGCTGCCTTTTAAGTCTTTTTCCCAGATGCACAAAGCTGCTACGTTTTAAATGTCCCAATGCCAGATCATCTAGTCTTGCCTTCATTGGGTGCATTGGCATACTGTTGTACTTTTCAATCTGGATCATGCTTTTTGTGTCTCTTCTATAGGACAATGTCTGTAATCCAGCAACCTTCTGCATCTCTGATATTGGTGTAGTTTTCATTGCTCCTGTAATGAGCCTGAGAGCTTGATTTTGCACCTTGTCCAAAGACTGTAGATGTGAGTTAGCAGCTGATGACCATGCTGCTGAGCCGAACTCTAAGTGTAGTCTTATTACTCAATTATAAATCTTCTTTAGAGTTTATTCATTTGCACCCCAGTTGGTACCTGCTAATTTTCCGAGTATGCCTAGTCTTCGGGCCTTTCCCTCTACATTTTCAATATGCTTATTCCATGTAAGATTTTGGTCAAATGTCACCCCAAGATAGGTTGGGTAGCTTTCTTCCTTGATCATGGTTGTCCCTAGATGTATGTTATCTGCTTTGTCCTTGGGAGCGAGGGAGAACAGCGTTGAGGAGATTTTGTCTGTGTTTATTGTGATAAGCCATTTCTCTGCCCATGACATTAGCATGTCTGCTGCCTGCTGCATTCTATAATTTGCTGTGGTGATGTTTTCATCAGTGCACCAGAGTACTAGGTCATCTGCATATAAGGCAGCTTTAACTCCTGCAGGGAGATCTTTTACCAGGTCATTGATGTAAACAAGGAAGAGTGTTGGGTAAATTATTCCTCCTTGAGGTTCCCCCTGACAGAGCAGCACTTTTCTGCTCTGCAGACCATCAAGAGTGACTCTAGTTCTCCTGTTGTGCAAGTATGACTGGATCCATTTCATCATGTTGCCTTGGATTCCACTTTTCCTAAGTTGTGCAATAAGGCCATCTTTCCACACCTTGTCAAAGGCCTGCTTGAAGTCGACCCAGGTCATTCGGACCTTTTTCTTCTTCTGGAAGGCATCTTCTACTGCTTGAGACAAGTACGTAACTTGGTCTTCTATTCTGTAGCATTCTCTAAATCCAGCTTGTTCCGGCACCAGGATCTGCTCAGAATCTAAATACCATTTCAATCTGTGGTTGACTATTCGCTCCAAAGTCATCCCAACACAGCTTGTGAGACTGATTGGCCGGTAACTTGCAGCCTTGGTTTTACATTTCCTTTTCTTTAGTATGGGTATTGTGATGGCTTCTCTCCATACTTGATGTACCGTTCCTTTCACCCAGCTGTGGTTGAATATCTCAAGCAGTTTTTCTTTGCTGCTGAGCTCAAATTTATTAGCATTTCGTTGCTGATTTTGTCTGCACCGGGTGACTTTTGGAACTTAAGCTTGAAAATAGCGTTTTGTAGTTCTCCTAGTGTGATGGGTTCCCTCATTGGGGGAGAAGTATCTGTCTGTCCCATGGTTGCCAGTATTTCTTTTCTTATCTCTCTCTGATGGTCTATGTTAATGGATAAGTTGCTTTCTGAACTGTATCTTCTAGCAAACAGGTCTGCAGCCTGTTTTCCTCTGAGAAATTTGCCACCTTCATCCAATGTGATAGTCTGCCTAGGCGAGGAACTCTCTTCATTTAGAGACTTGACTAATCTCCAAAGTTTCTTGCTGTCTTTCTCAAGGTTCAGCACTGCCGTTTTATTTCTCCAGCTTTTCCGTTTTTCTTCTAGCTTTGTTCTCTGAAACTCTGCTACAGACTTTTTCCATTTGTTGTGAGTTTCAAGTGAAGGTTGAGACTCTGTGTCCTTTCTAGCCCTGTCCATAGCTTCCTGGCGTTCTTGGAGTGTGCTGTATGGTGTGTAGTTACACCGGAATCCTTTGGGAATGGTTTCTTTTGCAGCTTGAAGTATGTATCTGTTGAAGTCTTTTACCACTTCATTAATGTCTCTGTTCTGTACCTTGAGGGTAGACAGCAGCGTGTTTACCTGATGCCTGAATAAACCCAGTTGGCTTTTTTGTAATTCCATCTTGTAATGGCTGGGCCTGTACTGAGAGTTATACTCTGGGCAGTAAGAAAGATAGGGTGATGGTCGCTTCCTCCTAGTTGGTCTCCTACTTCTCTACTAATAAGTCCAGCTATATCTGGGGTGGCGAAGGCAAGATCTGGAGTTGAAGTTGTGTGCCATCCTCTGGAGTAGAAGATAGGAGTATCTGTGGCAGTATTGACTAGGATTAGGGCGTGGTCATCTTGCCATGTTTCAACCCCTTCACCTCTGTGATCTAGATGGTTACAGCCGCAGCTCTGGGAGTGGCTATTAAAGTCTCCAACTACTATAAAGTTGGTGGCTGGTACATGTACAGAGCTGAGACTCAGGGGTTTGTTGTTTGGACAGTAATAGTTCAGAAGTTCTATTTCCATATTGTCTACTGTTACGTTATTTTCGCGGGGGGAGTTAAATTTATGAGATCCTCATACGTGAGTCTAGTATAGATGCACTATTGAGTGTATCTAAGTTAATTGTAGGTTTAATTATTTGCATACCACCATGCACCATGTTTGAACAGTATGGCGCGGTTTGTCGTGGTGATCTGATGCCATCCCAATATTCAGCGTCTGATATAGACATGATTTTCTCATGTACTTATTGTCATGAAACACTTATCGTGGATAGCACTCCACTGGTTACACCACTGCAATGTGGATTTATAATAATAAATAAAGGCTTGTTCTTCCAAGGGTACAACCACACCACAATGGCTGACATAAGAAATAACACCTTTAACAGGAACTTACCTTTAATACTTTATACACACAATACGGCCTCACACGACCAACAAACACATCAAATACAATAATGAAAAAAACCACTGTAAACTTGCCTTAGCAGCTTAATCTATCCCCTTCATACATGAAGGTACGAGTTACACCAAAACCACTGCTATGAATATCGCTCACCTGAGCGGCAAAACTGAGACAATGACACACTCAAATCATTGACATCTTATTAAACTAATGTCTGTAGAAATTACAACACTGCTCTAGAATTACAACGTAATTATCAACCAGAACTGAAATATGGCAAGCACTCAGTTAATAGTCCATAACATGAACCACACAGCAATCTCGCTGGCAAAAGGGAAAATATGCGTCCTCTCTGGATGAAGGCTAGCTTCTGACTCCTACCTTTGCGCATTTTCCCCCTGACTTCCGGTAGTCACATGACCCACCAGTTCGGCTAACCTCGGCCTTTCCGCCAACCACAATACCTAAGATGCACTGCAAAATAGTCCTGTGACACTTATCCTTGGTTCGGAAAGACACGATCATTATAATCATCTTTAAGATGAAGATGTCGCTCTTGAAGGAAACATGCCAAGACGAGCTTGAGTTGAATGTTTAACCCAAAACGACTCATTTTAAGTATCTCACCTTTGATACTTGGTTCTACAGGATTGTTTATTGTAGAGCTTTGACTTGACCAGTGGAGTGAAGTCACTAGTGTGTCAATACAATGCTTGGAGTCATTATTGGATCTTTATATGCATGCTCAACGCTTTTAACATGATTGATTTTAATAACCTTTGCATCCTACTACTTCGTTACCATAGTAATTCCGTTAACCTTCACGGGCTAACAGCTAGTGAAGTCAACCAAGGTCCAGGTCATATATGATGGACTATGTACTTTGTCTACTACGAATTATAATTCAACTATGAATATTCATTACAAATAATGATTGCCTGTATCGTCGTCAACATAGTCTGTACTCATTAAATGATGTCTCGTCATCATATACCCTATGAGTCCAGTGTCTACTTTTCCCGTTAAAAATAGTCATACAGTCTTGGCTCATCATACAGTGTTGCCAGGTCCCTATTGTCATTCAAAGAAACGGCCCACAGTATTTGCGTAATCTAAAGTACATTGGCCACATTGATAGGCCCGACAAACTAGACAACAGCAATGCCAGTATAAAGACATAGACCGCGACAAACCCACCGGTAACATCTAGCTTTAGCTCCAACAGCTGGTATTCTGTTCCGTCCATGTAGGTTTTCCTTTCATGTGCACCTTGTTTGTCAGATCTGAAGCATTGATATTCCCTTATTTTAAAGGTTTAATCTACTTTCAACTGAGTCTTTTGGATACAGCAAAAACTGACTTGCTTCTCATATGAGGTGTTTTCCAGCTCCATCTTTTTTGCTGTATCCAGCCTGCTTGCTGTTCACTCCCTCTGCATTCCAGTGCATTATGACAAGTGGCACTCTGGGTTTCTGTCTTTCAGTTTTGTTTCAGTCAGAGTTCTCCTCCACCATCTGCTGACTCCACAAGATGGTCTAGATGGTCCTCCAGTAGCTGAGGGTGGGCTCTGTTGAAGCTCAGAGCCCGGCACTGCACCTGCCTGGTGGAGCTCCACAGGGCAAGCACCAGCACGAGATTTATTTGACGGTGTACTCATCCATAGAAAAAAGCAAGTTGCGTGATACTGTGGTTTCCGGTGCGCCTTCTGGCCCAGTATCGATGACTTCAGCACCTCTTCAATGGGAGAGTGGGCTCATTCCTAATCTGTTTATGATCCCAGTCGAAGACTATTAACAAACAGCCTGGGGTGTCACTGCTCTGCGTGAACCTTTTTTACCGAGGCGGCCTTCTGAGCTCGTATGGTGAAGATATGATTGTGCTTGGCATTATCTTCAAAATAGACCTGTCTTTCCCGTGGCTTTTCTGCCATTATGCAACATATTGAGTTGGGAGTTCTGAGCTCCAGTCTCTTTCCCAGGCATTTTATCCTGGCATGCATCCAGAGGACCCCACTTCTGGTTTTAAGTTAGCAGTTGGGGATAAGTGGGGTGGCATACTGTGCATTCCCCATCATCCAGGGGGGCTCTGCAATTATGCAGAGCTTACACGATGCTCTGCTCTGGTTCTGGGCTCTCCCAAGGAATCCTCATTTCCTGCACAGAGCCACTTCCCAGTACCCACCACCTGCCATCTCTCTATTGTAGAAATCTCCTGGATGCGGCCATCCAGTCAAGAGCCAGTATTAAGTCTGGTGCCCATGTGATTCCCCCAAGCTTAGTGTGCAATTCTGGGTTCTCAACATGCTGCACCACAGGGAGGGATTGTGATTCTGAGCCAATGTGTTGTTGTTTGCATTTGCTCAGCCATCTCTCTCAACTCTGCACCAATAAGCAACATCAGAGACTTAACTGTGCCTCAGTACTGGAAGGCCCCATTTCTGGGAACACTACACACAGCCAATTGAGGCTATGGTCATTGTGGGCATGTCTTCGGTGGGGAAGTTGTGGAGTCTTCCTGTTCATGTTCTTGCACATCCTAACACTGCCTGCAAGACATCAGAGGTTTTGAGAGTGGCCTTCTCTGCTTTTTTAGCCTGGGTGTGTTCCACAGGCAAGCGTCAATGGGGATCAGGACGTGTCCACGTGCCGTTTCCAGAATTGGCCGCATCTAATGGAGGACTTGCTCTGCCAGAGGTTTTTGTAGGGTTACTTCTCCCATAGTCTAGAGTTTTACCCCAGTAGACTCTGGGGGTCTGGTTTGTTGGCACCAGATACTCGACATTTGCCATAGCCGTGTTGGTAGAAACAGGGAGCACTGGGTCCAAGAACTGGACCATGCCTGAAGGTATGGTTGGCTTGGTTGCAGGCATTTCTCATTTTTTTATGAGACCTATAGCAACCCTTACTCCTCCAACCATATAATAATTGGTATATGTTCAAATTTGTGCAAATCTGTATAAATATTGTTATTGTAAATTAATTATTATAGAGATAATAAGTTATTAAGTAGCCAATGTATGTGTTTTACAGAACCAAGCATTAGAGGCAACAGAGATGTTGTTAATACTTTAGACATTAATGAGGATGTCCTGACAAAAGTCAATAATCAAACAGAGCATATTAGTCATGTTAGAAAAAAGCAAGCAATGTTATTTGGAAGTTGTGGAGAGATGATCAGGCATGGTAGTGTGAAGAGGAAGAAAGAGACTTGAGACGTCATATTCATGACTGCGGTAGAATAACACATCTGTAATGTATATAACGTAGTGGAATAATAAATCCCTATCTTTATGTTGTAGTGGAAAAATAAATCCCCATCTACATGTTGTAGTGGAAAAAAATATCCCTATCTATATGTTGTGTTGGAATGATACATCCATAATTTATATGTTGTGTTGTGGAATAATACACCCATACTTTATATATTGTTTGAATGGCAGTGACCAGTTCTCACTGTGAAATTTTCATGAAAATAAGAAGTTCTGGTAGTTTCTAGCACATGCACAAAAACTCAATTTAATTATTTATATATACATTCATTACTATGACAGACACTAAAATACATGGACACTTAAAAATTGAGCACAGGTGGATAAAATACTGTAAATGACTTGTTTGTTAATGTGTGTAGCTTTTGAGGGGTAGGAAGATAACATAATTATAAATTTGTTTTGACATAAACTATTACACAATTGTGATAAAAGAGTGCAAAAGCCTTCTCACTCTATCTTTTCCTACATCTTTCTTATTTTATTTTCTCCCAAATCGTGCTCTTTCATCCCACATTTTGCTATTTCATCTGTAAACTCTAATCTTGATTACTCGGATCTGCTATCTAAAGAACCACATTTGTCCTTTCATCGGTGGTAAAGAAATTCTTTTGATTCAGTTCCTCACATTGTTAAACACATCTAGTTACATGAGGAGAGCCTGGCTGACACAAAATATTAGTCTAAGCCGTTGTTTAAACACAACATGGTCACCATCTCGCACAATACAATAGACCCGGCAACAATGACTCCGGGAGTGTGATATCAAAGGCCCTCATTGCAAAACAACAACCTTTCCTTCTAGATGGAATACAATAAGCCTGGCACGACAAAGGGACTTGTTAGCATGCAAGTGACAATAGACCAAGGGAAGCAAGGCGTAGAACAAAGCTGACATGTGGGGTTGATGAAGGGCTTTGTGACAGTTGGAAGGTGAGTGATTTTCTTTGCATCTGTTTGTCATACAGCACGGCATTGAACGTTGGTAGCGAGTGGCCCACCCACTTTTAGACTGACAGGGGACAAGAGAGATTCTAGGTAAGAGAGACCAGATGGACTCTTAGCTATTGGTTGTTTGGGCGGAGTTTCACGTCACAGACAAGATTTTGGAATGTATGGGCATCTTAGGAGTATATGTACCACGCAGTTCGTTAGAGAGAGGAATCCAGTTTTTTTAACAATGTGGTGTAGAGAAAATCCCTAAAGCATAGCCTGCAATTAATTCAGTGTGGATAAAATATTTAATATTTGTGATGTATTGTGTTCTTAAAGGATTTTGCGAAGGGAAAAGAAGGTTAGTAGAACATATACAAATTATTAATATTTGTTTCTTATTCTTTATTCATTTTAACCACAAAGCTAAATGTGCTGACGCGAGTCAGCTGATGACATGGTTAAGTCCATTCAGCCCACACTGAAAATGGGAAGGAAGTGGAGAGTGGAAGAAGCTGTTGATGCTGCCCAAGAGTCACTCAAACTGAGGGAGGTAATCAGATACACACAAATGGATAGATGGGGATTTGGTCATGAAGACATCCGCTGGTGGTCCAAGGCATCAAGCAGAGAGCGCAGAGACATGGTAGTTCAGGATATACGAGGAGCTGAGAATGATAAGAGGTTGCAAAAAGCAGTGCAGCAGGTCCAACAAGGCCAATGGACTACATGGGAAGGAGCCCTGCAGAGGTCCGTGACATGGAATGATATATGGCATATGGCACTTCTTAGGCTCAGCTTTGTTGTTAGATCAATGTATGACCTGCTGCCATCAGTCACCAACCTTGTGAAATGGGGAAAGTTGGATGATGAGCAGTGCCCCCTGTGCCAGGGGAGGCAGACACTTGAACACATGCTCTCAGCGTGTAAGGTGTCATTAGGGCAAGGGCGATACACTTGGCACCATATTAAAGTGCTAAATGAGCTTGCTGCGACAATAGATCTGGCAAGGATGAAGGCAAATAGCAAACCCAGGCTGAGCACTGCAAATACATACTTTCTGAGGGCAGGAAAGTCAGCACACCCCAAACCGAGTAAATCTGGTAGCAGTTTACCATCTCTTCTTGACTGTGCAAATGACTGGGAGATGGCAGTAGACCTACCTAGATGAGGGGCATATCCAGAGAGTATCAGAAAATTGCAGAGACGGCCGGATATAGTGCTTCATTCTTCAGCAACGCTTCAGGTCATACTGATTGAACTGACCATGCCATTTGAATCCAGATTAGACAAGCATCATTCGTTCAAAGCAGCCAAGTATAGTGATCTGGCCACGGATCTGAGACACAATGGGTTCCCTGCAAGGGTCATGGCTGTTGAAGTGGGCACAAGAGGGCTTGTGGCTGCATCAGTGTATGATCTATTGAAACTGTTGGGGCTGAGGGGACAGTCGAGAACAAGGGCATTGAAGAGGCTTAGTGAAACTGCCGAAAAGGCATCAGGCTGGCTGTGGAACAACCGCAATGGGCAATGGAAATCGTGACAATAAACACTGTGGTACAGAAAACACCAGGAATTTTTCTAAGTCCACAATACGCTGAGTTTTTTGGTGTACTAGTGAAAGGGCTGTGGCTGAGAGATGACAGGCACTGTATATTATAAGGGGTGTCAGGCACAGAATTTCAGTGGTGAGCGCACAGTAGCTAGACTCGTTGGCTTCACGCAGGTGACTCAGTGTGTGTCCGTAGTTGTGATGTGCGATGGAACGAACGGAATAATTTGTCTTCTCTTTGTTACTTTCACAATTGCCTCCACGGCTGGAGTTGTGGATTTTAAAGTTGCTACCATAAGTGAAATGGGTTCATTTTCGATACAAGACAACAGGAGGCCTAGACGCTTGGGAGTCATGACCCAAGTGGGCTCACCCCCCTTAGAGTGTAAAGGAGTATATCGGGCTGAAACACTTGTCGGATGGGGGGACTACTTCTGATGATCAGATTGCTTCCTGTTGTATCGCTCTGTAAAGAGTTTCCTATCATCCCAAAAGATAGTTTATCAATTAATTCTTTACATAAATGATTAATAAAATCATAAGATTTTCCTGACAGATGATAGACTGATAGGAAGTAATTGATAGTTCATACTTCACCTTCATCTAGCATGTTAAATCATTATCACAGTATTCCATGTGTACACAATCTCAAGCACAATATATATGTAACATCCTTAGAATCGAACTCATAGAGATCACTAGTGATGAGTAGTATAAATGAAAGTCAATCAGTGATATTAAATGTGAAAACTTATGAAGATGTTTGTGTGTCTTCAGTCCATCAGAGTCTCTTCTCTTGAAGAGACTCCAATGCCATCACAAGAACAGCTATGCTATGGACCCCTGAAGAAAAATGAAAGAGAGGCCAACCAAAAATAACTTGGCAGAGGACTGTGGAGGCTGAGATGCAAAGAATGAACCAGAGTTGGGGCACTGTAGGAAGGATGGCCACCGACCAAGGAAAGTGGAATAAATTTGTTGTTTCCCTACAAGATGCCACTAGGCGTGATGGCCACTGACTGCTTAGAGGGTCAGCAGCTAAGGATCAAAGAAAGAAGAAGAAGTCTATCAGAAGTCTGAGTCTACCAGCTACATGTCTGACATCTAACCAGAAAAAAGTTATCGAAACGGACATTTGGATAGCAGAATTCAAAAAAGGACATCCTTCATTCCTCCATTAAAAAGAAATATTTCTCACCCACGATTACGACGGTGGACGTAGCATTTTTCACCACCTAATATCACGTGCACACAAGTTCAATACATATAAATGTCGAGTTCAGCTCCACCAAAAGCTTACTGCAGGAGTCAATCTAAAGCACAGAGTTGATTACTCATTCAAATATCAAGTTCAGCTCCATCAAAAGCTACTACATGAGTCAATCTAAAGCTCATAGTTGATTACTTATCTAAATAGCAAGTTCAGCTCCATCAGAAGCTTACCATCTGTAGTCAAGCTAAAGAGCTCAAAAGTTGAATCTCATATTTATACCAAATGCAACACACTCTTAAGCGCATTCTAAGAAGCAGACTCCGAAGTATATTTTATGAATCTTGATTACATACTCAAGGTACATGTCAAGAACATTTTGTGAAGATATCCAGTCTGGCCAGAATCCTCCAGAGATTAGACAACAGGCATTTTCATACGACAACTGTCAAAAACCAAATTATGCTGTGGATTTTATAATACTCAATACTACTAATTATAGAATAGGCTCGCTTGCTAGAAGCATGACCACAACATACTGGCTGACATAGGAAATTAACACCTTTAACAGGAATTTCCCTTTAATATTATGCACCCACAATAAAGCCACATATGGCTAACAAATGCATGAATTACAATAATAAATGCCAATGTAACTTGCCTCAATAACAACTCAATCTATCAACATCATATATTTCAGTATGCCCTACATAATGAGCGCTACAGTGACTATCGCTCACTGGCGAAACGCTGAGACAATGGTACCCTCAGCACATAGACACTTTATAAATCTGTGCTCGATGGAAAAATGTTTAGCATTACACCACATAATCCACTTAGCACGAAATATGGCAAGTACTATAACAATCCGACCATGGCCTAAACTCCACAGCAACAATGCTGGCAAGGGAAAATCTATGCGACCTCACTCAGGCGCTGACTAGCAGGAGACTGTCTTTTTGAGCCAAAATTTGTTCCCGCTTCCCGTCCGGTCACATGACATGGACAATCAAATTATCTCAGGGTTGCCAACCACCCAATGGGGCCAATCTGAAATTTCGGCAAAATATCGCCATGACACAACTGTTAACTATTGGTCAACGCTGCAGAGATTTTATCAAACAGTGAAGGACTATATATCATCAACATTCTCAGTACAGCAAAAGTTTTCATAAGAACATCCTTGACTTAGAGATAACTCGACATAACTTATAACAATTTGGGACATTCTATGCATACATGTGAATCATCCTACCCAGGAGAAGCATTTAGAGACACATGGACTGTGTAGTTTACTCACCATTTTGGTAACACATATCATATCACATCATCATCATTCCACTTTACAAAATTTACAAAAAGCTCATTCTTAATTAACTACTACTTAATTAACTACAGTATTAATATCTCATCTGTGTGTTTTGTGTAAATCGTTTTTTACCATCATCACGTTCTAACCACTACTAACCCTATATGTATAGATATTTAGTTAATAAACCCAATAATTGTTTGATCATTATCTAGTTCATTAACTCTTACTATCCGGCAAGCCCCGTGAAGTGGCGCGGGTTTAGTACCAATTTTACGGCTCGCCTCGTGAAGTGGCGCGCGACGGTAATGATAGCTAAACTAGCGCGTAAAAACGCGGTTTTAGCTCACGTATAGTAAGAGTTAATGAATCACTCGTGCTGTCGGCATTAAATATTTACATATAGGCAAATTCCTACACTCAGATGAGGTTGGGGGCTTTATCTGTTATGGGATCTTAGGGCAGAAGCTAAGGTCATAGGGACAGAGAACTCTTTCCACATTTCAAAAGAAAACACTGTCCAATGGAAAGCATTCACATTCTCTTCTTCTTGTCCTTATCTCGGATAGGTCTCTATCCTTTCTTAACAAGCCAATTTCTGGAGACCTGTAATCTAATATCTCACAGGCTATTCCTGGCAAAAACTGCTGTTGTAGTTGCCACAATACTCTCCACACAACAACAATGTCTGAATTTTTATTTCTGTTATTGATGTATAACATTTTGGAGTATGTGACCACTGAAGTATGGGAATGTAATACCAGACAAAAGGTTCATGAGTAGATTCTCTCTATAAGTGGTACACTCAGTGATGTTTTGATCTTAACTATTTGTGTACAAATAATGACAAGTTTAATTCTCAGAAATCAATAAAACACTAAAATAAAAAAAATTAATAAAGCATTATTTAATCTATATGAAAACTTCTTCATTACCTTCATGTTTACATAAGCCAAGTATTTCTACTTTCTTATTTGTTGGTATTTTTGTATCCATAATGTCAACTATCTGAACATGAGTATCACAGTCTTCAGTGTTGTGATGACCATCATCATTCTGGCAGGAAAAAAAAAATGAGAACTATTAAGTGAGATTAATATAAAGGTAAAGGTAAAGGAACCCGTTACACGCCCATTGAGGCATATTGGGAATATGGTGTTAGGCCCATATTATCTTGACCGTCGGCACACGAGGGGTGATGTGGTCGGCATCACGCCGGCCGCCTTAACCTTCCCAGAGTTGCTCTGGTACCCATTTGGGGCTGGGTCAACCCAGGAGCTGTTTGTGGCCTAAAAAATTCCCACCTCATCTGGGGATCGAACCATAGACCACTGCGCTAGGAAGCCAGTGCACTAACCACTGTGCTACCGCGGCTCCCGAGATTAATATAGGTATATGATAAATATTGTGGGAAAGTTGTGATTCATCTATGAAAAACTAAATTCATTGGCATATAAGTATGTGTCATACTCTCAGAGCAGTGTTGGTATGATAATCACAAATGTAAAGTGTGTCATGCAATGAATTCTTCCCTTGGAGAAGTGATATGACTGCTGCTTGAAATATTACTTCTATATATGACACCCTAATTCACTTCCTTGGCATTCTCATAGGCAAAAAAATTATGCACCATACACAGATTAAAAAGAAATGAAAAAGGCAAATTTAAGTGGGATTTTGAGAACACTTTAACAATTATGATTCGCATAAATAAGTTAACATAGCCACCTACAGATCCAAGTATAAGAGTTCCAACTATGAAGGTTTGGCCATGTCTGCAAAATGAGAAAGGATTTGCTACCATGACAAGTGCAGGAAACTTATGGCCAGGGATCCAGATCTCCAGGACAACCCAGAGTCCGCTGGGAGGACAGCATTAGACAATCTTTGAAGGACTGAGAACTAGATTAGAACCAGGCCAGAAGGTAGATAGCTGTTACGTTGGGATAAATTAGAGGATCATGCATGTATACTCGAATGATAGCAGGTGTTCATTCAGGACATTATGGTCAGTACACATAACAAAGCCGGTAGGTGAACAGGTCCACGGGAAAACATGGTTGACATTTAATACATAAAGTCACTTCACAATAGTATCCATCAACACATCAAAAGTACATAGCAATGGATAAGCGCAGTAGATTATCCCTCGTCCGTCATTAAGGTTCAAATGTTAGGCATCTTTAAGTGGCAATAATATAATAATAATACAATCCTCTCATCTCCACTCAATTCTGGCCGTTGTACTAAAGGTTCGGTAATCCACGAAAACCAAAGTAATGCGGCAGAAGCAATCAGTGCAAACCAAATATTAGTTGCCTCATATCTCAAAGTTACTTGTAGTAAATTATGGTATGAACTTCTAGATACGTTTATGAACCATCTTGCACATAACGTGGCAGCCTCCGAGAATCAACAATGCCACAATATATATTTATAAATCACGCTCCATTATCCCGGAGCCTCAAAAAATTACATCCCTCTCGGACGCAAACACAAAGACGGAAGCCCCGTTAATTAACACACTGAACTCCACGACATGTGACAGAAAACGTCACTAGTTGACCGTCGCTGAACACGGGTGAACGCTTCGTGCAAACCGTAGTTTGTCTACAGGCGAACACATTTCCTCACATGTAAATGGAAATGTGCTAGCGTGTAGTAACATGCCACACTATTTTATCTGCATCCCAAATCTGTCCTTAACAATAGCCGATAGGACAAATTAGTGCTCTCTCTGACAAACCTCTACACCTCAGGGTAGAAGAGAATCGGTTGAGTAAGTGAAATGAGTATTGTTGAGGACTGTTTTGGGGTTTGCAAGCATG
This sequence comes from Oreohelix idahoensis, assembly GCA_024509875.1. Lineage (NCBI taxonomy): Eukaryota > Metazoa > Mollusca > Gastropoda > Stylommatophora > Oreohelicidae > Oreohelix > Oreohelix idahoensis. The sequence goes on along the minus strand of JAMPIV010017668.1, from coordinate 652,062 downwards.
TGAATGGTGGCCACATTCGCATGGTTGCACCTCGAGACACCTCAATTGAATTAATACTAGAAATCGCGCAAATCGATGTATGACGCGTCAAGGCTAGTAACTGCAGTCCACGTGTGGCCTGCGGGCCTGATGGCCGTGTTTCAAATGTGTGGCATAGCCACTTATGGAAAGTGTCTCAAATGTGTGGCGCAGCCACTTACTCAAGTGTAGAACCGTTTGTGTTCTGGCTTTTAAGCTGATATAAGGATATGTGTATATAGACTGGGTAAGTCTATGTATGGCCATAGAGCCGTCCGGCAGTGTTTCAAATGTGTGGCAGAGCCACTTATGGAATGTGTATAATATATGTGGCATGGCCACTGATGAGGAGTATGTATAAAGTGGTATATCCACTGTGAATTATAAATAGCGTAGAAATCCGTGTAGATTATGCTGGAAAAGCTAATCAAGTCAAAAGTATAGGACCAGAGTGTCTCAATGATAATCGCTAATAGCGTAGGATACGTTTCACAAGGATATTATATTTATGGCAGTTAAAGCCTGGCTAGGAAAGCCAAAGTAATTGAATAAGTGGACATAGACAGAATACGTGAATATGAAATAAGGATATCATTTCCTAATGATAATAATTCCACTTTGAAAGAGTTGGTTGCAAACTCAAGGACGCTATAGAATTAACGGTTAACACAGACGTGCAATGTCTGTAGGATGAACATTGAGTAGATCCTAAAAACTATGTTTTAATGCCAATATTAGTTGTGTGAAATCGTTTGGTATTCATTTGGAGAAAGGACATGTATTAAAAAATTCAGTCATCAATGGAACTTGTTTTAATTGCCTGAATTATTCAAGTTTACTAATGTGCTGTGACTGTTGAGATAACCCTTGCAAGGTCAGTACAGACTATCACATTTATATACAAGTTTAATCATAAAATAATACAACACTGCTGGAGAATTAATACGAAGTAATGAACGACACTGAATTAAATAATAATATTGAATCACACAATAACGGCTCTAAATCTGCAATTGAACTGTAAGCCGAAAGGGTAGAGATGAATATAATACCTAAAGAATTATTGAAGAGCAACCCAATAACTCACGTCCAACGGGCTTCTAATATCTGGAGATAGAAACGATCCGTAACATCTGGTGTCAGAAGTCCGTAACATCTGGTGTCAGAAGTGTAGAATTCATCTTCTCCGTTACCCAATTTGACGAACTAACGTTCATGTGTCAGGCTCAAGTTGGGAAACATTTAGGTTCAAACAACCGTAAGAACATTTCAGTTCGAAACGGACAAAGTCACAGTGGAAATTAAATAGTTCGAATAATTTTATTCAAGACGCAAGTCAAATCTGGCAACTCAAGTACGCACAGAAACCTATGAATGTCAAGGTCGAATCAAGATTCCTGCTAACGGTCACTTTCAGCGCTGAGGTAACCTGAGTTTACTTCTTCAATTCGTTGATCCTGAACCGACCCAGAGACCAGTAAATACTAGCCATACCCTTGCTGTACGTCCAGATCAACCGGGAAAGTATTTCGACATAAATTCGTTCGATAATAAATGTGAACGTAGTATCTTCAACCAACCAGACGTTGGCTACTCATTGGGGATGACTCAAACAGCTGTGTGAATCTTGTTGTGGTTTTCACAAATCACAATGGAGGGATTGTATTATGATAAGTTCTTGTCTAAATTAGAGCTCTTGACTAGATTGTGTTGTCCAGTTGGCTAGCTTTGGCTTTCAATTTTTCTCCACTGTCACTTGCCTGTTTTATTTGCAGTTCTACTCAGTATCATTATGTGTATAAAACCTATATATATTTTATGTATATACGTGGAACGGTTGGCTAGGGCTTATTCTGTACTCGAATATATTTCCTTGCGGAAAAATTCTAGTAAGAATAACGACTTTTAGGGTTAAATGATTGTATTTGCTGACTGAGGAACTAACTCTTTTGTTAGAATATAAATTAACTGAAGCCTCAGTTTGCAATACAAACATATTTTTTGTGTTAGTTGTGACGTCACGTGCCTACGTCATTTTTAATTTGCATAACCTAGTTTCCGTATTGTTGACAATTTTATTCGTCTGTGATCTAAAATCTCTCTGTCTCAGTGTTTGTTTAAGGACGACTTGTATCGTAATATTTTTGTAATGTTATTTAATCATTTCATTTTCTCTTATTAATATGTCCAGTTCCTACTTAGTTTCTTTATATCTATTTGAAGGTGTCGTAAAAATGAACATATCATTTCATTGTATTTCATTTGCTTGTTCGATCCATTGTCTATTGTCACCTGTGCTTGTCTCTGGCATACATTATACATCATAGTTACATTGGATTTACTGATATCACATATTCATAATAAATTTGCTCACAAATAATATACTTATATAAGTAATTGAGAAACGTATCACCATGTCTACGTTAGAAGATTTTATTAAAATTGGACAGAGCCTAGGTAAATCGGGATCTGATCTTGAACTTTATGCTGAGAATAGATATGAAAAGCCTTTATCTCAACTGGAGAGAATTGAACAACGTGAACTTAAAAAATTGGAATTAGCCCAACAAAAAGAACTTAAAGAAAAAGAAATGGCTCAAAAAGAAAAAGAAATAGAATTAGAAAAGGAGAAAATGGAAAAAGAATTGGCTCAACAAGATAAAGAGAGAGAATTACAAAAAGAACTTAAAGAAAAAGAAATGGCTCAACAAGAAAAAGAGAGAGAATTGGAAAAACAGAAAATGGAAATAAGAAAAATGGAACTTCTCCAATTGGACGAAGCTCATAAACATGCTATGGAGCTTGAGGCTTTAAGACTAAATGCTGAGAAAGAAAGGGCGGTAGAATTAGCTAAGGTACAATCAGATCAGTCTAGGCCTTTAGCTAATTCAAATGTATTTTACCCAAAATTGAAAATACCATATTTCGATCAGTCTAGAGATTGTGTGGATTCCTTTTTATCCAGATTTATTATGAAAGTTACAGGTTTAAATATACCTAAGGAAAGATGGAGTAGTCTTTTGGTTGATTTTTTGACCGGGGACTCACTCAAAGTTTTCATGAATCTGGATGAGAAAAGCAGAAACGATTTTGATGTCGTAAAAGAAGTACTTCTTAGACGCTTCCAGTTAACTGAATCTGGATTCCGAGATCGTTTCCATGCAGCTAAGCCAAGTAAGGAAGCTGACTTTGGGGAATTTATTGCTTCCATTAAACATTTTTTCAATAGATGGATAGATTTGTCAGGTATTACCAAATCATATGAAGGGTTGATGGATTTCATGCTACGAGATAAAGTGCTATCCTCGTGTAGTCATGAATTAGAGTCATTCCTACAGGAGAGACACCCCAACTCTATTGAAGAATACAAAAAATTTGGTAGAAACTTTGTCACGGCACATCCAAACAAGGATGTACATAGATCTTTTCCTCGAGATCCTATGCCTACGTGCTCAGCACTCCATGATCATAGATCTTATGATCACCGACCTAGATCAAAGAGCGTTGACGGACGATATCGTACAAATTTTCATCAAGAATATCGGGGGTCTTACAACTTCCCTCGTTATCGCTCTCCTTCAAGATTCTACCATCGGAGTTATCGAGGCTATTCACCTCATGATCGTGGAGGCCACAAAGGTAGGGGTCGTGATGATTATCACAGACAGTATCATAGAGATTACGATGATCATAGATCATCTTACAACAAGAGTGATGATAACGCTGAGTCAACAAATTTTTACTAAGATAAGAAAAAGGCATTCAAAAAGAAGGCAGGTCATTCTAGATCTTCCGTGAAGAACAATGACAAATATAGTCATGCTAATGCATGTACTGATAAAAGAGATCATGATAGCGATGAGAACAAACATGCTAATTCATGTAGTATGTTAGATGACTCTTGTTATATTTGTCAATCACATCTGATATCAGATAGGAAAAAGACACTTCTTTTGCGGACACACTATGTCTTCTATGTCTGCTTGTGAGAATTTAGGATGTCTCACATACCATAAGGGATTTTTATATGGAAAAGAGGTAAGAGTTTTGCGAGACAGTGGGTGTTCCCCTGTCGGGATACAGCACTTGCTTATCGAGCCCTCTGCATTCACAGGTAAAACTGTGAAATGTGTTACATTTAGTGGGAATGTGGAGAAATTCCCAGTAGCACATGTCTATATTGACACACCTTTTTATACAGGTACTGTATATGCCTGCGGCTTAAAAGCTCCCGTGGCTGAGATAATATTAGGTAACATACCTGGAGTTAGAGATTGCACTCCAGATGAGATAGCAAGATGGGTTGAATCTCACCCACTGGTGGCAAATGCTGTTGTCACCAGAGCACAACAGCTGGCTACAGATATGGCCACCTCACCTACACCTGTATTAGAGACAATTATGTCTCCACACGTCGTTGCTGAATCACCAGCGGCGTTTGCAGTAAAACAAAGAAATGATCCAAGTTTACAGCGTTTATTTGCGCTAGCAGAGAATAAAGTTATTAAACATACGAGATCATCACAACATTGGTTTCAGATAAAGAAGTCCATATTAACAAGATACTATGATGATGGTATTTCTATTATTCATCAGGTGGTTGTTCCAAAAGAATATAGACCATTGGTATTACAGACAGGACATGACTCTCCCACGGCAGGTCACATGGGCATTAAAAGAACATTATTCAGAGTCACATCACAATTCTATTGGCCTGGCGTCAATAAGGACACAAAATTGTATTGTAGGTCATGTACGACATGTCAGAGCATATCACGTAAGGGCAGATTCCATACGGCACCCTTACAAATCACTGATGTACCAGAAAGACCTTTTAAAAAGATAGCAATAGATATTATTGGTCTGTTATCGATTCCATCTAATAATGGGTTCCGATATATCTTAACATGTATAGACCTTTGTACACGTTGGCCTGAGGCTATACCTCTGAAAACCATTACTACTGCGTCGGTATCTGATGCATTGTTTGTGATTTTTTGTCGCATTGGTTTTCCGGAAGAAATCTTGTCAGACAGAGGTTCACAATTCACCTCAAACATTATGAAGGAAGTGGAGTCGATGCTATCAATTCACCATTCGTTTTCAAGTGCATATCACGCCCAAACGAACGGGGTCTGCGAGCGCTATAACGGGTTGCTTAAACAGATTCTTCATAAGATCACGGAGGAATGTCCTCGTGACTGGGACCGGCTCCTTTGTGCAGCCTTATTTGCATTTCGAGAGGTCCCCCACGAAAGCACGGGCTTTAGTCCGTTCGAGCTCGTTTATGGCTCTAATCCCCATGGCCCAATGATGATTCTAAAGAATTTGTTTGTCGGATCATCAGCAGATGAATCCACCCATACTAGTTATGAGCTAGTTATTGAACTTTGACAAAGAATCATTGATGCGTGCACATATGCATCTGATAGCATAAAATCGGCGACACAAAAATCTAGATTATTCCATAATCAAAAGAGAACACTACGATATTTTAATCCTGGGGAAAAAGATTGGTTACTACTTTCTCACGATGATAATAAACTTTTGGTGTCATGGCAGGGTCCATTTGTGAACATTAAACGAGTCACAGATGTTGATTACGCTATAAACATAAGAGGGAAAATTAAGACTTTCCATGTCAATATGCTGAAATTGGCAGTGGAAAGACCACAAGAGTTAATTCCCATTATTAATTCTGTTTCTGAGTCTTCATCTCATATTTCTTCTTTCGCATTAGTGAATGACGAAAACACTACATCGTCGATTCCTCTACAGTTGCTTTACCATCTTTACAATCTTCCGAATCTTGGAAGGATGTCACAATTTCTTCAACTTTGTCATCTAAACAACAAAGTCAAGTTCAAGAAATTCTTCTTTCTTTTAATGATGTACTTACTGACCTTCCAGGTAGAACATCTTTAATTTCTCATGGCATCATTCTGACAGACAATCATCCTATTAAACTAAGACCTTACCCTATTTCTCTACATCATAAAGATAAGGTTGAAAAGGAACTGAAGGATATGATAAGATTGGGAGTTATATCTCCATCAGAGTCACCTTATGCTTTTCCCATGGTAATTGTGAAAAAGAGGGATGGTTCGCTCTGTATTTGTATTGATTTCAGACGTCTAAATAGTATCACAATTAGCGACGCTGAACCAATGCATTTGTTGGACGACCTCCTTTCTCAAGTGTCACAAGCTACTTACTTTAATAAATTAGATCTGTCGAAAGGATATTGGCAGATACCTCTGACAGAACATGCCAAGCCTTTCACCGCATTTACGACTCCATTTGGATTGTTCCAATGGAATTACATGTGCTTCGGCCTTGTAAACGCACCTGCGACATTTGTGCGCATGATGCGCCGCCTTCTGGGCGATAGAAAAGATGTTATCACATATATTGATGACATCTGTCTATTTCACGACTCATGGGAAGACCACATTACTGGTTTATCTTCTTTACTTCTTACACTGCGACAAAATGGTTTGACTGTAAGACCTTCTAAGGTCCAGATAGGTTGTCGGGAGATTACATTTCTGGGTCACCATATAGGTAACCACAGATTACATCCCGATGACAATACAGTCAAGCGCATATTAGATATTGCTACCCCATCATCGAAGAAGCAAGTGAGAAGCTTGTTGGGGTTAATCAATTATTACCATAAATTTATACCACACTTCTCACAGATTTCTGCTCCTTTGTCCGGATTGCTGGCCAAAGGTAGTCCAAAAAAAAAATGTTGTGGACACCGCAGTGTGAAGAGGCTCTGATTAGGATAAAGAATTTATTTAGGAATCCTCCTATTTTATTATTACCAAATTTACATGTACCATTTGTGATTCAATCAGATGCTTCTAGTTGCAGAATCTCAGGATGTTTGCTTCAATGCTATGAAGAAATTCTACATCCATGCTTGTTTGTATCACGCAAGCTTACACCTGCTGAACAAAAATATGCAACAGGCGAGCGCGAGCTTTTGGCTGTGGTCTGGTGCCTGGAGAAACTGTCTAAATATCTGATCGGGAAGAAGTTTTATATTCAGACAGACCACAGCCCACTTACTTTCATCACTTCCAGAACAATGCGGAATGCGAGAATACACAGGTGGTTCCTATTGATACAGGAGTTTGCATTTACCATCATACCAATTTCTGGAACAGATAATAATCTTGCAGACTTGTTGTCTAGAAATTTTTTGTCACAGGATTGATTATGACTTTGCTTTTGGCGTGACCAAAGTTGACTATATGTATATAATTTTATATCCCACATTTCTGATTATGAGTGCTAATTTAATTAGATAATTCTTAATGATGAATAACATTATATTCGTGTACATCTTCGCCACCACTCTCACACGTGCCACGAGTGTCACGTTTGAAGCGAGGGGGATGATGTTGAGGACTGTTTCGGGGTTTGCAAGCATATGAATGGTGGCCACATTCGCATGGTTGCACCTCGAGACACCTCAATTGAATTAATACTAGAAATCACACAAATCGATGTATGACGCGTCAAGGCTAGTAACCGCAGTCCACGTGTGGCCTGCGGGCCTGATGGCCGTGTTTCAAATGTGTGGCATAGCTACTTATGGAAAGTGTCTCAAATGTGTGGTGCAGCCACTTACTCAAGTGTAGAACCGTTTGTGTTCTGGCTTTTAAGCTGATATAAGGATATGTGTATATAGACTGGGTAAGTCTATGTATGGCCATAGAGCCGTCTGGCAGTGTTTCAAATGTGTGGCAGAGCCACTTATGGAATGTGTATAATATATGTGGCATGGCCACTGATGAGGAGTATGTATAAAGTGGTATATCCACTGTGAATTATAAATAGCGTAGAAATCCGTGTCGATTATGCTGGAAAAGCTAATCAAGTCAAAAGTATAGGACCAGAGTGTCTCAAGGATAATCGCGAATAGCGTAGGATACGTTTTGCAAGGATATTATATTTATGGCAGTTAAAGCCTGGCTAGGAAAGCCAAAGTAATTGAATAAGTGGACATAGACAGAATACGCGAATATGAAATAAGGATATCATTTCCTAATGATAATAATTACACTAAACGGATTTGAAAAAGTTGGTTGCAAACTCAAGGACGCTATAGAATTAACGGTTAACACAGACGTGCAATGTCTGTAGGATGAACATTGAGTAGATCCTAAAAAACTATGTTTTAATGCCAATATTAGTTGTGTGAAATCGTTTGGTATTCATTTGGAGAAAGGACATGTATTAAAAATTCAGTCGTCAATGGAACTTGTTTTAATTGCCTGAATTATTCAAGTTTACTAATGTGCTGTGACTGTTGAGATAACCCTTGCAAGGTCAGTACAGACTATCACATTTATATACAAGTTTAATCATAAAATAATACAACACTGCTGGAGAATTAATACGAAGTAATGAACGACACTGAATTAAATAATAATATTGAATCACACAATAATGGCTCTAAATCTGCAATTGAACTGTAAGCCGAAAGGGTAGAGATGAATATAATACCTAAAGAATTATGGAAGAGCAACCCAATAACTCACGTCCAACGGGCTTCTAATATCTGGAGATAGAAACGATCCGTAACATCTGGTGTCAGAAGTCCATAACAAGTATACAATTAAATTTTGTCTATCTTCTCTTTTAACTTTCTTAGCATGTCTCTGCCTAACAACAGAAAGAACATGTTGACTGAGACAAGCATTAAATAAAACTTGTTAAAAAAATACAAAAAAGATCACATATATCGAGGTACTTGAGTGGTTCAGTGTTGAGAACATATGCCTTTTAAACAAACAACCTGCATTTGATTCCTGACAGATCTTTTTTTTTTAATAAATGTCCCATTTTCATTTTAATTCAGCCATACAAGGAAGAACATAACGTAAGTGGGAATATACTTGTACTTTCATTAAAGCAAATGCATTCACTGCAGGCAAATGTGAAAAAATTTGGTTATTTCACAAATGTAAAGAAATTCAATGCCAGTGTGTGCCTAGTGCAAATGTTATCTTTATTCAAATGGTTTTGTGCATTACAATGTTCACTATGTTGGGTAGTGTGATAAATGAGCGCAAAAGCCTTTTTGTTTATATGTTTTCCTACATCTTTCTTATTTTATTTTCCCCCACATTTGTGCTCTTTCATCCCCCATTTTGCTATTTCATTGGTAATCTGTACTCTTTATTACTCGCATCTGGTATCTAAAGAACCACATTTGTTCTTTCATCCGTGGTCTTTTGTTTCAGTTTCCCCACCTTGTTAAACACACCTGGTCTTATCCTAATCTTGTGACACATCTACGTGGTCATAAACGATTTACTTTGATATGGAATTCCAAACCACCTTGGGCTATTGTTAACTATGAAGAGAACATGGCTGACACAAAGGATTAGTTGGAAACAATAGTGCTTGAGTGGCGTCATTACATAAATATTGATTATTTTGGGAGACTTCCCTCAGAGAAAAAATCTTTTCAGGCTGTGTAAACAAATTATAGCCCGACATGTCAAAAGGACTCATGAAGGATGACAGGCATTTATATGCAAGAGACAAGGGACAGCCAGATTTGTGACAGTTAGAGGATGGGTGGGTTTTTCTACCGTTGCAGTCAGCCATCACCAGGCGGCCTGACCAAGACTGAGAGGCAATGCAAACAAAAGGGGGTGGCGAATTACCCAACCCACTGTTAGACTGACATGAGAGATCTTAAGTCTGGGTTGCAAGATAAACGCCTGGTAATTAGTTGAGGGGAGGAGTTAAATTATCTCAGACACATTGGCTAAACCATTGATATATTCTACTGCACAGCTCATTAGAGATCAGTACAGTTTCAGTACAATATGGTGTAGAGAATAAATCCCTAAAAGCATAGCCTGCAATTAATTCAGTGTGGATAAAATATTTCATATCTGTGGAGTATTGTGTTCTTAAAAGATTTTGTGAAGGGAAAAATTAGTAGATATTATTATGATTATTAATACCTTTTTCTTATTCTTTAGTTATTTATCTTAGCCGTCTGGCTATAAGAGCGAAAGCTAGTTTTTCAATTAATTCTTCTAGTACATGACTAAATAAATTCAGATTTTCCCCCAAGATGATAGGTTGATAGGAAGTAATTAATAGTTCATACTTCACCTTCATCTAGCTTGTTAAACCATCATCACAGTCTTCCATGTACAAACACTCTCATGCACAAAATATTTAACATCATAGAGAGATCAATAGTGAGAAGTAGAATGAATGAAAGTCACACAATGATATTAAGTGTGAAAACTTACAAAGACTTTTGTGTGTCTTCAGTCCATCAGAAGTCTGAGTCTACATGCTACGTGTCTGACATCTAACCAGAAATAAGTTATCAAAATTGACATTTGGTTTGCAGAATTCACCATAGGATATTCTTCGTTCCTCACTTAAAAAAAATAGTTCTCGCCCACTATCACAAAATTGGACGCAGCATTTTTCATCAACATATATCACGTGCGCACAAGTTCAATACAAAGTTGTTTTAAGTTCAAATCACTCAAAAGCTTACTACATGAGTCAAGCTAAAGCTCACTGTTGAGTGATCATACCAAGTTCAACCCCATTGGAAGCTTACCATCTAAAGTCAAGCTAAAAAGTTGAATCTCATATTTATACCAAGTGCATCACACAGTGCGGATTCCAAGCAAACTGAAGTACTCAAGACTTAATTTTCACACTCAGACAGCTGAGTGAAAAGGCCCTTGAGTATAAGAGTGAGATCTATCTTTGTTTCATAAATCTGGAAAAGGCGTTTGACAGGGTCCCCTGGAGCAAACTTTGAAACTGTTTGGCAAGGAAGAACATTCCAGCACCTCTAATTCATGTTAAACAGAGCTTCTACAAGTCTTGCAGAAATTATGTGAGGACAGCAAACTATGTCAGAAGAGTTCAGGACCACCACTGGTGTAAGACAAGGTGATATCCTGTCACCTTATCTTTTCATACTCCTCATGGATGATGTCATCAAGGCATGTAAGGAGAGAACAAGAAAGTATTCAGTGGGGTACTGGAAGATGAGACAGGTCTGTATTTCTGAGCTGGTATTTGTTGATGATGTAGTCCTGATACCTAAACCAGAGGCACATCTCCAATCAAACCTGCAAGTATGGAAGGAAGAGCTGAAGAAGAGAGGGATGGTCATAAGCAGCTCTAAAACAAAATCCATGGTGATATCACGAGAAGAAAGAGTACAGCAGATTAAGCTGGGAGAGCAGGTCCTGGAGCAGGTTGATCACTTTAAATACCTTGGAGCTATTATAGACCGAAAGGGAGGCATCAGAGAAGAGTTGGCCACTCAAAAAGCAGCAGCTGGGAGACTTTTTCAGGCCATAAATCGAGGATTCCTCAGCAAGAGAGAGGTTGGTAAGAAAACGAAGATGACTGTATACCGCTCCACCTATGTCCCAGTCTTGATGTATGTATGCGAGTCATGGACAATGACCACAACCCACAAAAGCCAGATCCAAACCTCAGAAATGAGGTATCTGAGAAAGGTGGTTGAAGTAACAAGAAGAGACATGGTACGCAACCAGACGATAAGTCAAGGCCTAAAATGCCACCCCCTGCAGATCCAAGTAGAACAGTCCCAACTAAGATGGTTTGGCCATGTCTGCAGAATGGGAAAAGATCGGCTTCCATGACAAACATTGGAAACAAAGAGCCAGGGATCCAGAACCCCAGGACGACCCAGAGTCTACTGGGAAGACAACATTAGACAATCTTTGAAGGACCAAGGACTAGAATGGAACCAGGCCAGGAGGAAGACAGCCAATAGGATAGAATTGCGCTCTCTCTTCCAAACCTCTACACCTCACGGTAGAAGGGGAACGACTAAGTAAGTAAGTAAGCAACACACTCTTAAGCACACTCTATGAAGCAGACTCCAAAGTATACTTTAGGAATCATGATTACATACTCAAGGTAATGAGTCTACATATCAAGAACATGTTGTGAAGATATCCAGTCTGCCAGTACCTTTCGGACATTAGACAACAGAAATTTTCATTCGACAACTGTTACCTGTTGATCAGACTACAGAGATATTGTCAAACAGGGAACGACTATATATTGTCAACATTCTCAGTATGACAACAGCTTTCATCAGAATGTCCTCGACTTAGAGAAATCCCACTCTATGCATACATGTGAACCATCCTACCCGGGTGAAGCATTTAGAGACACATGGACTGTGTAGATTACTCACCATTTTGGTAACACATATCATATCATGTCCTCATCATTTCGCTTTATACAAGGTCATTCTTCTATTTAATTAACTACAATATTAATATCCCATCTGTGTGTTTTGTGTTCTAACCACTACTAACCCTATAAGTGTAGATATTTAATTAATAAACCAAATAATTGTTTGAATATTATCTAGGTTGTTAATGTATCACTCGTGCTGTCTGTGTAAAATATTTACATATATTAAATTTCTGCACTCAGATGATGTTGGGGGCTTTGTCTGTTATGGGATTTAAGGGCAGAAGCTAAGGTCATGGGGAAACATAACTCTTTCCATAATAAAGTAGAAAACACTCTCCAGTGGAAGTCATTTGCATTCCTTTTTTCTTGTCCCTATCTCGAATAGGTCTTTATTCTTTCTTAATGAGCCAATTTCTAGAGACCTTCTACCTAATATCTCATAGGCCATTCCTGGCAAAAGCTACTATTGTAGTTTCCCCAAAACTCACCACACGACAGGTAGGATGTTTGTAATGATGACTTTTTGTGAAATAACCATTATATTAACATCATGTTGTGTGTACATGACAGTACAGGAGCAGTAGAACTTTGTAGTCAGAATTTTTTTTAAAGTGCTATTTGTTAATGAATAACCTAATTCATAGAACAGAACCAGCAAAGCACAAATCTAGAAAATGTGAAACAATCTATATAATACATAATTTTTAATGACATTAAGAATGTGTGGTTCTCCAGTGCTACATTGAACTAATACATGTTATAGGTTGTGGAGGAAATTTTTTGTTTTTTAGTACACCCGCTATTACTTGAAGTGAGAATCACTGATTAGTATATCTAACCTGAGACTGATTTTTACGTGAGTATCCCTTTTTTCCCTGTACACTGACAGGTGTCCATTCACCATTCCGGCGGATACTTGCCATCTTCGGAGGATACCCATTAGAGCTGGGTTGTCTCAGGAGCCGCCAGTCCGTGGTTGACAACACTCCTTCAAATTTTCTTTGCCAGGGCTCGAATTAATCCAGACCAAGTCCCGGTCAATAACACTGATTCAAGCCTAGGCCTGAACCTGGCTCACCTGATCATCAGCAAAGTGTGGTAACCATTTCACCAGCGTGGCTCCCATGGAGGAAAATAATTGTATACGCTAAATTCGTAGGATATGAAGATCTAAATAAGGTTTCAGGTGTTTGATGCAATATTGCAAGTGTAGATCTCTTCAATAAATGAGTGAGCTAAGGCACACCAATAGTTTACTAAAAAAAACTAAGACATAAAATACTGACTTCATAACCTGGTTCCAGTTTTATTTTTTCACCACTGAATGCAGCTGAAGTCTCAACTTGACTTGAAGTCTGAGAAGAAAGAGTGATGGACCATAGCAGGATATCTTACACTGCATTATGGCAGTAAAACTAATGTACACATCAAAAAGAGATCAAAGCTGTAAACATAACAGACAACTTGCTAATATTATCTACTTAAATTAAGCATTAGTTCATGTATATAAAAAAAATAACATAAAATTGTAACCTCATTATCTTTTTCCTGTTTCACCCTGACAAATGGACTAGAGGGGCCATCTTCAATATTCCATTCATCCTGGTGAGAAAAATATCAGAAGAGAATGTCAGAAGATAAAATAAGTTATATTCTAGAAAAAAATGCATGATTTTTGTAAGAATCACTAGAAACATTTAATCTATTCCACATGTGTAGGGGTTAACATTAGGAAGAATTAGTATGTTAATAGTCATCTCATCTCATCTCAACCCGTAACCCATCATGGGTCGTAGGGGTGCCATTGTGGAAGCATCAGCAGACAGGGTCCTCCACTGCTCTCTATCCTCAGCAATGCGTACAAGTGTGGAAAAACCGTGTTCTGCCCATTCTTTGATGTTATCAGCCCAGGAATTTCTTTGCCTTCCTCTTCTCCGTTTACCTTCAACTGTTCCCTGGAGGATCATTTTCGAAAGGGAGTCATGACGAGTTACATGCCCAAACCAGGCAAGCTTTCAACGTTTCACTACTGACAAAAGTAGTTCTTGGTGGCCTGCATAGGTGTTTATCTTCTCTCTAACATACACATTTGTTTTGTGCTCTTTATAGCAAATGCGCAAAATTCTTCTATAACATTTATGCTCGAAAGCCTGAATCCTTCACTCCGTATCTGCAGTGAGTGTCCAGCTCTCACACCCGTATAAGAGAATAGATAATACAAGTGATTTGTATAATTTGATCTTCACAGGAAAACTGATGTTACTTTTCCAGATCACATTCAGTCTTGTCATGGCAGCTGAGACCATCTCAAGTCTTGTCTTGATTTCTTTACTTGATCTCCCATCACTACATATAGTGGACCCGAGATATTTAAAGGTGTTAACTTCTTCTAACGTTTGCCCTTTTAACGTAATGTTGGTCGGAACATGTTTCTTATGGCTATTCACCAATATCTTGCTTTTTAATAGTAATGGGGGAATTTAAAAAAAAAAACTCACTTGACAATCTCGCTCCAGTTTAATTTTTTCATCCATAAATGGGAACCATGGTTGATTATTTCTTGGAGGCTGGAAAGAACAATTGTGTTTAAAATTAATATACAGGAAAGTTTTAAAATCTAAAAATAACAAAAAACTCTAGTGGTGCAAAAGATGGCGTAGAGATGTAAGTGGTGATTATTGTAAACATATAAGACTAAAAATACAACTTTCTAGCAAGCAGCAGTATTCATCCTAGCAAATTTTTTTGCTATCTAATTTCTAGTTGCTTATATGATGCATTCTTTTGCTGTGTCTTCACTCCTTTCATTAATTCCCTGTGATAAAAATGTAGGAGTAACATGTCCTGGATATCTTATCATGTATTAAAAGATTTATTTTGACAAGAATATTTTTATTCTTCCTTTTCTCACTACATGCTATTTTAAAATTATCTTCTGTAAAGCCAGTGTTCTTATGTCCCTTCACTGCCGTTTTGTCTCCCCTGATTTCCCAGCTTTTATCATTCAGTTATTCATGACTTTATAGCTCCCCATGCAGCATAGGCCTTCAACAAATACAAGCCCCCCCCTATCTTGTACATCAGGTCAAGGTTGCTCCATGTCGTTTTTGTTGATGATCATACCTGTCAACCTCCTAAGGCAAACACCTGTATGCTAGACCAGTAAAAATCCTACAAACACCCAAAAAAACCTTACGCAAAAAATATATTTATATATTATTCATGACGTGGTTTTAAAACAACAAAAAACATAAACTAATTACTTTAACATTTGAAATAGTGCAATATAAAACATACTAATACTGTTCTTTATGTGTATTAGAAATGTAGTTAGTTATAATCATTTAAAATGTGTGTTATATCCCTAGTTATCACAGCATTTATATCATGAATAAATATTACATACATAAAGGTATGTTTTCAGGCACTCATGAGAAACACAGAAGTAGAAAACTAGACAACAGAAAAATAACAGAAGTGGATGGCCTACTGGAGAATTGAACCCAGGACCTTCCAAGTGGGACCACCTCCTAGCTACTTAAGTGAATCACACTATCCTCCCTGCCAGGTAGACACCACAAAAATAGTGCTTTGGTGATGGGTCATTAGTGCGACCCACAACACATAACACCAGAAATGTACCTAGGGCAATCCAGCCTAATTAATGACGCAATCACTTCTGTTGTCCCCCTATTATACAGTAAAGGTCAGATTAAAAAAGACAAGGTCTTTGTAGTAAAAATGTAGGAGTAACATGTACTGCATATCTCATGATGTATTAAAAGATTTATGAGAAATCCTGAAATTTAAAAAATGGAGAAATAAAATGGAAGAGCAAAAATGTTTGGTGTTTTTTTGTTTTTTTTGGGAGAAAATCCATACAACAACCTTGTACATGCATACATAGCTAAAAGTGTTAATTTCCCATAAGTTGTATTGGAATCCCATACAGGTTGACAGGTATGGATGATCCTGTCATTTTATTTCAATTCTTCAAGCCTTACTACTTGTTATGAATGTTTCTCTTCTCAGTAAACAAAAAACAGCTAAGGTGACATCAAAAACATTTATCACATTCAACATTAAATAGACTTTTTTTCAAGAAAAGAACAGGAATGGTCAAAGCTACATTAAACAACATGAGATAAATACTGATATGTAAACAATTATCTCATGAATTAAAACTAAGAATGATCAAATCTGACAAATATTTTCATAACTACATGGTGTAGGAACATGGACAATGAAGAAGCAATTGGAAGAAAGAAGTGAGGCCCTCAAAATGGGATATATAAAAGATTGAGGCACACACACAAATAAAAAATGACAGTCTCATCTAATAGTTGTTCCTCTTGTGCCTGGGGTGTAGAGGTTTGCCAAAATAAATACCATACATTCAGCTGTCGTCCACCTGGCCTGGCATTTACTTTCCCATATTTGTCATCTTCTTATATTCTACATACTTGTCCAAACCATCATAATTGGGACTGTTCCCTTTGGGTCTGCAGGAGCTTGGGCTTTGAGGACCTGATGTATTGTGAAGTTGCAGACCATGTCTTTTTTTGTTACGTCAACCAACGTCTTCAGATAACTCATTTCTGAAGTTTGGAGCAAGGTTTTGTGGTTTTCAGTCATTGCCCATGACTCACATCCATATGTCAAGACTGGAACACAGATGGAGCGGTATACAGACATCTTTGTCTTCTTGCAAATTTAAAAAAAACAACAGTCATCAAGTGTTATTATTGTTATTACTGTACGGTATAGAAACTTAGATGTTGATCAAGCAGTTGGAAAAAGAAATGAAGCCCTTGAGATATATAGAAAAATGAGGTGACTATCATGAAAAGAGGTGAAAAATCCTAGAACAGCTAAGAATGAAAAGAGAAATATTGAATGTGATCAGTGTCAAAATATTTTGATGATTTGAAATACAAAGGCCCAACACTTTGCTGAAAACTACAATGGAAGGAAAAGTTGAAGGCATTTATGCAAGAGGAAAACAGTTTGTAGATAACATCAAGAAAATGATGAGAAATAGTCAATTATAGTGAACATACTACTAAAAACAGAAGATGCTACAGATCTATTGCAGCCAGACTTCGGTGAAAATATCAAATGATGTGAACAGATTTTAGATCATTCAGTT
This sequence comes from Oreohelix idahoensis, assembly GCA_024509875.1. NCBI lineage: Eukaryota > Metazoa > Mollusca > Gastropoda > Stylommatophora > Oreohelicidae > Oreohelix > Oreohelix idahoensis. The sequence continues at coordinate 634,646 of JAMPIV010017668.1, read as the reverse complement.
CTTGTTATAATAAATATTTAGGCCTACACAATACATATACCTCAGGTTAAAAACTAGATTAGTATGCACCTGCTGCCTTGATGTTCTTCATGTGGCTTTACATACCATGTTAAAGTTAGTTGGACTTAACACATTTTTTAAAAAGCTTGAAACAAGGTCAGCCTATGGGTCTGGGATGATTTGAATTATAGTGGGATGTCTTCTTCAACACCATCCGAATAAGTCACACACATTGTTAGAGTAAAGTTTAGGATTCCTAAACCTAACCTATTTTACTGTGACTCTGGATTCTATTTCAAAGCTGCATTTAAAAGACGGCCGACTATTCATCATTTCAACCATGATTTGTGTTAAGGTTAATGCTCAAATTTTGTTTATTGAAATGAAGAACGATGGGCAATGTTTTTTTATGTTATTCTAGTAAGTCACAAATGTTGTTAGGGTTAGGATTAGGGTAGGGTTCCCATTCATCTGTTTTTCCTGGGACAGTCCTGTTCTTTGATAAAATGTCCCAGTGTCCCGATATTATTCCAAATGTCCCACTTTTTAAGGGTCCTTCTTGAAAAAAAAATCTTTGGGTAACGGATTTTATTCCGTGTTTTAGTAGTGTTTCTTTATAAATTTCCGGTTACAGTGGACCCTCGGTTTGAATCTTGAACAAAAATTTGAAAGTCGACCAAAACAGGGTTCAGTGAGCATCTACCAAATGATTTAATGCGTATTAGCATTATTATACAGTATTTTTATTGTTTTTCATCCGCATAATGCCAAAACGTAAGTGCAGTATAAACGATAACATTACAAGAGAATTTCCCTTCATTAAAGGTGTAGATGAAAATGTGGAATGTACTTTATGCAGCTCTAAATTTTGCATTTCACATGGTGGTCGGTCAGACGTAGTCAACCACGTGAAAACGAAAAAACATAAAGATGCTGTTGAAAGTAAGGCTTCCAACAGCAGTATAAGTCATTTCTTAAATGCGAAAACCCAGAGTGAAAAGGAAATGGAAAAACAGTAATCATTGGCAGCACAGGAAGAAACCTTCGCTTATCACACAGCGGTGCATAACCACAGCTTTAAGTCCATGGACTGCACAACAGCCATTGTGAAAAAATTTTCAATGATAAATTCAGATGTTTGCAAACAAAGTGCAAGGCAATAATCACCAATGTTATTGCGCCATTTGCGACAAAGCAGATTGATGAGGAGCTAAAAGAAGCTCGTTTCATATCAGTATTAATCGACTCATCAAACAACTTGGACAAGAAGTTAGGGCCTCTGGTCGTGAGATATTATCATGCAGCAAAAGGTGTGAAGGTGAAGGTGTTGGAGTTAGTTAATTTAGGCGGTGAAACTTCAGAACTGTTATTTTCTTATGTATTGCAAGTGTTACAGAAGTCAGATCTCCTTAAAAAGGTTATTGCTATATCAGCAGATAATACAAACTCTGGTGGAAAGAAGAGAAAGGGACAGAATAATCTGTACTTCAAAATGCAAAAAAACACTGTGAACAATTGAATTGGTATTGGTTGTTCTGTACATGTGATACATAATGCTGTGCAGACTGCTGCGGATTGCTTACCTATTGATCTTCAGTTAATAATTAACAAGATTTACCAGCATTTCCACATATATTGTGTACGAGTTAAGGAACTCAAATCATTTTGCGAATTCACCAATACAGAATATAAAACTGTTTTGGGTAACAGCAAGACAAGATGGCTCTCTCTTGCCTGCAGTCCAGAGAGTTATTGATATTTTCCCTGCATTGAAGACACAGTTCCATTCCATTCACAAATGTCCTACCAGTCTCAAAAATGTATTTGAAAATCCACTTTCAATTACACTCCTGCATTTCATTGCCAGCCAGTTAAAAACCTTTTCTGATACCATCAAATGTGTTGAAAAGCAAGAGACAACAGTAATTGAAGTGAAGGATGAAGTAAACAAACTGGTGGAAAAATTAAACTACAGGAAGGCAGAAAAGTTTCTTACCACTACTGTGAGAAATCAGTTGCAAGAATTAGAAAAAGAAGGACACATAACAGTTGAAAAGTTTCAAAGCTATGCAGTAGATTTCTATGACACCTGCATTGAATATATTCAGGAGTGGTGTACACCATTTCTTACGCCTCTTCAGTCTATGGATTGGATCAATTTGAAGGGAAAGGAGTCTGTAACTTGGAAGAACATCCAAGGAAAGCTACATATTCATGAAGACAGTGTCACCAAATTTAAGTGTGAATGAAGAGGACTTATTTGATGAGTTTGAATGTGTGAAAAAATATTGTGAAAGCAAATTTGATGTGTGGAGTGAACTGAAGGATCAAAGTGTCAGTTAAAAATGGTGTGAGATGTTCGCTCATTTTACAAAGTAGGATATAAATGCTGAGAACCTGAAATGCCTAGTTAGTTTTTGTTTGGCACTGCCAGGATCCAATGCAGCTGTTGAACGTGTTTTTTCATTAATAAATGCGCTTTGGACAGACGAAAAAAAACAGATTTAATATTGAGACAGTGAAAGCTCCATTATAAAGACCCATTTTAAGGATCTCTCTTGTGCTGAGTTCTATGTCCAAATATCAGAAGAAAAAAAACTTCTTGAACAGGCCCATAAATCTGATAAATATTCTGATGAATCTGAAATATAAACTTGACTATTGTGTATTTTTTAAAGGTGCGATTTTTCTAATTAAGTATGTTTGTAATTAAGAATTCTTTTTTAAAGTGGAAGTTGTGTTAGTTAATGTGTGTATTTTTATACCACTATCTTATTTTAAGTGCAACATATAATAGATTTATTTGTGCTTTACCTTAATTTTTAACACGTTCCTTTTTTTACAAAATGTCCTGGGTTTGTTTAGGAAAAAATTTAGAAATGTCCCGGTTTTTAAACAAAACATTATGGGAACCCTAGATTAGGCGCCATCAAACAGACTTCCCATGTTTTTCATCTCAAACAATTTTTGTTTTTTAATTTGCAAAAAGCTCAAAAAGCGGTTGTGTTAAGGTTAAGTTTAGCGTTCGAGGCTTTCTTTTTTTTTTTTTTTTTTTTATTGTTGAAGCGACACGGCGGATGTATCGATATCCAATTGGCTAACATGGCGGCCTTTGTCTGGGCGTAATTTTCTTAAACTCTACCATACCTCATAATCTAGTTCCTGTTTTATTTGTGTTGTTTCTTCACATTCCTTCATCTTCGTACAGTTCTGGAGCATGATTTCTTTTGGAATACAAATGACCTTTCTCAGATGAAGGAAAGATACAAAATATGGTGCGTATCTGTCGACTTCAAATGTAAACAACCGAGCTGTCAAAATGGTTACACGCTTGCTTGTCGAGGCAGAGTTACCGAGTTTAAAACCAGATAGTGTCGCTCGTAGATTTGCCCAGCTGTAAATGGGTAGCTCTGACTCTGCATTTAAGCTAAAGATGATGAAGACACCAAAGAACAGATCTTATCTGACAGTGACACAACGACTTGGGCATTTTAAAGTATAGAGTGACACTGAGTGACCTTCCCCTTATGGGAGCATTCGTTGTATGTCAGGAATTTTTAATTTTGAAGTAGGCCTATATTACGGAAGTATGGAGGGCAGATATGCAATAATAATTAACACATAATTAATTCTCCAGACCTAAAGTTCTTTTCTATTTGGACGTGAGCCCTAATATGACCGGCCCAAAATTGCATTTAAAAAAATATGCATTTAATGTTGTGTTACCTTAACTGCAGCGTTGGCGTAGCTGGCGAGTCATTTTTAGCTCTTTAGGCTAGCAGATAGATAATGTTAGTCCTTTTCAGGACTTAGTATCTATCAACGCTGATCGGGTTAGCAAGGAACGGAGTTCAATTATTTTTGAATAGTAAATGCGCTCTGATATTACCAAATAGTTTGAAAGGAACGCTCTTCGCCACAAGAAGGCAAAAACAGAACCAAACCAAAGATATGCATATAAACTGTTCAAAGCTCCAACAAGAACGTGTCAGGTTGCTAGAGAACTAAACATTCCTAGCAATAAGAAATGTCTTAGACTGCATCTAGGAATGGGCTATTTTAGAATAGCAGAACCTTATTGTGCAGAGCGTCTTGAAAACAATAGTATTGATCATTTCCTATAAAAATGTAGGAAGTATGAACAACAGAGAAAACCAATATTAGATTATTTACAGGCATGCAATTCATCAATAACTGTGGAACAGGCGTTGAGAATAGATAGACCTAGAGAATTGCACAATATGTTTAAACAGTATATATATAACATTATATAACAGTATATAACAACTAAAATTAATATATAAGGATCAATGATGGTCTGAAAAAAGGGGTAGTCTGATGGGGTGCTTGTATGGCTGACGGCAGATTTTTTTTTTTTTCTCTAACATTTCTATGTTTTTCTGGTCAATTTTAATGCGCTGTTTTTAAATCTGTAAACCGTTTTTCTCTATCAGGTCGGGATCTCTAGAAATACGCAATTGAGGTTTTTTTTTAACAACGCATACAGTATTACAACATCATTCGTACAGGAAGTATAAGTGATGTAGGCTCGAATTTCTTTGCAGTCGACTTTCGTCGGTGAATGGCATGTGGTACATCGCGATGAAGCATCCAACAATAATCAGCAAGCATGGTCAAACTCCACCGTCCTTGATAACATGACTCCATTGCGGTGATATCTTGATGGAATCGTTCTCCATGTTCATCGCTGAGTTCGCCAAGGTTGTCAGGGAAAAATACAAGATGAGAATCGAAGCAAATGGATTTTGAGGGACATGTTACAGCCCATAATTCTGTATGCATCTATGCACTGCTTAACAATATGCACATAGTCGACAGATTTGTGATTTCTCAGAAAGTTATCGACGATCGATTTGAATGCCATCCATGCGCGAAGTTCACTACCATGTAACAAGTTCTCGAATTGTTTGTCAGCAATAACTTTCCTAATCTGAGGTCCTACAAAGATACCTTCCTTTATCTTTGCATCGCTAACTTGCGGAGACTTTTCTCGAAGATAAGTGAAAGCTTTGCTCGTTTTATCTCTAACGCCTTTACGAAATTCTTCATGAGCCCCAACTTTATATGTAACGGTGGTAAAATGATGCTGTCTTTGTTAACTAATGGCTCGTGTATTACATTTTTATATCCAAGCTGCATACGATCCCTGATAGGCCACACCTTTCTTGCATAATGTTCCTGTCTGTTGAGGCTGTCCCATTCACATAGGAAGCAAAAACATTTAGTATACCCAGTCTGCATGCCCGTGAGAATTGCAATGACCTTTAGGTCTCCACAAATCCGCCAATGGTAGTCATTGTACTTTATTTTTGCCAAAAGTATTTCCATATTGTTATAAGTTTCTTTCATATGAACAGAGTAGGCGACTGGAATTGATGAAAATAAATTTCCGTTATGCAATAACACGGCTTTTAGACTAGTCTTGGAAGAGTCGATGAAAAGTCACCAATCGTTGACTATGTGCTCATGACCGAGGTGCACCATTAGATCATTTACATCTTTGCAATAGCAAATGTCATCATCCATCTCAAAGTATGGAACAAGTTCTCTGTGTCTATGACGAAATTTAGATATCGGAGTATTGGGCGCTAAAAGATTCCATTCTTTGAGTCGCGAACCGAGTAATTCCGCTTGTCCTTTGGTAAGAGCGAGATCACGTATTAGATCTGAAAGTTCTGAATGGTTAATTAAGTGAACACCATCATTCACCGATATACAATCCGAGTCAGAATTAGTTTCTAAAGCAGGTAAACTATCACTTTCTGATGGTTCATTCACATCCAATGGATACTGTTCTGGTGGAACTGGGATCGGACACGTTGTTAGATCATGAGGCACTGGTTTCGAAACGCATTCAATATTTGGATAAACCACAGACTTTCTAGTTTTAAAAGTGAAACCATGGATATTTGTCAAGCAGAAGTAACAATCAGTAGCGTGATTTGTCGGTTGACGCCATATTACTGGCACTCCAAAAGGCATCGACTTGTGCTTCGGCGATTTTCGTAACCAACCTGCCAATGTATTTGCACAAGTCGAACAAACTGCATTTGGCTTCCAAGATTTATTTGCATCATCAACTTTCGAATCGAAATAAAATTTATATGCTTTCTTTAGTAATGGTGTAAAGTTTTTCTGGTGAACACGATCGGTAAAATATCCGCACACGTAACAGAACAGATCAGCCGAATTTATACAACTTCTAGAAGCCATATTTCGCTCAGAATTATTTCAAAATACAGTAACTATTGGAAAAATAGCGTAACATATGTCATGCATCTTTTAGCAGTATAAAAAGTAGAATTATTTTGCATGTTATTAATTTTTAATAAGTTATATAGTAAAAATGAAACGGAGCAAATAACGGTTTCCCAAAAATATATTTATTCACAAATATCTTAAGAACCTGATGTGATAGAGATAAACGGATTTCAAATTTGAAATCAGCGCAAGAAACTGACCTAAGAACACTTATTCTTATATAAGAAAGAAAAATGTTGTTTGTGGATTTGATGTAATCTCTGACAACCCAGGGCTTTCTCGCCACTTTTCACTTTGTTGGCAGCAGAGCATTTGTGAGAGACTACATTTTATTTTGATTTAATTATTTGTGGGTTTGTTTTTTTTAATTGGTTTTTTTTATTGTTTGTTTATTTCTTGAAATGAGGAGGTAAGAGGAAGTCTGATAGAGTACTCGTGTGAATGATGGCAGATAGTTGGTGGATTTTATGTAATCCACTTCCACTTTGTTAACAGCAAGGCAGTTGTGAGAGACTGTTTTTTTTTAATAATTATTTTTATTCCTTTGTATATTATTTTTTTTTATTTTTTTTATTGTTTGTTTGTTTTTTTAAAGAGGGATGTAACACACAAATTGATTCACACAATTTTGATTTTGATGTATTATATTTTGACTGAGTGAAGGGATGAAGAATAAACTATATTTGGATATCAGAAATCTGATTTTGTTGTCTTGAATATATTACACTACATGTCCTAATTTTAGCATAGGGCTGACACCCCTGTCTATGTAAAAAGAAATGAAGTTACGTCAAAGCAGTCAGTGGCCATTACGCCTGGTGGCGTCTTGAAGGGCAACAACAAATTGATTCCACTTTGCTCGGTCGGCGGCCATCCTTCGTACAATGCCCCAACTCTGGTTCATTCTTTGCATCTCAGCCGCCACAGTCCTCCGCCAAGTTGTTTTTGGTCGGCCTCTCTTTCGTTTTCCTTCATGGGTCCATAGCATAGCTGTTCTTGTGATGTCATCGGGGTCTCTTCTGGGGACATGGCCAACCCAGCTGGGTAAGCCACTCATGTCTGTTGTTTTTCTGTTGTCTAGTGTTCTATTTCTTTATTTCCTGCGAGTGCCTGATAACATATCTTTATATTTGTTTCATATTAATTTACTGTTTACAGGCCTCGGGTTTCCCTTCCTTATGTGTAATAAATGTTTATACAATACCAAATCTACCCTCCGTCCTGTTCTCACTGTTCTAAGTCTACTATCATTTACTGGAAAAGTATTAAGGTCCTTGTCTTGTTGGACTAGCCTATACTGCATGATAGGGAAACAACGGAAGTGATTGCGTCATTAAAAGGCTGAACTGCCCATGGTGGACTTCCGGTGTCGTGTATTGCGGTTCGCACTAATGACCTGTCATTGAAACATCATTTTTAGGTGATGCGTAGATGGCAGGGAAGATAGTGTGATTCGCTTGTATGGCAAGGCGGGGTTGTCGCACGGAAGGTCCAGGGTACAAATCCTGGGTAAGCCACTCATGTCTGTTATTTTTCTGTTGTCTAGTGTTCTATTTCTTTATTTCCTGCGAGTGCCTGATAACATACCTTTATATTTGTTTCATATTAAAGTATAAAGGGAACTACATTAGACAGTCAAGAAAATTATAGTAGACAGCCTAGAGAAAGGACAACAGAGTTTGGTTAATGTACAATCCAGGCGGTCAGGCCAATGTCTATAACTAGATACACCAAAAGATAACTGCTGTTTACTAATACAGAATATTTGAGACAAAACCTTTTAGTACATAACAGTTAGGAACAAGACGTATAAACAAGGGTTCTCAAATGGCTAGGTCTAACAGCCACAGTAGAGCAGTCTGATAGAAGGAGAGACATAACTGAAGAAATATTGTTAACTATTGTCACCTCATTGAGTTGTACCAGCCAGCTTATATTGTTAATTTATAAAGCTGAAGAAAATTGTTGCAGTGAAAGAATTATGCCAAGATGCAAGTAGCATTCCGTACGCCTCTCATGTAAATAAACATCACTATCATCTGTTTCAAGTCGTTCTGGTGTTGAGCGAAGTACAGTTTGAAAGGAAGAGACAGAGAGAGAGTATGATGTTTAAGTTATTGATAAAACAACCGTGAGTCTGCTGTAGGGTTGCTATCTGAACCCAAGATACGATCAACGAGATCTCTATCATCAACGGCTACACATAAATGCGATCTGTTGCACGTGACCAGCCCTCACCAGCCATGGTAAGCTTGGCAGCTCGCACCGGTGAAGTAAACAGGTTACTAAAGAGGTCCTGCATCAAACAACATAATCAAGTCGTCAAAGAGAACAAGGTTCAGCAATTAGTCAAGAAGTCCTGCATCAAACAACATAATCAAGTCGTCAAAGAGAACAAGGTTCAGCATCTAGTCAAGAAGTCCTGCATCAAACAACATAATCAAGTCGTCAAAGAGAACAAGGTTCAGCAATTAGTCAAGAAGTCCTGCATCAAACAACATAATCAAGTCGTCAAAGAGAACAAGGTTCAGCAATTAGTCAAGAAGTTCTGCACCAAACAACATAATCAATTCATCAAAGAGAACAAGGTTCAGCGATTAGTCAAGAGGTCCTTCATCAAGATGAAGAAGCTTTTTACGCACACTTCCATTTAACCAAACGTATACATTGACAGGCACGCAAACAACATCTGACATCCTTATAGTGTGATGAAACACGCGTGCGCGTAAAGATTTATGCAAAGTGACATACCTTCGCGAAATTCGGTATCATAAAGTTTAAGAAATTGTGTCACGCTATAAATAAAGTGAAGCAACGAGATCAGGAGAGAGCACTTCCCGGAACAGACATATAAGAAATACACTTTAGTAATATAACACGAACATTTTAGTTATTTAATTTATATTTAAGAATTAGTTAACTTTATAATTTTGTTTACATTTAGAATTTTTTCACTTATTGGTGTTGTTCAGTGGTTTCCAAACTGTGTAATATTGTGTGAAATATTTATATGCATTATCTTTTATGTGAAATGTTTTGATCTTAACTTGTTTTCAGGTTGCTAGGACATTAATAAACATTTTGTTCACAGGGCTTCCACTAAGACTACTCACAAGTAGTGCCATCATGCAGCAGCAACAACCTACCTTGGGAGTAGATCCCAACATAGCTGTTTTGAATAGGATAGCCAGAAATCGGGTGTCAGTTTCATGTAATGCTAACGGTCATAGGCAATGGTATAGACACCAAGGGCCGCGACAGCCACATAGGTGGGTTGATAACTTTTCAGAGATGCATAGTAGACACCGGAACACAAACTCAAAACACTTGCAGACACAACACAAACACCTAAGGGATGTTCCATCACATATTTACGCAAACTCAGGACAAAGATTGGTGTAGGTACTGGAAGGAACCCTTTCATGTCTATATCATTGCCTTTGACCGTTAACATTACATGAACAAGTTTCAGAAGCGTAGATATGTCAAGGAAGTTCACCAGGACAAGGAAAACACAGACTTACAAGCCTCCAGGCAGAAAGCCATGGCAGAGCAAAAACATCAGAGATAGATACAACACCAACTAGGGAGATGACAAACGTTGTGCAAAAATATATCCATATCATAAACAGAGATTTGGGAACACTTACGCATGAATAACTAAAGAAGAAAACAACAGAGCCCAAGAGTATGACAAGAAGTGGAAAGAACATTGGCATACGTCAGGTGGTAGAGAACCACAAGTGCATAGGATAGGAAGGACATATGACAGATATAACTACCAACCGTACCACAGACTGTGGGAAAGAGACTCAGTTGATGAATGAGCACATTATAGCAGCTTAAATAGAAGAAGACCTATGAAATCTGTCAGGAATTTTGTGGGAGAAATAAGGAAAACAAAGTCAATAGAAGTAAACACCATAAACAGAGGAAAACAACAAAAGTGTCGGATAAAATCGGAGAATAATTGGAGAATGAATGTAGAAGAAATAGGATCATGGCGAAACACCAAGAACAGATTTTACCAACCAACTTTTACAACAGAATATGAAAGTCAAAGCAACATACCGAGTAACACTCAAGTTAGGACAACAGTCCAGAAACAGGAAACAATACAGAGAAGAATGGTCAATGTTGCAACGCAAACGGAAACAAAGAGAGCCACAGGCACACAAACGGAAGTACCGGACCAAAGCGAAAAGTGCACATCACAGGAGAATAGTTCAAGAGAAGAGTAAAGACACCCACCAAGGAATTGTCAGATTGTTACTAGGGCACAAGTATGTGCAAAACCCAGGATAAAACCCAGTCGGTTAACCCCACTTCCACAAAACACATACCAAGATCAGAAGCAAAAGGAAACAAGGAGGCAAAGTCGGGGAAAAGATAGGATTGAAGAAACACAGGACACTGACGCACCGTACACGCATGTAAGAACAGCAGTTAGAAAGAATCCCTCTCCACATGTAATCCTACCTTGCCGTGATTGGAGAGCTTGAGTGCCTCAATGATCCCGGGAGCTATGCCGGCGGGAGTTTTACTCCTGGCAGGGTCACCCAAGCCGGACAGGTCCTTGTTGAGGGGTCAGACTAAATGGGCTGAGGAGTAGGTGGAACCCTATAGGTGTAGATGCAGAACCCACCGGCGAGTGGTACATGCTCTGGTCTGCACCAATCCACCCCCACTTCATGGGACAAATGGTTTCTTGCCTCATTCTTCACTGTTTGTCCTCCATCCTTTAAAGCCAGGGAGTAAACCCTGCCAAAAAAAATCAGTGCAGGAGGAGCACGATAGTCTTGTGTGACAATCCACCTAAGAGAAGGACAACTTCACACAAACCCGGGTAGGAAAGACTCGTTAGTCCGGAAAGACAGCTCTCCTAGGAGAGACAACTCTGATGTAAAACAACTGCTGCCTTGCAGGAAGGTCACGGAAAACCAGAGGCTAGGGAAGCAGTCCCGAACAAATGCATGCTGAAGACGGATGCACTGGGCCGCAAGGCGCACAACATAGTGCAACGCAAACCGCCATGAGATGACAGACACAAATATGACTCAACGAGATGGTGCTCGACCCAAAGAGTCCCGCCTGGTGGGAAGAGTGCCGGACCCCCTGCCTCAAAGGGGTCCACCCAAAGCTACTGGTGGTCACCTATCTCCGCATCGTGCAGCCAGGGCGCGGAATATTAGGGAAAATGCGACTGGCCAAAACACCAAGGAAAGAACACTAAATATACTCCAATGGAATGCAGAAGGTGTCCTAAAGAAGAAACTACCGCTCGCTAAAAAATTACATGATGAGCAAATTGACATAGCCTGCATTCAGGAAACACACCTAAACACAAACCACAGATTTTCTGTAAGAGGATATGAAACCCTCCGGCTTGATAGAGAGGGACACAAGGGTGGAGTACTCATGTTAATCAGAAACTCCTTGCCTAGCAGAGAGCTTTCCGTTGCTACAAACGGTCAGGCGGAAATTATAGGAGCTGATATCACGATAGATGACCAGACCATTAGAGTGTACAACCTATATGCCCCCCCCCACCCCCAGATAGAGATCTTTCACTAGCCACAATGGAGATTAGGCGCACCAACTGTCTAGTTGTTGGTGATTTCAACAGCCATTCAGAAAGGTGGAGTTACACAGAGGCTGATACCCGTGACTTTGAGGTAGAGGACTGAGAGATTGACTCAAATCTACAACTTATCAATAGAGCAGATGATACACCCAGCTTCTACTCAAGAAGATGGCAATCGACCTCGACACCCGACCTTGCCTTCTCAACAGGAGACATCAACCATAAGATTGAACGCATTGTGCTCAACCAATTGTCAGGCAGTGACTACAAACCAATCAAACTAATGATCAATATGGAACATACACTCCACATCCATAAACCATTACTCCGCTGGAACTACAAAAATGCCAATTGGAACAAGTTCTCAGCACTGACAGATGAATACTGTGGTTCCATAAACACCCAAAACAAAAGAATTGGAGAAATAGCTGACGGATTTAATAAAGCAGTTCTGAAAGCTGCCCTAGAATCAATACCACGAGGGGCGAGAAAAGATTATAAGCCGTACTGGACAGAAGAACTCAAAGAACTGGAAGAACAGGTAACAGAGGCCAGACATGTAGCAGAAAAGGACAGGACAGTTGAGGCAAACATCGCTTACAAAGCTTTCTCTGCAAAATACAGGAAAACGTTAAACTGTTCAGCCAAAAATAGTTGGATCAAAACAACAGAAAGTCTTAACCTCGACAAAGATGGAAGAAAATTATGGAGGCTCGCCAAAGCTTAAATGATGAGGAATGCAAAAATAAGGAAATAGCCCTACAACAAAATGAGAAAATACTCACAAAGAAAGAAGCAGCTAATGTTTTTACTCAAAAATTCTCACTTGAGAGCCAGATAAATGTTCCACCGGACAGAAAACAGGAAATTACCAAAGAGCAAGAAATTTACCAAAATATACCAACTGTTCCAGAAGAGCACATGACATCAAACCTCACCATGAGAGAGCTAGAGGCAGCCATTGTATCCCTTAAACAAAGAAAGTCACCTGGAAAAGACAGGGTAACAAATGACATGCTTAAAGAGCTAGGGCCTAATGCCAAGAAAGCCCTCCTCAAGATTATGAACTATAGCTGGAAGCGTGGAATTGTACCACAAGCCTGGAAAGAAGCAGTACTAGTTCCACTCATCAAAAAGGACAAAGACCGAATGGACCCCAACAGCTACAGACCCATCAGCCTTCTAAGCTGCACGGGAAAGCTTATGGAGAGAATGATCAATACCAGATTAAGTTGGCACCTCGAAGAAAAACAAATTTTACTGCACCAACAGGCAGGCTTCAGGCAACAAAAGTCTACAGAGGACCAAGTCACCTACATTGCACAGGAAATCAAAGATGCTTTCCAAGAAGGAAAGCACACTTTAGCAGTCTGGGTAGACATGGAGAAAGCATTTGATAAAGTTTGGAAAGATGTGCTAAGAGTTAAAATGCTTAAATATGGAGTCTGTGGAAGAATGTATTACTGGATCAGCCACTACCTAACAAACAGAACAGCTAGATTGCAGGTGCACGGACAGTTAAGCAAAAAGACTTCTATGGAACATGGAGTTCCACAGAGTGGGGTCCTTTCCCCAACACTCTTCCTCATATATATAAATGATATAACAGAAAACATCCACAAGAATGTCCACAATTCCCTCTATGCTGATGACCTGGCCATGTGGACTTCAGAAGAATACATCACCACAGCAAGAGTGTGCATGCAGGATTCACTGCTAGCCCTTGAAAGTTGGTCCAGAAAGTGGTTGCTCAAAATAAATGATTAAAAAACTACACACACCATTTTTACCTTGTCAAATAAACCACAGCAAGCAAAGCTACAACTAAATGGGCAGGCAGTACGAGAAGATGAAACACCAACATACTTAGGAATCACACTAGACCGCCGAATGACGTGGAAATCACAGATAAACAAAATACAGCTAAGGGCAAAACTTTGCATAGCCATCATGAAAAAGTTAGCTGGTACCACATGGGGTGCTGATGAGAATATCCTCAAAAATCTGTACACAGGATGAGTCAGACCTGCTATGGAATACGGCATCACAGCTTGGTCGACGGCAGCACAGTCAAATTTTGGCAGAGTAAACAGACTCCAAAACCAAGCAGCACGTATTATAACAGGGGCCCTAAAGTCCACACAAATCAACCATATGGAAAACATTATAGGGCTACAGTCAATGGAGGATAGACGTGACAGCAGAGTCCTACAACAAGCTGAAAAAATTTAAGAGACTCGAAGGACACCCCATGTTCCAAAGAATGAATAGGCTAGGAGGAGGCAGGCTCAAGCGAACCAACTTTGTAGCCCAAGCAAAAGAAAAAATTAGCAAAAATACCATGCTAGCAAGCTCAGTTGCAAAGAAAATCCAAACTAGTTCAACTATCCCACTGTGGAAAATAAGATGCTTTCCTGATTTAAAATCTGATATTCCAGGCATTGAAAGTAAGGGAACACAGACAGAAACACAAAGAAAGTGTATAGCAACCAAGTATATGGACCAAAAATTTCCAGCAAAGCTTTGGACACATGCATATACTGATGGTTCAGCAAAAAATGCAGTTGAAAATGGGGGTGCCGGAATCCTCATAAAATTAAAGAATAGAATCCAGTCAATGGCAATTGCCACTGGCAAATACTGCAATTACTTCAGTGCTGAAGCAGAAGCCCTGAAACAGGCAGCTGAAACTCTTATTGAATGCAAAGCACAGGCAGAAAAACAGATAGTAATCTTTAAAGATGCCCTCTCAGTAATATCAGCACTGAAGAGCCACCAAACTAAAGGATTGAAAGATCTGATAATCTCAATTGAAAGACTGGCCAAATGCTTCAACAAGTGCACTATCCAGTGGCCAATTGCCCATTGCAACATACCAGGAAATGAGGAGGCAGACAGACTTGCTAAGGAAGGAGGTGCCTTACAACAAAATGATATAGAGACAACTTACGCAACGGCAAAGACTACTATAAAGGTTACATTCAAGTCCAAATGGGAAAGAGAGCACTCGGGCCATTTGAAAAATGATGCATATCATTAACTATCTAGGAAAGAACAGGTCATCATTTTTCGGCTACGCACTGGACACAACAGATTGAGATACCATTTATAACTTACTTACTTAGTCGTTCCCCTTCTACCGTGAGGTGTAGAGGTTTGGAAGAGAGAGCGCCAGACTATCCTATCGGCTGTCTTCCTCCTGGCCTGGTTCCATTCTAGTCCTCGGTCCTTCAAAGATTGTCTAATGTTGTCCTCCCAGCGGAATCTGGGTCGTCCTCGGGGTCTGGATCCTTGGCTCTTTGTTTCCCATTCTTGTCGTGGTATCCGATCTTCTCCCATTCTGCAGACATGGCCAAACCATCTTAATTGGGACTGTTCTACTTGGGTCTGCAAGGGGTAGGTTTTAAGGCCTTGACGTATCGTCTGGTTGCGTACCATGTCTCTTCTTGTTACTTCAACCACCTTCCTCAGATACCTCATTTCTGAGGTTTGGATCTGGCTTTTATGGGTTGTAGTCATTGCCCATGACTCGCATCCATATGTCAAGACTGGGACATAGGTGGAGCGGTATACAGCCATCTTCATTTTCTTACCAACCTCTCTCTTGCTGAGGAATCCTCGATTTATGGCCTGAAAAAGTCTCCCAGCTGCTGCTTTTCGAGTGGCCAACTCTTCTTTGATGCCTCCCTTTCGGTCTATAATAGCTACGAGGTACTTAAAGTGGTCGACCTGCTCCAGGACCTATTCTCCCAGCTTAATCTGATGTCTTCTTTCTTCTCGTGATATCACCATGGATTTTGTTTTAGAGCTGCTTGTGACCATCCCTCTCTTCTCCAGCTCTTCTTTCCAGACTTGCAGGTTGGATTGAGATGTGCCTCTGATTTAGCAATCAGGGCAACATCATCAGCAAATGCCAGCTCCGAAATATAGACCTGTCTGTAGAGTATCTTTTTATGGGTGTGTAGCAATACTCTACGTAGAGGGTTATCGCCCTCGGACACCAGGGATGATGAGGCAAGATTTATGGTGTCGTGGTCTGGTGTATGTGTGACGTGTTTATGAAGTCGAGTATCAGATAGGGACGTCACATCAAATCATAAACGTATAAAGTCAATAAATTGTTGAACTGCAAGTGATGTTGTTGGTAATATATATTGTACGCCACAATGACAAAATGCATGGACATCGTTATGCAGAAAAACATCACAGGTATATTCACAACAGTCATTGTATCATCGAAGTAGTCGATTCAACAGGCACAGCAGACAGCATAATATTAATGTACATTATATGCCTTTTAGGATATCGTGATAAGCTGTACATGTAGTCAGGTAGTGAACTTCCCCTTTCCATAAGAGCTAGTAGATATCAACTGGGAGATTAAATATGGTCTCCTCTATTTGACCTCAACAAGACAGGCATGTCTTTTGAGCGTCACATTATCGTCCTCTATTGTCCAGCAAACAGCAAAGGTATCAAACCTAGATCCATCAATAAAGTTCAGGAAGCAAATAGTCCGTAGGACAGGCATCAATCGATGCGTGACAATCTAAGTGGATCGTGAGCTGAGCAAACTTGTCATATCGTAGACTTCAGAATAAGGCAGGCTAAGCAAAAGTCAACATCACAAGATGGCGATAAAGTTACTCAGCAAAAAAGGGATTTAGTTACCTGTTCATAAGGAATTAAATCACATAATCACATATGCCTCCAGGCATTAGGAATAACACAGAGATATATCATCTCAAAAAAGGAACAACAATCATGAGGACTCCTTCCTGAATAAACTAAGCGAAGACTAGCACATAGCTACGTCTCGCCTTATCAGCTTCTCAGCACAGACTGACCTGGGCGGAAATCGCTTAAACAACGCCACAAAAAGGGACATGCGCAGAACACGCGAATCGAATACAACTCAGCCAAATTTACGAAACGAAGAATGTTCTACGATGTTCGACTGAAGACCTTTACCTTAAAAGGAAATGAATCTTGAAACATTGCGATTGCCAACTGTTTTCAAAGAACTGACGATCTGAGCGCTCCATATATGGTCATGACTCAAAATCGTTCACACAACTATCGGCAACCCTAGCTATCAAGATAAGACAACTTCTTGACGATAGCTATCAAGATTAGACGACTGTAGAAATAAAAGTGACTACAATTCCATGAGTTCCTTCCCATGCATTAAAAAATTAACTATAGTCAGAATGCATGGTCAGAATAAGTTGCGACAGTTCTTTTAGCAGCAACATTACCGCCACCTCCCGATAAAAAACACATTTTTTTTAAATATCCAAGAGTAAAATCAAAAGCGGTTTAACAACGCACGAATTATGCGGGGATAACTAATTGCACTGCCTAATATGAGGCTAAATTGACACATAAAGTGTCTGGTGAGAATATTTCTCAACAGATAAAAAATCTGATTCAAAAATATATCGGGGAGGTGCCACCAACACACACTACGCTTGCATGAAAATACAATATAAATATGCAAGTTCATATCATTATAATCAAATAGCAGTGTCATACTCTAATACCGCTTAGAATGGATGTACACATCTGATATTGAATGTTAAATATTACATTATCTAAATGTTTAATATTACCATTACATAATGAAATTAAACATAAATGACGATCCAGGACACATCTCCTGTCGTTCCAAAGAAACTGTACAATGTGGAACTCTCCATGTTTGACAATAGAAAGGTAGCTTCTCAGATCAACAATAACGTGCTGAGAAAAAAACAACCAATATAATTCTATTTAATAGCCATTATGTTTCATACTATACAATACATTATTATTAATAATTGTGGCCGAGTGAACTTTCGGCCCTTATATTAACTACTCAGTCTTCTTCTTATATTAAAGATGGGAACAGAAGAAGATGATAACAAAGCACAATAGTATGTGTTCACCTAAAGTGAGGACAGATGTGCTAATGTATTGTAGTAATATAGGTGTGTTATGGCTCTGTCGTATATCTAGAAATAGGACAGAAGTATTAGTTGGAATCATGTGGGCATCTAGACAGAATGTCAGCCATCACATTATCCGACCCACGGATAGCTCGTACCGTGAAGTGAAAAGGTTGAAGAGCAATAGCATATCGAGTGGATCTCGAACTCTTCAAGTTCTTAGTCTGAATAGCTGTAAGAGCTTTCTGATCAGTTTCTAGAATGAAATGTGCGCCCAGGAGGAATCTTTGTAGTTTGAGAATAGACCAAACCATAGCTAACAATTCACGGTCTAAAACCGAGTAGTTCCTCTCTGCCGCATTTAGTTTTCTAGAAATGTACATGACAGGATGCAGAGTTTCAGCATATTCCTGCATAAGTGCTGCTCCGATCCCAGTGGATGAAGCATCACTTCGAAGAACAAAAGTTCTATCAAGAGTAGGTAATCTTAGGATGGGAGGAGAAGAAAATATACTTTTAATCTGGTCTAAGGAAGATTGACATTCCTGAGACCAACGAATCAGATTAGGCGACCCTTTCTTCAACAACGTTGACAGAGGTGCCATTATCGAAGATAGATTCGGAATAAATCTCCCATAGAATTGAATTAAACCCAAGAGACTCCGGACTTGTTTCTTCGTCTTAGGTACAGAGATGTTCAATATTTTCGAAGTATTGTGGTCTTCTGTCTTCAAGAGACCATGACCAACACGATGACCCAAGAAAGAAATTTCACCAAAACCAATATAAGCTTTAGAAGGTTTTGCTGTCAGATTATACTCACGTAGAGTAGACAGTAGGTCATATAAACCCAGATAGTGATCTTCCCAAGAATCACTGAAGAGACAGATATCATCTAAGTAAGCGATGACATCTGAACGATGAGAAAGAATTCGACGCATCATGCGAACGAAAGTAGCAGGGGCGTTCATAAGACCGAAAGGCATTACATTCCATTGAAATAAACCCCTAGGTGTAGAGAAAGCAGTCAGAGGTTTGGCATGATCTGCTAAAGGCACTTGCCAATAACCTTTTGACAAGTCAAGTTTAGTGAAGAATCTAGAATTAGAAAGTCTAATAAGTAGATCTTCTAGTAAAGGCATAGGTTCAGCATCGAACTTTGTGACTTGATTTAATTTGCGATAATCAACGCAAATTCGTATGTTCTTATCTTTCTTCCGAACAATAACCATGGAAGAAGAATATGGAGAAGTCGATGGTTCAATTATGTTTAATTGGATCATTTCATCCAATTCCTTTTCCACTTGTGACTGAAAGTGTATAGGGATAGGATACGGCCTAACCCTAATAGGATTACTGTCGGTAAGAATTATGTCATGTTCTATGACATTCGTGTGACCAGGGATGTCGGTTAGAACATCCTTAAATGTCTGTAACATCGACGAGACTTGACGATGTTCATCAACAGAAAGATTAGGAGAAATGGACACATCTTTCCAAGATTCCATAGAATGTAGTGGAACCACTGGAAGAGGGAGATCGACATCAGAAAAAACAGATTCCTCATCCTGTATGACAGACAGGGATGAGTAATGACCATGAGGTACAGAAGAATCGTCCGTTGCCTGAAAAATAGGCAGCAAATAGTCTGGACGCTCATGAAATTCCGTCAGCATGTTGATATGGAAAGTCTTATGCTTTCCATCTATATCGACCACATAGTCAACATCGGAAATTCGTGAGACTATTGCATATGGACCTTTCCATGCAATCAGAAGTCTATTTTCCCTACTGGGGAGTAGGACGAATGCTTTGTCACCTGGACAAAGTTGTCGTAGACATCTGTTCTTGTTAGCAAACTGCCTTGCTTTTTCTTTAGCAATTTCTGACGAAGCAGTCGCTAGTTTGCATGCCTCAATGATCTTTTGCCTCAGAGCAATGACATACTCATATGAAGATTGAGTGTCATCACTAATATCATCGGCAGTGATGAGATCGTGTAATAAAGACATAGGGCCGCGCGGACGCGCGCCAAAGACAAGTTCAAAGGGAGAAAATCCTGTGTGCTCATTTGGGACCTCTCTATAGGCAAAGAGAGCCGCAGGTAAAACCCTGTCCCAATCTTGAGGATGGTCTTCAGTTATCTTACCAAGTAAAGTCTTGAGCGTTCTATTCAGACGCTCAACTAACCCATTAGACATAGGATGATAGATGCTACTGAGAGATCTTTTAATGTGTAAGGTAGACATTACTTGAGACATAGTATCAGATATGAGTTGAGTGCCATGGTCTGACAGTATTTCTCTGGGGAACCCCAAGCGAGAAAATATCAGCCAAAGAGCATCTGCGATATCTGTAGTAGATATGCTCTTTAGAGGGATAGCCTCTGGCCAACGTGTGCACATATCGACACATGTAAGGATAAACTGATGTCCTCTGGCCGACTTTATCTTAAAAAGGCCAATAATATCTATGGCCATTTTCTGGAATGGCCGAATAGGGATGTCAGCAGCCTGGATAGGCGCAGCATGTCGTGGTCCTCTAGATTTGACCTCCTGACATACCTGACATGATCGGCAGTATATACGGATGTCCTTGTTAACAAAGGGCCAAAAGAAAGCCGCAAGGACTCTCGACTTTGTACGGGAAAATCCCATGTGTCCAGCACATTGCGAGTCATGAGCATGTTGCAATATTTGCACTCTCATACTCTTGGGAACAAGAATTTGCGAATGTGCTGACGTAGCCGAGTCTTGTACCATACGTACAAGTACGCCGTTTTTCATTTCTATCCAAGATTTTCTTTGTGTATCCTTATTTGGATCACCTTTCTTCGCAAGAATGAAGAATTTCTTTAGCGTAGGATCTTCTTCTTGTAATTTTATGAACGAGTCACGAGAAATAACCAAGGTACTATCTTGGCTATGAACTTCATTATCATTATTCAACGAAGTTTGTGGTGTTTGTAGAGCTTGTGCTCTTGTAACCACTGCATTGGTAGCTTGCATATTATCATCTTCCCAAGCAGCAATCTGCTGTGGGGTACATTCCCTAACTCCGTGGATACGACCAATAATAAGGTCCGCAATTGGATTAGGTAAGAGACAGGCATGCACATCTCCCGTAAAGAAAGGAGTGGCAATGTGAATTATAGCAGTAGGATATTTCTCTAGAGTGCCGCCAAATGTGACACATTTGATAACCCTTCCTGTCGCACAGGATGGATCTACAAGCGATTGTCTAACACCAATAGTGGTGCATCCGGAATCGAAAAGTAGTGAGACCGGAGTATTATTAACAAGACCCTTATGTAGGATTAGAGAACCTCTCCCGTCATGTGCAACCGAAGCAGGAAGAGCGGGGAGAGGGTGACCACAACTCAAAGTCGATATTGTAGTCGGTTCGAACAAAGTACTGCATTGGGGGCACTTGTTTGCTCTCCCAAAGTCAAAAGAAGAACAAGTGACAGCGTCAGAGTTTTTATTATCAGAAACCTGATTACAGGCTCCCTGAGATTCTTGTTGAACCGAGTTAGCCTGCTGATATCTCTTTTTTTGTATTGAGATCTACCGCGACTACTATTACCTCTGAAGTTATCACTGTTGTTATTGTCTCTGTAGTTATTATTGTCTCTATTATAACTATTATTATCATGTCCAAATTGATGTGAACATCTATTTGTTTGGTTTTGAGGTTTACGTGAGGAAAAGCCTCTGTTACCATATCCTTTTCTGAAATGCCTAAAATTATTAGGTTGGAAGTAACGAGGACTGTCAGCTCGTCTCCAATTCTTCGAAGAAGAATCACCCTGAAATTGATTTCCATAATTTTGACCGTAACTACGGTTACTTTTCCTATCAAAATTTTGTTGGAATCTATGACTAGAGTTTTGACCATAAGGTGCTGCCGAAGCAACTGGCAGACCTTCTTTTACTTTAGAGTTACCAATGGTTACGTGAGGATGCGCAGTTATATACTGGCTACAGAAATCTTCCATTTCTTTTATTGTTTTAGGTTTACGTTCATGAAGGAAAGCAAGGAAAGACTCATTAACAGAAGACATGACTTTGTCTCTAAGTATTAAGTCCATAAGTCCTTCATAAGTTTTTTCTGTCTTAGACAGCTCCACCCAACGTAAAAAAGTAAGACGTGTCTTTGAAATGAATTCAGAGAATTGCACACCAGTTTCTGGTAACATATTTTTAAATTGAAGACGATAGCCGTCTTCGTCAAGTTGGTATTTTTTTAACAATATAGCCCTGACAACCTCATAGTTGTTCTTGTCAGGTTCATCTACCATACTTAACATACTCAAAGCATCACCTCTAAGTATTCTGGACAAATGATAAACCTGCAATGATTTATCTATGTTATATACTTTACATGAAGTTTCAAATCTGTCCAAATAGAATGTTATATCGTCGATGGAAGCATTGAATGGTGGTAGATTAAGCTTGAAAGTGCTTGCATTAGTCTTATCTGAGACCTTATTTGCATCATTAGCATTACCCATGTTCATCACCTTTAATTTCTCAACTTCCAAAGCTAAGAGTTTTTCTTCATGCTCCATTTTTGCTTTTCTCTCTTCATACTCTCTTTGTAACTTCCTTTCTTCAGCTGCAGCTTGTTTTTCTAATCTTTTGTTTTCAGCCTCTATTTCAAGTCTTTTATTTTCAGCCTCAAGTCTTTTCTCTTCAGCTTTTGCTTCTGCTTCTCTTTGTAACTTTTTTTCTTCAGCCTCAGCTTGTTTTTCTAATCTTTTATTTTCCACCTGCATCTGCAGTTTCTTTTGTTCAGCTTCCATTGCTTTATCATATTGAGTAGTTGCAAATTCTTCTAACTTATCACCAGTCTTCCCAAGCAATTTACCCTGCTCAATAAAGTGCTCAAATGTAGCCATGATGAGTAATAATATGAGTCCACAACCTGAAATAATTAATTATCTTATTTCAAATTTAATTATAACAAGTCTTAAATGAAGCACTTGTTTACTCACCACACTATATTATCATCCCAATCTCTGTGGGAAACAAGTCTTATACCAAAGAACTTGTGTATAGACCTTTTTGAAATATCATCAATCAACTCTTGATCATAGGTGCACTTCCCATTCAATAGTGCACAATACTATTCATCATTTATTAATCATCAGTGTAGTAGTAATGCATAAGCATAACCCACTATTAAATGTGAATTAACTACTATAAGTGTAACCAATGACTATGTAAACACTATCACAATGTAAACAATAACAATGTAAACATTACACTGTAAACAATACAATGTAAACAATACAATGTAAACAATAACAAAGATTTAGCAACAATACGAAAACATTCGTAGAAATCAACAGAAAATAAAGCGAAAATTAAAGAAATATCACAAAAAATGTGATGATATCTACGAGGATATTAAACAATACACATGACACCACAGTGTATAAACAAAAATGTTGTATGAAACTAAACTATAGTAAAGAGGAGGCTAACAAATACAAACAAATCAAAACAAAACTAAAGAATGTGAAGAAAATCCCGAAAACAACACTGACCATATCGTCACAACTAACAAAAAATAGCAACAGAAGTCGCTTTGCAAATTCCAGTATCAGAAATTTGCACACCCTACAGAAAACGCTCACGATAGACGACCTCTATCACGTGGTATGATCTAAGGGAGACTCCGCCCAACTGAAAACCCGCAGAAACATAAACATATAAATATAAATATACAAATAACATATAAACATATAACATGTAAACAAAAGAATGAGATGAAACACAGAAGACTCAGTAGAAGTATAAGGGCACAGTTCACAAACAAACAGGCCACTTAACTTATGGAACTCCAATCGTCAGTACAGCAAACAGGATGTAATCAGCATTCTGAGATCAAAGATCCAACGTTGATTGCCATCTGTACTAGCATCAAAACAGCTACGACGATGGTTGAGACTTGAGTTTCCAAACGGTAAAGGCAGTGTACAAGAAGTGTAGAACTCGTCAGCGATGGAACTTGGCCTTATCCAAAGCAGAACAGCAACAAATCAATTCTCCCGTATGTTACAAAACTGGGAAATGTCACTTTCTTGACTTGGAACAGCAATTGTTGAAAATTCCAAAAATGTTCCTGGGCAACGCCGAGTAATTTCGTAATTCTGCACTTCTGTTGTTGTCTTGTAGATGTTGTCTGTAGACTGTTGTAGAGTGCTGAATGAAGCGGGTAAGGGACCCCGAGTCTACTGGTACCAGGCCGAACCAGTTTATGTCTCAAAACGTGATGAGGTGAAGTATCTTTTGTTTCTGGCCACCAATATGTAGAGTAGTGGTGGGCTTATCGAATTAATTGAAGGAGGAACGTTAATTCAAGACGTGAAAGTCAATAATGCTTGCAACTGCAAGTGATGTTGTTGGTAATATATATTGTACGCCACAATGACAAAATGCATGGACATCGTTATGCAGAAAAACATCACAGGTATATTCACAACAGTCATTGTATCATCGAAGTAGTCGATTCAACAGGCACAGCAGACAGCATAATATTAATGTACATTATATGCCTTTTAGGATATCGTGATAAGCTGTACATGTAGTCAGGTAGTGAACTTCCCCTTTCCATAAGAGCTAGTAGATATCAACTGGGAGATTAAATATGGTCTCCTCTATTTGACCTCAACAAGACAGGCATGTCTTTTGAGCGTCACATTATCGTCCTCTATTGTCCAGCAAACAGCAAAGGTATCAAACCTAGATCCATCAATAAAGTTCAGGAAGCAAATAGTCCGTAGGACAGGCATCAATCGATGCGTGACAATCTAAGTGGATCGTGAGCTGAGCAAACTAGTCATATCGTAGACTTCAGAATAAGGCAGGCTAAGCAAAAGTCAACATCACAAGATGGCAATAAAGTTACTCAGCAAAAAAGGGATTTAGTTACCTGTTCATAAGGAATTAAATCACATAATCACATATGCCTCCAGGCATTAGGAATAACACAGAGATATATCATCTCAAAAAAGGAACAACAATCATGAGGACTCCTTCCTGAATAAACTAAGCAAAGACTAGCACATAGCTACGTCTCGCCTTATCAGCTTCTCAGCACAGACTGACCTGGGCGGAAATCGCTTAAACAACGCCACAAAAAGGGACATGCGCAGAACACGCGAATCGAATACAACTCAGCCAAATTTACGAAACGAAGAATGTTCTACGATGTTCGACTGAAGACCTTTACCTTAAAAGGAAATGAATCTTGAAACATTGCGATTGCCAACTGTTTTCAAAGAACTGACGATCTGAGCGCTCCATATATGGTCGTGACTCAAAATCGTTCACACAACTATCGGCAACCCTAGCTATCAAGATAAGACAACTTCTTGACGATAGCTATCAAGATTAGACGACTGTAGAAATAAAAGTGACTACAATTCCATGAGTTCCTTCCCATGCATTAAAAAATTAACTATAGTCAGAATGCATGGTCAGAATAAGTTGCGACAGTTTTTTTTAGCAGCAACACTGTGTCATCTTCCAGTACCCCAGTGAATACTTTCTTGTTCTCTCCTTACATGCCTTGATGACATCGTCCATAAGGAGTATGAAGAGGTAAGGTGATAGGATATCACCTTGTCTTACACCAGTGGTGGTCCTGAACTCTTCTGACTTATGGTTTGCTGTCCTCACATAATTTCTGCAAGACTTGTAGAAGCTCTGTATAGCATGAATCAGAGGTGCTGGAATATTCTTCCTTGCCAAACAGTCCCAAAGTTTGCTCCAGGGGACCCTGTCAAACGCCTTTTCCAGATCTATGAAACAAAGATGGATCTCACTCTTATACTCAAGGGCCTTTTCACTCAGCTGTCTGAGTGTGAAGATAAGGTCTTGAGCACTTCGGTTTGCTCGGAATCCGCACTGGACCTCATCCAATTGTGGCTCAGCTAGGCGTCGGAATCTCTGCTCTAGGATTCTAGAGTAGATTTTACCAGGGACACTGAGAAGGGATATGCCTCTATGGTTTCCACACTGTCGATTGTCACCCTTTTTGAAAATTGGTGTTATGATGGCAATCTCCCAATCCTTTGGTATGGTCTTGTTGTACCACGCTGCCTGTAAAACCCTTAAGAGTAATAGATCGCCTGATGCTCCCATGAACTTAACCATTTCTGGTGTTATACCATTATGCCCTGCTGCTTTGCCCATCTTGATTTTCTCTAGTGCTGCCTTCAGTTCTTCCATCTTTATGTCATCTTCACCATCATTGGTTTTCTCTTCTGTGCTAGTGTTTATCATTTCTGATGCTTCACCATGCTCACCATCCAGGAGTTCTGAGAAATATTCTTTCCATCTTTCCATTACTTCCTTCGGGGCGGTAAGCAATTTGCCTTGCTTGTCCTTTATAAATTTGAGAGGGCATTGTTTTTCCATCCTCATGTTCTTTAGGGTCTTATAGAACAATTTATGGTTTTCTTGTGCATCTTTTTCTAGCTTTTCTCCAAATTCTTCCCAGGACTTCTGTTTTGCTGCTAGCACTTTGTTCTTTGCTTCTGTTCTGAGTGTCACATATTCTCTATATTTTTCCATTTGTCCTGTTGTGTTTTTAGCTCCTAAGTATTGTTTCCATGCCATTTTCTTCTCTCTTATTTTCTCTTTGACTTCCTCTGTCCACCAAGGTGTCCTTTTTCTCTTGTTCCCAAGTCGGACTTCACCGCATGCTTCTGCAGCAGCTGTCTTTATGATATCCTTGAATTTAATCCAGAGGGTTTCCAAGTCATCAGGTCGTTCTTCTGTGTTGCTCACCGCTGCAGCAATAAGCCCCTGATATCTGGTCTTAATTTCTGGCTCTCTCAGCTTGTAGGTCCTAATGCTCATTTCTCCTGCTCGTTTACTTGGTTTCTTTCGTGATGTTGGGCAGTTCCTAGGCTGAGCAACTCTTTCAGTTGTTCTTTTGATTGTTAGCAGGTAGTGATCACTTCCAATCTCTGGCCCCCTCCAGACTCTAGCATCTCGGACATATTTGAATGAGCTTCTCCGAACAATGGCATAGTCGATCACTGACTTCTCTTTCTTTGTTGGTTCACATCTAGTGTATGCATGTATGCGCTTATGGGGGAACTTTGTGTTTGTAGTGATCAGATTCTGCTCACTGCAGAATCTAAGGAGTCGCTTTCCATTGTCATTGAGAGTATCTTCTCCATATCTTCCGATAACTCCACCCCATCTAGCATGGTCATTTCCAACTCTGGCATTAAAATCTCCGAGCATGATAACTTCATCTAGGCAGTCATCCACTGTCCTTTGAAGCAGCTCGAAGAATTCCTCCTTGACCTCTGCTCTGTCATCCTCATTTGGCCCATACACTATGACCAGGTTGACTATGGTTTCTCCTTCTTTTAGTTTAACAACCATAATGCGCTCCGAGACAAAGTTCCATCCCTTGATACTATCTTTTTGATTTCTGGCCACAATTCAACCCACGCCCCCTTTACCTCTTTCAGATATGGGTACACCACTGTAGAGCAGCGTGTTGCCATCGAGATCCATGACTCCTTGTCCTTTTTTCTTTGTTTCCGTTATAGCCAGGATTTCTAGTTTTGCTTTCCTCATCTCTTCCACCAGCTCCCCTTCCTTCCCATTTATACTTCTTGTGTTCCAAGTTCCATAAGTCGTAGTCCGTAGTCCGTTCCAGTTCGTCGCCTTTAGAATCAGTCAAGTTTTCTCTCTTGTATTGCTCGTAATCGTGATTTAAAGCAAACAGGTGATTGGCCTGTTGTGCCTTTGCATGGTGGAGGGGCTGCCTCCTTACGGCCTCCATGCAGGCCGCCCTCCTCCTTTTTCATCCGGGCTTGGGACCGGTATAGGCGAAGTTTATAACACAAATACAAATTTGGTGCAACAGATCTCTGCTCCTGCGGTACCAGCCCGATGACGGTCGAACACCTCCTGCAGTACTGCCCAACCTACAATAATGAACGGAGTAGCATATGGCAACAACCTACTTCTGTCAAATAAAAACTGTTTGGAGATGTCGGGAACCTTGAGTTGACTACTGCCTTTATTAGAGTCATAAATGTGGAAGTCTGAAGGCGAACGAGGGAGTAGAAGAAGAAGAAGAAGAAGAAGAAGAAGGAATCCTAAGAAAACAGGTCCACAGGAAATACAGGACATGGGCACATCTTGTAATCGTACAAAAGATTCTGGGAAGACGAGACAGGAAGGAGTATATAAGGTGCAGGAAAATTACCTGCTTCACATATAATCAGAATCCGATTCGTCAAGTGTGGAAGATAGTGTTATGGATTCCAACGAATATGCCCAAGATTTCCGGTCGGATGAGCTGGAATATACAGAGGACGAGGAAGGGAATAGAAGATATAAGCAGAAAAATGGGAATTGGGATCGACGAAGATACCGATCTAGTAGTAGAGACCAGATAAAGAGGAAGAACGATTCCAAAAAAGAGGAAGAGAATAGTCGACAACAAGGAAGAGTTGACAGACGGTCAAAGAAGTGGAGTTTAGAAGTATACGGGGATGGGTCTCAGATTTGGTAACAAGTGAATACGATAGCTTCTCGTCTGAAGAAGAGAGTGATGACGGGCACAGATACAGACACAATTAGTACGAGAAGCAGGAGAATCGACTAAAATGGGAAGGAAGACACGCAAAAGTAGGGTACCCATTATACTGCGAGGAGGAAACACATGCACGAATGAATAAGGCAAAGGCGTGGGTAAAATATCTAGAAATAATAACTGAAATTACGAGGAGGAAACATTTAGGATACGACTCATGGTATACAAGAACAATTTTTAATTGGCGGGGAGACTTGTGGAGACTTATGTGTAATCGTTCTGCGCCGAGCAAACGTAAAGAGAACTGAGTACACCTGAACGATAGGGTACTGCAGTAGAGGAGATGACGAGTAAAGGAGAAGTAAAGAGATACAAATTGGACGAGAGGTCACAGGAGAATGACGAGGATAGTATATGAGAAGGCAGGGAAGGCCAGAAGTGATAACGAGAAGAAGAATGGGGAAGAGAAGCCATAAGAGATGGCGAGTATAAGAGATTTGAGATAAAAGAGAATTGAGCTGTTTAAAAGACGTTGAGAAAACGGCAAAGATGTTTGAGAAAATTGAGAGACTATATTGATGGCAAAGAAGAGAAATTATAAGTTCCAGAGAGGGAACGAGTATAGTGGATAGAGACATGTGAAAAGGAGTAGAATATTGCGGTGGTATTCTAGTTGTGGTGAAAACTAGATGCAATCGTTCTACACAGAACATAAGAAGAAGCTGAGTAGATCTGAACGATAGACTACTACAGTGGAGCAGAGGAGAGGCAGGAGAAATGAGAGCCATAGGTAAATTGACAGAGAGAGTTAGAAGATAGGAGTCATGAGGAAAATGACAGGGATTATGAGAGAATTTGAAAAGCCATATGGAAGTGCCGAACATAAAAGTTGTGAGACAATGGAGAATATAAGAGCAAATTGAGAAGTCATAGAGAAAATGGCGGAAATACGAGAAATATGAAGAAGCAATAGAAAAGATGGCGGAGTCGAAACGGATGAAGACCACGGAGAAATGGCAAGAATATGGAGAAATCAGATTCAACGACAAAGGAGAATATAGAAGTGGTAGTTCCAGAAGGAACTAAAGAGATAACGGAGTTGAGGAGGACAAATATTTAGCGGCTCTTGCCAGAGTCTTGAGAAGACTTTGTGAGAAGCTAGACTTCTCCGAAATCATTAATATGGAATGGAGAGTTTCAGAGGGAGCTAATATGAGAAATATGAGCAGCCGTGGAGGGAATGGCAAAAGAGAGATACGAGATTAATGGAGAGTACGCGTAAATATGGTTGAGAGTAGCCATGCAGAAATGGCGGAGATGTAATAGAGATAAGGAATATAACAAGCCATAGAGGAGATGGCAGAAAAATAAGAGCAATAGGAGTTTTGGAAAGACAAGCCATGGGAAGGTGGCAAATAGATATTTGAAGGTTCCAGAGAGAACGAATATATAATGGACAAACTAAGGGACAACTATAAATCAGACCACAAGAGATGAGATTGAGGGTTCTAGGGAGAACCAATTTCTGATTAAGGGGCCATAGCAAAATGATACAGTTATATGAGAAATAAGTTAGACTAGGGAGAAAAGATGTTGAGACATTGAAATGTAGAGAGAGTATAGAAGAAAGGTTCCAGAGAAGGAAACTTACATGGAGTAAATAATAGGGAGAGATAAACAAAGTATATGAGATGGAGACAAAAGAGAGGAAGAAGAGAGGAAGACATGAGAGACGATTTTAAAAGGGACTTGAAACCAGGAAGAAGTCTAGGCATTCACAAATTATAGCGGACGGTGGGGAAAGTGACAGTCCAATTTGGAAAGGTACGCATCAGAGAAGATCGGGACAAACTGTATAGAAGATAGGTAATGTTCATGAATTTAAAAAGTATTTCGAGTAGGGACCGTGGATTAAGGTCAAAAAGATAGAGGGATTAGTCGGAGGATAGAAAAATGATGATAGTGACCATTGTAATAGAATGGTTCACAACTGAAAATTTATGTATATAAACTAGTAACAAGAATGTTACGGGGATATAAATGGGAATGTATGGAGAAGGGATGATGATGATGACACTAAATATGGGGTGTTCAGTAAACAGTGTCATGAAGAAGACGGAGCAAAGATAGGAATGATAAAATGGGTTTGGTTGAATGGGACCCCAAGATGCAGCAATAGTGAATGCAGTTAGCGACCCATAGCTGTACTGCTTGCATCAGGACTAGCGAACCAGAGCTGGTCAAGACCGCACTCCACCTCCACGTGGTGGTCCTGGAAACAGTCTGCAGCAGTGCAGTCTGGCTGAGCGAGTGCGGATCGCAATGGGAAGGCAAACTGTTAAGTCATATTTGAAGTTACAGTTAGGTGTTAAGGATTTTGGTATACGGGGCTGGAGTTTGTTAGTAAGTAGGTTAAGGTCATGAGATACATGACGTGTATATACATATGTGTGGGTGGAGAAAGGTGTAACTCTGTTTAGAGTGTATTTTTATTGAAGTATGCAAGCTTGGAATGTGACATTTAAAAGCTCACTGTTAGAAGCACGTAGAGTATGGTTGAAGAATACTCAGAGGCGTTCATATGTGAATATTCGGTTTACAGGACATGAGAAAAGCGTGCGAAGTGAATGAAGTTGGCATACGTGTCAGAGAAGAATACTGAGTTGTTAAAGGGGAGTCTGTGGCCATCCGTCTTGGGAGACGGTCATTGTTTCTAGAGTATGTGAATAGTGTATGTGATTTTCATTATAATATATTGTATGTGACGCGATGATGTACCGCATAAGGTGTATTTACAAGGCCTTTATATATTATTATTTGTAAGCGCGTTGTGGGTTTCCCGCGCTGTAAAGTTCAAGAGGAACTTAGATGCCTGGTGATTAGACCAGAGGTATAGATATATGTGCGAGGAGTGAATGCCGCACTTTGGATTAAAAGACACGTCGTTTTCCCGTGTCAGAAGGAGGTCTATGTTAGGACTATTATATGTTATTATTTGAATGCGCGTTGTGTGCTTTCCCGCGCCAATAGGAGGTCTACGTAAGCGCGTTGTGGTTTTCCCGCGCTGTTAAGTTCTGGAGGAACTTGGATGTCTGGTGATTACACCAGAGATAGAGATATATGTGCGAGGAGTGAATTCCGCACTTACATTGAAAGTAGGACCACGGAGATATATGTGCGAGGTGTGAATGCCGCACTTACACTGTATACAGACCATATAGAGATTTATGTGCGAGGAGCGAATGCCGCACTTACATTGAATGCAGTTGTTACCAGTACGTTAGGATGACTGTACTACATATTCTAATTATGCAAGTATTTGTACTATTGTTACTGATGTCCAGGACTATGCTGTTGAGATTATATGTATGGAACTGTGACCCAGACTTCTGTCAAGTTATTTCATTCGCGTATGTACTGTCTTGAGTGTCAGTCCAAACTATATTCCATTGTAACATTACAGAGGTAACATATTCCTTAGGTATCATTTGGTGGTTATATTGATTGTCAGTACCACATAGAAAAAGCTGATTGCCACAGTGGTGGCCTCGACTTCTTATCACAAACCCGGTCCCTAAAAAAATGCCGTGCTGAAGTCGGATGTGTCGACCGAAAGGTGCAGATATCACAGCTTAGGCGTAAACAGACACAACGCAACCACCGTCCTTTTCAGGGCGAACGAGGAAGAAGGAAGAAGAAGAAGAATGGCACCTGTGGAAGAAGTCCACAATAAGTTTCACACTATTGAAACATTTTCAGTTAAAAAAATTAGATTATGTATGACTATGTAATAGATATTGTGATAAGATGCATACTTTTCTTTAATAACATGTGTAATGGTGATAAGGTAAATTAAGATGATATATTTTTTTGTCTTGTATAGGAATGAATGTAATGTGCAAAGATTTTGATTAATACATATGACCGGGAATATATTTTTGTTTTAGACGAAGAGTGTAACATATTAAATCTAGATGAGTAAGGTGAGAAACTCGATGCATAGAGGAAGAGACGTTTTGAGAGAAAGACGAAGAAGCAAGGAAGAGTGAGGATAGGTCAAGGGAAGATTTAGTAGAGACAAGATGGGTTTTGGTAAACGGGAAAAAAGCTTTCCTGGAAACATTTTTTTTTTACAGGTGAGTGGTAATGTAGCCGTTAGATTTGTTAGGAGGGAAAATTCTGTCATATTTTACTTTTAGGAGATCGATATTTTAGCTGAGTTTTAGTGGTCTAAGGGGAGTAATCGATAGAAGGAAGGAAAGGGGGGGGTCAAGAGTTGATCTTACATCCCTTGGTTGAGGGCTGTTACTGTATTGATTGTCTGGTTTTGGCAAGGCGTGCGAGGGGGATTATGCACGTGGAATTTATGTCTTTGTGAGTTGATTGTCAGGCAAAGTTGTTCTGGAGTGTTTGAAATTAGTCGTCGTTTTAAATCGACGTTTAAAATTATATCAGTTGGCTTCTAGATGTGGTAGCGAGTGGATGTTTTTCATCGGGTTATAAGCCAATGTATATTGGGTGCTTCTGCGGTGGCAGAAAAGCTGTACTATCGTCCAGACATCCATCTCGATATTTTGCCACGTTTGTTAAAATGACAGTGTTTATTTATTCTGAGGACGAGATGACAGTGTTTCCAAGTGAGAGAAATGTGTGTATCCGAATTATCAGGTATGTTGAGTTTTGCCAAACTGTTAATGAACTATAAGTAAAGTGAACTACAGTAGACAGTCACGAGTAAAATGAGTTACAGTAGACAGTCGAAAGTAAAGTGAACTACAGTAGACATTCAAGTATAAAGTGATCTACTGTAGACAGTAAAGGAAATTATAGTAGACAGCTTAGAGAAAGGATAGCAGAGTTTTGTAAATGTACATCCCTGGCGGTGAGGCTAGTGTCTATATCTAGATACGCCAAAAGTTAGCTGCTGTTAATTAATATTGAATATTTGAGTCAAACATTTTTAGCAAATAACAGTTGGGAACAAGACATATCAACAAGGGTTCTCAAATGGTTAGGTGTAACAGCCACAGTAGATCAGTCTGATACAAAGAGAGACATAACTGAAGAAATATAGTTAACAATTGTCACCTCATTGAGCTGTACCAGCCAGCTTACATTGTTCATTTATAAAGCTGAAGAAAATTGTTGCTGTTAAAAAATGTATGTCAAGATGCAAGTAGCATCTCATTCGCCTCTCCTGTAAATAAACATCACCATTATCTGTTACAAGTCGTTGAGGTGTTGAGTGAACTACAGTCTGATAGGAAGAGACAGAGAGAGAGTATGATGTTTAAGATATTGATAAAACAACCGTGGGTCTGTTATGGGGTTGTGATCTGAACCCAAGATACGATAAACGAGATTTCAAATCATTCAGCGGCCACATTACAATGGAGTGTTACCATTATCAGGTACATGACACAATGAAGTGTTACCATTATCAGGTACATAACTTAAGTCACAATCGGGTTTTACAATTATCAGGTACATGGCAAGTCGCAATGGGGGTGTTGCTATTATCTGGTACATGACTTAAGTCACAATACGTTGTTACCAATAGCAGGTACACATCTTACGTCGCAATTCGGTGTTACTATTATCAGGTACACGACTTAAGTCACAATAGGGTGTTAACATTATCAGGTACATGACTTAAATTACAAAGGAGTGTTACCATTATAAGGTACATGACTTAAGTCACTATGGTATGTTACTATTATCAGATATATGACTTACGCCACAATGGAGAGTTACCTTTAACAGGTACATGACTTAAGTCACAATGGTATGTTACCATTATCGGGAACATGACTGAAGTCACAAAGGGGTGTTACCGTTATCGGGTACATAACTTAAGTCACAATAGGGTGCTACCATTATCAGGTACATACATCATACTCATTCATCGCCCTTAAGCTCACAAAGAAGCATAGATCAACAACTTACACCAAATATTCCTGTCCCATGCCATCAGCTCAAGATCTTCTTCATCCTCTCAAGTATGTCACCAGTTTTCTTCTCCGTGTGTTCTTTGGTCTCTTTCTACTTATTTTACCCTGGCGATTTCAGAATAAGGACTGTCTGATAATACTATCAACTGGTAAAAGCATGTACGTTAGTGAGGTATGGAAGAGGAGTAAAGAATAGTAACACTGTTTCCTACTATGTATGTAGCCACGGATTGTCTCCCTTGGTCTGCAGTGAAGGTGAACCTATGGCCAAAATTTAAAGTACGTAATGAGGGTCTTTAAAGGTATCTATCTACCTCCGCTCAAGATTACTCGTGGCAGAGTTATAAACAGAAGGATGGTGCTTCTATTTTAGGGTGTCTTCATAGGATATATCAGAAAACAAGAACGACGCTGAATTTATCAAGGCTATCATAACTTCGCATCTGCAAGCCCATTCTATGAAGGCAGAGATATATTAGCTCGTTCTGAGCCCCCTAACTGAATTGTTTAGCAAAATATTCCCTCTGTTGTATTTATAATTAAGACAACTGATTTATACGAGTGCATTCCTCGCTGTAATAATTAAATCAACGATCAATTTGTAAATAAATAACATTGAGTAAATAAAAAAGTGAAGTTGGTGAATTTAAAAATAAATTGGTTTTTCTTCAAAGAAATTAGTTCATGTGGTGAGTTTTTTGGGAAGTGAGTTATTTGCTTTGGCCAGATTAAAATGATTTAATCTGACCAGATGTTACTGGTTTGTTGAATGCTCCATCAATGATCGAATTCTGTGGTGAGGGCACATCCCAGGCGTAACTGAAGGGGTAGCCGCTGCACCGTCGAGGCAACGATCTTCACAACACGTTGAAGGCAGGTATCTAGCTAGCATAGACCACAAGCTCTTCATACGCAGGCTACTATCAATATGGTATTACACACTAGTGTCCTGAACTGGTTTCACCAACTTGTACCATAAACGTTGGAAGAAAACAAATGTATCTACTAAGTATTGGGTTCCTGACATTTAGTCATGCACCAGCCCACAGTCACTTCCACCGCCCCTTTTTTCTCTACAATTTTACCTTCCCTAAGAATACATCATAAACCCAGTGGTGTCACGGACTGCCTCCCCTGCTTTGCAGTAGTGGTCGAACAGTGACCAAAACTCAAGAGTATCTAATATTGGCTTCCAATGTATCTACCTGCGTGCAAGATTACTCTTGGCAGAGATAAATAGAAGTTTAATGGCGCTTCTACCTGAAGGAAGTTTTCACAAGATATTTCCAGAAGTCACGAACAATGTTGCATTGGGCTGAACAGTTGTTAACTCATTATATCTGGTCTGTCGCCTTTTGTGAAGGATTAACGCAAAGTTTTAGGCCGTTCAAGCCCCTAGCTGAGTTAATTCAGCGAAGTCCTCTTATTATAGTACAGCTCTGTTTATAAGTAAATATGTGTTGCGTTATTTTATATGTAGTTCTTGTGTGAGTTACTGCTAGTTTTCATGCATCATGCTGACAACACTAATGGATACGGGTATGGTCATCACAGGACATAACTGGCCGAAGAACATAAGACATCTGGTAGTGGGTCAACGATACAATTCGTATAACATTCATTTAGTTCAGACAATGGCAAAATTGGAGAACATTCAAACATCAATCTCCTCAAAAATACAAGTGCATGGTCAGTCCATAAGTACATAAGCATTCATAGTAGTATAGCATTTAAAGTATCGTTTCATATTTTCAGTTCTGGCCGCTGTACTAAAAGGTGCGTGTCAGCAATCAACACCAAGGTAATGTGGACCGAAAAACGTGAATGTAAATTTCTTGGATAAATACTTCTCTACAAGGTGCGGAACTTCTACATAAGTTCAGGACCATCTTAGAAACAAGTGGCGGCCTTCGAAGTTAAACTAATGCCTCGTAAAATACAATATTCCTCCACGATTCTGGGAGCTTGAAAACATGTCTTGCTTTGACGACTAGAAGTATACGAAAGGCCATGAATATCAGCCGTTAGAATAAATTCGCTCAAACGCGTTACGTCATTGACAACCGGTGACGTATTAAATATGCAGCATTCAATACAAGTTAAAAAGCGTGCAAA
The DNA here is from genome assembly GCA_024509875.1 of Oreohelix idahoensis. Lineage (NCBI taxonomy): Eukaryota > Metazoa > Mollusca > Gastropoda > Stylommatophora > Oreohelicidae > Oreohelix > Oreohelix idahoensis. The sequence goes on along the minus strand of JAMPIV010017668.1, from coordinate 598,212 downwards.
AACATGAGTTATCACAATGAGACATATTTCCTCAATAACAATGGCTAAATGCCTGTGTGTGACAATATACCATGACATATTAACTTTTGTGTTCTTTAACAATATATTCCGGTCTCACGGAAAAAAGAAAAAAAACTAAATTCATTTGGTTTTTTAGATACTAGAAATCAAACAATTATAGAACCGGAAATACGGCTAGAATTGATCACATAACAGTGTCAATCATCATCATCATCATAACCCTCCACTCCCAAAGGACTATAGGCCTTCAACAAACACCTGCCAAGTCCTCCTGTCACGTGCCTTCATCTCAAGTTCTTTCCACGTTCTCCTCATCATTTTCACTTCTGTTTCCAGCTCTCTTCTCCATGTGCTTCTTGGTCTACCCCTGCCTCTCTTGCCTTGTGGGTTCCAGAACAAGGAATGCCTTGTAATGCTATCAACAGGTTTCCTCAGTGTGTGTCCTATCCATCGCCGTAGTCTTCTTCTCATCTCTTGTTCCACTGGCACTTGTCTAGTTCTTGTCCTCAGTTCCACGTTGTAATCTTGTCATTCCATTTTAATCCCCCTATTTTACGCAAGCACACATTTATGAAAGTCTGTAGGTTTTTGGTTGTTGTCTTTGTTGTTCTCCGTGTATCAGAGCCATACAATAGGACTGACTTCACATTTGAGTTGAAGATTCTTATTTTCGTGTTGGATGCGATTTCTCTTGATCTCCAAATATTTCTCAAAGCAATGAAAACTCCTCTTGCTTTTTGTATTCTTATTTTGATATCATTGTCTGTCCCTCCAACTTTGTCTATATTGCAGCCAAGATATGTTTACGATTCTACATCTTAAAGTGGTGTTTCTTCAAGTTCAACCCTGTTATCATTACCTGCATTTATTCTCATTATTTTTGTCTTTTCCTTGTGTATTTTCCGACCCAATTGCTGTGACCTCTCATCGAGTGTTTTCAGTTTGTCATGCATCTGATTACGGTTATGGGACAGAAGAGCCAAGTCATCAGCAAAATCCAGATCAACCAACTGCTTAGTCAGAGTCCACTGGATTCGATTTCTGTTGTGTGTTGTCGATTTTCTCATAACCCAGTCTATTGCTGCAGTAGAAAGAACAGAAATAAAAACAAGAGGCATCCCTGTCGCACTCCTGTAAAAAGGATCCCGTTACACGCCCATTGAGGCATATTGGGAATATGGTGTTAGGCCCATATTTTCTTGACCATCGGCACACTAGGGGTGATGTGGTCAGCATCGCGCCGGCCGCCTTAACCTTCCCAGAGTTGCTCTGGAACCCAATTGGGGCTGGGTAGACCCAGGAGGCATCTCTATCGCTCTCCTGTTCTTATCCCAAACGGTTCTATACGCTGTCCTTCATGAAGAACTCTGCATGTCATGTCTTCATATAATTTCTTTATTAAATTAATGATCTTCAGGGTAACTCCATAATGCCTCTTCAATTTCCAAAGTGATTCTCTTTCTACACTGTCAAATGCCTTTTCGTAGTCCACAAATCCGATATAAAGCGGTGAATTCATTTCCAGACTTTGTTCAACTATTATTCTCAAAGTGGCTATCTGGTCTGTACATGATCTGTTTTGTCGAAAACAAGCTTGTTCATCTCTCAGTTTCTTGTCTATGGACTCTTTTAATCTCTCAAGGATAATCCTATTTAATACTTTTCCTGGCACTGATAATAACATTATTCCTCTATAATTTGTGCACTCTTGTAAATTTCCATTCTTAGGCAACTTAACCATATATCCTTCCTTCCATTCTGCTGATATCTCATCCTGTTCCCGGACTTTACCAAGTAATTTATATAACATCTCTGTAGCAGTGTTGATATCTGCTTTGATGGCCTCTGCTGGAATGCCATCAGGTCCAAACGCTTTTCCATCTCTTAGAAGCTTTATGGCTTTCTTTATTTCGTCCTTCGTTGGTCTTTTACCGTTAATTTGTAGCTTTTCTTCTGCTGGCTGGATGTCCGGGTTTTTTTTTTTGGAGCTGGTCTATTGAGAAGGTTCTCAAAATATTCTGTCCACCTCTTCGTTTGCTCTTGTATATTGCTGAGCAGTTTTCCATTCTGGTCTTTTATGAGGCAACCTGTTTGCTTGTATTTTCCTGTTAGCTTCTGTGTGCTGTTATACAGTTTTCTCATATTTCCTTTGGCTGCAGCATTTTCTGCATCTCTTGCCAACTCCTCAATATACTTCCTCTTGTATCTTTTGATACTTCGTTTTACTTCTTTGTTTGCTTCTGTGTACACTTCTTGAGCCTTGACTTTGGAACTTCTGGTTTTGCTTGTGTTTAAATCTGCTTTCTTGTTTTTTTCTGTCTTTTATCTAATTGATGGTTTCTGTGGTTATCCATGTTGTTTGTTGTCGTTCCCTTTGCCCCAGTATTTCTTCACATGTCTCATTCCATACAGTTTTGATTTGCTGCCATTAGTCTTCTGTATTCTCTACATTTTCCAGCTGTTGGAGCACTTGGAATTTGTTGGATATTGTGACCGCAAATTTGTTTCTTGTTTCTTGATTTCTTAGATGTCCTACATTAAATTTGTGTCTATAATTTTGCATTGTTGCATATCTCTTGAGTTTCATTTTTACTTTGGCTATCAGAAGGTGGTGATCTGATGCCACATCTGCTCCTCTATATACCTTAACATCCTGCAATGATGATCTAAACTTCTTGTTTATGCATATATGATCAATCTGATTTTCTGTTCTATGGTCTGGTGATATCCATGTTGCCTTGTGTATTCTCTTATGTGGATACATGCTTCCTCCTATAGCCAGTTGATTTGAAGCACAAAAGTTTGAGAATAGTTCCCCATCTTCATTCATCATTCCTAGCCCATGCTTTCGCATAACTTCTTCAAAGCCGGTGTTGACTGTATCTATCTTTGCATTCATGTCACCCATCAAAATTGTGATGTCTCTTCTCTTTACTTTATCCATAATTTCCTGTAGTCTAGTATAAAATGCTTCTTTCACAGATTCTTCTTTGTCATTAGTTGGTGCATACTATTGGATGACATTTACATTTATTTTCTTTTTAGCTGTTTGAAAAGTAGCTGTTATTATTCTTGGTCCAACGGCTTCACATTCATTGAGTGCTTTCTGTGCTTCTTTAGAGAACATAAGAGCTACGCCTTCACTGTAGTGTGAACTTTCATCTTTATGTCCTGAGGACAGCACCAATTTTCACACTGCCCTAGAACCTCGATTTTTATATTCCCTCATTTCTGCTGCTACTTGTGTCACTTTCCCTTGTTCGTTTAATGTCCAAACATTCCAGGTGCCAAATCTGGAAATTCTCCTAGACGAATGAAGGTTAGTCAGCAACACAGACTCCTTTCTGCTTTCTCTGTGTTGCATCATACCCCTCCCTGCGAGAGGACCTCCCCCTGTCTTAAATGGCTGTGTTTTTTTTTCCTAAATTGACTTGTCCATGTTTGTTGAAGTTTTTTGTGGTTTAAATTGTTTTAAAGGATGGGGTAACCAGCTCCATGCCCAACCCTCCTTAGTCGCTTTCTACGACATGCATGGCTGGAACAGTGTTACTATTCTTTGCTCCCCTTTTGGGCCCCGGTAACACCCAACAGTGTCAATAATCAATCAATTTAACAAAAATCCTAGTCACAGTCTGTATGCATGTGTACTAATTGAAGTAATGATGCAAGAAAGAAAGACGTCAGTTATAAGTCATCAGTCAGTTGGGGAGCCGCGCTGGTGTAATGGCTTCGGCGTTGTACTGGCGACCAGGTGTTCATGGTTCAAACCCGGGCGTCGGCGTTTGAAGAAATGTTTACGGCCGGAAATTTGACTGAATAGCCTGAACGGCTCCTGTGATAAACCCTCTGTGGATGGGAAGGAGCGAAGCTCCTGACCGGGTTGGAAGGAAAGTCCTCAGGTTCCCCAGCCTCGCAATGACATGTCATTGGGCCGAAGGGCTGAAAGCCCAAGTGCCGCTGGTTACGATAAAAAAAAAAATAAAAAATAATAATAAGTCATCAGTCAAGGAAAGAAAAAGAAAGTCAAATACATTAATTACATACATCATGAAATTGCAAAAGAGAAAAACAGAAATATAGAAAACATGAAATTCATGGCTCAGATCAGCTTAACAGACAAATAATGCCACAATAAAATGAAAAGAACTGGGAAAATGCATGGAGAAAAAACAAGTTTGTGGTTATCTCTCTGACAGCTAATAAGTGCTAAATCAAACACTAGAAAGAGGCATTGCATTTAAAAAAATAGAAGTCAAATTCCATGATAATAGAATTAAATGGGACTCCAAGATGCAGCAATAGTGAATGCAGTCAGCGACCCATAGCTGTACTGCTTGCATCAGGACCAGCGAACCAGAGCTGGTCAAGACCGCACCCCACCTCCACGTGGTGGTCCTGGAAACAGTCTGCAGCAGTGCAGTCTGGCTTAGCGAGTGCGGATCGCAATGGGAAGGCAAACCCGGTCCCTAAAAATGCTGTGCTGAAGTCGGATGTGTCGACCGAAAGGTGCAGATATCACAGCTTAGCGTAAACAGACACAACGCAACCACCGTCCTTTTCAGGGCGAACGAGGAGGAAGAAGAAGAAGAAGAAGAATTAAATTAAATTTTAAAACAAAATTAAATCGATGGGATCACATTCCCGAATATATCCAGCAGCAAGTTATTGCGAAAAAAATGTAAATAACGGGATGTGAATAAATATCTACATCTCTGGCGCAGACAAATGTTCTACAAATCAGCATGTGTGCGCTTCTGATCACAGTTACAAATGCGAGTCTTGACATCAGGAAAGGCAAGTCAATGTTAATAATAGTTAGCACGCAAACTTCTGCAGAACAATTGAATGTTCGTTAAATGTCATTGTAAGAGATTACTTTGAGAGACCCGTGCAACCAATGCTCGATCAGGATAGATAGATAGATCGCTAATGGATCGTCAAGCCAATTACATGCATGTGCCGTAGGCGAGTTTGAAAGCAGTGTCAGTTCATCGTATCAGGTTCTGATTGAGGGCATGTGGATAAAACGTCAGCTACCACATTTGACGAACCTGGGATTGACTGTATTTCATACTGAAAAAGTTGAAGTAAAATTACAAACCGGACCAATTTTGAATTCTAGTGGTTTGCATGTTTGAGAGACGCTAGCGATTTCTGGTCGGTCTGTATGATGAATGGGGCACCAAGCAAATATCTCTCCAGTTTCTTTATGGCCCAAATTACAGCCAGAAGCTCACGCTCAACAACAGGATACTTTCTCTCGGAGTCCGACATTTTTGCGTGAGATGTACAATATAGGATGAAGGACACCATCGAATTCCTGCCTCAATGTAGCACCTAATCCTTTGGAACTAGCATATGTGCGAATATAATAAGGACTCAATATAGGTGGATTCGAAAAAATAAATGTAATGTGTTCCAACTAGGCCTGGCATTCTTGTGACCAGAGTACGTGATTTGATAAACCCTTCGTTAACAGAGAGGATAGATCAGCAGTGACAGCAGAAAGATTGGAAACACATCTACTGTAAAATTTAACCAGACCTAAGAGACTACGAATTAGTTTTTTCGTAGTAGGAGTGGATAAGTTCAAAATCTTAGAGATATTTTGTGGGACGGTCTGAAGGCAACCGGAACCAACTTTGTGACCTAAACATGAAATTTCATGAAAGGCAATCTGAATGTAAGTAGGTCTAGCAGGTAAGTGATGAAAACGAAGAGTGTAAAAATAGAGAACGCAGACCCATGAAGTGCTCTTCCTGAAGATGAGCTGAACAAACATATGTCATATATATAAGTTATGATTTCAAATCTGTGCAAAAGAATTGTGCGCATCATTCAAACGAATGTGGCTGGAGCGTTCATAAGCCCGAAAAGCATGAAATTCCACTGGTATAAACCATGTGGTGTAGATAAAGCAGTCAGTCGCTTGGCCCTATCAGTTAATGGAACTTGCCAATAACCGTTAGTAAGATCATTTTTTGAAGAAAAAAAAACAGAGCCCTAGCAAGGCGAGATAACAGATCTTTAAGTAAGGGGCGGGGTTCTGCGTCGAAATGTACAATACCGTTGAGTTTACGATGGTTAATACACAACCTGACATTGTTATCCTTCATCGCGAACAATTACAATGGGTGAAGAGTAAGGTGAATTACTAGATTCTATAATACCAAGACGTAGCCTTTGTTCTAATTCAAGTTCAGTTTGACGCTGGTAATGAATAGGAATAGTGTAAGAGCGTAAACGAATAGGCTTATCATAGGTAAGGATGATGTCATGTAAAATGATAGTAGTGTGACCTGGAATGTCAGTAAGGACATCACGAAAAGATTCAAGCAAATAATAAACTTGGCGTCGCTGATCAGAAGACAGAGACGGACAAATAGAAACGTCTTTCTAAGTTTCAGTTGAGAGTAAAGGAAGGACAGGGAGATTCATGCGAATGTCAGGAAAAGAAGATTCCTCTTCCTGAATCACAGAAAGACTAGAAAAATGACAAGAATTTCCTGTAGGCTTTTCAAAATCATGGGAGCCGCGGTAGCATAGTGGTTAGTGCACTGGCTTCCTTGCTCAGTGGTCTATGGTTTAATCCCCAGATAAGGTGGGATTTTTTTAGGCCGCAAACGGCTCCTGGGTCGACCCAGCCCCAACTGGGTACCAGAGCAACTCTGGGAAGGTTAAGGTGGCCGGCGTGATGTTGACCACGTTACCCCCAGTGTGCCGATGGTCAAGAAAATATGGGCATAACACCATATTCCCAATATGCCTCAATGGGCATGTAACAGGATCCTTTACCTTTACCTTTTTATTAAAATCATGAAAAATAGAATGATGATGTTCAGACCTGGTATGAAATTCCTTAAGCATATTGATGTGGAATATTTTCCTTTTCCCTCTAATATCCACAACGTAGTCAACGTCAAACGGGCGAATGATCAATAATACATTGACAACGGCTTCTAGGACAGGAGTTGGAAAGGCCTGGTATCGGGCTGAGGGCGCACCATGGACTGTAATGGTAAGCGACCAGAACCATCCAGAAAGAAATGTCAAACTACTGGATGTACAATGCCAAGAAATCAATAATGGCTAATCTGAATACTACGCAATGATCTTGTGGTGAGTCCCCCAGGCCAGGCAGATCATATTTAATTGGGGAAGAGATCGTTGGCAGCGTCAGTACAGTTAATCGTGATGACGGCCAAAAGCCTGACTGTGTTAACACCGAAAACGATGTCATCGGTCTTAGAAAATTAATCAAAATAGGAACATGGAACGTCAGAAGCTTATACCAAGGAAAACAGTACACAGTGAAAAACGAGATGGAAAGACTAAACATCGATATCCTGGGTATATCAGAGCACAGATGGTCGGGCCAGGGACACTTTTCGATTCCATCAGGAGGAACGTTCATATACTCAGGCAAAGAGAGAGGAGGTCAGGGTCTGAACTTCTACCTGTCTAAAAGGACAGCTGTCTCCCTATTAAGATATAACCCATAAATGACCGCATTGTCACAATCAGACTGAAAGGAAAAAAAAGAACATCACAATTATACAAACATATGTACCAATAGCAGCTGCGGAAGAACATGAAATTGAAGATTTTTACAATGAACTGCAACACGCATTAAAGAAAGCAAATAAGCAAGATATTAGGATAATAATGGGAGATTTTAATGCCAAAGTTGGAAATGAAAGATTAGAACATGAAAAAATAGTGAAAGGAAGTTATGGATTGGGTCAGAGAAATGAGAGAGGAGAACCCTTGACAACATTCTGCCTAGAAAACAACCTAGTCATCACAAATACTCTTTTCATGCAACACCCTGCGTGGGTAGGGGTCAGACAAAAGCTGGTACCCTGGTCCTCCAGGTTGGGGGTTTTAGCACAGGGCCGACACCCCTGTCTGTGTAAAAAATCGCACACGTTACGGAAACAGCAATAAATGAATATACTTTGATGCGGGACGGACATCCGGAGTCTCAGGCTCGTATGACTGACAGTGGTGAAAGCCGAAAGGAAGCCACTGGCATGAAAACGGATGCCCAGACCGCAAAACACGAAACCAAAATTGGTTTTTGGAATGTCAGAACTATGAATGAGGCAGGAAAGCTGAGACAGATCATGGCAGAGATGAGGAATTACAAACTACATATCCTGGGAATAAGCGAGAGCAGATGGACAGGGATGGGGAGAATAAAAACAGCTACAGGGGAAACAGTACTTCATTCTGGTAGAGAAGACGGTCAGCACAACGAAGGTGTAGCCATTATCCTTAAGAAAGGAATTGAAGGGTCTCTACTGGAATGGAAACCCATTAACAACAGACTAATAAGAGCAAGACTGAGGGGGAGATTCACCAACACCACAATTATACAATGCTATGCACCAACAAACGACAGCGATGAAGAGATCAAGGACGAGTTCTATCAACAGGTACAAAAGGAAATGGAAACTGTACCCAGGTACAATCTTATTATAGTAATGGGAGACCTAAATGCGAAAGTTGGAACACATAATAATTATAACGAAAGAGTAATGGGGAAATGCGGCAGTGGAACAGTAAATGAGAATGGGGACAAATTAATAAGCTTCTGCAGCATTAACAACCTGGTCATTGGAGGAAAACTTTTTCAACACAAAGAAGTGCACAAGTTAACATGGGAATCACCAAACGGACGAGACAAAAACCAGATAGATCACATAATGATCAATGGCAGATGGAGACATGCACTACAAGACGTGAAAGTAAGAAGAGGCGCAGATGTGGGAAGTGATCATCACCTAGTAGTAGCAAGACTGAAGGTGAAACTCAGAGCTGCTGGACCAGTTGCAGTCAAACAGAAAAGATATAACATCACGAAACTTAAAGACCCCCTCACCAGAAAAGCGTTCATGGTCGACGTAAAGAAGCGATATCTGATTACCAAAAGCCAGGAAAGAACAGAGACCGACGATGTGGACCAGAAATTCAACACCATCTCAACAATATACAAAGAAAGCAGCAAGTCATGCTTGGGATTCCAGGAAAGAAAGAGCCAAGACTGGATAACACCAGAAACGCTAAACACCATAGCGAAGAGAAAGGAAATGAAAAGGAAGAAAACAGAAGCTAAGTCTCCCAGGTTAAAGGCAATATATAGTGAACAGTACAGTCAGCTGGACAAGGAAGTAAAACGTCAAACCCGTTGTAACTGTCTTTTTCTCTTATAGAAGTGATCACTGGCCCAAGACAGTATACATGTTGTTAGATGTGTAGTGCTGGCGTATGATGAACTGAGTGTGGGTGCGAATGAAGGCGCGAATGTGTTTAGGCTCGTATATATGTAGACACTGCAACCCCTACACTCACATGCAGTAGTCAAGGATGCTTGAACACTGCAGGCACGTTTCAAAACATTTATTGACGATAACACACATAGTAGCATCAACAGGAACAGTCATTGTAAACAAGGTCATGCTGACCGGAAATCGATAATGATAATACATCAGGCGTTCAAAAGGGTTGGTAAACATTCCAATATTCGTGCATGGTCAATAATAATGTTATTCAATGACAGTTCAAAAATGCCGCCTTGGTATCTCTGACTAAACGCGTCAGATACCTTAATCACCGTGACACATAGGTACAACTTGGCATTCCCCGCCAATTGCACATTATCAGGCTGTAGTATAATAACCGAAAACACAGGCCTCGTTCTGACATCGGCTGTGTACTGCTGATAAGCAGGTTACCATCAACCCTGCAGTAATGCTTATGTGGACATAAATATGCCACCAATCTGCGGCTCCCACAATATATCTTCGTCACTGGATTTCTGGATGGTATGAAGACTAATAGTCTTGGATGGCTACCTTGAGCACAACATATAAGTTCTGTAATGCAGGACCGGTGAGCTTCAGTTCACAGACTAGGTAATCTTCTAACATGTTCTGCCACCGAAAGCGTAATAATGGAAAAAGTCGGTATTACCTGTAACCGAATCCACAGAACTTAACAAGGAACTCTGCTGTCATTCCAACGCACAGAGATTCACTGGGGAAAACTGCCATCGCAGTCACTTCGAAGATTTTTCCCCGAAAAACACAATGGACTTTCGTCCCTTCAGAAACCAGGACACCTCACGGCTTGCCGGAAGTCTAACCCTACTTCGCGCTTAAAAACCTGCGCATCGCACACCCGAACTGTTTTACCTTTGAACTTAACACAATGACCCAAAAGGGAGATAACCCCAAATCAACCTGACATCGCAAGCAAAGACCCAATTATTCACCTAACTAGGATGAAAAAATATACGACCAATAGATCGATGTTTGAAACTCCATTGAAAGTGACAGCAACATATTACTACACCCCCTTCCCCCCCGTAAAAAAAATGATACATTTTTTTTCAAATATATTCATGAGCAAGATAGCACGATTATCAATTATGCGCTCATGAAAGAATGAACCTAATATCAGGTACAATAGACGCATAAATAAAGCGTATATAGAGGATACAAATCATCTCCCAACATAGGAGAAAATATTTCCTTTAAACTAAACAAACTCAGAGGGTACCATTAAAGAAACTTAAGTTGCTGGCAATATCAATCATATATCAAACATTATTAAATACTATAATTATAGCAATATACAAATATCATGAATTACAATGCTATATTAGCAACATATCACTGATGGATGGACAAAATCAAATTTGTTAAATTCTTTATACATTATCCAAATACATTTATATTACAATACATTAGGATATTAAGAACAGACAAAAGTCTGAAAGTGTATCATGAGATCTAGGACACAAGATTTAAATGGAATCATGTGGGCATCTGGACAATATGTCCGCCATCACATTATCCGAACCACGGATAGCTCGCACCGTGAAATGGAAAGGCTGAAGAGCAATAGCATAACGAGTAGATCTCGAGCTCTTCAAATCCTTACTTTGCATAGCCGTAAGAGCTTTTTGGTCGGTTTCCATAAAGAAATGCGCGCCCAGAAGGAACCTTTGTAGCTTAAGAATGGACCAAACCATAGCCAACAATTCACGATCTAAAACCGAGTAATTCCTTTCTGCCGCATTTAGCTTCCTAGAAATATACATTACAGGATGCAGAGTTCCTGAATATTCCTGCATTAGTGCCGCTCTAATCCCAGTGGAAGAGGCATCACTACGAAGAACAAAAGTCTTATCAATCGTTGGTAGTCTTAACTCTTTCAGTCCCAAGCAAAAAGGTGGGTTTGGCCCAAACAAAAATGGCCATACCAGTATGTTTTTATTGTTTTTGTTTGGAAATAATTTTTTTTAATGTTCATATTCATAAATAACAAAAGTCCATAATGGATGGCTATACTTTAAGAAGATAGCGTTTTTGAGTTGTCAAAATTAGAAAACAGCCATAGAAAGAATCAAGAGATACGAAAGCCAGTATACTGGCTCTTGGGCCAAATGGGTCTAGCGGGAAGTACAGTATACTGGCTCTTGGGGCTTAAAGAGTTAAGATAGGATGAGATGAGAACAAATTCTTAACCTGATCCAATGAAGATTGGCATTCTTGGGACCAACGCACCATATTAGGAGAACCTTTTTTCAATAGCGATGAAAGTGGTGCCATAATGGAGGACAGATTCTCAATGAATCTTCCATAGAATTGTATCAACCCCAAGAGACTACGCACTTGCTTTTTTGTCTTCGGAACCGAGATATTTAATATCTTCGAAATGGTTTGGTCCTCTGTCTTCAACAGACCATGACCAACTCGATGACCTAGGAAGGAAATTTCACTAAACCCAACAAAAGCTTTAGAGGGTTTTGCAGTCAAACTATGCTCACGTAGAGTAGATAGCAATTCCTTTAGACCCAAATAATGTTCTTCCCAAGTATCACTGAAAAGACAGATGTCGTCTAAATATGCGATGACATCTGCACGATCTGATAGAATTCGTCGCATCATGCGCACGAAAGTCGCTGTGGCGTTCATAAGCCCGAAAGGCATAAAATTCCATTGAAACAGACCCCTAGGTGTCGAAAAAGCAGTGAGAGGTTTGGCGTGTTCCGTCAGTGGGACTTGCCAATAACCTTTCGACAAGTCTAGTTTAGTAAAGAATTTAGCTTTAGAAAGTCTAATAAGTAGATCATCTAATAACGGCATAGGTTCAGCATCGAACTTTGTAACTTGATTTAATTTGCGATAGTCAACGCAAAGACGTATGTTATTGTCTTTCTTTCGAACAATAACTATCGACGAAGAATAAGCTGAAGTGGATGGTTCAATTATTTGCAGTTGAATCATTTCATCCAATTCTTTCTCGACTTGTGCTTGAAAATGAATAGGTATTGGGTATGGTCTTACTCTGATCGGATTACGATCAGTAAGTATGATGTCATGTTCTATGACATCTGTGTGTCCAGGAATGTCGGTAAGGACATCCTGATATGATTGTAGCGTAGAGGATACTTGACGTTGCTCCTCAAATGACAAGCTCGAAGAGACGGTAACGTTTTTCCATGATTCCGTAGAAGTAAGTGGAATCGCAGGAAGAGGTAAGTTAACGTCAGAAAAAATAGTTTCCTCATCCTGTATAACGGACAGGGATGAGATGTGACCCTGTTCGACTGGAGAGTCGTCCGTCGCCTGGAAAATAGGCTGCAAATAGTCTGGACGTTCAATAAACTCTGTTAGCATATTTATATGGAAGGTTTTATGCCTTCCATCCACATCGACAATATAGTCGACATCTGAAATTTTGGAGACTATAGTGTATGGACCTTTCCATGAAATGAGAAGTCTATTCTCTCTTGAGGGAAGTAAGACAAACGCTTTGTCTCCAGGACAAAGTTGACGTAGGCGCCTTTTCTTGTTAGCAAATCGCCTAGCTTTTTCTTTCGCAAATTCGGAAGATGAAGTTGCTAATCTGCACGATTCGATAATTTTTTCCCTAAGAGCAATAACATATTCATATGACGATTGTGTATCATCGTCAATATTATCGGAAGTTATCAAATCGTGTAACAAGGACATCGGACCGCGCGGTTGCGCGCCAAAGACAAGTTCGAAAGGAGAAAACCCTGTATGCTCGTTGGGAACCTCTCTATAGGCAAAGAGAGCTGCAGGTAAAACCCTGTCCCAATCTTCAGGATAATCCTCCGTTATCTTGCCAAGTAAGTTCTTTAGTGTCCTGTTAAGACGTTCTACCAATCCATTGGACATTGGATGATAAATACTACTGAGAGACCTTTTAATGTCCAGCGTAGCCATTACCTGAGACATAACGTCCGAAATTAACTGAGTGCCGTGGTCCGACAGTATTTCTCCGGGGAATCCCAGACGAGAAAATATGAGCCAAAGAGCATCAGCGATATCGACAGTTGATATGCTCTTCAGAGGAATAGCCTCTGGCCAACGCGTGCACATGTCCACGCAAGTGAGGATAAATTGGTGTCCTCTGGCTGACTTAATTTTGAACGGACCAATGATGTCTATAGCCATTTTCTGAAACGGCCGAATCGGAATATCTGCAGCCTGAATAGGCGCAGCATGTCTCGGACCCCTAGACTTGACCTCTTGACAAATTTTGCAAGATCGGCAATAAATTCGTATGTCTTTATTAACAAATGGCCAAAAGAAAGACGCAAGGACTCTAGTTTTAGTTCTGGAAAAACCCATATGTCCAGCACACTGAGAATCGTGTGCATGCTGAAGAATTAAGGCTCTCATACACTTAGGCACAAGAATTTGCGAGTGCATAGACTTGTCCGAGTGTTGTACCATCCGTACCAATATACCATTCTTCATAGTAATATACGATTTGTGATTCGTATTTTAATTGGGATCCCCTTTCTTTGCAAGAAGGAAGAATTTCTTCAAAGACGGATCCTCTTCTTGACATTTAACAAACGAGTCATGGGAAATCACCAAGTGCTCGTCTTGGCTATTAACTCCATTACTATCATCAGATGAAGTTGGGGGATTAAGAGCTTGAGCTCTTGTCACCACTGCATTGACCGCTTGAATGTTTCGTTCTTCCCAACTAGAAATTTGTTGCGGGGTGCATTCCTTAACCTCATGAATACGACCGATTATAAGATCCGCAATAGGATTAGGAAGAAGACATGCATGGACATCTCCTGTGAAGAAGGGAGTGTCAATCCTAATAATAGCAATAGGATAACTTTCCATAGTATCACCAAATGTAACACATTTGATTGTTTTCCCAGTGGCACAGCAAGGATCTATCAGAGACTCCCTAACCCCGACGGTATGTAAATTTCTGGGCCACACTGGCGACATCATAAATGTATCAGAAGAGCCCACGTAACTGGTCCACCAGAAATGTAACTGTCTTTTTCTCTTATAGAAGTGATCACTGGCCCAAGACAGTATACATGTGATTAGATGTGTAGTGCTGGCATATGATGAACTGAGTGTGGGTGCGAATGAAGGCGCGAATGTGTTTAGGCTCGTATATATGTAGACACTGCAACCCCTACACTCACATGCAGTAGTCAAGGATGCTTGAACACTGCAGGCACGTTTCAAAACATTTATTGACGATAACACACATAGTAGCATCAACAGGAACAGTCATTGTAAACAAGGTCATGCTGACCGGAAATCGATAATGATAATACATCAGGCGTTCAAAAGGGCTGGTAAACATTCCAATATTGGTGCATGGTCAATAATAATGTTATTCAATGACAGTTCAAAAATGCCGCCTTGGTATCTCTGACTAAACGCGTCAGATACCTTAATCACCTTGACACATAGGTACAACTTGGCATTCCCCGCCAATTGCACATTATCAGGCTGTAGTATAATAGCCGAAAACACAGGCCTCGTTCTGACATCGGCTGTGTACTGCTGATAAGCAGGTTACCATCAACCCTGCAGTAATGCTTATGTGGACATAAATATGCCGCCAATCTGTGGCTCCCACAATATATCTTCGTCACTGGATTTCTGGATGGTATGAAGACTAATAGTCTTGGATGGCTACCTTGAGCACAACATATAAGTTCTGTAATGCAGGACCGGTGAGCTTCAGTTCACAGACTAGGTAATCTTCTAACATGTTCTGCCACCGAAAGCGTAATAATGGAAAAAGTTGGTATTACCTGTAACCGAATCCACAGAACTTAACAAGGAACTCTGCTGTCATTCCAACGCACAGAGATTCACTGGGGAAAACTGCCATCGCAGTCACTTCGAAGATTTTTCCCCGAAAAACACAATGAACTTTCGTCCCTTCAGAAACCAGGACACCTCACGGCTTGCCGGAAGTCTAACCCTACTTCGCGCTTAAAAAACCTGCGCATCGCACACCCGAACTGTTTTACCTTTGAACTTAACACAATGACCCAAAAGGGAGATAACCCCAAATCAACCTGACATCGCAAGCAAAGACCCAATTATTCACCTAACTAGGATGAAAAAATATACGACCAATAGATCGATGTTTGAAACTCCATCGGAAGTGACAGCAACACCCGTGCTGACAAAAGGACATTTCTGGATGACCTTGCAAGACAGGCAGAAGAGGCAGTAATGAGAAATGAACAAAGCACAGTTTATAAAATAACTAAAGCTATCAGCGGAAAACGAGGTGCAAACAACATAACGTTAGTAAGAGACAAGCAAGGAAACCCCATCACCACAGCACAGGGGCAGGAAACAAGATGGGCAGAGCACTTCAGAGAAACACTGAATAAGGAACCACCAGAGACTCAGCTGAATGTTCCTGAGGCTGAAAGTGACTTAGACGTAAATACAGACATTCCACGAAAAGAAGAAATTATCACAGCTATCAAAGGGCTAAAAAATGGAAAAGCGCCTGGTCACGACAATCTGAATGCTGAGCTATTTAAGACAAACCCTGAACTAGCAGCAGAACTATTAGAACCACTATTTGCACAAGTCTGGGAAACTGAGACAACACCAACAGAGTGGAGTAAAGGAATAATTGTCAAATTGCCCAAGAAGGGCGACCTTGCAGACTGCAACAACTGGAGAGGAATTACCCTCCTCTCAGTTCCCAGCAAAATACTAGGCAGGATAATCATCCAGAGAATTTCAAAAGCAGTTGACCAAAAACTGAGGAAAGAACAAGCGGGCTTCAGAAAAAGCAGAAGATGTGCAGATCATATATTTACCCTCAGGAACATTATAGAGCAGTGCTCAGAATGGCAGAGACAGCTGTACATTAACTTTGTTGATTTTGAAAAGGCTTTCGACAGCATACACAGGGACAGCCTATGGAAAATTCTGAGGGCTTATGGAATTCCCAGCCGCATTGTTTCCATTATAAAAAGCCTCTATTCTAACTTTACGTGCAGTGTTGGATCGAGTAATGTAACTTTCGAAGTGAAAACAGGAGTACGACAGGGATGCCCCTTATCAACAACATTATTTTTGACAGTCATAGATTGGGTGATGCGCCAGACTACAGAGGGCAGTCCAAGAGGAATTAGATGGACAACGTTTTCTACACTGGAAGATTTGGAATATGCAGATGATATGCACTACTCGCGCATTCACACCAACACATTCAAGACAAAACCGATAGACTGAATAAGTATGGCCAGCAGGTTGGCCTGAACATTAATTTGAAGAAGACAGAGGTCATGACACTAAATGTGGACAATCCTGAGCCAGTAACAGTAAGGAACCAGAAGTTAGAACAGACAGACACATTTACTTACCTAGGAAGCATAGTAACACCTGACGGCGGAACAAGCAAGGACATTAACAACAGAATGAATAAAGCGAGAACAGCCTTTGCTGTTCTCAACAACATTTGGAAGTCTTCCCAGTACAGCACAGACACCAAATTAAGACTGTATGAGAGCTGTGTACTTTCTGTGCTTCTCTATGGTGCGGAATGTTGGAGAGTAACAGAGAAGGAAATGTCGAAACTGTCCTCCTTCCACACAATCAGCCTATGGAAAATTCTCCGAATCTTGGCCAAACACCATGGAAATGAAAGATTAGAACATGAAAAAATAGTGAAAGGAAGTTATGGATTGGGTCAGAGAAATGAGAGAGGAGAACCCTTGACAACATTCTGCCTAGAAAACAACCTAGTCATCACAAATACTCTTTTCATGCAACACCCTAGAAGACTATATACATGGACGTCACGGGACGGAAAAAGTAAGAACCAAATAGATTACATCTTAATACAACAAAGGTGGCGATCATATATCTCATCCATCAAGACACTCCCAGGAGCAGACTGTGATTCCGACCACGAACTTCTTGCTGCAAACTTCAAGATCAAACTGAAAAAAGTCGTTACAAGCGACAAAGTCACCCGTGTGTTGCCGGGGCCCGAAAGGGGAGCAAAGAATAGTAACACTGCACCCTACCACGCATGTCGTAAAAAGCGACTAAGGAGGGTTGGGCATGGGGCTGTTTACCCCATCCCGTAAAAACTTCGCACAGTGGGCTGATCACCTGCTTGCCAACCAATCTGATTACGGAAACAACGATAGATTGTTTGGTCTGTTTCTGTTCCACAAAGACGCCACTAGGCGTGGTGGAAACAGCGATAGATTGATCAATTTGTTGTTGCCCTAAGACGCCACTAAGCGTACTGGCCACATACTGCTTTGCCGGTTGGTGGCTAAGGATGGAAGAAGAAGAAGAAGCGACAAAGTAATACGTTATGACACAAGCGCCATACCAGAAGAGTACAGTGTCGATATTCAGAACAAATTTAAAATTCCTTATCGCAGTACAGGAGGAAATGACACCAGATGAACTTGCCAATAACATCAGAGATGTTTACATTACAAATGCACAGAGGTTAATTCCTAAAAGAAGCATAAAGAGACGAGAATACATCTCAGACGAAACACTGAAGTTGGTTGTAGAAAAAAGAAAAATGAAGTCCAAAAAAGGTACATAAAATCAGTAGTTGTAAAAGGAATACACAAAGCAGATTTAAAAACGAGTCAGACAAGACAAACAACAATACATACACGACACCTGCAGGAAATTAGAGGAAATGCGCGAACAGGGATTGAGTAAGAATATGTTTTCTGAAGTAAGAACATTGAAGAACAGCAACTTTAAACCATCACTTCGAGCATTAAACGACAAGAAAGGCGACACTCTAACAGAACTTAAAGATATCCTGAACAGATGGAAGGAGTACTGTCAAGAAATATACACGGAAATAAACAAAGCGGCAGATAACAACGTCATGAATGAAGCGGAACGTGAACCAGAACCAAGCATAGAGGATGTCCGGAACGCAATCAAACACTTGAAAAGTGGAAAATCTCCTGATTGTGATGAAATAACAGCTGAAATGATACAGGCAGGAGGAGAAGGCAGCGCTCGTATATACCATGCATTATGCTGCAAGATCTGGCAAAGCGGATCTTGGCCCAAGGAATGAAAAAAAATCAATTTATAAACCCTTGCCAAATAAGGGCAACCTGAAAATGTGCACAAACTACAGAACTATAGCTCTTATAAGCCATGCCAGCAAAATACTGTTACAAATCATAATGAAAAGGTTGCAACAAAGGCTAGAAACAGAAAAAAGCGTAGTACAGGCGGGTTTTCGACCAGGTAGAGGCACTAGAGATAATATATTCAATATGAGGATCATCATAGAAAAGTGTAGAGAATTCAACGTTGACCTACATACTTGTTTCATTGATTACTCCAAAGCTTTCGACTGTGTACAACATCAGCAGTTATGTACTATTATGGAAAATATGGGATTTCCAAACCACCTTATACAACTCATCGCACTGCTGTACCAAGAACAACAATCAGCCGTAAGAATAGAGGGGGAAACATCAGAATGGTTTGAAGTACAGAAAGGAGTAAGACAAGGCTGTACATTTTCCCCTGACCTGTTTAACATTTATGCCGAGAATATCACGAGAAACGTAAGAGAAGACCAAGAACACCCAGAGTTTGACTCATTTAACATCGGCGGGTACCAGATCCCGGAAATCAGATATGCTGACGACACAGTCCTCCTATCGACCAACCCAGAAGGACTTGAACAATTAATTATGTCCACCAAAAAACACAGCGAGGCCCAGAATCTATACCTAAACGCCAAGAAGACCAAAGTATTGACAACAGACAAAGTAAAGATCAAACCAGAAATTGAAATTGATAACGAAGAACTGGAAAGTGTTAATGAATTCGAATACTTAGGATCAATCATCAACAGCTCTGGCGACAGTGCAGTAGAAATTAAAAGAAGACTTGCAATTGCTTCACATAAACTAATACAGATGAAAAACCTATGGCAAGGCACAAGCAAAGAAACAAAGTTACAACTAATCAGAGCATGTATATTCCCAGTAGCAACATACGGCTGCAAGACTTGGACACTCAATAAAACAGTTGCGAAAAAGGTTACATCATTCGAAATAAAATGCTACAGTAGGATGTTGAGAATACCCTGGACAGAAAAAAGACCAACAGAGAAGTACTGCACTCACTTATCGTACAGGAACATTGGCTCCTAAATACCATCGCAACGAGGAAGCTGAAATTTTTCGGTCATATTAAAAGACATAATAGTCTGGAAAAAAATAGTGATGGAAGGCATGGTCCCTGGAAAAAGGGGAAGGGGTCGACCTAGACGACGGTGGACCCAGGACATCACAGAGAGTCTGAACTTGTCTTTGGCTGATGCAGGTCGACATGCCCAGAATCGTAATGCGTTCAGAGCAGCTGCAATGAAGACAACGTTCTGAGAATAATACGCCACATGATGATTAGTCAACGTCAGAAATAGGTGAAACAACTTTATAAGGACCATTCCAAGCAATTAACAGTCTATTTTCCTTTCTAGGAAGCAAAACAAAAGCTTCATCTCCTGGTAATAACTATCTTAAACGTCAATTTCGGTTATGAAATAGGCGATATTTATCTTTGGCAGCCTAAGAAGAAGCTGTAGCCAACAGGCATGCGTCTATGATCTTACGTCAGAGGTTTGCGACGTATTCATAAGATGACTGAGTGTCCTGTGTCATCTCGGAGTCAGTGAGTAGATCTTTTATAAGACTCATGGGCCCTCGCAGCTGAGCACCAAAAACAAGCTCAAATGGCGAAAAACTCGTCTTCTTATGTGGTACTTCGTGATAAGTGAATAGTACAGCAGGCAAGACTCTGTCCCAGTCGTGAGGATATTTAGTAGTGACCTTACCTAACAACTGTTTAAGCATGCAATTTAGGCCCCCACAGCGCCATTGCTCATCGCGTCTTAGACGCTACTTAGAGTCATATCAATGTTAAATCTTTTCATGACAGTAGTCATGGTATCAGATACAAATTGAAAACCACGATCAGAAAGATGTTTACGTGGAAAACCCTATTTGGAAAATACGAGAAAAAGAGAATCAGCTACGTCAGAAGTGGTGATGTGTTTGAGGGGAATGGCTTCAGGCCATCGCGTGCACAGATCAAAGCTCGTGAGAACATACTTGTGTTTTCTGGCAGACATAACAGGCAGAGAACTGATAATGTCTACGGCCATCTTGTCAAAGGGGCAAACAGAAATATCTTAAGCCTGGATAGGCGCGACATAAAAGGCTCCCCTTTTTTTAACCTCTTGACAGGTTAAACAAGAACGTACATAGGCCGAAACGTCTTTAGAAACTCCGCCCCAAAAGAATGAAGACAACACTCTGGAACATGTTCGAGTGTAGCCCATATGATCTGCACAATGAGAGTCATGTGCATGGCGAAGAATGTAAGAACGAAGTTGACTAGGCACCAGGACTTGGTGTCTGACAGTAGAAGAATCTATAAAGTTTCTAACAGAAATGTCATTTTTAAGAGAGTACCAATGACGTGGTGTGATGTGCAAACAAATATCATCATGTCTGGCCAATACAAACAATTTTTCGTGAAGAATCATCTTCCCTTTGCAATCTTGCAAAAGACATTTTATCAATGTCAGAATGTACCTCAAAATTATCCTGAGTAACAGGAATAATCTCATCAATCTCATCATTTTCCAGTACCTTAGCCTAATCACGTGTGATAACTGCACTGGCAGTTAATAAGTGCTGTCGTTCCCAATGTTCAATTTCTTCAGGTGAGCAATCTTTGCTCCCGTGGATACGACCAAAAGTCAAATCAGCAACAGGATTTTTTAACAGACATACTTTAACCTTCCCTGAAAACAAATGGTGTTATGAATGTCAACAATGGCTGTGGAACAAGTTAAAGCGTATCACCGAAAGAAATACATTTAACAAAACCACCCATTGCACAAGAAGGGTGTACAAGAGACTGCCTTACTCCTACAGTTGTACAACCCGAGTCACGGAGCACAGACCATTGGGTATTGTTTAACAACCCTCTATAAAGTAAAAGAGTGCCAGTGCCATTATGGGCCGACAACGCAATTACAGCAGGCAATGGGTGATCACACCTTAAAACTGAAGTAGCATTGGGCTGAAAAAGAGTGAGACATTCTGGGCAATGTGAGGCAACCTCAAAATCAAAGGCACAAGTTGCAGATGATTGATTTTTAATATTATTTTCCTGATTAATTAACGGGTGCATCCCCAGTAAGTGCTGAATTAGCATAGCGATTTGTATGTGTAACATCACGAGAACGCGAGCATTGTCCCTGGCGATAAAAAAAACTACCATGATTTATGTAGTTTTGTGCGGCATGTCTAGGTAAAAAAAATTTATTGTTGGATCCATAATTATTCCAATTCCTATCAAAAGGAATAAAATTGTCTTCTCTCCTCCAGTTTGAGTTTTGTTGTTGGAAATAGCCTCTCTTCTGAGGTGACTGGTTTCTGTATAGCTGTTTACCTCTGTTGAAACTGCCATTATTGTACCTACCTAGTACAAAATTCCTATTACGGCTATGAGATCTAGGTCTGAAATTATTGTTGTTCCAGGTTCTGGCTGAAGCAACAGTTAGAGATTCCTTAATTACATTATTACTGACACAAGCACCTGGATGTGCCGTGCAGTACTGTCGACCAATTTCTTCGAGAGAAGACAGGCTAGATGGTTTTTGCTCATACAAGAATGACCAAAATGGTTTACTCACAGAGGATAAAATGTTATCCCTCAACTACAAATCCATAAGGTCATCATAGGTTTCGTCAATGCCCGATAGTTGAACTCATCTAATGAAAGTCAAGCGAATAGCTGAAATGAACTCTGAGAAGTCCTTGCTAGTCTCAGGTGTCATCGTTTTGAAACGCATACGATAACCTTCTGAATCAAGCTGGTAACGTTTCAATAATAGAGCCTTAGCAGCTTCATAATTATTTCGGTTAGGCTCGTCCTTAGTAGGGAGAGCAGTCAATGGTTCTCCATTCAAGAATTCCATAAGTCTAGGACCACTGAGATTTGTCTAATTTATGTGCTTCACGTACACTTTCAAAGTGGCTTAAAAAGCACAAAATGTCATCAAAATCAGGTTTAAAAATGGGCAAGCGAAATTTAGAAGACCCAGTATTTTGTCTACTAGAGGAACCACGAAACTCTAAATTATCATTTTGATTACTCCGACCTCTTAGTATTAATTCTTCTAAATGAAGAATCATCATTTCCTTTTCATTGGCTAATGTCAAAGTTTTTCTCTCCTCCATTTCTCTTTCATGTTGCATTTTTCTCTCCTCAGAAATAAGTCTCATTTCATCTAATTCACACATTTCTTCTTCTCCAAATTGTCAAGACGCCTCTTTTCAGCTTTCTGTTCCTCTAATTCACGACTCTTCTCATCAAATTCAACCATTTTCTTCTTCTCCAATTCTTCAAGACGACTCCTCTCAGCCTTCTCTTCCTCCACTTCACGCATCTTCTCAGCTAATTCTCTCATTTTCTCATCTTCTTGTTTTCCCTTGGCAAACTCAGTCATAATAAAGTACTTAAAATCAAAAAGCATTGCCATGTTTAACACAGTAATCCAAAGTAGACATGTTATTTGATTATGTGACTCACTTAGATGATATGTGAAACAATGGCTTGTTGCTGTACAATACGATGCAAGCAAAGAAGGTAGCAATACTATTAAGCTATAACAACAATGCAAATCATGGAGCAACAATTTGTGAAGAAAAAAATATAGTGTAAGAAAAAAATATATATATAGCAATAAGATAGGATAAGGATATAGACAGAAAATGAAACACTAGCAGTAAGGAAAAAATTACTAATGGGAAACTGAAGGGAAAACAGCAAATGGAACAATCTCACTGCTAAGAAATGACAACTCATGACTCAGACAGAGTATAAACTTATAAATTGTATAAAACAAGTGATATGCAGGGGAGGAAAACAGCACGAACAAAACAATCATAAAAATAATGAAAAAAGCAATAAACCACAATGCATTGACATATAAATAGACGAAACTTCACAGCTAAACAATTACTATCATAAAAAACCAGCAGTGAACGAAAATAATCGGCGAGATAGCTCACAACAGGAAAAATCACTGACTGAAATTTACTAAATGCACTACAGAAACGTCCAAAGTTCGGTCATCTTACAATGACATGTTTTCGTTAACATTGGATCTCCGCCCAACCTTCACGAAAAGACATGGAAACACGAAACATTAAAAATGGAAAAGAACAGGAAAATTTCACCTAACGCACTGGACAACACATGCAAAAAACTGGCCACTTATCTTAAAAAACGTGGTCCGTCAGATGCTCGTTCGTAGACGACTTCAAAGTTGCATGGAGACCATAGTGGATCAAATACACGTAAATGACAATGGTGCAGCAAATAACAGCCATGTAAATCATATATTAAAGACAGGAAACTTGAACGCCATCATGAAGTGGGCTTTAGGTAAAACGAAAATTGCAGAACTCAATGGCGATGTTTGACGGGTAAGAAACCGGCAGGCATGCGCAGTCGTACCAACCGCTATGTAAATGATGGTCAAACGGTGAAGAGTGGTAAAACGAACAGGATACGTTAGGATTGAAACTGTCCAGTAACGTCGATCCAAACCATACTAGGCCACCAATTTTCTTGTTGCGTTATTTTATATGTGACAGGGGCGCTAGGGGTACCTCACACCCAAGACCCGTGCACTAAGAAAATTTATAAAGGATCGTTTGACAGGGGTTGCAATTATTGGTTGCTTGCAACCCTCTCAGCAGCAGACTTAACAATTCAAGCAACCCAAAGCCTTAAGCAGATCAACATTTAATTCTACCGAACACCAAACAAACAATCCAACAAACACCCAGTCAGTGTTCATAGACTGTCTGAAAAATAATAAATAAAACAACGTCTAAGTGAACATCAATAGCATGGATAATAACACTTACCATACAGAAAACATGCGCCCACCTGATATCATCAACTATCTCACACACTCATGCGTGTCGTCCAATGCGACTAGTATGGTGTTGTGCATGAGGCTGGCAATCGCACCGGGTAACATAGGTTGCTACCGAAACCACTACTGCAAGAGCATCTGAATGCTTCATGCTGAGGCAAACCACACCGGTGGCCCCATGCTCCCTCAGGAGCGGAGAAGAGAAATATACATCTGGTATGCCCACGTGCTCTCACAAACCATTGTTCACACAACAATAATAATCAACTGGACATAAAATAATATTCTTCAATACATGTACAACAAATAATCTCAATAATGAGAATTAACCACCACCTAACAACTGGTCTATCTCAATATTCGTTACTGCATTCTGAAGCATGTCGTATGTGACGACTCGTGCGGCTGGGAATCTCATCGCATGAAACACATTATTACAGGAACAACCACTGTAATAGCATAAAAATGCTTCTGTTGGCTTGTGGTGGACACCAGCCGCATTGGTGTTTCCATGCTCCACCAGGAGCAAACAGAGAAACACCTGTCTCAACAAAGGAGTGGCCTCGCGCTCTCCAGAGATCTAAATACATATTCTCACCTCACAGTAACCCATTAAATATACAGTAGAATTATCAATAAACGTGAAATACACTAAATTACTCTTACATAAAGAATACAATATAATTATTCTCGACTTAAGCCAAACTGGGACTAAATACACAACGTGTCGCTCGGCATAACATATTATAGGTTTACCACGCGGAGCGTGTTTAATCAGACTCGCTATCGCCGCCTTTTATCACCACGAGGCTACTATCTTGCGATCGTTAATCTTATCTAAATTTCCAGTGGAATAGCCTTTCTGAAGAATGAAATAATCGCTCTTAAACTCTCACATCTATCTATCTATCTATCCCATTAAACATTAAAATAGCCACATCGATATAATTTCAGAATCCTAGAAAACTAATGCTAATTTAAATTAACTCACGTGCTCAAGGCATTTACAGCTTGGCTCTTGTGTGTCTTCTTAGTCTGTTCTCACTGGGCGGCTCTCTCAAACATAGACCGGTTTCGCCGCTTGCTACCCCTTTTTATAAGCCCTGGCCTAACCACTCAATTTACTGCGCGCTACGCGGATTAATCTGCGCCACACAGATAACACACGTGATTATTGCTCCAGAATGCATGAAAACACAGATTTACACAACTAGAGCAAAAACACAACTAATTCGTAGGCTTATTATGGCCTTGTAATAAATCTGCTTGAAGATAACGTAATCAAAAGGCACTAAACCACAGAGACAATATGACTGACCAGATGGGGCCAGCGCCTAGAACGACAGACCTCAAGATGGCGCTGTCACATATATGTGGTTCTTGTTGTGTGAGTTACTGTTAGTTTTCCCGCATCATGCTGATAACACGAATGGATACGAGTATGGTCATCACAGGACATAACTGGCCGAAGAACATAAGACATCTGGTAGAGGGTCCACGATACAATTCGTATAACATTTATTTAGTTTAGGCAATGGCAAAATTGGAGATCATTTAAACATCAGTCTCCTCAAAAATACAAGTGCATGGTAAGCCCATAAGTACATAAGCATTCATAGTAGTATAGCATCAATGTATCGTCTCATATATTCAGTTCTGGCCGCTGTACTAAAAGGTGCGTGTCAGCCATCAACACCCAAGTAATGTGGACCGAAAAACGTGAATGTAAATTTCTTGGATAAATACTTCTCTACAAGCTGCGGAACTTCTACATAAGTTCGGGACCATCGTAGAAACAAGTGGCGGCCTTCGAAGTTAAACTAATGCCTCGTAAAATACAATATTCCTACACGATTCTGGGAGCTTGAAAACATGTCTTGCTTTGACGACTAGAAGTATACGAAAGGCCATGAATATTAGCCGTTAGAATAAATTCGCGCAAACGCGTTACGTCATTGACAACCGGTGACGTATTAAATATGCAGCGTTCAATACAAGTTAAAAAGCGTGCAAAAACAGGAGTTATCACAAAAAGACATATTTCCTCAATAACAATGGTTATATGCCTGTATGTGACAATATACCATGACAATGGTATAATATGTCATTGTCATATTAACTTTTGTTCTTGGTGATCCTGAGGTTGTCATTGCTGTTGTGTGAAGTCGTGGTCCTACACTTAGAGTCTTTAAGAGGCGCTCCTCTCGTTTGGGGTGATTATCGTGTGGGCGCCTTTTAGCCGGGGTCACTTCCGACTGGACGCTCTAATACCGATGAGTAAACAGTACCATCTGATCAGGTGTTTCGGCCCCATGCTCCGACAGGAACTGTCTCAAGTCTGGGGTGAACGAATCCTTGAATTGCTCCACGATAATAATTTTTTGTAATCCTTCGTACGATTCGTCGAAGGCACTTAGTTATTCCCACTTCTCCAAGTACATAGCCAGACGTGTAGCAAACTGCTTGTACGATTCATCCCTTTGCCTCCTTGCCTCGCGGAATTTGCATTGAAAAGATTGCGCATTCAGCTGAAAACGTTGCAGCAAAGCTTTTTTCAACAAATCATAATTGTTGTCTTCCGGGGAATTTTGAGGAAGACATCGTACGCACGTCCTCGTAGGCTCCGAGATAACTTCATATTGTATCTCTCCCTATCTAATCCATAGCTGGCAGCTAATGACTCAAATCTTCTATTTCCTCTGTAGCTTCAGAGTAGACATCTAACTGAAAAGAGGTCGCGCTCGGAACAATCGTGTGATAAATATTTTAACTATCACTCCCTTGCGAATTCCCCAAACCCATTAGTGCTAGAACTAGATTCGATTCTTCTAGTTTCGATCTCAAATTCTTTCAGTTTAGTGGCGTGGGCTCTGCCGGCATCCTTTTTTGCCTGTAGTCTGTCAGCCTCCTTTTCGGCCTTTAGTCTGTCAGCCTCCTTTTCGTTCTCTTCGTTTGCGTGTTCCCGTTGCTTCTCATTCTCTTCCCTTTCTAATCTTCTCTCTTCTCGGGCCGCGCCTTTCTCTGCTTCTATCCTGTCTTTATTTTCATTCATCCGTTCCTTATCTTTTTTCACAGAAAAGGCTACAAAATCAGATAAAGCTTTGCTCGATAAGCCCGTCTCTATAGCAACATTTAAGTAAAAAAGTGTAGAGATTTTGTGATTCGGCCTTGCTGTGCATAGAGATTGTTTACAGGCGACAAGAAAGTTAGGTTTGCTGCTTCTCTAAAATAACATTAGCCGCTAAGTTTAAAATACTGCGTGACTAAAATTATAAAATACACAACACCAATGACAACAAATAGAAATAATGCTTCAGCAAAGGATAGTTTTTCTTCTTCTAATTAATGTTAGAGAGGTTTCTTTAATTTTATCAATTATTGCTTTACTCTAAAAATATTTCACCTTATTTATTTATTTAAGCTAGACGTATGAGGAGATCTATATAATAATAACTAACAATACTCTTTCAGTAATCTAAAATTTATGTCAGTATTCATATTCTAAGGAAATTAACCATCAGGTACTTTATCCCAGACAAGCCCCCAATAGTCACGGATTGTCTTCCTTCCTTTGTAATAGTGGTTACATATATATATATATATATATATATATATATATATATATATATATATATATATATATATATATATATATATATATATATATATACTGAAGCACATTAAAAACGCATCACCTGTTGTTGCTGCCACTTCCAATGGAGTTTCAAACATCGATCTATTGGTCGTATATTTTTTCATCCTAGTTAGGTGAATAATTGGGTCTTTGCTTGCGATGTCAGGTTGATTTGGGGTTATCTCCCTTTTGGGTCATTGTGTTAAGTTCAAAGGTAAAACAGTTCGGGTGTGCCTTGCGCAGGGTTTTTAAGCGCGAAAATGAGTTAGACTTCCGGCAAGCCGTGAGGTGTCCTGGTTTCTGAAGGGACGAGAGTCCATTGTGTTTTTCGGGGAAAAATCTTCGAAGTGACTGCGATGGCAGTTTTCCCCAGTGAATCTCTGTGCGTTGGAATGACAGCAGAGTTCCTTGTTAAGTTCTGTGGATTCGGTTACAGGTAATACCGACTTTTTCCATTATTACGCTTTCGGTGGCAGAACATGTTAGAAGATGACCTAGTCTGTGAGCTGCAGTTCACCGGTCCTACATTACAGAACTTATATGTTGTGCTCAAGGTAGCCATCCAAGACTATTAGTCTTCATAACATCCAGAAATCCAGTGACGAAGATATATTGTGGGAACCGCATATTGGCGGCATATTTATGTCCACATAAGCATTACTGCAGGGTTGATGGTAACCTGCTTATCAGCAGTACACAGCCAACGTCAGAACGAGGCCTATGTTTTCGGCTATTATACTACAGCCTGATAATGTGCAATTGGCGGGGAATGCCAAGTTGTACCTATGTGTCAAGGTGATTAAGGTATCTGACGCGTTTAGTCAGAGATACCAAGGCGGCATTTTTGAACTGTCATTGAATAACATTATTATTGACCATGCACGAATATTGGAATGTTTACCAGCCTTTTGAACGCCTGATGTATTGTTATTATCGATTTCCGGTCAACATGACCTTGTTTACAATGACTGTTCCTGTTGATGCTACTATGTGTGTTATCGTCAATAAATGTTTTGAAACGTGCCTGCAGTGTTCAAGCATCCTTGACTACTGCATGTGAGTGTAGGGGTTGCAGTGTCTACATATATACGAGCCTAAGCACATTCGCGCCTTCATTCGCACCCACACTCAGTTCATCATACGCCAGCACTACACATCTAACAACATGTATACTGTCTTGGGCCAGTGATCACTTCTTAACGAGAAAAAGGACAGTTACACCTGTATAATCCAGGAACAGAGTGTGAAATGTAAATATAAGTGTTTACAAGTTTACATATTTGGAATCCATGCTGGTCATTAATTTGTACATTTGATTGTTATGAAATTCATTGCATTCTGTGCAGGCAAGGGAGAAAACCAAAAATGCAACCAATAAAAAAATTCATTCACACTATCTTCAGTATCTGGTATGTCCACCGTGTGCTTGCAAACAAGCTTGGCAGCGGCTTCGCATGGAACGCACAAGTATCTGAAGGAAATTCCGGGGAATCAAGTCCCATTCACGTATAAGAGCAGCTTCGAGCTGTTGCAGATTAGCTGGAGAACCTTGCCTGTAGACTCTGCGTCCAAGCTCGTCCCACAGATGTTCTATAGGGGACATGTCTGGTGATAGGGCAGGTCAATCAATCGTCACAATGTTCTGCTGCTGTAGATATTGCTGCGTAATGCAAGCGGTGTGCGCACGTGCGTTATCTTGCTGGAGATTCTGTAAGTCTGGATAATTTGTGAACGCAGGAGTAACCAATGCACCCAGAACCTCAACTCGATATGTCACAGCATTAACATTTCCACGGAAGTCGTGAAGAGGCAAGCGATGGTGAAAACTGAATCCTCCCCAAATGTGAATACTGCCACCTCCAAATCGGTTGTGCTGACGAACACAGCAATCTGCAAAGCGCTCTCCACACCGTCGCTAAATCCGCATACGTCCATCAGCAAAGGATATGTTGAATTTGCTCTCGTCTGTGAATAGGATAGCATTCCACTGCAGTCTAGTCCATCTGACATGTTGCTCTGCCCATTGCAGGCGCTGCTGACGATGTCTGTGAGTCAAGTTTGGCCCAACATAAGGTCGTCTTGCAGTAAGGCCTGTATCTCTGAGTCGTCGTATGACTGTCATTCGAGAGACTTGCCCACGTCTATCCACTATTGCTCTTGCTGTTTGACTTGCCGGGAGAGAACGATTCCTTAAGTGACTCAGCACAATATGACGATCTTGCGCAGGGGTAGTAACTCGTAGTTGGCCACTCCGAAGTCTATCCCGAGCACTGCCAGTGGTTCCGTAACGTTCATTGAGACGTACAATAGTGCTGTGGTGGCAATTCATCCTTCTGGCAATGGCCCGCGAGCTCATTCCGGCCTCCAATATACCAATGGCTCGTTGGCGGTCGTTTTCAGATAGTCGTGGCTTTTCAAGCACATGTACTTGGTATTTTGTCTCAACGTCTTTTTTAAATCGAGTATACTGCCACAACGCGTACACATTTTCAGGGACATAGTTGTTGTGAATCGAGTTGCACGTGTAACTTTCATTGTTTTCATGTGCTTCAGTATATATATATATATATATATATATATATATATATATATATATATATATATATATATATATATATATATATATATATATATATATATATATATGAATGTATGTATGTGTGATAGGGTGGGGCGAGATGATGATGATGTTGTGATATTTGATCACTCTCTTGCACACTCGCAACCGACCCGATTCAACAATACAACTGTGATTCTTGAGGCTGGGGCTGTATTTATTTCTACAACCCTATCAGTGACATTTAAACACACGAAGCAAACATTAAACAAATAAACCAACAAACCAAACACCAAACAAACACCCAGCTAGTGCTCAGTTGCTAATCGTGTTCAAGGCATCTATACTGTAGATCGACTCTTGTTTTCTGGTTTCTTTGGGGCGACACGCAAAACGAGAGAGACTCGCTCGCCGGCTACGCCCTTCTTATATAGACCCTAGGAGTAATCCCTTAACTTAGTGCGCTGCGCGCAGTAATTGCGCCACGCAAATAACACTCGCCTTTATTGCTCTATTAGGCACGAAAACACAGATATGGCCCACAACTATCAAATATAACACACGACTATCAAATATAACACACCACCACTAATTCTTAGGCTTTATTATGGCCTAAACTAATATATCTTCTATCACTTTTTACATCCCAGCGTGCTGCGCACACATCGAAAATATATGGGCGAGAAATATGCCTTGAACATGAAGGGAGAAGCTGGGGTGTCTTTACCGCCCCATCACATATCTCCCTCCTGATTTTGTTGTCGTCCCGACAACATCACTATCTCAGGCGCTTCAATTGTAACCTCTCAGATCGTTGGTGCTGCGCATGACTCTTTCTGAGCGGCGATGCTTTGGGCTGAGCTTCTGGAATAGGTACAACCCGGCTGGGGACACTCTTGATACTCATGTCCCTCGTTGTCCGTTGTCGGACTGGCTGTTGCTGTGGTCTATAAGATTCATCTACTTGTGCCGCGTCACTGCTTGCTTGTTACATTTGCTTGTCAGTGCATGTAGCTGTCGACTTTGTAGAGGATTGCTCCTGACGTGCTTTACACTCGTTTGGTGTGGACGGCGGCTTACGTTCCCCACAATCTGCTTTAGATGAGTTTCCTCTTCTGAACACCGACGTGCACTCCCTCCTATCTGCTTAGGACGGGTTTCCTCCCTTAGACAACGACCAATTTTCTCGGCGCCCCCAGGGCGACAGTTGTCACGGCCATCTCTTGGCTTGCACCCTAAAGGTAACCTAGTTGTGGCAGTACGCCTATGGAAAGAGCTCCTTGAGGGACAGGCGGATATCAAGTGTTCTGTAGACTTGCATTGAAAACATCTCTTCGGAAGAGGGCCTTGAGGGCATTTGGCTGCCATGTGGCTGAGAACTCACCACAATTATAGCACCTCAACCTGGTAGGCTTTCTCTGTGCCATGGGTCCCTTCCTACTTCCTTTGCATTCTTACTCGCCAATGCCGCACACATAGACTGCTTCCATGCCCTGGACAGATGGTTTGCTGTCAAATTCCACTCTCTCAATTCTCGCCAGGCTCATGAATCCCTTCCTAAAGATCTTGGTTTGATGTACGAATACATCAATACCTCCATCATCTGGTGTGATAAACCTCCATCCCCTGTGGACACTGTACCACTTGCAAACCCTTTTTCGCCTTGTTGGTGCAACTGCGTTTGTTTGTACTGTCAGCTCACTGCTTTCGCTGACAACAGCCTGACTCTCACATACAAGAACACGCACCCCCTCGTCGTGCTTTGGCTGTTTCCGCGGTTGACCTGGTTCTTTCTTTCTCTGCACCTCCTCTTGTGCTGGCAAACTGGTCTGTGATAGCTGTGATATCTGGGATTTTAAGAGAGACACTTCTGCTTTGAGTGCCTCCTCTTCATTCTGAGCTTCTGCACTGGCTACCTGCACCAGTGTATCAGGCTTTTTATCTTCACATAAAACAGCATATTCCCAAGGTCCCTGACTCACGGCCTGGAAATTCCTGGTCATCTCACTGACTGGTGGTTGCTCGCTGTAGGCTTCTTCTACTATCTTGACTAACTGCTCAGGGCTGGCCTTGGCTCCGCCACGTATCAGTAATTCCCTAGAGACCACTGGTGTAACGTTGATCCAGATCACGTCTACCTTGACTTCTGCGCAAAAGGGCGCCATCTTCCACACGGCCTCTACATCTTCCACAAACTCTTGCCAAGTGAGATTTGCCTTTCCATCAAATAGCCTTACCTCTGGAACCTCCACGTATACTACCTTCACAGGCGCATTGATCGAAGCCATCTTGCTGCAAGACCGCGCTGCTGGGTGTTTACACTATTATATTTGATCGTTTGCTGTTTGCTCAGTGTCACTGTCTGCCTGATCCTGCCGGCGACGCCAATTGTGATAGGGTGGGGCGAGATGATGATGATGTTGTGATATTTGATCACTCTCTTGCACACTCGCAACCGACCCGATTCAACAATAAAACTGTGATTCTTGAGGCAGGGGCTGTATTTATTTCTACAACCCTATCAGTGACATTTAAACACACGAAGCAAACATTAAACAAATAAACCAACAAACCAAACACCAAACAAACACCCAGCTAGTGCTCAGTTGCTAATCGTGTTCAAGGCATCTATACTGTAGATCGACTCTTGTTTTCTGGTTTCTTTGGGGCGACACGCAAAACGAGAGAGACTCGCTGTTGTTGGTGTTGTTTTGATGCGTTGATGGGTGGAGAGCGGGCTCTTATCATCTTTCCATTCTTGCCTCTTCTCATTCCATCTTGGTCTATCCTGTTCAACCTGAAAGTTGGTTATAATTGGGGTATTTAGTGTCATTTTATTTTCTAATTTTGTATTCAATTTAAATATCTATTGTCTTTTGCGGTTGCTGATTTTTATTTATATTAGTATTTTATTTTCTCTTTTGTGTTGTTTATAGATAACTATTGTCCTTTACACTTGGTTTTAATTTGTATTGGCATTTGTTCTTTTTGAGTTGTTGCCTTATTTTTTTCTATACCTCGTTGTCTTTCCTTGTCCTATGAGTAGTTAGTTTTTTGTTAATGCTTTGTTAGTTCTTGCTGTTTAATTTTTATTTAGTTGGATGTTTTTCCTGAAAAGTACTAACCTTATATGTTTTCCTTTGTTTTATGTATATATCTTTTAAGTATTGATTGGGCATCTCTTGGGGCATCTATACTTAAAACCTTATCACCTGTTAAGTCTATATTGTGATTTCTATAGTACGTTTTTAATTCAAGTCTTTGTTGGTCATACTTTTTACAGTGGATCAGGTAGTGGCCTATGTCATTCTCTTCCTGGCATTCTTGGCAGTGTGGTTCTTCTATCATAAAGTATGCTGCACCGAGACGGAGACGCCACAGTTTTTTGTTCGAAGGTATCTTTAATTCACTGACCTGGCACGTCCTCGTTGGTTCATTCAGCAGTTTGAACGCGTGTCTGCCTTTTCTACTTTCCTTCCATGTTGTCTTCCATTCTTCG
This sequence comes from Oreohelix idahoensis, assembly GCA_024509875.1. Classification (NCBI taxonomy): domain Eukaryota; kingdom Metazoa; phylum Mollusca; class Gastropoda; order Stylommatophora; family Oreohelicidae; genus Oreohelix; species Oreohelix idahoensis. The sequence continues at coordinate 564,186 of JAMPIV010017668.1, read as the reverse complement.
TTTATAGTTTCCTTCACTTGGCTCTTGATCTCCGACCTTCACAGTCCTGCTTTTATATTGCTTTTACTTGTTCTTCAATTCTTGGCGTTCTGGTCTGCCAACTCTTACTTACTTAGTCGTTCCCCTTCTACCATGAGGTGTAGAGGTTTGGAAGAGAGAGCGCCAGACTATTCTATCAGCTGTCTTCTTCCTGGCCTGGTTCCATTCTAGTCCTCGGTCCTTCAAAGATTGTCTAATGTTGTCCTCCCAGCGGACTCTGGGTCGTCCTGGAGGTCTGGATCCCTGGCTCTTTGTTTCCCATGCTTGTCGTGGTAGCCGATCTTCTCCCATTCTGCAGACATGGCTAAACCATCTTAGTTGGGACTGTTCTATTTGGGTCTGCAGCGGATGGGATTTTAGGCCTTGACGGATCGTCTGGTTGCGGACCATGTCTCTTCTTGTTACTTCAACCACTTTCCTCAGATACCTCATTTCTGAGGTTTGGATCTGGCTTTTGTGGGTTGTAGCCATTGCCCACGACTCGCATCCATATGTCAAGACTGGGACATAGATGGAGCGGTATACAGCCATCTTCGTTTTCTTACCAACCTCTTTCTTGCTGAGGAATCCACGATTTATGGCATGAAAAAGTCTCCCAGCCGCTGCTTTTCGAGTGGCCAACTCTTGTCTGCCAACTCGTTGCCAGCAATACCTATGTGTGCTGGAACCCACACTAGCCTCACACTAGCCTCTGTTCCCTAGTGATGAATTAATTGCTAGAATTTCTTCCTTTATGTCTGGCCGGCTACATTTACCTGGGTGTTCTAGTGCTTGTAGTGATGATAGGGAGTCTGTAAATATCGTAACAGCTTCTGGTGGGTTATCTTCGATTATTTCTAGACTTTTAAGAATTGCTACCATCTTTGCGGTAAAAATCGATGCTCCTTCCGTTACACTGTGGCTCTTTTTTATTCCCCATTGTGGTATTACAACTCCAGCACCTAGTTGCCCACTATCACCCTTAGATCCATCAGTGTAGACCGCCAGACTTTGTTTAGTTAGTTGATCTATGAACTTTCTACTTATCATTTTGGCTTCCTTATCTTCTATGAGAGACTCGCTGGCCGGCTAGGCCCTTCTTGTATAAATTCTAGGACGAATCACTTAACTTAGTGCGCTGCGCGCAGTAATTGCGCCACGCAAATAACACTCGCCTTTATTGCTCTATTAGGCACGAAAACACAGATATGGCCCACAACTATCAAATATAACACACGACTATCAAATATAACACACCACCACTAATTCTTAGGCTTTATTATGGCCTAAACTAATATATCTTCTATCACTTTTCACATCCCAGCGTGCTGCGCGCACATCGAAAATATATGGGCGATAAATATGCCTTGAACATGAAGGGGGAAGCTGGGGTGTCTTTACGGCCCATTCACATATGTATGATATATATATATATATATATATATATATATATATATATATATATATATATATATATATATATATATATATATATATATATATATATAATATTCTGGCTCATACGTTTGATTTCAAGCATATAAACTAAATCATCTTTTATTAATTAGTTTTAAAACAACAGGTAACAAATTTAACAGTGAATTAGTCTTTAACAGTTTAAAATAAATATCGAAAGATTGTTGACATTTAGATAAAACTTTTGTCACGGAAAGTTGGTGGAAATTTAACTTTGTACATAAAGTTTAACTGAAATGTTCTTTTAGATAGCACTTGGCTTGTATGAGTGAATCCTGCCGCCTAGGTTTTCGTCACGTAGTTCTGGTGATGAGTGTACTTCTCTCACAAGAGGGGCGTAGTATCTTCTGTATTTCATACAGTCCGATAGCTAGTTACCACGTACTTTTGGACAAAATAGAAAAAAAACAAATGTCTGTTAAGTACATTTGTCTGCCGCAAACTAACAGGCCCATTGTCATGCGCTCCACTCACTAATGTTAACCTCTGAGAATAATTAAATTCCCGAGCACACAGCATAACTCAGAGAAGATGAATAAAATTCACCAATATCCTTCTGGGTGTTAACTAGGAAATTGCGTCTGAAGTGCGTGAATAATGATTTACCTGAATTACAATTTAAAAAGGTACGTAAATCTCACAAGATAATATGTTACACCGTAGGCACATCTGATGTAATCATCACTCATTACTCATCACTACTCCCGTCAGAGTCTTGTGTCGCTCTGCTGTCTGGTTTCCCGCACGACTAGTCGGAAACAATCATCAGCGCTTGTTGTAGTAGTTCATGAATATACTCTTTTCATATGTTGAGGTTGCCAGCCTCATATATATATAACAACTTAGCAAGACACCTGTAGAATTTACATTAGTAAATAAATTTTTTAAACTTACCTGACATTTTGGAAATACACAATCTCCTTGCACAGATTCAGATGGACGCGAGCAGTTTCGGTACATATGCCCTCGAATCAATTTCGTCTGATAAATTCCTCTTATGGCGTTGCTCTATGAATCATTTGGCCTGGGAAACTATTAATTCCTCTTCGACGGGTGTTCTACGATACACTGGGTCTGGGATATTATTTCTCTTATTACCGATGATCCTATTCCTAGGTTTCCAGTCCTAATATGTAAAGTCCTGGTCCCTGACGTTTTACAGTCTCTGTATTTAAATATGCGGGTTTACTTTTAAGGTTTCAGAGTTGCCCAAATACTGTCGATCTGTCACTTTTGATTTAGGAATTCTAGGTCCGATCCTTCTCTTTCTGGCTTCTTGGGAGTGTCTCAGTTGAAGTTGCGAAGCTGTTCTGTGTCTCTAAATTCGTGAGATTATATCTCTCATCCTTAGTTCAAATCACAGATTGTGTTTCCGCCGAATGTTCCAATAAAATACATTGTTTATTCCAGCATCTGAAATCAAATCAATCAAATCTCTCCAGCACTGGGGTTCTGTTGTTCTAATTCAAACAATCCCCTCGCGTGTTTTAAAATATTAAATTTAATACTGCACGCGTGACCTCCTTCCGGTGGCATCTTGTGCACAACTCATAAACAAATGTGTGAACTGATTACTACCGCTAAGGTTTTCTCGCCAGACAGATTATATGTAATAATAGTACAGACAGTGCTCAGTGCAAGCGATAATATAATTATCGGCCATCGGTCAGACGGCACTGCCCCAAGAGACAACGTGGTTTACATTGAACCGATCGTGACCGACCGACTTGGGTAAACAGGCACCGTATCTAACAAAAGGTGGCGAGACGGCTTTTTTGTGATAAGGGTATCCGCTCGCTGTCCGTGATAATAACTGGGTATTGTGACGATAATACCCCAGTTCACCTGTCGGAACGTAAATAAGTCTGAGGAGTCGTAAAGCACAAATGTCCGTAGAGTGTTAGAGACTTCCCCTACTAGATTAGGCTTAGAGACTAAAGGGGATGAATAAAAAGGAATAATGTATGCCAAATAAAAGCGATTGATGGGAAAAATAAATAAAAGAAATTATACTGCCGTAGTGGCTACAGGTGTGAGAGATCACACAAAAGAACACATACAGACGTTTTGTGACAATTGGATTGGATGGAAATTCATCGTGACTCTCAGTTAATTTGGTTTGTTTAAATGCGACTAACCTGCGGAAATTATTTTTGCCTGGTTTACACATGTTTAAACAGACATATAAAGATATTAAAACGTTAATATAATAATCATGTACACCATGATGTCATCTTCATCCACTCTCTGCTCCACTTAGAGCCTGCGGCGACCTGTGCTTTTAGTTCCATGTGAGAGAACCGCCATGAAGCAGTCATCATTGGTTTCTGTGGTGGTTCATGAGTACCATTTTCATACGCTGAGGTTTAAAGTCTCGTGTGCACATGTACAGCGACCAGCGACTGAAACATATCAAATGTAAAATATAAATTGATAAAACGAGCTACAATTCAATCAGCATCGGTTTATATTTTCTACAGACGTCACAAATGGATGAGGTCCAGTGTCGTTTCCTAGCAAGCGAAGTACTCAAGACCCAATCTTCACACTCAGACAGCTGATTGAATAGGCCATTGAATATAAGAGTGAGGTCCACCTTTTTTTCTAAGATCTGTAAAAGGCGTTTGACAAGGTCATTTGTCGCAAACTTTGGGACTGTTTGGCAATTAAGAGCATTCCAACACCTCTGATTCATGCTAATCAGAGCTTCTACAAGTCTTACATATATTTTGTATGGATGGCAAACCATAAGTCAGAAGAGTTCAGGACGACCACTGGTGTATGACAATGTGATATTCTGTTACCTTATCTTTTCATACTCCTCATGGACGACGCCATTAATGAATGTAAAAATAGGACAAGAAAGTATTCAGTGGGGTACAGTGATGAAACAGGTCTGTATTTCAGAGCTGGCATTTGCTGATGATGTTGCCTTGATTGCTAAATCAGAGGCACATCTAATCTAATCTGCAAGTCTGGAAGGAAGAGCTGGATACGAGAGGGATTGCCATAAGCATAAATTAAAAAAAAACATGGTGATATAACGAAAAGAAATAAGGTATCATATTAACTGATTCCGTACGTAACTATTTTCAGCTCTGGACGGAATTATTTTTAAGCCCCAAAAATTTACACATACATAATTTACGTTTACTGACATTTGTCGTGAAACATTCTAAATCCACATATATAAATTAAAAAGTAAATGTAAAGCCTAACGAATAAATTCAATAAAAGGAAAGAAGAATGGTAAAGAACAGTGCTGTCACAATGACGGTACTCGAGATCCCCTTGTTTTCTACTTCGTCTGCAAATTGTAACGTTTCACGTTGATAGTAAATGCCTACTGCATCAATACACGCTTTCTACAATAAAACGTGTACTGTAATTCTAAGGACACCTTGAGATACGCAAGCTGACCTATATTTAATATTCCATTCATGTCATTTTATACACTAAGTTAACATAAACAAAAAGACAGATGAACTTAGGATAGAAAGAAAGGGAGGGCTGAAAGCCGGAACGCATGCAACACTAACACGCGTCTCGCTATACAATTACTGCCATCACGCGTGTAAGGCCACATGCACTAACTTTTTTTCAAATCGACAGTGATAAAAAACACTACCCATACGAGAGTTAGGTTTAAAAACTTACAAAACGCTTATTAGGAAACCTGACATTCTACTGTTTTATGTCTGAAATCCTGACATTAGTATGACAGTACAGCAGACACCATAAAGTTTGGAAGTGAGAAGGTGGCAACAGCACGACTATCCTAGAAGAAAATACATATTTTGAACGCAGCCCCTTAGCCCCATAAAATTTATATAGTTGGGTTCCTTAGGACTTGCTGACAAATAATATGTTAAGTGTTACGCAAATAGTCTAGGAATTAACAAATTCTAGCCAAAAGAAATAGTGAGGGTGTCAGACAACACCAAAATCAGAATCGCTCAGTGGCAGATTTTGAAACCACCATTGTACGGGAAATAGGTCCCCATGTTAAATCCTATTTGATTGGAGCGCAGTAAATGTAAGGCGAAACACGATTAGTCGGACTACAAATACTAATTTTTTGTTGTTAGGGGAAACAGTAGTAGAGGTACTTTTTTGAAAAGCTGTGTAAACATGGCACGATTGGTTAGACCCGCCAATATATGCAATTAGAAGCGTCAGTTCAGTACCACATTTTCAAATAAACTTTCTAAAGCAACAGTGCGTTGAGATTCAGCTTATATTTTTCTAAATAAAAGCCTGAGACAGCGGCAGGTCGGATTTTGTGCCATATTCATTGCCAGTCAACGTAATTGTGTATTATTTCCATGAATTGTGGTAAGCTTGAAATATTTGATATCTTTTTAATGAAAATTGAATGTAAATTGATAATTTATGTCTGTATATGTGTGTGGTTCAGTAGCGAACATGAGGCAAAGCCTATATATTGCTCCAACCTGAACAGAAGGTGTCGGAGAAAAGTAAAACTGCATGGAATTGCCAAACAGTACACTGACACCTATCTTATTGACTAGAAAGAACTAATGCTGGAATTGCAGAGGCGTAGTAACCATTAGGGAGGAGTATACTGGTGTAAATTGTTTCAGATGAAGATAGCAGTTGGCCTACCGCTCTGAACTCAGTGTTTGTTATGTATTGTGTTCAGTCTGGAAATAGATTATAAATTAGTTCTGAAATAGGAGGTACAACCTTCTTGTTTCAGGGACCGTGGTCCTAAAGTTATTGAGCAGCACCTGGTCTGAGCTTTGCTGAATCTAGAGGCTGACAGCATACTCCTGGGTCCAGATAGTGACCAGTGAGGTGTCTCCAGAACACAGGGAAGCTATCGAGCAGAGGAGTCTTTTCCTGCCGCCATCACGAAAGATAAGCTTCTGTGGCCAGAGGAGCTCAACATTATGTGTCCCCTCTAAAATTGACATTATAATAAAACAGAGGGAAAATACGTTGTGTAAATTGATAGGAACTGTGAATTTTTCCCCATACTATTTCCAAGATAAACAAACACTTGAAGTCATGATGACAAATAACAACATAGCTTGAAAAACAAAACCAGTATTACCTCATAGTACTACTACACAACTGACACACATAGGATAATATTAATAAAATATGTCACTACAAGGTTCATATTTATAAATTATGTACATATAAATTGTGATTACATTTGATTGTGATTCCTGGTTCACTTTGTAGTTGAATCAGGATATATATTAGTGAAAGTAATTAATACATATATATTTGAAACTTTACTATTGACTCATTTAAGATAGTCTTATAGAGTGTTAAATGTGTGTGAGTGTCACAGTGTTGTAAAGTGTTGTGGAATAAATTAAATTGTTTATCTGTCTGTTGTTGTTGTGACTTACACTTCATCATATACATACCCTAGACATTCAACGTAGTCATCACAATATTCCAGAATAATTCTGACTGAGGTATAAATGTGGTAGCAAGTAAGGTTATCTGTAAAACACTACACCTATTAGATACAGATACCTTCACAGCTGATCTCAGTCAGTACACTAAGTCCCCTATAAATATTTATATCATCCCACTTTACCACATAAATTGGGGTCTCGCTCCCGGGATATTGAACTTTCTCCTATTATATATATTGGAAATAATAAGAATTAAAAGGTATCCTTGGGTGGAAATAAATAACGTTGAGCTCTCAGTGCCTGTGGTGTCTTTGGATAAGTAATTACAGATTGTATTGTTTAGTTAGACATTACATACATTTACCTGTTAGAAAATGGCCGACTTGGCAAAATTTCGATCTGCTGCTGTGCAGACTGCAAAAGAGTTAGGAATGGACGGGCAAATTATGATTGCTTATGTCACTGCTGAATGTGACAAATATATTGAACGGGAAGAAAGAAGATTAGAAAAAGAGGTCGAAAGAAAGTTAGAGGCTGAAAAGGAAATTAAGAAGTTACAATTTGAGGCTGAGACTAGGAGGCTGCAGGCTGAGGCTGAGACTAAGAGGCTGCAGATTGAGGCTGAGGCTAAGAAATTGGAGGCAGAAGAGAAGAAATTAGCTGCAGAAAGAGAGAAAAGAAGATTAACTGCAGAGAGGGAAGCAGAAAGAGAGGAAAGAAGATTGACTGCAGAGAGGGAAGCAGAAAAGGAGGAGAAGAGATTACAAAGGGAACATGAGTTACGACTAAGGGAGTTTGAGTTTCAAGGCCATGCTCCTGAAAATGGAGCCAGTCCCTTTACCTCTGATGCCACTGCTAGTCAGGGAGCCTCAACCTCAGCTATGAATTTTCATTTAGATCATTTTGTTGAGAAAGACGATGATATTGAGAGCTATCTAAATAGATATGAACTATTAGCTACCACGTATGGGTTAGAGAGAGAAAGGTGGAGCTTAAAGTTATCTCAAGGGCTTCGTGGGGCAGCTTATGAAGTTTTTGCCAAAATGAGCAGAGGTGATCAGGAAAATTATGACATGCTAAAGCAGGCTCTTTTGTTAAGATATGAAAAGAACGCAGAATTTTATAGGAAAAAATTTAGGAATGCTAAACTACTGTCAGGTGAAACCTATCACCAGTTCTCTGCACGGTTAGAGACATACTTGGAGAAATGGACTTCTCTGGGGAAAACCCAAGATCTTAAGGAAATGGTCCTTATAGAACAACTAAGAGAGTCCATGGCTCCAGACCTGAGAAAGTTTCTCATGGAACAAGGTGCAGAGAGGCTGGGTGAGTTGCTAAATGTTGCTGAAAGGTATCAAGCAGCTCAGGCAGAGGTATCAGGTAATAAAAAGAAACAGGTGGAAAATTTTAGGGCACCACAGAACTTTAATAAATTTGATCCTAGAGATCAAAACAAAGGTAAGCACCAGTTTGATAGGCCACGGTATGACAATAAAAATAAAACCCCACAATTCGATGAAAGGAAATATGATGAAAGAAAATCTTTCAACCAAGGAAGGAGGTGGTGTAAAAATTGTAAGATGAACAATCATGACACTGACCATTGTAGAAGGAAACCTGTGTATATGGCCACCCTTCAGGTCAGGTCGACCTCAAGACAGGAGGAGGATATTATGTTAGATACCACTCCAGAAGAGATGAGGAAGGCACAGGCTGGGGATAAGACCCTCAAGCCTTGTTTCAGGAAATTGTCAACTTGTCATACAACTCCAGGCAAGGGAGATTTTTACATGAAAAACAAGTTGATGTATAGGAAGACTGGAGCTAGATCCAAAGGTCACGGACAGCTGGTTCTTCCTAAAAGATATAGGGCAGACTTAATAAGGAGCCTACATGTGAAACCAGATGGGGACCATGAGAAAATTGGTACCATCATCCAAAGGTGGCTCACAATTATTATTGGCCCAAGGCAAGGTGGGACATTGAGAATTTTGTAGAAAGGTGTAGCATAGCACATGAGGGAACACCCACAAGTGGGAACATTGATCAGGACCTGGACACGCCACGGGGCAAAATTAGGCCTGATAATAAAAAGAAATATAAATTTGATAAAGTGGACCAAATGGAATGGGAAGCCCCTTTTCACGGACAAGCTTCAATTAACTGTTTTACAATGGCCACTATGCAGAGAGTGCAAAAAGATGTCTTACCCCAGGATAAGCCGAAAATCCCTCAATCGGACTTAAACAAACTGGAGGAAGAGGATGTAGAGAGGAAATCTCTCATCAAGAATTTTAAGTGGGGAGAAAGCCCCAAGAGAAAAATTGGTAGCGGTCGTTTTGTGCATGATAATTCTGGGAAGAAAAATCATCACTATAGCGCTTCGAGTGGAAGAGACCATACCGGTGCATGGACAAATAGGTCCACAAAATTAAAGGTCCATATGTAGCGCTGTTAAGAACGTGGACTGATGAAAAGGCAGAGGAAAATATTACATCCTCATACCAATATGTGAATGAGCTGACCACTCGTTTAAAAACTGGCTGGAAACTTGCCAATGAAAATTTGAAACAAGCCAGGAAGAAACATGCTGCCTATTATAACAGGAAAGCTAAAGACAGAGATTTGGCTGTGGGAGAGAAGGTACTGCTTCTTCTACCCGGTAGTCAGAATAAGTTACAAATTGGATGGCAAGGTCCATATACAGTTCTAGAGAAGGTGTCTAGAACAAATTATAAGATAGATAAGAAGGGGAAAGAAAAAATCTATCATGTGAATCTCCTGAAGAAATATTTGGAAAGAGAACATCAGGAAGAGACACACTTGTTGACCTTGTCCATTGCCATGGAGATGAAAAAGGAACCACTTTCATCATTTGAATATCCATTACACCCCTGTGAGACAGCAGCACAGGTGAAAATCAGTACACATTTAACGAAAACTCAGAAAGAGAGAGTGCAACAGGTTCTAGATAATCATACAGAGGTGTTAACAGACCGACCGGGGCATACAAACTTATTGGAATATGATATGAAACTGATAGACCCCACACCTGTCTGTATGAAACCCTATTCGATTCCTTTTGCTAAGGAGAAAGCTTTGAAGGAAGAGATAGACTATTTGTTGAAGGAAGGAATTATTTCGCACAGTGAATCTTCGTATAGTTCCAGTGTTGTACTCTTAAGGAAGCCCTCTGGAGAACATAGACTCTGTATAGATTACAGGAGACTGAATGCTATTACAGAAGGACAGGTGGATCCATTGCCGGATACAAATCAGCTGTTTGCCAGGCTAAATAAAGCTAAATATTTCTCAAAAGTGGATCTGAGTAAAGGATACTATCAGATTCCAGTAAAGCCTGAGGTTAGACCATACCTAGCTTTTAGTACCTCAGAGGGACACTATGAGTTTAACAGATTGCCATTTGGATTGAAGAATGCGCCTAGTGTCTTCTCTAGAATGATGAGAAAATTATTGGACCCTCTGAATAATCCATGCATCACAAATTTCATGGATGATATCCTTATAGCAACAGAAACATTTGAGGAACACATTGACTCTCTGAACATGCTGTTTAATCGACTTAGAGAAGCGAATTTAACAGCCCGACCAACCAAATGTTGCGTTGGATGTAAAGAATTAGAATTTTTGGGACACACAGTTTATCAGGGAAACATGACCCCTGACCCCAAGAATTTAGAGAAACTAAAGAAAGCCCCGAGACCACAAACCAAGAAAGACGTGAGATCCTTTGTCTCATTATGTGGTTTCTACCAAAAGTATATCAAAAACTTTAATTCCATATGTGCACCGTTAACTGATTTGACACGTAAAGGAAATCCAGATCGAATTACATGGACACCACAATGTGAATTGGCTTACCAGGAATTGAAGGAAAAGCTCACAAGTAAACCTATTTTGAAATTACCTGACTTAAGTCAAGAATTCATTGTAAGGACGGATGCCAGTAATATTGGGTTAGGTGCGACTCTGCTACAGAAATCAGATGCATTGGATGGGGAATTAAGCCCAGTGGCATATGCTAGCAGAAAGTTGAATAAAGCTGAAACCAACTACTCAACTAGCGAAAAAGAATGTCTTGCAGTAATATGGGCGATAAAGAAATTCAATATTTATCTGTATGGGAAGGCATTTAAGTTGCAAACGGATCACAAACCCTTGTCGTTTCTAGCGCAGGCTAGACATGAAAATTCTAGATTACTCCGTTGGTCATTACTGATGCAGCCATTTGAGTTTAGCATAGAGTATATAAGTGGAAAAACAAATCTGGGAGCGGATTTTTTAAGCCGCCATCCGTGTGATGAGAATCACCCTAAGCCCCAAGAAAGATAATAAATTTCTCTATGTGTATATAGAATTATAGACTGACATATAACGTCTGTTTTAAGAGGGGAGAATTTGTCGTGGAATATTCTAAATCCACATATATAAATTAAAAGGTAAATGTAAAGCCTAACAAATAAATTCAATAAAAGGAAAGAAGAATGGTAAAGAACAGTGCTGTCACAATGACTGTACTCGAAATCCCCTTGTTTTCTACTTCGTCTGCAAATTGTAACGTTTCACGTTGATAGTAAAAGCCTACTGCATCAATACACGCCTTCTACGATAAAACGTGTACTGTATTTCTAAGAAAAATCTTGAGATACGCAAGCTGACCTATATTTAAAATTCCATTCATGTCATTTTATACACTAAGTTAACATAAACGAAAAGACAGATGAACTTAGGATAGAAAGAAAGGGAGGGCTGAAAGCCGGAACGCATGCAACACTAACACGCGTCTCGCTATACAATTACTGCCATCACGCGTGTAAGGCCACAAGCACTAACTTTTTTTCAGATGGACAGTGATAAAAAACACTACCCATACGAGAGTTAGGTTTAAAAACTTACAAAACGCTTATTAGGAAACATGACATTCTACTGTTTTATGTCTGAAATCCTGACATTAGTATGACAGTACAGCAGACACCATAAAGTTTGGAAGTGAGAAGGTGGCAACAGCACGACTATCCTAGAAGAAAATACATATTTTGAACGCAGCCACTTAGCCCCCTTAAAACGTATATATTTGGGTTCCTTAGGGCTTGCTGACAAAGAATATGTTAAGTGTTACGCAGATAGTCTAGGAATTAACACATTATAGCCAAAAGAAATAGTGAGGGTGTCAGACAACACCAAAATCAGAATCGCTCAGTGGCAGATTTTGAAACCACCATTGTACGGGAAATAGGTCCCCATGTTAAATCCTATTTGATTGGAGCGCAGTAAATGTAAGGCGAAACACGATTAGTCGGACTACAAATACTAAATTTTTGTTGTTAGGGGAAACAGTAGTAGAGGTACTTTTTTGAAAAGCTGTGTAAACATGGCACGATTGGTTAGACCCGCCAATATATGCAATTAGAAGCGTCAGTTCAGTACCACATTTTCAAATAAACTTTCTAAAGCAACAGTGCGTTGAGATTCAGCTTATATTTTTCTAAATAAAAGCCTGAGACAGCGGCAGGTCGGATTTTGTGCCATATTCATTGCCAGTCAACGTAATTGTGTATTATTTCCATGAATTGTGGTAAGCTTGAAATATTTGATATCTTTTTAATGAAAATTGAATGTAAATTGATAATTTATGTCTGTATATGTGTGTGGTTCAGTAGCGAACATGAGGCAAAGCCTATATATTGCTCCAACCTGAACAGAAGGTGTCGGAGAAAAGTAAAACTGCATGGAATTGCCAAACAGTACACTGACACCTATCTTATTGACTAGAAAGAACTAATGCTGGAATTGCAGAGGCGTAGTAACCATTAGGGAGGAGTATACTGGTGTAAATTGTTTCAGATGAAGATAGCAGTTGGCCTACCGCTCTGAACTCAGTGTTTGTTATGTATTGTGTTCAGTCTGGAAATAGATTATAAATTAGTTCTGAAATAGGAGGTACAACCTTCTTGTTTCAGGGACCGTGGTCCTAAAGTTATTGAGCAGCACCTGGTCTGAGCTTTGCTGAATCTAGAGGCTGACAGCATACTCCTGGGTCCAGATAGTGACCAGTGAGGTGTCTCCAGAACACAGGGAAGCTATCGAGCAGAGGAGTCTTTTCCTGCCGCCATCACGAAAGATAAGCTTCTGTGGCCAGAGGAGCTCAACATTATGTGTCCCCCTCTAAAATTGACATTATAATAAAACAGAGGGAAAATACATTGTGTAAATTGATAGGAACTGTGAACTTTTCCCCATACTATTTCCAAGATAAACAAACACTTGAAGTCATGATGACAAATAACAACATAGCTTGAAAAACAAAACCAGTATTACCTCATAGTACTACTACACAACTGACACACATAGGATAATATTAATAAAATATGTCACTACAAGGTTCATATTTATAAATTATGTACATATAAATTGTGATTACATTTGATTGTGATTCCTGGTTCACTTTGTAGTTGAATCAGGATATATATTAGTGAAAGTAATTAATACATATATATTTGAAACTTTACCATAGACTCATTTAAGATAGTCTTATATAGTGTTAAATGTGTGTGAGTGTCACAGTGGTGTAAAGTGTTGTGGAATAAATTAAATTGTTTATCTGTCTGTTGTTGTTGTGACTTACACTTCATCATATACATACCCTAGACATTCAACGTAGTCATCACAATATTCCAGAATAATTCTGACTGAGGTATAAATGTGGTAGCAAGTAAGGTTATCTGTAAAACACTACACCTATTAGATACAGATACCTTCACAGCTGATCTCAGTCAGTACACTAAGTCCCCTATAAATATTTATATCATCCCACTTTACCACAACATTGTGTGTCTAATCATGAGTTAAGTATAACATGTTATATATCAAATTAAAGTACATTGGATGAACAATATAAATCCATATGCCTTTCTAGCTAATTTTATGTTATGTTTATGTTATAACAGATAACATGTACACGGAAAAAAGATAACTTGAAATTTTGAACAAAAATTTTCGACTTACGTAAGGCTTGTAACATAAATTGTTATTACAATACAGTTTCACTGCTCTCTTTGTGCAGGTAATCCATTTAGAAACACAAAAAAGTAAGAAAGTTATGGTTGATCACACAGTTTGTTCACTGTTCACATATTAGTAACATATCCTGTGTGTTTTTCGGCCATTATGGCGATACGACAAAACACGATTAAAGATGAAGATAAATGTGAAAAAATTCGTTCAAACGCAAATAAAAGACGTTGAAGCTTGTTGAAATTTGCCCAGTTTTGTGTTTACTTCCGTTCAAGATAAATTCCGGGCAGTATAAAATATCAGAATAGAAAGAAACAATGAAATAAATCAGCGTCTTTTAAAAGATCTTACGTCTACAGCGTTCGGCCTTTGCATCTATTATTAGATCTTGCGTACGGAATCAGTTAAGCTAGCAGAACAGGTAGTGGAGCAGGTCGACCACTTTAAATACCTCAGAGCTGTCACAGACCGGAAGGGAGGCATCAAATTAGAGTTAGATATCCGAAGAGCAGCAGCGGGGAAACTTGTTCAGGCCATAAATAGAGGATTCCTCAGCAAAAGAGAAGTTGGTAAGAAGACGAAGATGGGTGTATCCCGCTCAACCTATGTCCCAGTCTTGACGCATGGATGCGAGTCATGGGCAATGACTGCAAACCACAAAAGTCAGATCTAGAGCTCAGAAATGTGGTATCTGAGGAAGGTGGTTGAAGTAACAAGAAGTCCGCAACCAGGCGATATGTCAAAGCCTAAAAACACAACATGCGGACCCTACTAAGATGGTTTGGCCATGTCTGCAGAATGGGAATAGATCGGCTGCCACGACAGGCATGAGAGCCTAAAAGCCAGGGATCCAAACCCCAAGGATGACCCAGAGTCCGATGGGAAGACAACATTAGACAATCTTTGAAGGATCAAGAACACGAGTGGAACCAGGCCAGGAGGAAGACAGCCGATAGAATAGTATGGCGCTCTTCCTTCGGAACCTCTACATCTCACGGTAGAAGAGGAACGACTAAGTAAGTATAATCACACTATTATCATTTTTATAGCTTCCGATGACTTGTGGTTTCCAGTATTACAAAGTCAAGATTTCTTGATGGATCCTAAATACTTGGTCCAATCCTTGTTCTTGAAATCTTATATTTCTTCAGTCCTGGCTGGTCTGAAGGTACCATCTTGACTTAATGGAACACAGTGCCAGAGTCTAAATTCGTTCTACATTTTATAGGTCCTTTTGCCCACGCTCTTTCTACGCGGTGAGCATTGCCAATCAAACGCAGTCGATTTAAAAATATTTTGGTTAGACCCAGCAAATCTAAACATTTGACTTAAGTATATAACTTCTCACCCTCCTCGTCTCTCATGAAATTTTGCGCGATACTGGTAATTTCAAACGCCACCCATATAATGTATTGACATTTCCACTTTTAGATGACTCGTGTCTATATTTCATAACAAACCTTCTGTTTAATTTTTTACTATAAATTTGTAAAACTGATTCAATACCGTTTTATTTGTTTATATATATATATATATATATATATATATATATATATATATATATATATATATATATATATATATATATATAATAAATATTGACAAACACGAGTGTCCATCCCCTGGTATGTTATGTAACTTATGTAACTTTCCTGCTGGCAAATGTGTGTTTATCTTCCGATTGTCAGTACAGAAGTATTGGTGCACAGTCTGGCATGTGAGAAAAATCCGCGTCTATGTTTGCTTAAACATCAGATGTATCTGCCTGCTCGCAGCTGGGTTGTTAATGTTATCTCTTCCAACGGTAGATCAGACCAAATAACAACATGAAACCTGAATCATGCGTTGAAATATGAGATAAAATACGGGCTAGGATCGAATGAACAAACGAGCTTTATTTTCAAGCGGTTGAGAAATGGACCCGCAGGCCCGTCTGACAGTTGTCCCTTCTTTTCTCTCATTTTGCATACTGAATTCATTTATTCTCACATGCATTTTACAGATCAGTTTTAAAGAATTCAACGTTGTAAAATTAAAATAAAATAGCACACTCATATTAACATTACATAATTAATACAACTAAAAAAATTATGTTGAAAGCTATGTACTAATTATAATCATGAAATAAAATGTTTAAAAGTACGTACAAACATAGTCATTAGAACCTACAGTTGGTATTATAATGAACAAATAATCCGAATGTGGGGTTGGGGGGGGGGGGGGGGGGGGGGCATGTAATCAGAACTCATAAAGTATTCGAAAAGTCTACGATTGTATGAATGGGGACTGGGGTTATTTTTTAGATCATGTAGAAGATAGTTCCATAGATAAGCAGCAGAGTACGCTAAGCCTTTTTTGAACAAGTCTAGCCTAGGCTAGTGCACTTGCAATTTGTTAAAGCGTTGACTGCGTCTTTCATTGTATTTGAACATTGGCCACAGATATGCTGGAGCATTATACGATACGATTTTGTGAACAAATTTAGCTTTGTTAAACAGAAGGCGCTTTCTTAAGGGCAGTATTTTGAGATTTTTATATAGATCTACACCAGTGTTTCTCAACCCTGATAGTAGCAGCGCCCCCTTTTGACAACTAATATTTTAAAAAGCCCCCCGCCCCCCACCCTTTTAGCAACCTCTTGCTCTTTATCATGTATACACACACACACACACACACACACACACACACATATACATATATTCCACCACACTTTTAAAAAAGCAATGCAGTTAATGAGTTATCTTTTCTTACAATATAAAGAAAAAGAGACAGCACATTTATAAAAGCATAATAATAATAATAATATCCTCCCTCCAGTCATAACTGACTATGGGAATGCGCCCCTGAGGTGACAGTCCTCAGCTGCTTATTTTCCTGGTGGTCCTTTCGACGTTTTCTCCTCTCTTCTGCTTGTTGTGTCAGCTTCTTTCCACACAATCTGCGGTGGCGCCGTAAATAGCATCGCCACTTGGTGCGATCGGCAGCTTCATCCTCACATATTGCTGGATTTATGTCCAGTGCCCTGATATCTCTCTTGCACACATCTTTGAACCTCAGCTGCGGTCGCCCAACTGTATAAAAGAATAGTTATATTAAAAATGTGTTTAAGTACGGAATTATATACAACACACGTTCATTATACTTGAATTACAAATTGGCGGAGCAAATGATATAAAATTAGTTCTTACAACTCTATAACTATCATAATCATATCATTTTAATAGCGCTTAAATGACTGCATATATATCTTCAAATCTTCTTATGTAACCACCTTAAACATGAAAAAATTTTAAAAAAATTATTACTTGATAATAATGATATAATTATATAAAAATTCTCTTACTAATGAAGCTTAATGAGATCCTTGCGCTTGGTGTGACTCAGCCATTTTTGTACTATTTGGTTCTAAGTCTGTTAAAATCCTCTGTTACAAATCTGCAGTTGGTTTCGTTGCTTTTGTTGTAGCAACACTACTGCACTGAACCCCTCTCCACCAAATACGACGTTAGGAATACTGTAATTAGCAATTTAGTTTCACACCAAAGAACGGGATATGCAAGCCTCTGCTGGATCCGATATTTTTCGTAATGTGTGTGACTGAATCGTGCTTTTGCCTCGAAGTCATTTTGTAGCTCAATTCATTCTTCTTGTAAATGTTGACTAACTTGTTCCACGTCTGATTCAAGCGGATTAATCACCCAATCCGGTATTATTAGTTCTTGCAAGTCTTTAAATCTTATGCTCATATCATTTTTAATAGCGTCCAAATGACTGCAATAAACCTCTAAATCTGAATCTTTAAGCCTGTCCCCACGTAACTGCAATAAACATGGAAAATGAGAAAGTTCTCGGCGACTAAGATTATTTTTATATAATGTCAATTTGTTGATGAACTCCATGATAATTCCTTCCACTTTAATCAGATTGATCTCATTTCCTTGTAGCTTAAGAAAAACCTCATTTAACTTTTCAAACATATCTGAAAGTAGTCCACGTCGTTTCGCAATACTTCTCCTTCGGTGCTAAATTCTTCTTTGATTGAATAAAAAAACTCTACTGTCTCCTGACAATGGTAACATCCCAGAAACTAAAATTTTGCGTTTGGAATCCTTGAAACACTCCATGGGACGCAGGGCAAATAAAAACTGTCGTGTTTACAAGCTATGCGAAGGGGAATATCTTTTGTAATTGTTTCGTATTGATTCTTGTAAAAATGTACACAACGCCCCCTGAATGGAAGTGACGACCCCCAATCGTTGCGACCCACCAGAACGCCCCCAGACATCTTGAAAACGCCCCCCAGGGGGCGGTACCGCCCCCGTTGAGAAAAACTGATCTACACACTGGGTTAGGCAGTTGTCAGAGACTAGCCGCACTGCACGCTTTGGTAGTGAACGGAGTCTCTTTGTGTAGGACATTGAGAAACCATCAAAGATCGTGGAGCAATACTCAAGGTTTACTTGTATGTGAGATATATAGAACAAGTTTCGTGCTTCTTTATCTAGGAAATGTTTGATTTTAGCTAACTGGTAAACTTTGTCGTTTGCTTGGTCAATGCATGTACATGTGAGTTCCAATTTAGATGCTTGTTTAACGACTATACCTAGAGTTTTATGTTCATTAACGTTTTAAATTAGTGAGGTACCAATGTAGACCTGAAGCGTTGTTTTCTCTGCATTTTGTAATTTCTGTGTAGTTGATATAAGCATGCATCTTGTTTTAATGATATTTATTCGAATGCTTTTTCCGTTGCTCCACTTAATCAGATTATCTATATCTTTTTGTAGCGATAGTTCGAGTGTGTTGCAACTTTTATCACACGTCTCAACAGTACAATTGTCTACAAATAGGTCACAGGATGAGTGCTTGATGTATTGTGGAAGGTCATTAATGTATATGGCAAAACGTAGAGACATCATAGAACCCCGAGGAATGCCTGTATTGATTACGGATGGGTTTGAAAAGGAGTTATTGTAAGAAACTACATGTTTTCTGTCTGACAGGAATGCTTTAATTACTGTCACCAGCTGAAGGTTTACTTTTGATGTTTCTAGGTTTCTAATAAAGCGTGATCTATCATATCAAACGCTTTTTTTTAAAAATCTACAAAGACTGCCCCACATATGTTATTGTCATGAACTCTTTATAGAATGGATGTCAGTACTTATGTTCCGGCGAGAGCTAGATATGGGGTTCACTAATGGTATTAGTAGCAGTCGAGTACTGTTGTTATGTTCACGGGTTTGACTACTATGTTATGAGCGAAATGGTATCTAAAAAATTGGTGAGACGTAAAAAGGTCATATGCTATGGCAGGCAGTCGAGGGAGAGATTCGAGCAAGTGAAGGTTACATTGAATGAGAAGGCGAATTATATTATGGAAAGCTGATAGTGCGGGTTGAGATAGTGTGATTTTTCGATGCGAATATTGTTTCGATGCATTGTAGTATTCTTGTGATTCACGGCCAAAGTGGCAGTCTTCTTCATTGATCCATAGCCCCCGACCTTCAAAGCAGTCAATGGCCATCACGCCTGGTGGCGTCTTGTAAGGCAGCAACAAATTGATTCCACTTTGCTCGGTCCGCGGCCATCCTTCGAACAGTGCCCCAATTCTGGTTCATTCTTTGCATCTCCGCTTCCACGGTTCTCTGCCAGGTTGTTTTTGGTCGGCCTCTCTTTCGCTTTCCTGCGGATGTCCATAGCATAGCTGTTCTTGTAATGGTATCAGGGTCCCTTCTGAGGACGTGACCAACCCAACTCCAGCGTCTGCCAGCTATGATGGTGTGCATGTCCTCCTGGTTACTCCGAATAAGTAGTTCTTGGTTGCTGATGGTATTCGGCTAAAAGATTCGGAGAATTTTCATTAGGCAGATTGTGTGGAAGGAGGACAGTTTCGACATTCCCTTCTCTGTTACTCTCCAGCATTCCGCACCATAGAGAAGCACAGAAAGTACACAGCTCTCATGCAGTCTTAATTTGGTGTTTGTGCTGTACTGGGAAGGCCTCCAAATAATGCTGAGACTAGCAAAGGATTTTCTCGCTTTATTAAGTGCAGTCTGCAGATGTTATTTTTGTTGAGCTGAAGATTTGTTATATAAAGACATCGGATATCGTACGTACGTGTTCGAGTATTGAGTAACTATTAAATGTGAATAACGAGCCAAGGTTGTTGCTCGAAGTGTAATGTCACAAAGACATGAGTTATTGTGTTATCACAACCTAGCACTTATAAGTTATCGTTGTTAATATTTAGGTGCCAGTTGACTATCATCTTGGAGCAGATTGACATGAATGTTTAGGTACAAAATGCCGACTGACTATTAATTAGCAAGTCATTGCTAACTAGGTGTTGTAGAGTTTTTTTATGTATTTGTTTTTCCAGCAGTTTGGATAGCGATGATAATAGAGATTGGCCTATAGTTAGCAAGGTTACAATTATCGGAAGAACCACATTTCTTCTTCTTCGTTCGTCCTAAAAAGGAAGTTCGTTACGTTGTGTCGCAGTTTACAGCAAAGATGCGATATCTGCGCCTTTCGGCCCGACACATCCGTGTTCGGCATGGCATTTTTGGGACTGGGTTAGCCTTCCCTCTTCGATCCCTACTCTCTCAGCCAGACTGCAGTGATGCAGCCTGTTTCCGACCACTACGTGGAGGTGGAGTACTAGTAGGGTCTTGGTCAGCTCTGGTTTGCTGACCCTGATGCTAGCAGCCAAGCTATGGGTCGCTGACTGCATTCTTTATTGCTGCATCTTTGGGTCCCGGAACCACATTTGAAAAGAGGATATACCTTAGAGACTTTAAAGTGCTGCGGAAAGTAACTCTTTGTGATACACAGATTGTAAATGAATGTTAGCGAATCATTAATAGCTGGCTCAGCATAGCGCAGTAATTAATTAGTGATTTCGTCAAGTCCTGAGGAGTTATTCTCTTTAAGGCCTAGAAGATAGTTATTCACTGCATTAACTGTCATTAACGGAATGTCCGATGGGATTGTGTTTGTGCGTTTGTTCTCACAGAATGCTGACAGTTGCACTAGGTCAGAAGGGGAATCTGGTATTGTAGATTTCTTCTTCTTCTTCGTTCGTCCTAAAAAGGACGTTCGTTACGTTGTGTCGCAGTTTACAGCAAAGCTGCGATATCTGCGCCTTTCGGCCCGACACATCCGTTTTCGGCATGGCATTTTTGGGACTGGGTTAGCCTTCCCTCTTCGATCCCTACTCTCTCAGCCAGACTGCAGTGATGCAGCCTGTTTCCGACCACCACGTGGAGGTGGAGTACTAGTAGGGTCTTGGTCAGCTCTGGTTTGCTGACCCTGACGCTAGCAGTCAAGCTATGGGTCGCTGACTGCATTCTCTATTGCTGCATCTTTGGGTCCCGGAACCACATTTGAAAAGAGGATATACCTTAGTGACTTTAATGTGATGCGGAAAGTAACTCTTTGTGATACACAGATTGTATATGAATGTTAGCGAATCATTAATAGCTGGCTCAGCATAGCGCAGTAGTTGATTAGTGATTTCGTCAAGTCCTGGGGAGTTATTCTCTTTAAGGCCTAGAAGATAGTTATTCACTGCATTAACTGTCATTAACGGAATGTCGGATGGGATTGTGTTTGTGCATTTGTTCTCACAGAATGTTGACAGTTGGACTAGGTCAGAAAGGGAATCTGGTATTGTAGATTTCTTCTTCTTTGTTCGTCCTAAAAAGGACGTTTGTTACGTTGTGTCGCTGTTTACAGCAAAGCTGCGATATCTGCGCCTTTCGGCCCGACACATCCGTTTTCGGCATGGCATTTTTGGGACCGGGTTAGCCTTCCCTCTTCGATCCCTACTCTTTCAGCCAGACTGCAGGGATGCAGCCTGTTTTCAGGACCACCACTTGGAGGTGGAGTAGGGTCTTGGTCAGATCTGGTTCGCTGACCCTGACGCAAGCAGTCAAGCTATGGGTCGCTTACTGCATTCCTCACTTTTGAAGATTCTTCAGTCCCGTATTGTAGATTTAAGAATGGTTATTTCTGCCTGAAAGCAATTGCTGAAGTCTGTACAAGTAAATGAGGTATTAGGATTTAACGATTCTGGCGAATTTCGTTTGTATGCTAGAGTGTTGATTGCCTTCCACATATCTTTACTGTTTGTTTTGTTCTGAATTAAAGTTTAAAAGTATGTTTTATTTTCTCTACGTATTAAATATTGTACCTTGTTTCATTGTGATCTGTATGTGTTAAAGTCCTATTTTTGTGAGGCTCGTTCTCGCTGCTTCATGGCTTCTAGCACTTCCTGTGTGATTCAATAAGATTTTATCTGTCGTTTTACACGAACTTCTTTAGTTGGTGCGTGGTTATCAAACAGACAATGAAAGATACGTGTCCAATGAGCAATGGCGTCATTGGGATTGGAAAGCTGGTATACATGGCTAAAGGTGCAGCTCGCAAATCATGTAAAAATAGTTCATGGATGAAGTTTTTGAAACTTCTCAATTTAATACTTATACGTTTATGTTTGGTAGCTTTATATTTGTTCTTTGACCACGTGCAACATATAGAATAGTGGTCACTCATTGCGACAGTATGAACAGAGCATTATATAATGTTTGCACAGGTGAAGTGGATGTGGTCAATTGTTGTGGATTATGTTTCTGTTAATCTGGTTGACTAGTTGACTGGTTGACTATTTGTTTTAAGTTGTATGATAGTATGATGTTTTTCCACGTTTTCGTTTGTGTGTGCATGTCAATGTTGAATTCGCTTAGAAGAAAAATTTCTTTGGCAGTGGTAAATACTTTGTCCATCTCAATGATTACATCTTCATACTAGATGGTTCCTGCACTGAGATTTCGATAAAGATAACGGACTAGAAATTGTCCCTGACGCGGTATTTTTATTTCTAACCACATGCACTCGGTCTCTGCTGTCTCTAATGCTTTTGCGGCGATAACTAAAAGAAGTAGACGTATATACTACTATACCTGTTTCTAGCTTTCTACGTGAGTCTCGATGAACCGTTTTAAAGTCATTAGTGCAATATCATCATCTGATATTTTGTCATTTAAACAACTTTAAGAAAGTCCAAAAACGTGAACATTTTTATTCAGAATTCGTGTAAGCTCAGAAAGTTTGCCTAATAGATGGTAAATGCTTAGATGGCCCAGTCGTAGATCGTCCTTAATTAGCCATTATGTTTGATTCGTATGCATTTTATTTTGAGGGGTGGTTTAAAAAATATCAGTAACAAAAGCAGTGTGAACACGAACATCGCGAAGATTTAAACTAGACCTAATTAGCATCACCATGTAGTGAAAGTAAAAATTTTAGTATTTAACGTAGGAAAGACTTGGCATAGGCAATACAAACAATTGTAATTAACTGAAATTGTCGAGAGTATATGACAATAGTCACACAAAAGCAGGCACGCGCAATTTAATACCACAACACTCAAAATCTAAAAAAGTAATTAAAGAACACAGAGAAAATACAAATTTAGAATAGTCAAAAATCAAGTAAGTAAACAAAAAACTTGTAAAGGCCTTTAGACAATGAAATACGAGTGTTCCAATGGATGTCTCTGTCTGGCAAATAGTAGGGGCCACGTTGCACTGACATCATTAGTGCTTGGCTGAGTGACTTTGCATCAGGTAGCCAAGTTCTGGATTCCATTGAGGACGAAGATGTTGGCTACGGGAGGAAGAATGACTGTAGATTTCTTCTGTCATGGTGTCAACACTGCTAGGAGGTTTCTGGGTCTGGGACTTTGTGACACTGCTCGTAGAACTGTCATGTAATTTGTTTGTGGGGGACTGTCTTATGGGCAGTGGATGAAACATAACATCATAACATTCGGCTTCCTGACTGTTGGTGGTATTATGTTTGTTGTAAGGTAAGCCACTCTAAATAGGTACACTTCTATGAGGGTCCGGTAAGGTGTGTTGTGCACTCTCGTGATTGGCTGATCTCATGGCAGAGATGGGTTTCTTTTCTCTGTGTATTTTGGGTAGTCGTTTTGCGTTCGCTCCGGATATTTAATGTTTTTTGCTAGGATGCTGCTTCTTAGTTTGGATGTAGGCCTATGTATTTGATCTACGCAGAAGCTTTTTTTTTTGGTGCTCCTGAGTTGCTTGTAAAGAAAGGAGCGTGGTTGATACAACTAATGATTTTGTGTTTACAGTAGCTCTGTAGTGTCTTGTTGTTGATGTCCGCTATGCGACGTTGGAAGCCATAGCAAGGTGGAATAATTGATGACATATAAATGGAGGTGTTAGGAAATGTTCGCGTTATTATAGTGGTCAGTCTGGAAATCGCAGAGGGGCTTACGCTGAGTCCATTCATTATGTCGTTGATTCCTTTATGTATTGTTGTTCTTGTGATGTTATGTGTATGTAGAACTTATTGATTTTATCAATTAGTCTGTCAGTTCCAGCCCCAGGCATCGTCAGCACTGAGACGGATTCTTCTTATGTGGTGGACATTCGATCGTTGTAAATGCCTTTTAAGAGAGAGTTGCCAATTATGATATGTATTGCTTCACTACATGGTTGTTGACTCGGCTTTCATTTTGATTTTTGTTGTCGCCATTGACGAATCGTCCTGATGAGCCTGGGTTATTTGAATGAGTGGCTAGGACGTTGTTTCATGATCTGGCAGCTGTTCACTTTGTACGGAAATCTCGTTAAGGGCTGAGAACCTGTTACTTTTATTTACAACAGAAGGACAATTGTCTTGTGCATGTGTACCTGAAACTGAAACTTGTTAAGTTTGACATTGGTGCTGCTTGAGTCTTTCGTTTGATGTTTGTTCTTTTGTAGAATCACCTCAAGATTCAGGTACTATGAGATGGTGCACTAATTGAGTTGTTTTAGAATTAGAGAATTCGCTCCGTAGTTGCTTAATGGTGAGTTTTATATTGGAATTATCTTCTCTTAAAGAAAATATTTCATTTTTGAGGAGTTCGTTTTCAGTACTCATCGATTTGTGGACACGTCGTCAGATCAGCAATTAGAGCTCGCATTGTATCCTCCATTTTGAGCACCAGTTCATGGCCACACGGTATATTTATCCTGTAAGTGACTTCTGGGTGTTTTCATGAAATGAAGTTTCATCTGTTTGTGTGACCGAGTCTTTAGTGCCCATGGGATATTATATGACCTGCAAATGTTAAGAAATTGGAGTATCTATTACTTTGCCACTCTATGGAGTTGTATGCCGTGCAAGGCAAAGTGGATATATCTGTGGGAGCGTTTGGGCTAGAGTTAATATTGAGAATTTTGTTATCAAGTGATGAGACTGGCAGCTGAAGATACAATATCTATTGTAATTTGGGATAAACAAATTGTTGAATCCAAATTTGTGTGAGCTATTATCATCTGTGCGGATTCATTCAAATTGACAAAGTCTGTTTCTAACCATGACTCAACAACTGAGCAGTTTTCTGAGCCATCACTTTGTTCTTGGTATGGTAGAGGTGAACAGAGATAAGAGGTGTTTTGATTAAACCTTCCACGAGTGCCCCGTGTTTATCCTATCTCGCTTTGACAAGGTCAGTCTGGTAGTGTTTGGTACATGGTGTGTAAAAGCCTCGTATTGAAAAGTGTTGGGAAATAGTTCGGTAACACATTGGCCCTCATTTGATACTTTGAAAGTTAAACCCGATTCCTTGCTACAACCCTTCAGTTTCAAACGCACTGCCTTGTCCTTTTGTAGAGTTTAATTTTTTATGGTGACAGGGCACAGTCTACCGTTCCTACAGGCTTGAATTACCTGCGAGCAGTAGCCAACCTCCAAGTGTGACATTTTTACATGTCCACTCGGTTTAATTGCCAGGGAAATACATTGTTCTGCTGGAAACTTTATTTGTTAGCAAGGGTTTGGAGTTGCCAGGAAGATACGCTGGCTAACCTCCCTTTTCAGTACCGAGTCACGTGGTCATTGTTGAAAGGATGTTTAGTTAATGAAAAGAAACGAATAGTTCACACTTTCCTGATTTAAAAAAAAATACCATATATTAAATTGACACGTCATGTGCACAGTATTCACAATCTAAAAAGGAACACACCAATAGTATAATCCTTGAAGTAACATTCCCAACGCGTGTATTAAAATTTGACATGTGAGACATGATCCATATACGTCTGCTCAGCTCTGCAGGCAGTTAGTTAGGTACAATATGGAAGACACAATATGGAAAAGAAGACTGGTAGAACACAATGAAATGAATAATACAGTCGTTTTGTAATATATGTCATAAAAAATGTATAAAAGAGAGTTGGACATAGGATCAGTTACCTCATCCTGGAAAAAGTTTAAAACCTCAAGAACCATGCACCCATTCTTAAATCTGAAAAAAAAATGATAAAGGGTTGCTGACCTGAAGGGTTGATAATTCCATTAACTCCTGAAAAAAAAAATGTCTTTAGGTCAGGAACATACTTCATAATTAGAAGAACAAACCACAATGCCAATGCCTGGAATAATAAATCCAGATCTGATCTATGTAGAACCACAGATCTCTTACCCATGACAATAACATTGGGCTGCCAAGATTAAATGCAAATTAAAAGTCAGCAAGACAACAGAGTATACAGCCTCTGTGATATTTGACCACATGTTAGCTTCGTTTTAATACATCAAATTATAAAAAAATACATGTCAAATACAAACAATATAATCAGACATGCTCTCATGCTTAGGGAACAAACATGTCAAACATAATCAGACAACTTGTTCTAATATTTTTGGAATAAACATGTCCAACATAACTAGACATGCTCTCACATTTATGTGGAAAACTTGACAAACAAAACCAACCAACATGGTCAGGTAGAGTCTAAAGTGTAGAGAATAAAATGTTAATAAGTGAACCATGAAAAGTTGACTATTATACCATAGAATTGTGAGGGACATCATCATCATCATAACCCTCCACTCCCAAAGGAGCATAGGCCTTCAACAAACACATGACAAGTCTTCCTGTCACGTGCCATTACTGCCATCATCTCAGGTTCTTTCCATATTCTCCTCATCATTTTCACCTATGTTTCCAGCTCTCTTCTCCATGTGCTTCTTGGTCTACCTCTGCCTCTCTTGCACTGGGGGTTCCAGAACAAGGACTGCCTTGTAATGTTATCAACAATGTGAGGGACATGCTGGTTTAGATAAAGGTTATTCCCAGAAGTAATGAATGTTAACAAATTACACTAATTTACAAATTTTAGCAATATAAATGTAATGTGCATATCAACTTGTTGGACAGTTTTAATCTTGATTCTAACAAGTGATGTGAACAAAGTATTTCAGTGACTATAAAAGTATGAATCATGTTTTTTAATCACAAAATACACCAACCATGTAAGAATATTCTCCATTGTGTACTTTGTCTGCACTTCGAACTAACAGACTATGAAACCTATACAACACATACATCACACATGTAGAGTTACTCCTATAAGAGTATTCTTGTGTGTGTTTTTAAACTACAACAGCTGTTAAACCTTAAAACGTAATGAATACTGTTGTGGAACAGTAGTTAATGAGAATAGTGTGGGTAGAGAAATGAAAGGTGTATGTTTATTTATTGTAGCAAGCTTTGTGTGTTTGCTGGTGGGAATGCATATGCGTGATGTTTAGCAGAGAGAGGTATGGTCACTGTTCGCGCATTTTAGGTGGGAGTGAGCGAGCTAACAAGGAACTGGCTGGACAGTGGGAGTTTTGAGAGTCAACTGAGAGATGTGGAAGTGAAGAGATGTGTTTTGAAGAAGAGTTGTGAACATTGTCAACAACAGCTGTTTCTGAGTGATTTGGATGTGTTGTGATTTAGTGCTCTAGTGATATATGAGAGCTGAGAGAAGTATTTGAGTATGGGCATGGGTGTAGAGGCATAGATACACCACCCATGAGTTTCTGACTGATGTATGACCCACCAGAAGAGATTATTGTTGCTGGATATGTACTGTGAATTTCATCAATTGTTTCATCAAATAAATTGTGGTACTGTTGTACACAGCGCACTTTTCAATGACTGCCGCATGTTCCTGTGCCAGTCTGTTGTGCTGAAGACATATAACCAAAAAGAGACTATGAACAGGCATATGGTGGGTGTTAAACATCCTACAACACCCTCACAACAAATACATTTGTTAGGCTTCTCTCCTGTATGTATTTTTGTGTGTATTCTGAGACAAGCACAATAAGTAAACCCTTATACCACAAACATCACACTTGAAAGGCTTCTCTCCAGTATGCACTTTACAATGCCATTTCACATTAGCAAACTTTGTAAACCATACATCACACATATTGCACTAAAAAACTTCTAATGTGAATGTTATTTATAATGTCTGTTCAGATTAGAACACCAAGGAAACCTCAACCAACACACGTCACAGTGGTAATGCTTCTCTCCAGTAAATCTTTTCTGTGTATTCTTTCCATTTAAAGACTGTAATCCCTACTCCTCAAACATCACACTTGTAAGGCTTCTCTCCAGTATGAACTATAGTAAGACCAGAAGACTGTGTAAAGCTTACTCCACAAACATAACAGTTGTAAGTCTTCTCACCAGTATGTATTCTTTTGTGTCCCTTCAGGTTAGAATACCATGTAAACCCTACTCCACAAACAACACAGTTGTAAGGCTTCTCTTCAGTATGTATTCTTTTGTGTTAATTCATGGTAAAAAACTGTGTAAGCTGTACCCCACAAACATCACACTTGTCAGGCTTCTCTCCAGTATGTATTCTTGTGCGTTGCTTCAGGTTAGAAAACCATGGAAAACTCTATTCTACAAACATCACATTTGTAAGGCTTATATAAAGTGTGTTTTATTTTGTATTTTTTGAGATTAGAAGATTGTGTAAACATTATAACACAAACATCACACTTGTAAGGCTTTTCTCGTTTGTATTCTTTTGTGTTCCTTCAGGTTAGAAAAATTTGTAAACCCTACTCTACAAACATCACACTTGTAAGGCTTCTCTCTAGTTTATATTCGTTTGTGTACTTTCAGACTAGAAGAACATGTAAACCCTACTCCACAAACATCATATTTGTAAGGCTTCTCTCCAGTATGTTTTTGTTTGTGTTTCTTCAGACTAGAAGATGTGTAAACTCTACTCCACAAATGTCACAATTGTATGGCTTCTCTCTAGTATGTATTCATGTGTGTTCCTTCAGGGTAGAAAACTGTAAACCCCACTCCACAAACTTCACACATGTAAGGCTTCTCTCCAGTATGTGTTAATTTATGCACTTTAAGATGAGAAGATTGCATAAAATCTAGTCCACAAACATCACATTTGTAAGGCTTCTCTCCAGTAAGTATTCCTTTTTGTTCATTCTGGTTAGAAAACTGTGTAAACCCTACTCACAAACAACAAACTTGTAAGACTTCTCTCCAGTATGTATTCTTTTGTGTTTCTTTAGACAAGATAAATGTGTAAACCCTATTCCAAAAACATCACAATTGTAAGGCTTCTCTCCAGTATGTATTCTTTTGTGTTCCTTCATGTTTGAAGTCCTCGTAAACCCTACTCCACAAACTTCAAACTTCTAAAGCTTCTCTCTAGTATGTATTTATTTGTGTGTTTTTTTTCCAAGCAGAAGACTGTGTAAACCCTACTCCACATACAATGGATGGGTTTGAAAAAAAATCGAAAAAAGGTGATTCGTCTTACGAGGACAAAAGACAAAGAAAATAGTCTACGTTACGGCCACAAGGCCTTCGTCAGGAAAGGAAAGAAAGTGAAGGCTAGATAGGACACATAAAAACTAAATAAAATAAAAACTGGGTACTTCCCTGAAGGCAAGAACCGAAATTCTATTAAAACCGCTGTCCTGTTGATAAGCGCGTGGCTGAACAGAAAGCGACTTCCGCCGCCGGATGTACACAATGCATACTAAGAAACTAAAAAACGAAACCGGAAAATAAACTACCCAACGTGATAAAAGTGGGGACTGGAAATAGAAGGGGACAGAATGAGTGGGAGATAAATAAATATGAAATAAAAAAATGTATATGGCATACAAATAGAAGAATAGGATAAGAGTGGAAAGAGTAAAATAGAGCAAGAGAGGAGAGGGTGACCTCAGACAAAGGTGTGAAAAGTGTTGAGACCGGCTGGTTTTAGACACCCCATGCGGTGGATAAGACGGTTCTCAAGCTGTTCTCGGCTGGCAGTGTCAGAGGAGCAGGATCGGATCGCTGTGACCTGGATGTCGATGGGACCATGGTGGTCAGGACCATTGAAGTGTATAGCAACTGGTGTTGACTTTTGCTGAGCGATGTCATTTAAGTGCTGGCTGAATCTGTCCCCAAGTCGTTTGCCTGTTTGGCCAATATAGGTTTTGCAGCAACGTTTACATATGATCGTATAAATGACATTGCGCGATTCACACGTGAAGCTACTAGTGATGGTGTACGTAGCCTTAGGAAAGGACACCTTCTGGGTTGAGATGACATACTTGCACGTGTTGCATCGTGTCCGACCACAGGGTAGTGTGCCAAAGTGAGTGGCATTCTCCTTTGGGAGACGGCTGTGAACAAGAAGATCCTTCAAGTTCTTGTCACGTCTATATGCCACCAAAGGTGCTTCACTGAATACTTTTTGGGTCAGAGGCTCTGCTTGGAGGATAGGGAGGTGGCGGAAAAGGATCTGTTTGACAGTAGTACTGTGAGGGTGATGGGTCAAGATTAATTTGACTCTATCCGAAGTGGATTTATGGTGAGGTTTGAGGGCCTCCAGACGAGAGATGGGGAGCACACGTTGGAGAGCAGAGGTGAGAACATGTTCTGGATAAAGTCTGTTACGGAAGAAATCCAACATCTCATTTGCTCGTAAGTGGAAGTCATCGTCGTCTTGGCATAAACGGCGGAGGCGGAGAAGTTGTGAAAAAGGAAGGGAGTCACGACAGGCCCGAGGATGAGAAGAGGTATACAGGAGGTAGCTGTGGGCATCTGTCGGCTTGTAGTATACTGAGGTATTAAGGCCGGAGGGCGTGATAGAAATAGTAATGTCAAGGAAGTTGACAGATACTGTGGAGACGAGGGAGGTGAACTTGATGGTGGGGTGAAAGTGGTTCAAAAAGTCGATGAAGCGGTGTAAATCAGTCTCAGACATATCTGTGAGACCTATGCCATCATCGATATATCTGCGGTAAAACCCAGGGAAAGGACCGGAGTATTGTTGCCATATCTGATGCTCCAAGTGGCCCATGAATAGACAGGCATAGCTGGGACCCATCTTCGTTCCCATGGCAACACCGCTAATTTGGTCAAAAAACTGACCATTGAATTCAAAGGAATTCAGTTGAAGGACCAGTTCAGCAAGACGGAGAAGAGTGACAGTGGATATAGAAGGGCAAGTGCGTTGGTCCAGAAAAAACTGAAGAGCTCGGAGACCATCAGAGTGGGGAATAGAGGTATACAGAGAGCAGACGTCCAGCAAGAAAAGACGGTAGGAGCGGTCTGCTGGGAGTCGGATAGAGGAGAAAGTTGTAAGAGCGTGATTGGTGTCTTTGATGAAGGAGGGAAGATTCTCAACGATAGGCTGGAAAATGCTATCGAGAAAGTCAGAAATGTGTTCAGTAGGACAAGAACAGGCTGAGACAATAGGTCTTCCAGGGTTTTCGATCTTGTGAATTTTGGGGAGCATGTAGAATACAGGCTTGCCCAAAGAGCTGTCATGAATCCTGAGATGAGATGCTTCGGGAGGAAGATCATTACTAGTGATAAGCTGTTTAATCGTGTTGTGTACAATGCGATTGTTAGAGACAGTCGCATCGCTGGTCCTGGACCTGTAAAAAGAGCCATTGGTCAACTGGTTTTTACCTTCACTTAGGTACAAGTCCTTCTGCCAGACGACAATGGCTCCTCCCTTGTCAGCCGGTTTGATGACAATGTCGTCTCTACGGCGAAGAAGGGAGAGAGCACCGGACTCCGCCGAAGTGAGATTGGAATAATGCAATCTACGAGGGCGGAGCTGCTGAATGTCATGGATGGTGTTCTTGATATACAGGTCCAGGGCATGAGAGGCTCCAGGTTTAGGTGTAAAGGGAGGTTTAGTAGAGTCAGAAAAGCGTGCGAAGATGTCGGATTCAGCCTGAGACTGTGGAGTGCTGTCTTTCTCTCTAAAATGGAGCTTCAGCCTCATGCGACGGTGAAACCGATGAACATCCTGGAGGAGATTGTATGGGTCTAGGGTCGGACGAAGAGGAACAAATTTTAGGCCCTTACTAAGAACAGAGCGCTCTCCCTCAGAGAGGGGTAGATCTGGGGGGATGCAGACTACCTGAGTGCATGATGGAGTGGAGGATGGAGGGGTAGCTATGGGGGTAGGGATGAGACGGGATAGTTTATGGTGTTTAGACGTGGAAAGGAACTCATGCAGCTGCCGGTTCAGTGTGTGGATAGTGGTGCGTGTCATAGAATAGAAAGGGAAGTTGTTGGAGGTGAGACAACGTAAGCGAAGCAGAAGCTGGGTCTGTTGGGCACTGAGGTCTGATAAAAGGCGGGAGTGACTGGCGGCCACTACGTGCATACGTTGAAAGCCACATCTGGTCTCAATTCGTTGTAGGAGACGTTGTTCCCTAGGATTGAGTGTACCAGCAGATGGATGAAAATTGGAAGAAAATCCATTAGGAAGAATTTTGTGGTGGAGGCAGGTGTGAATAAAGTGGAGATGGGAGGTGAATCTAGTTTTCTTGAAAGTAACGAACGCAAAGTCAATAGCGACACGGGATATATCAGGAGGTAGAGAGCTAAAGCTGGTGGTAACCGACACACGGAGAGAGTTGATAAAATATTTCAGAGAGGGCATAGTGGGGAAAAGTAAAACGTCCAGAAAATAAAAAACGTAAAATATGAAATAAATAAAATATAAGACGCTGAAACAATAAATAAATAGGGTAGATTGCGGTAATATAAGGTATGAAGGAAGAATAGGGAAATACGAAAATAAATAGGTGAATAGGATATAAAATACTGAGAAAAGGCGATAGGATAGGATCAGGGAGATAAGCAGGATATGTAGATAGAGATACGAGATAACAGAGACACGGTGCAGTCAAAAAAAATATATATATATAATCGAGGAAGTGGAGGGGAACTGCGGTAAGACGTGGAATACGATGGATGGGTTTGAAAAAAAAAATCGAAAAAAGGTGATTCGTCTTACGAGGACAAAAGACAAAGAAAATAGTCTACGTTACGGCCACAAGGCCTTCGTCAGGAAAGGAAAGAAAGTGAAGGCTAGATAGGACACATAAAAACTAAATAAAATAAAAACTGGGTACTTCCCTGAAGGCAAGAACCGAAATTCTATCAAAATCGCTGTCCTGTTGATAAGCGCGTGGCTGAACAGAAAGCGACTTCCGCCGCCGGATGTACACAATGCATACTAAGAAACTAAAAAACGAAACCGGAAAATAAACTACCCAACGTGATAAAAGTGGGGACTGGAAATAGAAGGGGACAGAATGAGTGGGAGATAAATAAATATGAAATAAAAAAATGTATATGGCATACAAATAGAAGAATAGGATAAGAGTGGAAAGAGTAAAATAGAGCAAGAGAGGAGAGGGTGACCTCAGACAAAGGTGTGAAAAGTGTTGAGACCGGCTGGTTTTAGACACCCCATGCGGTGGATAAGACGGTTCTCAAGCTGTTCTCGGCTGGCAGTGTCAGAGGAGCAGGATCGGATCGCTGTGACCTGGATGTCGATGGGACCATGGTGGTCAGGACCATTGAAGTGTATAGCAACTGGTGTTGACTTTTGCTGAGCGATGTCATTTAAGTGCTGGCTGAATCTGTCCCCAAGTCGTTTGCCTGTTTGGCCAATATAGGTTTTGCAGCAACGTTTACATATGATCGTATAAATGACATTGCGCGATTCACACGTGAAGCTACTAGTGATGGTGTACGTAGCCTTAGGAAAGGACACCTTCTGGGTTGAGATGACATACTTGCACGTGTTGCATCGTGTCCGACCACAGGGTAGTGTGCCAAAGTGAGTGGCATTCTCCTTTGGGAGACGGCTGTGAACAAGAAGATCCTTCAAGTTCTTGTCACGTCTATATGCCACCAAAGGTGCTTCACTGAATACTTTTTGGGTCAGAGGCTCTGCTTGGAGGATAGGGAGGTGGCGGAAAAGGATCTGTTTGACAGTAGTACTGTGAGGGTGATGGGTCAAGATTAATTTGACTCTATCCGAAGTGGATTTATGGTGAGGTTTGAGGGCCTCCAGACGAGAGATGGGGAGCACACGTTGGAGAGCAGAGGTGAGAACATGTTCTGGATAAAGTCTGTTACGGAAGAAATCCAACATCTCATTTGCTCGTAAGTGGAAGTCATCGTCGTCTTGGCATAAACGGCGGAGGCGGAGAAGTTGTGAAAAAGGAAGGGAGTCACGACAGGCCCGAGGATGAGAAGAGGTATACAGGAGGTAGCTGTGGGCATCTGTCGGCTTGTAGTATACTGAGGTATTAAGGCCGGAGGGCGTGATAGAAATAGTAATGTCAAGGAAGTTGACAGATACTGTGGAGACGAGGGAGGTGAACTTGATGGTGGGGTGAAAGTGGTTCAAAAAGTCGATGAAGCGGTGTAAATCAGTCTCAGACATATCTGTGAGACCTATGCCATCATCGATATATCTGCGGTAAAACCCAGGGAAAGGACCGGAGTATTGTTGCCATATCTGATGCTCCAAGTGGCCCATGAATAGACAGGCATAGCTGGGACCCATCTTCGTTCCCATGGCAACACCGCTAATTTGGTCAAAAAAACTGACCATTGAATTCAAAGGAATTCAGTTGAAGGACCAGTTCAGCAAGACGGAGAAGAGTGACAGTGGATATAGAAGGGCAAGTGCGTTGGTCCAGAAAAAACTGAAGAGCTCGGAGACCATCAGAGTGGGGAATAGAGGTATACAGAGAGCAGACGTCCAGCAAGAAAAGACGGTAGGAGCGGTCTGCTGGGAGTCGGATAGAGGAGAAAGTTGTAAGAGCGTGATTGGTGTCTTTGATGAAGGAGGGAAGATTCTCAACGATAGGCTGGAAAATGCTATCGAGAAAGTCAGAAATGTGTTCAGTAGGACAAGAACAGGCTGAGACAATAGGTCTTCCAGGGTTTTCGATCTTGTGAATTTTGGGGAGCATGTAGAATACAGGCTTGCCCAAAGAGCTGTCATGAATCCTGAGATGAGATGCTTCGGGAGGAAGATCATTACTAGTGATAAGCTGTTTAATCGTGTTGTGTACAATGCGATTGTTAGAGACAGTCGCATCGCTGGTCCTGGACCTGTAAAAAGAGCCATTGGTCAACTGGTTTTTACCTTCACTTAGGTACAAGTCCTTCTGCCAGACGACAATGGCTCCTCCCTTGTCAGCCGGTTTGATGACAATGTCGTCTCTACGGCGAAGAAGGGAGAGAGCACCAGACTCCGCCGAAGTGAGATTGGAATAATGCAATCTACGAGGGCGGAGCTGCTGAATGTCATGGATGGTGTTCTTGATATACAGGTCCAGGGCATGAGAGGCTCCAGGTTTAGGTGTAAAGGGAGGTTTAGTAGAGTCAGAAAAGCGTGCGAAGATGTCGGATTCAGCCTGAGACTGCGGAGTGCTGTCTTTCTCTCTAAAATGGAGCTTCAGCCTCATGCGACGGTGAAACCGATGAACATCCTGGAGGAGATTGTATTGGTCTAGGGTCGGACGAAGAGGAACAAATTTTAGGCCCTTACTAAGAACAGAGCGCTCTCCCTCAGAGAGGGGTAGATCTGGGGGGATGCAGACTACCTGAGTGCATGATGGAGTGGAGGATGGAGGGGTAGCTATGGGGGTAGGGATGAGACGGGATAGTTTATGGTGTTTAGACGTGGAAAGGAACTCATGCAGCTGCCGGTTCAGTGTGTGGATAGTGGTGCGTATCATAGAATAGAAAGGGAAGTTGTTGGAGGTGAGACAACGTAAGCGAAGCAGAAGCTGGGTCTGTTGGGCACTGAGGTCTGATAAAAGGCGGGAGTGACTGGCGGCCACTACGCGCATACGTTGAAAGCCACATCTGGTCTCAATTCGTTGTAGGAGACGTTGTTCCCTAGGATTGAGTGTACCAGCAGATGGATGAAAATTGGAAGAAAATCCATTAGGAAGAATTTTGTGGTGGAGGCAGGTGTGAATAAAGTGGAGATGGGAGGTGAATCTAGTTTTCTTGAAAGTAACGAACGCAAAGTCAATAGCGACACGGGATATATCAGGAGGTAGGGAGCTAAAGCTGGTGGTAACCGACACACGGAGAGAGTTGATAAAATATTTCAGAGAGGGCATAGTGGGGAAAAGTAAAACGTCCAGAAAATAAAAAACGTAAAATATGAAATAAATAAAATATAAGACGCTGAAACAATAAATAAATAGGGTAGATTGCGGTAATATAAGGTATGAAGGAAGAATAGGGAAATACGAAAATAAATAGGTGAATAGGATATAAAATACTGAGAAAAGGCGATAGGATAGGATCAGGGAGATAAGCAGGATATGTAGATAGAGATACGAGATAACAGAGACACGGTGCAGTCAAAAAAAAATATATATATATAATCGAGGAAGTGGAGGGGAACTGCGGTAAGACGTGGAATACGATGGATGGGTTTGAAAAAAAAATCGAAAAAAGGTGATTCGTCTTACGAGGACAAAAGACAAAGAAAATAGTCTACGTTACGGCCACAAGGCCTTCGTCAGGAAAGGAAAGAAAGTGAAGGCTAGATAGGACACATAAAAACTAAATAAAATAAAAACTGGGTACTTCCCTGAAGGCAAGAACCGAAATTCTATCAAAATCGCTGTCCTGTTGATAAGCGCGTGGCTGAACAGAAAGCGACTTCCGCCGCCGGATGTACACAATGCATACTAAGAAACTAAAAAACGAAACCGGAAAATAAACTACCCAACGTGATAAAAGTGGGGACTGGAAATAGAAGGCGACAGAATGAGTGGGAGATAAATAAATATGAAATAAAAAAATGTATATGGCATACAAATAGAAGAATAGGATAAGAGCGGAAAGAGTAAAATAGAGCAAGAGAGGAGAGGGTGACCTCAGACAAAGGTGTGTGAAAAGTGTTGAGACCGGCTGGTTTTAGACACCCCATGCGGTGGATAAGACGGTTCTCAAGCTGTTCTCGGCTGGCAGTGTCAGAGGAGCAGGATCGGATCGCTGTGACCTGGATGTCGATGGGACCATGGTGGTCAGGACCATTGAAGTGTATAGCAACTGGTGTTGACTTTTGCTGAGCGATGTCATTTAAGTGCTGGCTGAATCTGTCCCCAAGTCGTTTGCCTGTTTGGCCCACTATGGTCTCTGAAATATTTTTATCTACTCTATCCGTGTGTCTGTTACCATCAGCTTTAGCTCCCTACCTCCTGATATATCCCGTGTCGCTATTGACGTTGCGTTAGTTACTTTCAAGAAGACTAGATTCACCTCTCATCACCACTTTATTCACACCTGCCTCCAGCACAGAATTGTTCCTAATGGATTTTTCTTCCAATTTTCATCCGTCTATTGTTGGTACACTCAATCCTAGGGAACAACGTCTCCTACAACGAATTGAGACCAGATCTTTATAAGCTTTCAACGTATGCGCGTAGTGGCCCGCCAGTCACTCCCGCCTTTTTATCAGACCTCAGTGCCCAAATCCGAGACCCAGCTTCTGCTTCGCTTACGTTTTGTCTCACCTCCAACAACTTCCCTTTCTATTCTATGATACGCACCACTATCCACACACTGAACCGGCAGCTGCATGAGTTCCTTTCCACGTCTAAACACCATAAACTATCCCGTCTCATCCCTACCCCCATAGCTACCCCTCTATCCTCCACTCCATCATGCACTCAGGTAGTCTGCATCCCCCCAGATCTACCCCTCTCTGAGGGAGAGCGCTCTGTTCTTAGTAAGGGCCTAAAATTTGTTCCTCTTCGTCCGACCCTAGACCCATACAATCTCCTCCAGGATGTTCATCGGTTTCACCGTCGCATGAGGCTGAAGCTCCATTTTGGAGAGAAAGACAGCACTCCACAGTCTCAGGCTGAATCCGACTTCTTCGCACGCTTTTCTGACTCTACTAAACCTCCCTTTACACCTAAACCTGGAGCCTCTCATGCCCTGGACCTGTATATCAAGAACACCATCCATGACATTCAGCAGCTCCGCCCTCGTAGATTGCATTATTCCAATCTCACTTCGGCGGAGTCCGGTGCTTGAATCTCCCTTCTTCGCCGTAGAGACGACATTGTCATCAAACCGGCTGACAAGGGATGAGCCATTGTCGTCTGGCAGAAGGACTTGTACCTAAGTGAAGGTAAAAACCAGTTGACCAATGGCTCTTTTTACAGGTCCAGGACCAGCGATGCGACTGTCTCTAACAATCGCATTGTACACAACACGATTAAACAGCTTATCACTAGTAATGATCTTCCTCCCGAAGCATCTCATCTCAGGATTCATGACAGCTCTTTGGGCAAGCCTGTATTCTACATGCTCCCCAAAATTCACAAGATCGAAAACCCTGGAAGACCTATTGTCTCAGCCTGTTCTTGTCCTACTGAACACATTTCTGACTTTCTCGATAGCATTTTCCAGCCTATCGTTGAGAATCTTCCCTCCTTCATCAAAGACACCAATCACGCTCTTACAACTTTCTCCTCTATCCGACTCCCAGCAGACCGCTCCTACCGTCTTTCTTGCTGGACGTCTGCTCTCTGTATACCTCTATTCCCCACTCTGATGGTCTCCGAGCTCTTCAGTTTTTTCTGGACCAACGCACTTGCCCTTCTATATCCACTGTCACTCTTCTCCGTCTTGCTGAACTGGTCCTTCAACTGAATTCCTTTGAATTCAATGGTCAGTTTTTTGACCAAATTAGCGGTGTTGCCATGGGAACGAAGATGGGTCCCAGCTATGCCTGTCTATTCATGGGCCACTTGGAGCATCAGATATGGCAACAATACTCCGGTCCTTTCCCTGGGTTTTACCGCAGATATATCGATGATGGCATAGGTCTCACAGATATGCCTGAGACTGATTTACACCGCTTCATCGACTTTTTGAACCACTTTCACCCCACCATCAAGTTCACCTCCCTCGTCTCCACAGTATCTGTCAACTTCCTTGACATTACTATTTCTATCACGCCCTCCGGCCTTAATACCTCAGTATACTACAAGCCGACAGATGCCCACAGCTACCTCCTGTATACCTCTTCTCATCCTCGGGCCTGTCGTGACTCCCTTCCTTTTTCACAACTTCTCCGCCTCCGCCGTTTATGCCAAGACGACGATGACTTCCACTTACGAGCAAATGAGATGTTGGATTTCTTCCGTAACAGACTTTATCCAGAACATGTTCTCACCTCTGCTCTCCAACGTGTGCTCCCCATCTCTCGTCTGGAGGCCCTCAAACCTCACCATAAATCCACTTCGGATAGAGTCAAATTAATCTTGACCCATCACCCTCACAGTACTACTGTCAAACAGATCCTTTTCCGCCACCTCCCTATCCTCCAAGCAGAGCCTCTGACCCAAAAAGTATTCAGTGAAGCACCTTTGGTGGCATATAGACGTGACAAGAACTTGAAGGATCTTCTTGTTCACAGCCGTCTCCCAAAGGAGAATGCCACTCACTTTGGCACACTACCCTGTGGTCGGACACGATGCAACACGTGCAAGTATGTCATCTCAACCCAGAAGGTGTCCTTTCCTAAGGCTACGTACACCATCACTAGTAGCTTCACGTGTGAATCGCGCAATGTCATTTATACGATCATATGTAAACGTTGCTGCAAAACCTATATTGGCCAAACAGGCAAACGACTTGGGGACAGATTCAGCCAGCACTTAAATGACATCGCTCAGCAAAAGTCAACACCAGTTGCTATACACTTCAATGGTCCTGACCACCATGGTCCCATCGACATCCAGGTCACAGCGATCCGATCCTGCTCCTCTGACACTGCCAGCCGAGAACAGCTTGAGAACCGTCTTATCCACCGCATGGGGTGTCTAAAACCAGCCGGTCTCAACACTTTTCACACCTTTGTCTGAGGTCACCCTCTCCTCTCTTGCTCTATTTTTACTCTTTCCACTCTTATCCTATTCTTCTATTTGTATGCCATATACATTTTTTTATTTCATATTTATTATCTCCCACTCATTCTGTCCCCTTCTATTTCCAGTCCCCACTTTTATCACGTTGGGTAGTTTATTTTCCGGTTTCGTTTTTTAGTTTCTTAGTATGCATTGTGTACATCCGGCGGCGGAAGTCGCTTTCTGTTCAGCCACGCGCTTATCAACAGGACAGCGATTTTGATAGAATTTCGGTTCTTGCCTTCAGGGAAGTACCCAGTTTTTATTTTATTTAGTTTTTATGTGTCCTATCTAGCCTTCACTTTCTTTCCTTTCCTGACGAAGGCCTTGTGGCCGTAACGTAGACTATTTTCTTTGTCTTTTGTCCTCGTAAGACGAATCACCTTTTTTCGATTTTTTTTTCAAACCCATCCATCGTATTCCACGTCTTACCGCAGTTCCCCTCCACTTCCTCGATTATATATATATATTTTTTTTGACTGCACCGTGTCTCTGTTAACTCGTATCTCTATCTACATATCCTGCTTATCTCCCTGATCCTATCCTATCGCCTTTTCTCAGTATTTTATATCCTATTCACCTATTTATTTTCGTATTTCCCTATTCTTCCTTCATACCTTATATTACCGCAATCTACCCTATTTATTTATTGTTTCAGCGTCTTATATTTTATTTATTTCATATTTTACGTTTTTTATTTTCTGGACGTTTTACTTTTCCCCACTATGCCCTCTCTGAAATATTTTATCAACTCTCTCCGTGTGTCGGTTACCACCAGCTTTAGCTCTCTACCTCCTGATATATCCCGTGTCGCTATTGACTTTGCGTTCGTTACTTTCAAGAAAACTAGATTCACCTCCCATCTCCACTTTATTCACACCTGCCTCCACCACAAAATTCTTCCTAATGGATTTTCTTCCAATTTTCATCCATCTGCTGGTACACTCAATCCTAGGGAACAACGTCTCCTACAACGAATTGAGACCAGATGTGGCTTTCAACGTATGCGCGTAGTGGCCGCCAGTCACTCCCGCCTTTTATCAGACCTCAGTGCCCAACAGACCCAGCTTCTGCTTCGCTTACGTTGTCTCACCTCCAACAACTTCCCTTTCTATTCTATGATACGCACCACTATCCACACACTGAACCGGCAGCTGCATGAGTTCCTTTCCACGTCTAAACACCATAAACTATCCCGTCTCATCCCTACCCCCATAGCTACCCCTCCATCCTCCACTCCATCATGCACTCAGGTAGTCTGCATCCCCCCAGAGGCTGAAGCTCCATTTTAGAGAGAAAGACAGCACTCCACAGTCTCAGGCTGAATCCGACATCTTCGCACACTTTTCTGACTCTACTAAACCTCCCTTTACACCTAAACCTGGAGCCTCTCACGCCCTGGACCTGTATATCAAGAACACCATCCATGACATTCAGCAGCTCCGCCCTCGTAGATTGCATTATTCCAATCTCACTTCGGCGGAGTCCGGTGCTCTCTCCCTTCTTCGCCGTAGAGACGACATTGTCATCAAACCGGCTGACAAGGGAGGAGCCATTGTCGTCTGGCAGAAGGACTTGTACCTAAGTGAAGGTAAAAACCAGTTGACCAATGGCTCTTTTTACAGGTCCAGGACCAGCGATGCGACTGTCTCTAACAATCGCATTGTACACAACACGATTAAACAGCTTATCACTAGTAATGATCTTCCTCCCGAAGCATCTCATCTCAGGATTCATGACAGCTCTTTGGGCAAGCCTGTATTCTACATGCTCCCCAAAATTCACAAGATCGAAAACCCTGGAAGACCTATTGTCTCAGCCTGTTCTTGTCCTACTGAACACATTTCTGACTTTCTCGATAGCATTTTCCAGCCTATCGTTGAGAATCTTCCCTCCTTCATCAAAGACACCAATCACGCTCTTACAACTTTCTCCTCTATCCGACTCCCAGCAGACCGCTCCTACCGTCTTTTCTTGCTGGACGTCTGCTCTCTGTATACCTCTATTCCCCACTCTGATGGTCTCCGAGCTCTTCAGTTTTTTCTGGACCAACGCACTTGCCCTTCTATATCCACTGTCACTCTTCTCCGTCTTGCTGAACTGGTCCTTCAACTGAATTCCTTTGAATTCAATGGTCAGTTTTTTGACCAAATTAGCGGTGTTGCCATGGGAACGAAGATGGGTCCCAGCTATGCCTGTCTATTCATGGGCCACTTGGAGCATCAGATATGGCAACAATACTCCGGTCCTTTCCCTGGATTTTACCGCAGATATATCGATGATGGCATAGGTCTCACAGATATGTCTGAGACTGATTTACACCGCTTCATCGACTTTTTGAACCACTTTCACCCCACCATCAAGTTCACCTCCCTCGTCTCCACAGTATCTGTCAACTTCCTTGACATTACTATTTCTATCACGCCCTCCGGCCTTAATACCTCAGTATACTACAAGCCGACAGATGCCCACAGCTACCTCCTGTATACCTCTTCTCATCCTCGGGCCTGTCGTGACTCCCTTCCTTTTTCACAACTTCTCCGCCTCCGCCGTTTATGCCAAGACGACGATGACTTCCACTTACGAGCAAATGAGATGTTGGATTTCTTCCGTAACATGTTCTCACCTCTGCTCTCCAACGTGTGCTCCCCATCTCTCGTCTGGAGGCCCTCAAACCTCACCATAAATCCACTTCGGATAGAGTCTAATTAATCTTGACCCATCACCCTCACAGTACTACTGTCAAACAGATCCTTTTCCGCCACCTCCCTATCCTCCAAGCAGAGCCTCTGACCCAAAAAGTATTCAGTGAAGCACCTTTGGTGGCATATAGACGTGACAAGAACTTGAAGGATCTTCTTGTTCACAGCCGTCTCCCAAAGGAGAATGCCACTCACTTTGGCACACTACCCTGTGGTCGGACACGATGCAACACGTGCAAGTATGTCATCTCAACCCAGAAGGTGTCCTTTCCTAAGGCTACGTACACCATCACTAGTAGCTTCACGTGTGAATCGCGCAATGTCATTTATACGATCATATGTAAACGTTGCTGCAAAACCTATATTGGCCAAACAGGCAAACGACTTGGGGACAGATTCAGCCAGCACTTAAATGACATCGCTCAGCAAAAGTCAACACCAGTTGCTATACACTTCAATGGTCCTGACCACCATGGTCCCATCGACATCCAGGTCACAGCGATCCGATCCTGCTCCTCTGACACTGCCAGCCGAGAACAGCTTGAGAACCGTCTTATCCACCGCATGGGGTGTCTAAAACCAGCCGGTCTCAACACTTTTCACACCTTTGTCTGAGGTCACCCTCTCCTCTCTTGCTCTATTTTACTCTTTCCACTCTTATCCTATTCTTCTATTTGTATGCCATATACATTTTTTTATTTCATATTTATTTATCTCCCACTCATTCTGTCCCCTTCTATTTCCAGTCCCCACTTTTATCACGTTGGGTAGTTTATTTTCCGGTTTCGTTTTTTTAGTTTCTTAGTATGCATTGTGTACATCCGGCGGCGGAAGTCGCTTTCTGTTCAGCCACGCGCTTATCAACAGGACAGCGATTTTGATAGAATTTCGGTTCTTGCCTTCAGGGAAGTACCCAGTTTTTATTTTATTTAGTTTTTATGTGTCCTATCTAGCCTTCACTTTCTTTCCTTTCCTGACGAAGGCCTTGTGGCCGTAACGTAGACTATTTTCTTTGTCTTTTGTCCTCGTAAGACGAATCACCTTTTTTTCGATTTTTTTTCAAACCCATCCATCGTATTCCACGTCTTACCGCAGTTCCCCTCCACTTCCTCGATTATATATATATATATATTTTTTGACTGCACCGTGTCTCTGTTAACTCGTATCTCTATCTACATATCCTGCTTATCTCCCTGATCCTATCCTATCGCCTTTTCTCAGTATTTTATATCCTATTCACCTATTTATTTTCGTATTTCCCTATTCTTCCTTCATACCTTATATTACCGCAATCTACCCTATTTATTTATTGTTTCAGCGTCTTATATTTTATTTATTTCATATTTTACGTTTTTTATTTTCTGGACGTTTTACTTTTCCCCACTATGCCCTCTCTGAAATATTTTATCAACTCTCTCCGTGTGTCGGTTACCACCAGCTTTAGCTCTCTACCTCCTGATATATCCCGTGTCGCTATTGACTTTGCGTTCGTTACTTTCAAGAAAACTAGATTCACCTCCCATCTCCACTTTATTCACACCTGCCTCCACCACAAAATTCTTCCTAATGGATTTTCATCCATCTGCTGGTACACTCAATCCTAGGGAACAACGTCTCCTACAACGAATTGAGACCAGATGTGGCTTTCAACGTATGCGCGTAGTGGCCGCCAGTCACTCCCGCCTTTTAT
This sequence comes from Oreohelix idahoensis, assembly GCA_024509875.1. Classification (NCBI taxonomy): domain Eukaryota; kingdom Metazoa; phylum Mollusca; class Gastropoda; order Stylommatophora; family Oreohelicidae; genus Oreohelix; species Oreohelix idahoensis. Next base: position 519,754 of record JAMPIV010017668.1, on the reverse strand, counting down.
CAGACCTCAGTGCCCAACAGACCCAGCTTCTGCTTCGCTTACGTTGTCTCACCTCCAACAACTTCCCTTTCTATTCTATGATACGCACCACTATCCACACACTGAACCGGCAGCTGCATAAGTTCCTTTCCATGTCTAAACACCATAAACTATCCCGTCTCATCCCTACCCCCATAGCTACCCCTCCATCCTCCACTCCATCATGCACTCAGGTAGTCTGCATCCCCCCAGATCTACCCCTCTCTGAGGGAGAGCGCTCTGTTCTTAGTAAGGGCCTAAAATTTGTTCCTCTTCGTCCGACCCTAGACCCATACAATCTCCTCCAGGATGTTCATCGGTTTCACCGTCGCATGAGGCTGAAGCTCCATTTTGGAGAGAAAGACAGCACTCCACAGTCTCAGGCTGAATCCGACATCTTCGCACACTTTTCTGACTCTACTAAACCTCCCTTTACACCTAAACCTGGAGCCTCTCACGCCCTGGACCTGTATATCAAGAACACCATCCATGACATTCAGCAGCTCCGCCCTCGTAGATTGCATTATTCCAATCTCACTTCGGCGGAGTCCGGTGCTCTCTCCCTTCTTCGCCGTAGAGACGACATTGTCATCAAACCGGCTGACAAGGGAGGAGCCATTGTCGTCTGGCAGAAGGACTTGTACCTAAGTGAAGGTAAAAACCAGTTGACCAATGGCTCTTTTTACAGGTCCAGGACCAGCGATGCGACTGTCTCTAACAATCGCATTGTACACAACACGATTAAACAGCTTATCACTAGTAATGATCTTCCTCCCGAAGCATCTCATCTCAGGATTCATGACAGCTCTTTGGGCAAGCCTGTATTCTACATGCTCCCCAAAATTCACAAGATCGAAAACCCTGGAAGACCTATTGTCTCAGCCTGTTCTTGTCCTACTGAACACATTTCTGACTTTCTCGATAGCATTTTCCAGCCTATCGTTGAGAATCTTCCCTCCTTCATCAAAGACACCAATCACGCTCTTACAACTTTCTCCTCTATCCGACTCCCAGCAGACCGCTCCTACCGTCTTTTCTTGCTGGACGTCTGCTCTCTGTATACCTCTATTCCCCACTCTGATGGTCTCCGAGCTCTTCAGTTTTTTCTGGACCAACGCACTTGCCCTTCTATATCCACTGTCACTCTTCTCCGTCTTGCTGAACTGGTCCTTCAACTGAATTCCTTTGAATTCAATGGTCAGTTTTTTGACCAAATTAGCGGTGTTGCCATGGGAACGAAGATGGGTCCCAGCTATGCCTGTCTATTCATGGGCCACTTGGAGCATCAGATATGGCAACAATACTCCGGTCCTTTCCCTGGATTTTACCGCAGATATATCGATGATGGCATAGGTCTCACAGATATGTCTGAGACTGATTTACACCGCTTCATCGACTTTTTGAACCACTTTCACCCCACCATATTTCTTCCGTAACAGACTTTATCCAGAACATGTTCTCACCTCTGCTCTCCAACGTGTGCTCCCCATCTCTCGTCTGGAGGCCCTCAAACCTCACCATAAATCCACTTCGGATAGAGTCTAATTAATCTTGACCCATCACCCTCACAGTACTACTGTCAAACAGATCCTTTTCCGCCACCTCCCTATCCTCCAAGCAGAGCCTCTGACCCAAAAAGTATTCAGTGAAGCACCTTTGGTGGCATATAGACGTGACAAGAACTTGAAGGATCTTCTTGTTCACAGCCGTCTCCCAAAGGAGAATGCCACTCACTTTGGCACACTACCCTGTGGTCGGACACGATGCAACACGTGTGTTACCGTTGGCTTCTCACTGTTGCCGTTAACACTGTTAATGGGGCTGGTTTATACTGGCTCTTCTATTTACGTTTACATATAATTATCCATTGTCTTTTCTCAGTAAATTATGAGATCGTGCTCTTGATGGTGAAGTACGCGAAGGTGGGATATAATATTGACAACTTCATCATACAGTCAAATTCTGACGTTATAGATTTGATAAGTCCTTTCTCGAGTCCACAAACATTTATTATATCGATTCCATACAAGAACAGTTTACACATGGTCATCATGAAGAATTATAAATAATAAGTTGCAGTTCATACTTCAAATATTATTCCTTTACAAATCAGTCCTTTGTCTCCTAGCTTGAAAACATAGTAGTCAGAACCGCATAACTGTATGCACGCGTGGTTGGAAAATCCAATACACCGACAGTGAGATTATGCGTCTGGCATTAGAATAACTAAGGCGGACTATATATTCACGTTGACAAGGTTTAGTCAATTACTAACCTGTACCTTCATCTTTCTTCGTTATCACATTGGACTGACCCATGTCCATTATTTAATGTACTATAATTGTGCGGCAATATAAGCCCGGCAATAAAACATTCCAAGGACACGTCTTATCGGTTCGACGGTCGTCTAGAAAAGGGTCTCGTCTCTTGGTCACCGTGCGTGACAACTAACGCTGAAACGTCACAGCGTTCACTAGACCAATAATACTTTTACATTACATTACACGTTGTAACCCCTAAAATCAGATGCTGTTAACCTCTAGCAGACCATGCCAATAAATCTGCCGTAACAATTCCCTGTCCACTGGGGGAAAAAAAAAAATCTATTAGATAGATTTTTTTTTTTTTTTTTTTTTTCAAAAACCTATCTGAATGAATACCAAAAAAAAAATTTAACAATATCGAAAAATTTAACCAACAATGCGGCATATGGACTACGATGTTCTGTCTAGAACAGTGTCGTGGTCATGTCGACTCAGTAACAGTCATCTAATATATTAATAATCATATTATACATAAGTGTTATATACATAAATGACTAATGTTGATATCTATTAAATGATGAAATTAAACGGTGTCGCAATGAACTGTCGTGTGAGACTTATTGAACGAGTTAAAAGTTAATTAATTATTTATATTGAGTGTGTAATCAAAATAAAGTTATTGCAAATCTAATGTGAGAGAACTGAAGGGATATGTTAAGTAGAAAAAATAAATAAATGAAAAAATCAAGTAGCGAAAGACAGTTATGTACAAATTTAACTTAATTATGTATGTTCGAAGTTAAATAAGTGTAGTATTAAGTTGTTAAAACCTATCTAACTAATTTAAACAATAATATAGTATGTAATGTATCAACCTAATTAATAAACATAATAGTTACATACAATAACATTATCTAAGAATCATGTGAGATCTTATTTTTTTTCTTCTTTCAAAATTTTTTTTCATCTTCAAATTTCATTTCATTTTTTTCATTCATTTTATCTCACCTTTTTATTTTATTTTCCATTATTTTAACGTAATTAACTAAAATTAATGAAAGTTGGATATGATGATCCATACGTAGGCTTGATCATTGTGAATTCCGATTAACAAACAAATATTTAAATGTTTCAGTTCATGAGAATCGAAGCTATTGACAATTGTTCATGTCGCATACTGAGTTACTTTGATAGTGTTTTCTATTATTTTCACTTGATGCAAGGAAATGTGTCCAATAGTTTTGTCATAAATGAAATTCACACAAAGTTCTGGTGTAAATACGACCATAGTGTCATTTGATTTAGTTCATTTCGTTTTCGCAATCGTCTGTACAAGTTATTTAGTTGAATTGTAAGCAAAGGTTTATCTCCATGTTAAGAATTTCGCGATAGGATTCATTCTTCTGTGACACGTAATTTCGGTTGACGTATTGGAAAAGTGTCAGTGTTGATTGCTATACATCCAAAGGATTTCTAGATAGTGCGTCTGCGACGATATTGTCTGTCCCATAGATGTACTCAATCGTAAAGTTGAATGGTTGAAGGAGAATAGAGTATCTGGTGAGCTTTGGACTTTTATGATTCGCCCGTCGTAGTGATGCTACGGCCCTTTGATCAGTTTGTACTACGAAAGGGGCTCCCAGTAGAAATTTCTCAAGTTTGGTTATCGCCCACACGACGGCTAAAAGTTCGCGGTCAACGGTAGAGTATTTCACTTCTGGGGGTTTCAGTTTTCGTGACACGTACAAGTTTGGATGGAGGATGTCGTCATGGTATTGGAGCAAACATGCGCCAATTCCGTAGTTACTCGCATCTGTGCGGAGAATAAACTTTTTGGAAGCATCAACAAGTCTCAAAATAGGTGGGTTTGAAAAGATATTAATAATATTAAGGTATACATTATTACACTCATTAGTCCATGTCACCTTCACTGGCATGTCCTTCCTCAGTAATGAGGACAATACAGCCGTGATGGATGACAGGTTAGGTACGAATCTACTGTAATATTGGACTAGACCTAACAAGCTTCTAACCTGTTTCTTCGTTTGAGGAACGGAAATGTTTAAAATTTTTGAAACTGTACTGGGTAGTGTTCGGATATATCCTGCTCCAATAATGTGACCCAAAAAAAGTTATTTCGTGAAACGCTACTTGTAATTTTGTGGGTTTAGCAGTTAAATTGTTATTTCTTAATGTATCCAAAACGTATTCGAGACCCAAAACATGTTCCTCAAAAGATGAGTAAAATAAGCATATGTCATCTATGTATGTAATAATGTCTGGTCTACCTGAAAAAATGTGTCGCATCATGCGAACAAAGGTAGCTGGAGCGTTAACAAGCCCAAAAGGCATCACATTCCACTGGTATAGACCTAGCGGAGTTGAAAACGCTGTGTAGTATTTAGCTTTTTCGGTTAGTGGTATCTGCCAATAACCTTTAGTTAAGTCTATCTTAGTGAATATAGTTGCTGTCGATAGACGTGGCAGTAAGTCATCGAGAAGTGGATGTGGTTCGCTATCAACTATCGTTTGTGCATTTAATTTTCTATAGTCGACGCATAGTCTAATGTTATTGTCCTTCTTTCGGACAATAACTAATGGAGAAGAAAATGGGGAATTACTAGTTTCGATAATTCCTAAAGATAACATCTGTTCAAGTTCCTTAGTAGTTTTAGTAAGAAAGTGTAGAGGAACAGAATATGGATGTACCCGAATTGGAGTATCATCATTAAGAGTGATGTCATGATTAATGACTGATGTGCGACCTGGAATGTCGGTTAACACATCTTGATAGGATTGTAGAAGTTCAGCTATCTGTTGATGCTGTTGCGGTGTAACTGACGAGGAGATGGTTACATCCCGCCAAGATTCACTAGGCTGTACTACAGGTACAGGTAATGCTAACTGTACCTCAGGAAAAGATGATTCTTCTTCCTGGATAACAGACAAATTAGAATAGTGACATCTAGGTACGAAAGTGTCATCTAGTTCATGAAAAATAGCTTGTAGATGTTCAGGTCGAGTATGAAATTGCTTGAGCATATTTATGTGAAATATTTTGTGATGTCCCTTAATGTCCAGGACATAATCAACATCAGAAATCTTATTGATAACCTGGTAAGGACCGTTCCACGAGATTAGTAGTTTATTATTGTTATGTGGCAATAACACATAAGCTTGATCTCCTGGAAATAATTGACGTAATCGTCTATTACTGTTTTGGAAAGTTCTAGCTTTCTCTTTCGCAGCCTCAGATGAAGCTGTTGCCATTTTACAGGCATCAATAATGTTATTCCGGAGATTAATTACATACTCATAGGATGACTGGGTATCCTGAGTCATCTCGGAGTCAATCAATAAGTCTTTTATTAGTCCCATAGGACCTCTTGGTGGAGCGCCAAAGACTAGTTGAAATGGAGAGAAGCCAGTTTGTTCATGTGGCACCTCTCGATAAGCGAATAACACAGCTGGTAGAACTCTGTCCCAGTCGTGTGGATGGTTAACTGTAACTTTATGTAACATTTGTTTGAGTGTGCGGTTAAGTCTTTCTACAGCACCATTACTCATTGGGTGATAAATGCTGCTGAGATTTCTATCTATTTGCCAAGTCTTCATTACCTCTGTCATAGTCTCAGATATAAATTGAGAACCATGATCTGATAAAAGTTTTCTAGGAAAACCTACTCTAGAAAAGATAAGGTGTAGTGCATCAGCTACATCTGTGGTGGTGGTTGTTTTTAATGGGATGGCTTCTGGCCATCGTGTGCATAAATCGATGCAAGTGAGAATAAATCTATGTCCTCTGGCTGATGGTAAAAGTGGGCCAATGATATCAATGGCCATTTTGTCGAAAGGTCTCACAGATATGTCACAAGCCTGAATAGGCGCCATGTGAAAGGCTCCCCGTGCTTTCACTTCTTGGCATATCGTACAGGAGCGTACGTACTGTGAAATATCTCGTGATACTCCCGGCCAAAAAAAAGACGATAATACTCGCGAACGTGTACGAGTATAACCCATGTGACCTGCACACTTAGAATCATGTGCGTGTTGAAGTATGTACCGTCTAAAAGCAAAAGGTACCATGACTTGTTGTCTTATCTGAGTTTTTATCCATAAAACATCTTAATAAAATGTCATTTTTAATGCTAAACCAATGACTATTATTTTTGTTCATAGCAAGATTGTCAGCTTTGTTGACCAGTGAAAAAAAATTTTGTTAGTGACCTGTCTTCCCTCTGTTTTGCAGCAAAGGATACTCGGTCAATAGCAGAATGAATCTCGATACTTTCATGATCGTCTGTTTCCTTGTTTTCAGTGTCCATAGTCTCTAATTTTTTTGTATGTGCTCTGGTTATTGCTGCATTTCCGATGCATAGATTATTTTTTTCCCATTCAATAATCTCTTCTGGTGTGCAATCTTTACTCCCGTGTATGCATCCCACCATAAGGTCGGCAATTGGGTTTCTTAACATGCATGCTTTAACGTTGCCTGTGAAAAAGGGTGTTTCAAGATAGATAATAGCAGTTGGATAACATTCTATGGTTCCACCAAAGGTCATACACCTGACATGTTCTCCAGTTGCACAATTCGGATGAACAAGTGTCTGACGGATTCCGATCGTGGTCGATCCCGAATCTCTTAAGACTGAGACGATGGATCCATTAACTTTTCCTCTGTTGAAGATCAGCGAGCCTGTTCCATCATTGACTGCTAGACTGACTTCTGGTAGAATGTGTCCGCAGTTCAGAACTGTCTCTTTTGCTTTCTGAAATATAAGATTACATGTTGGGCAACTATTTGCCACGTTATAATTCATTGCAAAACAAGTAGATGAAGACTGTATTTTGTTATCAGTAGGTGAACTCTCAACACCAGGGGTTGTAGCAGTAGTAACGGCTGCCCCTGTATTATGGTTATAATTTGTCGATCTATGAGAATGAGAACGATGACGAGAATAATTAGATGAATTATCCCGTTGTCCTCTATTGTAACTGTTATCTCGATGTCTCGAGTTATAATTATCGCTATTGTTCCACTTGTTACCATTATTATAATTATATGAACGATTATAACTTGAGTTACGTGGATTACTGTTGTATCTTGACTGAGGTGAATAATTTCTGGTTTGTTGTCTTCCTCTATTAAAGTTATTGTTAAAGTTATTCTGTCCCTTATGAAAATTAATGTCATAGTTTCCTTTGAACCTACCTCTGTCCACACTGTGTGTTCTAGGTTTGTTATGATTATGATATGCCATATTGGAGGCTACAGGAAGTGGTTCTCTTGTCAACGAGCCAGAAATATTAGCATTCGGATGAGCTGTGCAGTAATTTAAAGAAATTTTTTCTAACTCATCAATAGATTCTGGTTTTCTTTCTTGCAGATAAGCAAAGAATGGTGGGCTGACAGAAGATAATACTTTATCCCTCAATAACAAATCGACTAACTTGTCGTAAGATTTGTTGACACCTGCCAGTTCAGCCCATCTGTTAAAAGTATTGCGTATGTTAGCAATAAAACCTGTGAAATCTTTATTGTTATCTGGCAACAAACTTTTAAAACGTAATCTACATGACTCTTCGTTCAAGTGGAAACGGCGTAATAACAACGTCTTAATGGCCTCATAGTCTGTGGATAATGTTGGATCTATATTTTGTGCTGCACTTGCAGGTTCGCCATCCAGAAATTCCTTAAGTTTAAGTGCCCATGCAGTTTTGTCAAGGTTATTGACTTTACATATATCCTCAAAGCGCGCCAGCCACGATGAAAGGTCATCCACGTGTAACTTGAATGGTGGTAGTTTAAAGTAATAATTGCCCTTAAGTCGGGTGGATGAAGATCCAGATTGAGCATTATCATTTTGGCTTGATGCAGCACTCTGCGAATTAAGTTTTGCTGTTTCCAATTTAAGCCGTTGCAGTTCCATTTCTTGCTGCAGTATGATTTCTTGTCGTTTCAATTTATTCTCTTCTTCAATCCGTAGGATTTCATCTCTTGCCACCTTTCTTTCTTCTTCTTGTCTTAATTCAGCTTTCTTTTCAGCCTCCTTTCTTTCAAGTTCTTCCATCTCTGCCTTATATCTTGACAGTTGTTGTTCAGCAAATTCAAGGAGTGCCTCTCCCTTTTTATTACAATCTTTTCCAATTTTAATGAAATGGTCCAAGGTAGGCATTCTTGGAGTTTAATTATTTAAGTATTTAATTACTTATGTCTTGTAATCGACAATGTAATCTATGTCGATAATAATATTACTGTATTGTTATGTATAAGTTCCACAAACTATAATATTTTGTAGAAATATTATATATATACTCACTGAATATCTATCATAAATAGTTATGATAGTTAATTATATAAGCTGCTGAAATTATATCAAGCGCTTAATATTAATAATTATGTGTATTATCCCCAAATAATTAGTCTTAATTGTCACTAAGTTCACAATATAGTACTGAGAAAGTGTACTAAGTTATATTAGATATGTATTAATATGTTATAAAGTTTTAATAATTAATCATTATAATTTATGTTTAATCATGAGGCATAAAGTGCATTGCCCATTTCTAGGACCACTACTGCAAATATGTGCAAAGTCCCTAATTCCTCATCAAAGCTTATAAAAATTTCATCATATTCATCTACACTATAATTAATGAAGAAATTATAGCATTAATATTAAATTAATAAAATATGTAATGAATACAAACAATACAAATGGGTTAACCAAGGATTACAGAACAGGAGCACAATACAAAAGTGACATTTTCACAAAAATAAATGCTATTATAAAACCAAGTGTACTAACCGGAAATGTAGAAGGGTGAAGGTTAACTGAGGAAACGAACATATTTTGTACTATGAAAGATGACGTCACAGGACTCATTTGACGTTAATACAATACATTTAATTAAAATAAAAGATAGCTAGATCAGAATAACAAGATAGCTTACGAACATAGGACTGCAAATGAATAAAAATCCAAGAACCAAATACACATGAAAACAACAGTTAAAACATGACTATACACCTAACATGCAAAGTGAATTAATGCAAGACCGAACCCGAACGATCACCGATAACGATAATTCGACGCTTTCTTCGCGAGGTGCTATTAATTCACAGCCTTAGGAACATTCAAAATGAATATCGGCATCCTGAGAGCCATTTTTATTCATTATGAACCGCCGCCCATCCATACCCGCAAATAACGGACAACATCAACGGACAAAAAGAAACAGATAGAACATCGATAAACAATTAATAGAGAGGACATGCCTGCAAAATGGTATGGACTCGTTAGTGTGTTAATGAATGACAATCGTCCTAGGTCTAAACTTATCTTTTGAAGGCTCCGGCGATGGCAAATTCGTCAACGGACTAGACTAGTGCCTAGTACTGTTTGCTCATGATTGGCTGATCACAGTATTCTCTTGTCTGGTCTTCTTGATTAAGCAAATATTAATCAAAACTGGAATGAGTTGACGGTTGTTCCTTTCGAAGCGCGGCATCTACGCACGATGTAGTGACGTCAGAGTTGCATTGCGTAGTCATGTGTTCAACGTAGTGTTATGCAGATCATGTGACTTGCTTGTAATAGTAAACAGTTGGCAACACATGTAAACAAGAAAATCTTTTTTTTTTTTTTTCGTCCCCGCGATGGCCAACCACTGTTACCGTTGGCTTCTCACTGTTGCCGTTAACACTGTTAATGGGGCTGGTTTATACTGGCTCTTCTATTTACGTTTACATATAATTATCCATTGTCTTTTCTCAGTAAATTATGAGATCGTGCTCTTGATGGTGAAGGTGGGATATAATATTGACAACTTCATCATACAGTCAAATTCTGACGTTATAGATTTGATAAGTCCTTTCTCGAGTCCACAAACATTTATTATATCGATTCCATACAAGAACAGTTTACACATGGTCATCATGAAGAATTATAAATAATAAGTTGCAGTTCATACTTCAAATATTATTCCTTTACAAATCAGTCCTTTGTTCAACCCAGAAGGTGTCCTTTCCTAAGGCTACGTACACCATCACTAGTAGCTTCACGTGTGAATCGCGCAATGTCATTTATACGATCATATGTAAACGTTGCTGCAAAACCTATATTGGCCAAACAGGCAAACGACTTGGGGACAGATTCAGCCAGCACTTAAATGACATCGCTCAGCAAAAGTCAACACCAGTTGCTATACACTTCAATGGTCCTGACCACCATGGTCCCATCGACATCCAGGTCACAGTGATCCGATCCTGCTCCTCTGACACTGCCAGCCGAGAACAGCTTGAGAACCGTCTTATCCACCGCATGGGGTGTCTAAAACCAGCCGGTCTCAACACTTTTCACACCTTTGTCTGAGGTCACCCTCTCCTCTCTTGCTCTATTTTACTCTTTCCACTCTTATCCTATTCTTCTATTTGTATGCCATATACATTTTTTTATTTCATATTTATTTATCTCCCACTCATTCTGTCCCCTTCTATTTCCAGTCCCCACTTTTATCACGTTGGGTAGTTTATTTTCCGGTTTCGTTTTTTAGTTTCTTAGTATGCATTGTGTACATCCGGCGGCGGAAGTCGCTTTCTGTTCAGCCACGCGCTTATCAACAGGACAGCGATTTTGATAGAATTTCGGTTCTTGCCTTCAGGGAAGTACCCAGTTTTTATTTTATTTAGTTTTTATGTGTCCTATCTAGCCTTCACTTTCTTTCCTTTCCTGACGAAGGCCTTGTGGCCGTAACGTAGACTATTTTCTTTGTCTTTTGTCCTCGTAAGACGAATCACCTTTTTTCGATTTTTTTTCAAACCCATCCATCGTATTCCACATCTTACCGCAGTTCCCCTCCACTTCCTCGATTACTCCACATACATAATACTTGCATACCTCTCTCCAGAATGTTTTCTTTTGTGTTCCTTGAGGGTAGAAAATTGTGTAAACCCTCCTCCGCAAACATCACACATGTAGGGCTTCACTCCAGTATGTACTTTTTTGTGTTTCTTGAGGTTAGAAAACTGTGTAAACTCTATTCCACAAACATCACACATGTAAGGCTTCTCTAAAGTATGTATTCTTTTGTGTTGTATCAGACAAGAAGACCATGGAACCCTACTTCACAAACAACACAGTTGTAATGCTTCTCTCTAGTATGTATTCATTTGTGTTCCTACAGGTTAGAAGACTGAGTAAATTCTCCTCCACAAACATCACATTTGTAAGGCTTCTCTCCAGTATGATTTATTTTATGCCATTTAACACCAGAATGTGTAAACCCTACTCCAGAAACATCACATTTGTAAGGCTTCTCTTCAGTATGTATTCTTTTGTTTCTTTCGACTAGATGAATGTGTAAACCCTACTCCATAAACATCACACTTGTATGGCCTCTCTAGTATGTATCCTTCATGTGTGAAGTCATTGTAAACCCTACTCTTTGTAAAATTTACACTTTAAAGCTTCTCTCTAGCACATATTCACTTGGTTTTTTTCTGAACAGAAGACTGTTTACACCCTACTCCACAGACATATTACTTGTATGCCTCTCTCCAGTATGTCTTATTTTGTGCTCATTCACATTAGAAGACCATGTAAAATTTTCTCCACAAACATCACACTTGTAAGGCTTCTCTAAAGTATGAATTCTATTGTGTTCCTTCATGGTAGAAAACTGTCCACAATCATCACACTTGTAAGGCTTATCTCCAGTATGTATTCTTTTGTGTTGTATTAGACAAAAAGACTTAGTAAACTCTAATCCACAAACATCACATTTGTAAGGCTTCTTTCCAGTATGTATTCTTTTGTGTTTCTTGAGCCTAGAAAACTGTGTAAACTCTACTCCACAAAAATCACACTTGTGAGGCTTCTCTTCAGTATGTATTCTTTTGTGTACCTTTAGGTTAGAAGACCATGTAAAATCTACTCTACACACATCACACTTGTAAGGCTTCTCTCCAGTTTGTATTCTTGTGTGTTTCTTCATGGTAGGTAACTGTGCAAACTCTACTCCACAATAATCATACTTGTAAGGCTTCTCTGCAGTATGTATTCTTCTGTGTTGTTTCAGACCAGAAGACCGAATAAACCCTCTTCCACAAACATCACACTTGTAAGGCTTCTCTCCAGTATGTATTCTTTTGTGTTGTATCAGATCAAAAGACTTAGTAAACCCTTCTCCACAAACATCACACTTGTGAGGCTTCTCTCCAGTATGAATTCTTTTGTGTTGTATCAGTCCTGAAGACCAAGTAAACCCTACTCCACAAACAACACACTTGTAAGGCTTCTCTCCAGTATGTATTCTTTTGTGTTGTATCAGATCAAAAGACTTAGTAAACCCTTCTCCACAAACATCACACTTGTGAGGCTTCTCTCCAGTATGTATTCTTTTGTGTTCCTTCAGGTTAGAAGACTGTGTAAACTCTACTCAACAAACACCACACTCGTAAGGCTTTTCTCCAGTATGTATTCTTTTGCATTTCTTCAGACTAGTAGAATATGTAACCACTACTCCACAAACATCACACTTGTAAAGCTTCACTCCAGTATGTTTTATTTTGTGGTTCTTGAGATTACAAGACTGTGTAAACTCTACTTCACAAACATCACACTTGTAAGGTTTCTTTCCAGTATGTAATTTGTTGTGTTGTTTCAGACCTAAAGACTGAGTAAACCCTACTCCACAAACATCACATTGTAAGGCTTCTCTCCAGTATGTATTTTTTTGTGTTGTATCAGACTTAAAGACTTAGTAAACCCTACTCCACAAACATCACATTTGTAAAGCTTTACTCCAGTATGTTTTATATTGTGGTTCTTGAAATTAGAAGACTGTGTAAACTCTACTCCACAAACATCAAACATTTGTAATGTTTCTCTCCAGTATGCAATCTTTTGTGTTGTTTCCGACTTGACGACTGAGTAAACCCTACTCCACAAACATCACACTTGTAATTCTCTCCAGTATGTATTGTTTTGTGTTGTATCAGAACTAAAGACTTAGTAAACCTTACTCCACAAACATCACACTTGTAAGGTTTCTCTCCAGTATGTATTCTTTTGTGTTCCTTCAGGGTAGACAAATGTGTAAACTCTACTCCACAAACATCACACTTGTAAGGTTTCTCTCCAGTATGTATTCTTTTGTGTTCCTTCAGGGTAGACAAATGTGTAAACTCTACTCCACAAACATCACACTTGTAAGGTTTCTCTCCAGTATGTATTCTTTTGTGTTCCTTCAGGGTAGACAAATGTGTAAACTCTACTCCACAAACATCACAATTGTGAGGGTTCTCTCCAGTATGGATTCTTTTGTGATCCTTCAAGGTAGAAAAATGTGTAAACTCTACTCCACAAACATGACACATGTAAGGCTTCTCTCCAGTATGAATTCTTTTGTGATCCTTCAAGGTAGAAAAATGTGTAAACTCTACTCCACAAACATGACACATGTAAGGCTTCTCTCCAGTATGAATTCTTTTGTGTATCTTCAGGCTAGAAACCTGTGTAAAATCTACTCCACAAACATCACACTTGTAAGTCTTCTCTCCAGTATGCGGTATGCCAACCTGTACAAATTTTTCATACAATGTACTAATTGTTGATACTTCTTGCAGTATACGGCTGTACAGACTCGTTGTACAGATTTCTAACCCCCCCCCTCCCCCCCCTGTCCCCACAATTTTTTTTTTTTTTTTAAATTCTAAAAATATTTTCCAACCCAAGTTTTTTTTTTTTTTTCTAAATTTTAAATCAGACAATATTTTCTAGCCCAGGGTTTTTTTAACCAAATTTTTTTATTTTTAATTCTGGGAATCTCGGCGTCCGTTTTTAAACTGAGGTCTCTCCCCAGCAACAAATCAAATCCTTTTATACCCAACAATTTGGCAAAAACTTTGAATTCAGCCTCAAACGCTTTTGGTTTTCAGCATGACATGACGTATTTTTAAAGTTACCTGTTATCAACGGCCACGCTTGCTTGCCACCACACTTTGACGCCATTTTGTTTAAAAAAGCTAAGTACTTATAACTTGGTTAAATATTGCTGTTCTTTTGCTTTGTTGCAATTTAATTGCTGTCTTAATCTTTCCAGTTATATCTTGCCCTTCAATATATTTCCAATAAATTGTCATAATATTCTGTGTAGGCCCTACATAACTAGGGTTTTTTTTACACAAAAAAAGTTTGTTTGCGTTGAGTAGACCTACTTTATTCCAGCGCTCGAGATTCGCTGCTTTATTTTTTAATAAAGTGGCAATCTGTTATCAATGGTCTAGGCTACCAACTCTTAAATAATAATTTTGTAAATTTTTGGTGGTACGATTTTTCTTCCTAGTTATTCCTATTCTGTTCATAATTTTGTTTATTTATTTTTTTGCTGTTAGCTGTTTGCTTTGTTAGTTGTATTTTTTAATCTTTCTCTTCGTCTACAAAGATTATTAGTTGAAATATTTCATCCACTGAATGATGGCTGAGCCTAATTCAAAGAAACAAAAGCTTGCAGGTCATGGTAAGTTTCAGGTTGAATGGGTTAAACTATTCCCTGGCATTGTAGATGCATCCAGTTAGGATCTAAAAGTGCATGTGTTGATTATAATACAAAACACTGTACTGTGAAAGAATAGTGTACCTCATGATCACTAAGTTTTTTAAATGTAAAGAACAGCATGAGACTATTAGCATGTTTTATATCACAATAATTCAAATGCTAATAGATTTGTATATGTCATTTATCATTTTAAAACCGTATTGTGTATAATTTATTAATATATTTTTTGCGTAAGGATTGTTGGGTGTTTGTAAGGATTTTTTTAGTCCGTCGTACAGATTTTTGTCTCAGGAGGTTGACAGGTATGAGTATGTATTCTTCTGTGTTTTTTCAGACCAGAAGACTCAGTATATACTCCTCCACAAACTTCACACTTGTAAGGCTTCTCTCCAGCATGAATTCTTTTGTGTTTCTTTAGGTTAGAAGACTGTGTAAAATCTACTCCACAAACATCACACTTGTAAGGCTTCTCTCCAGTATGTATTCTTCTGTGTTTTTTCAGACCAGAAGACTGAGTAAACACTCCTCCACAAACTTCTCACTTGTAAGGCTTCTCTCCAGTATGTATTCTTTTGTGTTTCTTTAGGTTAGAAGAACTTGTAAACTGTACTCCACAAACATCACACTTGTAAGGTTTCGCACCTGTATGTATTCTTTTGTGTTCCTTCAGAGTATACAAATATGTAAACTCTACTCCACAAACATCACACTTGTGAGGTTTCTGTCCAGTATGACTTCTATTGTGTTCCTTCAGGGTAGAAAAATGTGTAAACTCTACTCCACAAACATCACACTTGTAAGGCTTCTCTCCAGTATGTATTTTTTGTTGTTGTATGAGTCCTGAAGATCATGTAAAACCTACTCCACAAACATCACATTTGTAAGGCTTCTCTCCAGTATGTATTCTTCTGTACTGTTTCAGACAAGAAGACTGAGTAAACCCTCTTCCACAAACATCATACTTGTGAGGTTTCTCCAGTATGTATTTTTTTACATTCTTTCAGATTAGAAGTATGTGTAATCCCTACTCCACAAACATCACATTTGTAAGGCTTCTCTCTGGTATGTATTATTTTGTGTTTCTTCAGACTAGAAGAATTTTCAAACCCTACTTCACAAACATAATACTTGTAAGGCTTCTCTTCAGCATGTATTCTTTTGTGTTCCTTCAGGGTAGACTGTGTATACTCTACCCCACAAACATCACACTTATAACGCTTCTCTCCTTTTATATTCGTTTGTGTTGTATCAGACCAGAAGACCATGTATACCCTACTCCACAAACGACACATTTGTAACACTTCGCTCCTGTATGTATTCATTCGTGTTCCTTCAGGTTAGAAGACTGTGTAAAATCTACTCCACAAACATCACACTTGTAAGGCTTCTCTCCAATATGTATTCTTCTGTGTTGTTTCCGACCAGAAGACTCAGTAAACTCTCCTCCACAAACATCACACATGTAGGGCTTCACTTCAGTATATATTCTTTTGTGTACCTTCAGGTTAAAAGACAGTGTAAGATCTACTCCACAAACATCACACTTGTAAGGCTTCTCTCCAGTATGTATTCTTCTGTGTTGTTTCAGACCAAAAGACTGAGTAAACCCTCCTCCACACACATCACACTTGTAATGCTTCTCTCCAGTATGTATTCTTTTGTGTTTCTTGAGGGTAGAAAACTGTGTAAACTTTATTCCACAAACATCACATATGTAAGGCTTCTCTCCAGTATGTATTTTTTTGTGTTGTATCCACCCAGAAGACCATGGAACCCTACTTCACAAACAACACAGTTGTAACGCTTCTCTCCAGTATGTTTTCATTTGTGTTCCTTCAGGTTAGAAGACTGTGTAAACTATACTCCACAAACATCACACTTGTAAAGCTTCTCACCAGTATGTATTATTTTGTGTTGTTTCAGACAGAATACTGAGTAAACCCTCCTCCACAAACATCACACTTGTAATGCTTCTCTCCAGTATGATCTATTTTATGCCATTTAAGACCAGACTGTGTAAACCCTACTCCAGAAACATCACATTTGTAAGGCTTCTCTCCAGTATGTATTCTTTTGTGTTTCTTTCGACTAGATGAACGTGTAAACCCTACTCCATATACATCACATTTGTATGGCCTCTCTAGTATGTATCCTTCATGTTTGAAGTCCTTGTAAACCCTACTCTACAAACTTCACACTTTAAAGCTTCTCTCTGGAACGTATTCATTTGTGTTTTTTATCTGATCAGAAGACTGTTTACACCCTACTCCACAAACATAATACTTTTATGCCTCTCTCCAGTATGTCTTATTTTTGTGTTCATTCAGATTAGAAGACCATGTAAAATCTTCTCCACAAACATCACACTTGTAAGTCTTCTCTCAAGTATGAATTCTTTTGTGTTCCTTCATGGTAGAAAACTGTCCACAAACATCACACTTGTAAGGCTTATCTCCAGTATGTATTCTTTTGTGTTGTATTAGTAAAAAGAGTAAACCCTACCCCACAAACATCACATTTGTAATGCTTCTTTCCAGTATGTATTCTTTTGTGCTTCTTGAGCATAGAAAACTGTGTAAAATCTACTCCACAAACAACACACTTGTGAGGCTTCTCTTCAGTATGTACTCTTTTGTGTACCTTCAGGTTAGAAGGCCATGTAAAATCTATTCTACAAACCTCACACTTGTAAAACTTCTCTCCAGTATGTATTCTTGTGTGTTTTTTCATGGTAGGTAACTGTGCAAACTCTACTCCACAAACATCACACTTGTAAGGCTTCTCTGCAGTATGTATTCTTCTGTGTTGTTTCAGACCAGAAGACTGAGTAAACCCTACTCCACAAACATCACACTTGTGAGGCTTCTCTCCAGTATGTATTCTTTTGTGTTGTATCAGTCCTGAAGACCATGTAAACCCTACTCCACAAACAACACACTTGTAAGGCTTCTCTCCAGTATGTATTCTTTTGTGTTTCTTCAGACTAGTAGAATATGTAAACACTACTCCACAAATATCACACTTGTAAAGCTTCACTCCAGTGTGTTTTATTTTGTGGTTCTTGAGATTAGAAGATTGTGTAAACTCTATTCCACAAACATCACACTTATAAGGTTTCTCTCCAGTATGAAATCTTTTGTGTTGTTTCAGACCTTTAGACTGAGTAAACCCTACTCCACAAACATCACACTTGTAAGGTTTCTCTCCAGTATGTATTCTTTTGTGTTCCTTCAGTGTAGACAAATGTGTAAACTCTACTCCACAAACATCACACTTGTGAGGTTTCTCTCCAGTATGAATTCTTTTGTGTTCCTTCAGGTTAGAAAAATGTATAAACTCACTCCACAAACATCCCACTTGTGAGGTTTCTCTCCAGTGTGAATTCTTTTGTGTTCCTTCAGGGTAGAAAAATGTTTACACTCTACTCCACAAACATCACATTTAAGGCTTCTATCCAGTATGAATTCTTTTGTGTATCTTCAGGCTAGAAGACTGTGTAAACTCTACTCCACAAACATCACACTTGTAAGGCTTCTCTCCAGTATGTATTCTTTTGTGTACCTTCAGGCTAGACGACCATGTAAAATCTACTCCACAAACATCACACTTGTAAGGCTTCTCTCCAGTATGTAATCTTCTGTGTCTTTTCAGGCAAGAAGACTGAGTAAACCCTCCCCCACAAACATCACACTTGTAAGGCTTCTCTCCAGTATGTATTCTTTTGTGTTCATTCAGGTTAGAAGACTTTGTAAACTCTACTCCACAAACATCACACTTGTAAGATTTCTCTCCAGTATGTATTCTTTTATGTTCCTTCATGGTAGAAAACTGTGTAAACTCTACTTTACAAACATCACACTTATAAGGTTTCTCTCCAGTATGTAATCTTTTGTGTTGTTTCAGACCTTTAGACTGAGTAAACCCTACTCCACAAACATCACACTTGTAAGGTTTCTCTCCAGTATGTATTCTTTTGTGTTCTTTCAGGGTAGCCAAATGTGTAAACTCTACTCCACAAACATCACACTTGTGAGGCTTCTCTCCAGTATGAATTCTTTTGTGTTCCTTCAGGGTAGACAAATGTTTTAACTCTACTCCACAAACATCACACATGTAAGGCTTTTCTCCAGTATGAATTCTTTTGTGTATTTTCAGGTTAGAAAACTGTGTAAAATCTACTCCACAAACATCACACTTGTAAGGCTTCTCTCCAGTATGTATTCTTCTGTGTTGTTTCAGACCAGAAGACTGAGTAAACCCTCCTCCACAAACTTCACACTTGTAAGGCTTCTCTCCAGTATGTATTCTTCTGTGTTTCTTTAGGTTAGAAGAACTTGTAAACTCTACTCCACAAACATCACACTTATAAGGTTTCTCTCCAGTATGAAATCTTTTGTGTTGTCTCAGACCTTTAGACTGAGTAAACCCTACTCCACAAACATCACACTTGTAAGGTTTCTCTCCAGCATGTATTCTTTTGTGTTCCTTTAGGGTAGACAAATGTGTAAACTCTGCTCCACAAACATCACACTTGTGAGGTTTCTCTCCAGTATGAATTCTTTTGTGTTTCTTTAGGTTAGAAGAACTTGTAAACTCTACTCCACAAACATCACACTTGCAATGCTTCTTTCCAGTATGTATTCTTTTGTGTTTCTTCAGAGTAGAAAACTGTGTAAACTCTACTCCACAAACATCACACTTGTAAGGCTTCTCTCTATTATGTATTCTTTTTAGTTTTATCATAGAACACTGTGTTAGCATTTCACCATTAACATCATGTTCATAAAGGTTCTGTATTTCTTTACTCTGCATATCGTTAACAAATTCACGACACATATCAACCCCATCAAGGTGACTACTTTTCTTTCTGTAATCTGACCAACTTTCATTTTGAATTGTGACCTTAAAATATTTCTCGGTCTCACCAATGATTGCTGATCTGTCATGACTAGTAATGGGATGCACAGCTACATCACTTCCAGTTGTTCCAGACTCATCAGAATTGAAATTTGTCAACAATGCAAAACTGGTATAATCATTCTTGCGCAATCTTTTATTGATGTTGATGTCCTGGGCTTGGTATGGCACATCTGAAATCATATGGGATTTAGATAGAAATAAATAACTAAGCAGTCAGTAATAGATGTGTTACGTATCTTTTTACATGTAACTGTTAATATTTACTAACAGGATGGTTCCTGTGGCCAGGACGACATCTAGGGTAGTAAACTCTCTGACACCGCAACCAGCCCCACACCACTAAGAATGATTTGAGTCACAATGGCCGAAATGTACAATATACACTTTATTTAAGACTGCACGCTGCTCCACAAATAGATGGTTCATGCCAACATGTACTGGCAGATAATATGAAGAGGACGAACAACCGTCAATAGTCAGTTCATGTCAGGAACGCTGTCATGTAGCTCTCAAATATGATTTATTTAAATGAACACTCAACACTGAGCAATTATACTTCTGGTCACTTTAGATAACTAGATGACTAAATACATCTCACCAAAGATCTTGATGTATTAGTAATAAAAGAACTCCATTTTAAACGCTCTAACAATCAGGAGCTCAAACACATTACGTCCACTCGCCATGACACACCCTCTAATCTCTCTCCACACTTCTCTCCTAGTTTTTCGTGAGCTAACCAAGCATATCGGCTGAAAGACGCTCACCTGTCACTTTCTCAGTGCCTGTATAAAATAAACAAAACAAGAGCTCTGCTGAGCTAAACCTATACTAGGCCCAATTGTTATGAATTTTACTCATAACATTACGCCCCCCCCCCCCCCCCCCCCCCCCCACCCCCCACCCCCCCACCCCCCCCCCCCCCCCCCCCCGCCACTTCCCCCTTGCAAAATTAATGGAAACAAAGTTTTCATTATTTCCATGGTGTGAGTATACCAACACCAGAGTGAAATATGGTAACATCAAATTTCACTATCAATAAGAACTAATATAGCACCCAGGTTTCTGCCATAGGGTAGGCAATTTAACACTAAAAGTATGTTCGATGGTTAATATTGAAGCCAATGTCTCCTATTAGACAAAATCCTATTTAACTGCAAGGTTGCCATAACTAATAGTACTCAACATAAAAAAAAATGATGGTAGCAATACATGCACTCACATACCTCACACCATCAAATAACGCCTATCTGTTCCAGTCCAATATAAGTAGTCAATTAATAAATTCATGATCAACATAAAAAATGCAAAGCAATAACGAATAAACAAATATGCACCAACGTAAATAGATGACATAAGGCAGACAATCATATTAGTAAAGTGAATGAATGCAACATCTTACGCTAAAAAAAATTAAACTGATGTGTACATGTTAAGTATTTGTCAGAAAAAGTATGCTGTGGTGCAAATAAATAAAAACAAAATGTAATGTTGTACCTAACGCAGTTTTTCATCCAATCAGGTAATAATACGCTAATGTATGGTACAAATTGATAATAGCATTGAGAACTACCAAAATGTTAATTCAATAATTAGTGTAAGTCTAGTAAAGGATGTGTGAAAAACCGAATCTTATCCCACGAATTAAAACTAATTAACCGCTAACTAAAGCACTGGATTTAACAGTAATAATGTCAAACAATTATACACATTAGTAGAATAATACATCAGTAAAGTCCCACGTTCAAGTCCATCATCCTCTGCTATATTCTTGTATAAGTCGCATTATGATGTAACTTTAAGCACACAAGTTCAGTGTTCACCAAAAAGCACAATTTGATTCTAGTAATTGCATCCCCTTGACCAAGAGAAGCATTCTTGAGTACTGTCCCTTCATCTTGAGACGTCATGGCAATAATACCTTAAAATCAGATTTTGTATTCAAAATATCCATATATGTGACATATGTCTGCAAATAATTATAACTGAGTGTATTTATGTACATAAAGTTTGTTTGACAACTGTTCAAAAGATCGAACACATCCCCGTAATGAGCTGAGTAAAATGAGATCCAACTTGGAATCAGCGATATCAGCATTCATCGTCATCAGCTGCCGAGTGAAGCGATCAATATCTGTAAGTACTGTCAAAAGTGTCCTTGAGCGATTTCTTTCAATTTCCGATGCAAAAGTGATGATTGTTCTCAGCCTTGGCATTCATCACAGAGTGTTTGTCACCTTCATCTAGCTTGTTAAATCATCGTCACAGTCTTCCATGTGCACACACTCTCATGCACAATATATTTAACATCATTAGAATCGAACTCATAGAGATCAACGGTGAGGAGTAGTAATAAATGAAATTTAACCAGCGATATTAAGTGTGAAAATTTATGAAGACATTTGTGTGTCTTCAGTCCATCAGAAGTCTGAGTCTACCAGCTATGTGTCTGACATCTAACTAGAAAAAAGTTATCAAAATGGACATTTGGACAGCAGAATTTGCAATAGGACATCCTTCATTCCTCCAATAAAAAAGAATATTTCTTGCCCTGGATTAAGACGGTCGATGCTTCATTTTTTGTCACCTTATATCACATGCACACAAGTTCAATACATAGAAATAAAGAGTTCAGCTGCATTGAAAGCTTACTACAGGAGTCAAGCTAAAGCTCGCAGTTGATTACTCATTCAAATATCAAGTTCAGCTCCATCAAAAGTTACTACATGAGTCAATCTAAAGCTCACAGTTGATTACTTATCCAAATAACAAGCTCAGCTCCATCAGAAGCTTACCATCTGAAGTCAAGCTAAGGAGCTCAAAAGTTGAGTCTCATATTTAAACCAAGTGCAACACACTCTTAAGTGAATTCTGTTAAGTAGACTCCAAAGTATATTTTATGAATCACAATTACATACTCGAGGTAATGAGACTACATATCCAGAACATTTCATGAAGATATCCAGTCTGGCCAGAACCCTCCTGAGATTAGACAACAGACTCTTTCATACAACAACTGTTAATTGTTGGTCAATGCTACAGGGATATTATCAAACAGTGAAGGACTATATATCGTCAACGTTCTCAGTACGACAAAAGTTTTCATCAAAACGTCCTCGACTTAGAGATACCCCACTCGACATAACTTATAACAACTTGGGACATTCTATGCATACATGTGAATCATTCTATCCAGGTGAAGCATTTAGAGACACATGGACTGTGAAGATTACTCACCATTTTGGTAACACATATCATACCACATCATCATTTCACTTTACACAAGCTCATTCTTAATTAACTACTATTTACTTAATTACAATATTAATATCTCATCTGTGTGTTTTGTGTGAATCGTCTTTTACCATCATCACATTCTAACCACTACTAACCCTATATGTGTAGATATTTAGTTAATAAACCCAATAATCGTTTGATCATTTTCTAGTTCATTAATGTATCACTCATGCTGTCGGTGTTAAATATTTATATATAGGTAAATTTCTACACTCAGATGAGGTTGGGGACTTTTTCTGTTAGGGGATCTAAGGGCAGAAGCTAAGGTCATGAAGAAAGAGAACTCTTTCCACATTTCAAAAGAAAACACTGTCCAGTGGAAAGCATTCACATTCTCTTCTACTTGTCCTTATCTCGGATAGGTCTCTATCCTTTCTTAACAAGCCAATTTTTGTAACTTAATATCTCATAGGCTATTCCTGGCAAAAACTGCTGTTGGAGTTGCCACAATACTCCCCACATGACAACAATGTCTGAATTTTTATTTCTGTTATTGATGTATAACATGTTGGAGTATGTGACCACTGAAGTATGATAATAAATGGGAATGCCAGACCAGACAAAAGGTTCATGAGTAGATTCACTCTTATCTCTCTATACGTGGTACACTCAGTGATGTTTTGATCTTAAATATTTGTGTACAAATAATGATAAGTTTAATTCTTAGAAATCAATAAAACATTAAAATAAAAAAATAAATAAAGCATTATTTAATCTATATGAAAACTTCTTCATTACCTTCATGTTTACATAACTCAGGTTGTTCTACTTTCTTAATTGTTGGTATTTTTGTATCCATGGTGTAAACTATCTGAACATGAGTATCACAGTTTTCAGTGTTGTGATGACCATCATCATTCTGGCAGGAAAACAAAAAAATGAGAACTATTAAGTGAGATTAATATAGGTATATGAGAAATATTGTGGGGAAGTTGTGATCCATCTATGACAAACTAAATTCATTGGCATATAAGTATGTGTCATACTCTCAGAGCAGTAGTGGTATGATAATCACAAATCTAAAGTTTGTCATGCAATGAATGCTTACCTTGGAGAAGTGATATGACTGCCGCTTGAAATATTACTTCTATATCTTCTTTTCTTCTTCTTTGATCCTTAGCTGCCGACCATCAAAGCAGTCAGTTGCCATCATGCCTAGTGGCGTCTTGTAGGGCAACAACAAATTGATTCCACTTTGCTCGGTCGGTGGCCATCCTTCGTACAGTGCCCCAACTCCAGTTCATTCTTTGCATCTCAGCCTCCACAGTCCTCAGCCAGGTTGTTTTTGGTCGGCCTCTCTTTCCTTTTCCTTCAGGGGTCCAAAGCATAGCTGTTCTTCTATATATGACACCTTAATTCTCAGCATTCTCACAGGCAAAAAAATTATGCACCATACACAGATTAAAAAGAAATTTAACTGGGATTTTGAGAACACTTTAACAATTATGATTCACATAAATAAGTTAACATAGCCCCCTGCAGACCCAAGTAGAAGAATTCAAACTGTGAAGGTTTGGCCATGTCTGCAGAAAGAGAGAAGATTTGATACCATGACAAGTGCAGGAAACTTATGGCCAGGGATCCAGATCTCCAGGACAACCCAGAGTCCGCTGGGAGGACAGCATTAGACAATCTTTGAAGGACTGAGAACTAGATTAGAACCAGGCCAGAAGGTAGATAGCCGATAGGACAAATTAGCACTCTCTCTGACAAACCTCTACACCTCAGGGTAGAAAAGGATCGGTTGAGTAAGTGAAATGAGTACACAATGAAATTTTGTCTATCTTCCCTTTTAACTTTCTTAGCATGTCCCTGCCTAACAACAGAAAGAACATGTTGACTGAGACAAGCAATAAATAAAAATTGTTAAAAAAAAACACAAAAAGACCACATATATCAAGGTACTTAAGTGGTTCATTGGTGAGAGCATAAGCCTTCTGAATAAACAACCTGCATTTGATTCCCCTCCACCATGCAAAGGCACAACAGGCCAATCACCTGTTTGCTTTAAAACATGATTATGCAAACTACAAGAGAGAAAACCAGACTAATTCTAAAGGTGATGAAGTGGTACAGACTATGGATTATGGAACTTGGAACACAAGAAGTATAAATGGGATAGAAGAGGAGCTGGTGGAAGAGATGAGGAAAGCAAAATTAGAAATCCTGGCTATAACGGAAACAAAGAAAAAAGGACAAGGAGAAATGGATCTTGATGACAACACGCTGCTCTACAGTGGTGTACCCATGTCTGAAAGAGCTAAAGGGGGCGCGGGTTGCATTGTGGCCAAAAACCAAAAAGATAGTATCAAGGGATGGAACTTTGTCTTGGAGTGCATTATGGTTGTAAAACTAAAAGAAGGAGAAACCATAGTCAACCTGGTCATAGTGTATGGGCCAAATGAGGATGAGAGAGCAGAGGTCAAGGAGGAATTCTTCAAGCTACTGTAAAGGACAGTGGATGACTGCCTAGATGAAATTATCATGCTCGGGGATTTCAATGCCAGAGTTGGAAATGACCATGCTAGATGGGGTGGAGTTATCGGAAGATATGAAGAAGATACTCTCAATGACAATGGAAAGTGACTCCTTAGATTCTGCAGAGAGCAGAATCTGATCATTACAAACACAAAGTTCTCTCATGAGCGCATACATGCATACACTAGATGTGAACCAACAAAGAATGATAAGTCAGTGATCGACTATGCCATTGTTAGGAGGAGCTCATTCAAATATGTCCGGGATGCTACAGTCTGGAGGGGGCCAGAGATTGGAAGTGATTACTTCCTGCTTACAATCAAAAGAAAAAAAAGAGTTAAAAGAGTTGCTCAGCCTAGGAACTGCCCAACATCACGCAAGAAACCAAGTGAACAAACGGGAGAAATTAGCATTAAAACCTACAAGCTGAGAGAGCCAGAAATTAAGACCAGATATCAGGGCCTTGTTGCTACAGCAGTGAGAAACACAGAAGAACAGCCTGATGACTTGGAAACCCTCTGGCTTAAATTCAAGGACATCATAAAGACAACTGCTGCAGAAGCATGTGGTGATGTCCGACTTGGGAACAAGAGAAAGAGGACACCTTGGTGGACAGAGGAAGTCAAAGAGAAAATAAGAGAGAAGAAAATGGCATGGAAACAATACTTAGGAGCTAAAAACACAGCAGGACAAATGGAGAAATATAGAGAATATGTGATACTCAGAACAGAAGCAAAGAACAAGGTGCTAGCAGCAAAACAGAAGTCCTGGGAAGAATTTTGAGCAAATCTAGAAAAAGATGTGCAAGAAAACCAGAAATTGTTCTACAAGACCCTAAAGAACATGAGGAAGGAAAAACAATGCTCCATTAAATTTATAAAAGACAAGCAAGGCAAATTGCTTACTGCCCTGAAGGAAGTAATGGAAAGATGGAAATAATATTTCTCAGAACTCCTGGATGGTGAGCATGGTGAAGCATCAGAAATAATAACCACTAGCACAGAAGAGAAAACCAATGATGGTGAAGATGACATAAAGATGGAAGAACTGAAGGCAGCAGTGGAGAAAATCAAGATGAACAAAGCAGCAGGGCATGATGGTATAACACCAGAAATGGTTAAGTACATGGGAGCATCAGGCGACCTATTACTCTTAAGGGTCCTACTGGCAGCGTGGTGCAACAAGATCATACCAAAGGATTGAGAGATTGCCATCATTACACCAATTTTCAAAAATTTCATGACAATCGACAATGTGGAAACCATAGAGGCATATCCCTTCTCAGTGTCCATGGTAAAATCTTCTCTAGAATCCTAGAGCAGAGACTCCAATGCCTAGCTGAGCCACAATTGGATGAGGCCCAGTGCGGATTCCGATCAAACAGAAGTACTCAAGACATAATCTTCACACTCAGACAGCTGAGTGAAAAGGCCCTTGAGTATAAGAGCGAGATCCATCTTTGTTTCATAGATCTGGAAAAGACGTTTGACAGGGTCCCCTGAAGCAAACTTTGGGACTGTTTGGCAAGGAAGAACATTCTAGCACCTCTGATTCATGCTTCAATGTACACTTCTTGAGCCTTGGCTTTGGAACTTTTGGTTTTGCTTGTGTTTAAATCTGCTTTCTTGTTTTTTCTGTCTTTATCTTTTGTTTCTGTTGTTATCCATCCTTTTTGTGGTCGTTCTCTTTTCCCCAGTATTTCTTCACAGTTTTGATTTGCTGCCAATAGTTTTCTGTATTCACTACATCTTCCAGCCGTTGGAGCACTGGAATTTGTTGGATATTGTGACCGCAAATTTGTCTCTTGTTTCTTGATTTCTTAGATGTCCTACATTAAATAGTTGTCTATATCTTTGCATTGTTGCATATCTTGAGTTTCATTTTTACTTTGGCTACCAGAAGGTGGTGATCTGATGCCACATCTGCTACTCTATATACCTTTACACCATGCAATAATGATCCTAAACTTCTTGTTTATGCATAAATGATCAATCTGATTTTCTTTTCTATGGCAAGGTGATATCCACGTTGCCTTGTGTATTCTCTTATATGGAAACATGCTTCCTCCTATAGCCAGTTGATTTGAAGCACAGAAGTTTGAGAATAGTAACACACGGGTGAAGTGAGTTGGAAAAAAGTTCAAATATAGAATTATAAAAACGGGTCAAGTGGAAGAGCACCGAAGAAAGTTAAAGTAGGTCACAGAAAACAGTAACGATTGAAGATTTGACTTGTCACAGTCACTACACTCCGGATAAACACATAATTGCTCAGCACACTCAGAAAATGTCAAAAGGCGTGAATGCTAATTCTTCCTGTTGCTCTTTGGTTGAATACAAGCCTGAGTCATCCACACATACGTCCACTCTTGCTGCTCTTACGTGTGAAGCCAAATGTCAGCAATCTTAGCCTTGATGATTCATCGATTGTAGTGTCATTCTCTAATAGGCGATCATTAATTGCCCTCAGTATCTCTTGTTATCCATATTCAACGCACCATTTATGGGTGCTCTTCTATGGAAGCTAGTCTGTTAGCTTTTTCATTGCTCCATACTCCTGCATGACCAGGATGTAGATCCACAGCAGTTCATGAAGATTTGAGGCTTCTTTGGAAGTTTTCCGTTCATGCCAAAGCCATCCACTTTGGACCTTTCGAAGCATGGATTGTGATTATGATACAATAATTGCCCTTGTTAAGGAAGTTTCAGACAGCCACCTTAAGGCTGCAGCTGCCTCTACCTCCATTCTCAATGCTGTAGGTTGTTACATGATCGTATCAACGTTGCTTTTTTTCTCTCTTGGCATTCTACTTGTTGTTAAATGTGTGTCTCTATGCAAGTGTGGTCTGTGTGTATGGGCTTTATGTATCAGTGTTTCCTTCAAAACGGGATTCTCATTTCTATCCCTGCATCTAAACTTTCGACTCTACTGATCAAACTGTCAATATTTTCGACACTTATATATTTTTTTTAAATATATTATTCCAGCTTTGACGTTTCTAGTTCTTGCTATTCTATTTACTGTAAAATTTTAAGTCAGGTAAAACTACATTGGTCATCAGTGAGGATTAATTCTCTCAGATCATGTGACTCATTTTAATCACGTGAGTGTTGTTTTGTATCTTTGTGAATATTGTCTGCACTGGTGGTAAACAGTGGTGGTGATGATGATGAAAAACTCTCTTACAATGTATTACAACAGGAGGTAGTCTGATCATCAGAGGTTTTACCATGGTGTTTTGACCGTTTAATTTCGTTATGCTCTAGTTGGGAAGGACCTAGCATTCCCATTTTTGTCTTGATGCCAAAATGTCAATCTCCTGTTAATTTCATGTCGTCTGCGATTAGTCGCACAGCTGACACCACCTGGTACTCTTTTCAGTTCTAGCTGTTGTTTAAACAATATACAGTCACCGTCATGCACGATATAATAGCCACGCAAACAATGGACTATACTTATTAAGTCTATCCATTTTTTCCTGGATGTGTTGATGTGAATGTGCTAGTAGTGCAATGTCATCTGCATATTCCAGTTCTACTAATGTAGAAAATGTAGCCCATCTTATTCCTCTTAGAATGCCCTCTGTTGTCTGGTGCATCACCCAGTCTATGACTTAAAAATAGAGTGGTTGATAAGGGGCATCCCTGTCGTACTGCTATCTTCACCTCAAAGGTTACATTGCTCTGCCCAATGATACATGTAAAGTTGGTATTGAGGCTTTTTATGATTGACACTATGCAGCTTGGAATTCCATAAGCCCTCAGTATTTTCCGTAAACTGTCCCTATGTAGACTGTCAAAAGCGTTTTCAAAATCAACTAAATTAATGTACAGCTGTCTTTGCCACTCTGAGCACTACTCTATAATGTTTCTGAGGGTAAATATATAATCATCAGACTTTGTGTGACATAACCATTATATTAGCGTCATGTTGTCTGTACATGACAGTACAGAAGCAGTAGAACTTTGTAGTCAGAATTTTTTTAAGTGTTATTTGTTAATTTTAACTCAGCCATCCAAGTGGGGCCTGCTGGTAACTGAAAATAATTGTTTTTCCAATAATGTCAATACATTCTTTGCTGGCATGAGGCAGAATGTCATATAAATATAAATGGTACTAATCTAAAACAAGTAGAAATATTCAACCTTTGGGCACTATATTAACATCATGTATAACCTAATTCATAGAACAGCACCATCAAATAACAAATCTAGAAAATGTGAAACAATCTATATAATGCATCATTTTCAATGACAGTAAGAATGTGTGGTTCTCCAGTGCTACATTGAACTATTACATATTGGTTGTGGAGAAAAATAACTGTATAACCTACCCTCGTAGGATATTAAGATCACAATAAGGTTTCAGGTGTTTGATGCAATATTGCAAGTGTAGATCTCTTAAATAAGTACACCAATAGTTTACTAAAAACATTAACAAATAAAATACTAACTTCATAACCTGGTTCCAGTTTTATTTTTTCACCACTGAATGCAGCTGTAGTCTGAACATGACTTGAAGTCTGAGAAGAAAGAGTGATGGACCATAGCAGGATATCTTACACTGCATTATGGCAGTAAAACTAATGTACACATCAAAAAGAGATCAAAGCTGTAAACATAACAGACAACATGCTAATATTATCTACTTAAATTAAGCATTAGAACATGTATATTAAAAAAATAACATAAAATTGTAACCTCATTATCTTGTTCCTGTTTCACCCTGACAAATGGACTAGAGGGGCCATCTTCAATATTCCATTCATCCTGGTGAGAAAAATATCAGAAGAGGATGTTAGAAGATGAAATAAGTTATTTTCTAGAAAAAAAAAGTGATTTTTCTAAGAATCACTAGAAACATTTAATTTATTCCACAGGAGTTAACATTAGGAAGAACTTGTATGTCAGTAGTAATGGGGTGAATAAAGAAAACTCACTTTACAATCCTGCTCCAGTTTAATTTGTTCATCTATAAATGGGAACCATGTTTGATTATTTCTTGGAGCCTGGAAAGAACAATTATGTTTCAAATAAATATACAGGAAAGTTTTAAAACCTAAATATAACAAAATAATCTCTAGTGGTGTAAAAGATGATATAGAGATGTAAGTGGTGATTATTGTAAACATAATATTAGATAAAAAATACAACTTTCTAGCAAGCAGCAGTATTCATCACAGCAATATTTTTGCTATCTAATTCATTGTTTCATATATGCTGCATTCTTTTGCTGTGTCTTCATTAATTCCCTGTGATAAAAATGTAGGAGTAACATGTCCTGGATATCTCATGATGTATTACAAGATTTATTTTGACAAGATTAGTTTTATTTTTCCCGTTATCACTACATGCTATTTTAAAATTATCTTCTGTACAGCCAGTATTCTTATGTCCCTTCACTGTCATTTTGTCTCCCCTGATTTCCCAGCTTTTATCATTCAGTTATTCATGACTTTATAGCTCCCCATGCAGCATAGGCCTTCAACAAATACAAGCCCCCCCCCCCCCCCCTCTATCTTGTACATCAGGTCAAGGTTGCTCCATGTCTACTTTGTTGATGACATACCTGTCAACCTCCTGAGACAAACACCTGTTTGCTCATCATCATCATCAGCTGCCATCTCCTCAATGAAGGTTGGCTGTAATGGATCTCCAACGTCTTCTGTCTCTTGTCTTGGTGGTGCACTCTGATAGACTCTTTCCTGTCCATCTCTTGATGTTATCTTCCCACTTATAGCACTGTCTTCCCCTTGAATGTTTGCCTTCACCCCTCCCTTCTGTTATGGTCTTCTGCAAGGTGTTATGCCTTTTTATGTGGCCAAAGTATTTTAGCTGCCCAACTTTGATCTCCCTCATTAGTTCTCTTTTCATACCTAGATCTTGTAGAACCTCCTTATTTATTTTCTTCTCTTTCCATGAGATACGCCCCATTCTTCTATAATATATATCCACATTTCAAGAGCCTCAATTCTTTCCTCCAAATGCTTATTCATCGTCCATGTTTCTGCACCATACAGAAATGCAGAATATATATAACACTTTATGATTCTCAGTTTTAATTTGTGAGATAATTTTGCTAATTATCATAGTTTTTGTTTTCTCAATATTAATGTCGAGTCCATATTCTTGACTTATACTGTTCACTTGCTTCACTATTTCTTTTAACTCCTGTTCGCTTTCAGCTAACAACACTGTATCATCTGCATATCTAAGGTTCCTGTTTTCTAGACCAGTAAAAATTTTACAAACACCCAAAATAAACCTTATGCAAAAAATATACAAGGTATTAATATATTATACGCGACGTGGTTTTAAGACAACAAATAACATAAACTAATGATTTTAACATTTGAAATAGTGCGATATAAAACATACTAATACTTTTATTTATGTGTATTAGAAATATGGTGAGTTATAATCCTTAAAAATGTGTGTAATATCCCTAGTTATCACAGCATTTATATCATGAATAAATATTACATACATAAAGGTATGTTTTCAGGCACTCATGAGACACAAAGAAGTAGAAAACTAGACAACAGAAAAACAACAGAAGTGAGAGGCTTACCGGAGAATTGAACCCAGGACCTCCCAATTGGCATCACTTCCTAGCTATAGAAGTGACTCACACTATCCTCCCTGCCAGCTAGACACCACAAAAATAGTGCTTTGATGACAGGGGTCACTAGCGTGACCCACAACAAATAACATCGGAAATTTACCTAGGGCGATCCAACCTAATTATTGATGCAATCACTTCTGTAGTCCCCATATTATACAGTATTGATCAGATTACAAAAGACAAAGTCTTTGATGTAAAAATGTAGGAGTAACATGTCCTGCATATCTCATGATGTAGTAACAGTTTTTGTGAGAAATCATGAGATTTAAAAAATGGAGAAAAAAAATGGATGAGGAAATATTTTTGTTGTTGTTGTTGTTGTTGTTGAGAAAATCCTTTGAACAACCTTGTACGGGTGTACATAGCTAAAAGTGTTAATTTCCCATAAGTTGTATTGGAATCCCATACAGGTTGACTGGTATGGATGATCCTGTCATTTTATTTCAATTCTTCAAGCCTTACTACTTGTTATGAATGTTTCTCTTCTCAGTAAACAAAAACAGCTAAGGTGACGTCAAAAA
Source organism: Oreohelix idahoensis (assembly GCA_024509875.1). Classification (NCBI taxonomy): domain Eukaryota; kingdom Metazoa; phylum Mollusca; class Gastropoda; order Stylommatophora; family Oreohelicidae; genus Oreohelix; species Oreohelix idahoensis. The sequence continues at coordinate 487,071 of JAMPIV010017668.1, read as the reverse complement.
CATTTATCACATTCAAGGTTAAATAAGACTTTTTTTTTTCAAGAAAAGATTAGGAATGGTCAAAGCTACATTAAACAACATGAGATAAATACTGATATCTAAACAATTATCTCATGAATTAAAACTAAGAATGATCAAATCTGACAAATATTTTCATAACTACATGGTGTAGGAACATGGACAATGAAGAAGCAATTGTAAGAAAGAACTGAGGCCCACAAAATGGGATATATAAAAGATTGAGGCACACTCACAAATAAAAAAATAACAGTCTCATCTAACAGTTGTTCCTCTCGGGCCTGGGGTGTAGAGGTTTGCCAAAATAAATACCATACTTTCAGCTGTCGTCCTCCTGGCCTAGCATTTACTTTCCCATATTTGTCATCTTCTACATACTTGTCAAACCGTCATAATTGGGACTGTTCCCTTTGGGTCTGCAGGAGCTGGGTTTGGAGGACCTGATGTATTGTGTGGTTGCAGACCATGTCTTTTCTTGTTATGTCAACAAACATCCTCAGATAACTCATTTCTGAAGTTTGGAGCAAGGTTTTGAGGTTTGCAGTCATTGCACATGATCTTCTTCTTCTTTGATCCTTAGCCGCCGACCGTCAAAGCAGTCAGTGGCCATCACGCCTAGTGGCGTCCTGTAGGGCAACAAAAAATTGATTCCACTTTGCTCGGTCAGTGGCCATCCTTCGTACAGTGCCCCAACTCTGGTTCATTCTTTGCATCTCAGCCTCCACAGTCCTCCACCAGGTTGCTTTTGGTTGGTTTCTCTTTCGCTTTCCTTCAGGGGTCCAAAGCATAGCTGTTCTTGTGATGGCATCGGGGTCTCTTCTGAGGACATGGCCAACCCAGCTCCAGCATCTGCCAGCTATGATGGTGTGCATGTCCTCTTGCTTGCTCCGAGTAAGCACATCTTGGTTGGTGATGATATTTGGCCAAAAGATTCGGTGAATTTTTCTTAGGCATGTTGTGTGAAAAGAGGACAATTTCGACATTTCCTTCTCTGTAACTCTCCAGCATTCCGCACCATAGAGAAGCACAGAAAGCACACAGCTCTGATATAATCTTAATTTTGTGCTTGTGCTGTATTGAGAGGACTTCCAGATGTTGTTTAGGCTAAAAAAGGCTGTTCTTGCCTTATTCATTCTGATGTTGATGTCTTTGCCTGCCCCGCCGTCTGGTGTTACTATGCATCCTAGGTATGTGAAGGTGTCTGTCTGTACCAGTTGCTGATTCCTTACTGATATGGGCTCAGGGTTGCTCACATTGAGCGTCATGACCTCTGACTTCTTTAAATTGATGTTCAAGCCCACCTACTTGCTAAACTTATTAAGTCTATCCATTTTTTCCTGGATGGGTTGATGTGAATGTGCTAGTAGTGCAATGTCATCTGCATATTCCAGATCTTCTAATGTAGAAAATGTAGTCTATTTTATTCCTCTTGGACTGCCCTCTGTTGTCTGGCGCATCACCCAGTCTATGACTGTTAAAAATAGAGTGGTTGATAAGGGGCATCCTTGTCGTACTCCTGTCTTCACCTCAAAGGTTAGATTGCTCTGCCCAACACTACACGTAAAGTTGGCATAGAGGCTTTTTATGATTGACACTATGCAGCTTGGAATTCCATAAGCCCTCAGTATTTTCCATAAACTGTCCCTATGTATGCTGTCAAAAGCCTTTTCAGAATCAACTAAATTAATGTACAGCTGTCTTTGCCATTCTGAGCACTGCTCTATAATGTTCCTGAGAGTGAATATATGATCTACACATCTTCTGTTCTTTCTAAATCCTGCTTGTTCTTTCCTCAGTTTGTGGTCTACTGCTTTTGAAATTCTCTGTATAATTATCCTACCTAGTATTTTGCTGGGAACTGAGAGAAGAGTGATTCCTCTCTAATTATTGCAGTCTGCAAGATCTCCCTTCTTGGGCAATTTGACAATTTTTCCTTTGTTCCACTCTAATGGTGTTGTCCTCGTTTTCCAGACTTGTGCAAATAGTGGTTCTAATAGTTCTGCTGCTAGCTCAGGGTCTGTTTTAAATAACTCTGCATTTAAGTTATCATGGCCAGGAGCTTTTCTGTTCTTTAACCCTTTGATTGCTGTGATGATTTCTTCTTTTCGTGGAATGTCTGTATTTACATCTAGATCGTTTTCAGCCTCAGGAACATTCAATTGTGTCTCTGGTGGTTCCTTGTTCAGAGTTTCTCTGAAGTGCTCTGCCCATCTTGTTTCCTGTCCCTCTGCTGTCGTGATGAGATTTCCTTGCTTATCTCTTACTACTCTTACTAATGTAATATTGTTTGCACCTCGTTTTCCACTGATGAATTTAGTTATTTTGTATACTGTGCTTTGTTCATTTCTCAGTGCTGCCTCTTCTGCCTGTCTTGCAAGATCGTCTAGGAAATTCCTTTTGTTGGCTCGGGTTTGGCATTTAACTTCCTTGTCCAGCTGACTGTACTGTTCACTATATAGTTGCTTCAACCTGGGGGACTTCGCTTCTGTTTTCTTTCTTTTCATTTCCTTTCTCAGTGTTATGATGTTTAGTGTTTCTGGTGTTATCCAGTCTTGCTTCTTCCTTTCCTGGCATCCCAAGCATGATTTGCTGCTTTCCTTATATATTGTTGAAATGGTGTTGAATTTCTGGTCTATATCATCAGTCAATGTCTTTTCTTGACTTTTGGCAAATTGATATTGTTTCTTTATGTCAGCCGCAAAAGCTTTTCTGGTAAGGGGCTCATTCAATTGTTTGTTGACCTGTTTTTGGGCAGATTATTTTCGATGTGCGCGAAGCATTCTGGGTTGTGAAAAGTCTGAAGTAGAAGATATGTAATGAGGTCATAATAATGCCTTAAAAATATAGTTGTGGTGTAGAACTGTGTTTTTGCTCTAGAAATAGCTGTAGGTTTTATTTGTGTTTTCGCTATTCCTAAAGCGATAATCGTGTGTGATATTTAAGTAGCCAAGATTAATACGCCCAGCGCGCAGTGAGTGATGCGCCATAGGGCCTATAAAAGAGATAGCGGCCGGAAAGCGGGCCTACTTTGCCACAGCCGCCCAGAGAGAACAGACGAAGCCAGACACACAGAGCCAAGCTGTAAATGCCTTGAACACGTGAGTTAATTTAAATTAGAATTAGTTTTATATAATTCTGATATTGTATTCAGCACGAGTCTGTTTTAATGTTTAGTGATATAGATAGATGTGTTTCCAAAGGAAAAAGTGAATGTGTTTCCAGGACCTGATAATTTATTCTTGAAATATAATTGAGTGGAAATAATGTGTGGATATATTTCACTAGTGTTAAGACCAAATCACGTATGTAAGAGTTTAGTATCAAGTATTTCATCCATCAGACCGGGCAAATTTAGTAAGAGTGTTTTATACATGAAACTGGATAGAGAAGCATCTATTACTTGAATTTAGATGATATTGACTGTTATCAGGATGGCAACCACGTGGTCATGAAAGGCGGCACGTCACCACGCGTGTGTATAAAGAAGACGCCAGTTTTATATTGTGTGAATTGAGACGGGGGTGGGAAGCAGATTAAGATAATTTTCCCCAGTAAAGGAAAGAGATAGCTTTCGTGTTAATGCCAGTTTTGTTAAAGTCAAGAGTAATTATTTTTTTTCTTTAATGTAAAAGTAATTGAGTGTATTTCACGATAGCCTACTTATCATAATTCTACTGTATATATTTAATGGGTTACTGTGAGGTGAGAATATGTATTTAGATTTCTGGAGAGCACGAGGCCACTCCTTTGTTGAGACATGTGTTTCTCTGGTTGCTCCCGGCGGAGCATGGAAACACCAATGTGGCTCGTGTCTATCACAAGCCGACAAGAAGCATTTTTATGCTATTGCAGTGGTTGTTTCGGTAACGATGTGTTTCATGTGATGAGATTCCCAGTCTCATCAGTGGTCATATACGACACGCTTGTTGCCAGGCACACCAGTCGTCACATACGACATGCTTCAGAATGCAGTAACGAATACTGATGTGGATCTGTTACGAGGTATTAGCTTATTCTCATTACTGAGAGTATTTGTTGTACATATAGTTGAATATTATTTTATGTCCATTTTATGATTATTTAATTATGGTTATGTGAGGAATGGTTGTGAGAGCACGTGGGCTCACTTCAAGGTATATATTTCTCTTCTCCGCTCCTGAGGGAGCATGGGGCCAACAGTGTGGTTTGCCCCCATAAGTATTCATATGCTAGGGCAGTAGTGGTTTCGGTAGCAATCTGTGTTACACGGTGAGGTTGCCAGCCTCATGCACAACACCATACTAGTCTCATTGGATGACATGCATGAGTGTGTGTGTGTGTGGGATAGCTGAGGGTGTGCCCTTGCAGTAGTGGTTTTGGTGGCAATCTGTGTTACATGGTGAGGTTGCCAGCCTCATGCACAACACCATACTAGTCGCACTGGACGACACGCATGAGTGTGTGCGTATGTGATAGTTGAGGGTGTCAGGTGGCGTGGAAGGATGAGAGTATCATTATTTAACTATGATTTTAACCAGCCGTTGCTTTGTTTGCTTCTCCAGAATTAGCAATCGGGCACATGCTGGGTGTTTTGTTTCGTTTTGTTTTGTTTTGTTTGGTTTTGTGATGTTCGCTAGTTTATCTGTTTAATGTTTGCTTTGTCACTGAATGGGCTGTAAAAATAAATATAGCCCCTGCCTCTAGAATCAAGAGTTTTATTGTTGTTCGGGTCGGTGCGAGTGTGACAAGAGAGTGATCACACAGTCACAATATAATCATCATCATCATCTCGCCCACCCTTCCACATTAGTTTCACTTTCAGTTTTGCTACTACTAAATGGTGATCACTTCCCACATCTGCACCTCTTCTTACCTTCACATCTTGTAATGCATGTCTCCATCTACCATTAATCACAATGAGGTCTGTCTGGTTTCTGTCCTGACCATTTGGTGATTCCCATGTTAATTTGTGAATTTCTTTATGTGGGAAAAGTGTTCCTCCAATGACCAGATTGTTAATACTACAGAAACTTATTAATTTATCCCCATTTTCGTTTGCTGTTCCTCTGCCGCATTTCCCCATTACTCTTTTATTATATGTATTGTGTGTACCAACTTTCGCATTGAGGTCTCCCATTACTACAATAAGGTCATATCTAGGTGTATCTTCCATTTCTTTCTGCAGTTGTTGATAGAATTCCTCCTTCACCTCTTCATCGCTGTCATTTGTTGGTGCGTAGCATTGTATTATTTTAGTATTGGTGAATCTACCTCTCAATCTTAATCTTATCAGTCTGTTGTTGATGGGTTTCCATTCCAGTAATGTTCTTTCTATTCCTTTCTGTAGAATAATGGCTACGCCTTCATTGTGCTGTCCATCCTCTCTTCCAGAGTAAAGTACTGTTTCTCCTGTTGCTGTTTTAACTTTTCCTGCCCCTGTCCATCTGCTCTCGCTTATCCCTAGAATGTGTAACCTATAGTTTCTCATTTATACCGTGACCTGTTTTAGTTTACCCATCTCATTTATTGTCCTGACATTCCAAAATCCTATTCTTGTATCATGTTTTGCGTTCAGGACGTCCATTCTCATGTCAGTGGCTTCCTTTCGGCTTTCACCACTGATAGTCACACAAGCCTCAGACTCCGGATGTCCGTCCTGCAGCAAAGTTTGTTTATTCGTTGTTGTTTCCATAACTTCAATTATTTTTACATAGACAGGGGTGTCAGCCCTATGCTAAAACCCCCAACCTGGAGGACTAGGGTGTCTGCTTTCATCTGACCCCTGCCCACGTAAACCTGTCCAGCTTGGTAGAACCTTCCAGGAGTAAAACTCACGCTGACATAGCTCTGGGGGTAATCAGGGTATGCAAGCCGCCATATTTCGACAAGGTATTGACACCGGTGATGATTGCACATGACTCACATCCATATGTCAAGACTGGAACACAGATGGAGCGGTATACAGCCATCTTTGTCTTCTTGCAAATTTAAAAAAAACAATAGTCATCAAGTATTATTATTGTTATTACTGTACGGTATAGAAACTTAGATGTTGATCAAGCAGTTGGAAAAAGAAATGAGATATATAGAAAAATAAGGTGACTATCATGAAAAGAGGTGAAAATTCCTAGAACAGCTAAGAATGAAAAGAGAAATATTGAATGTGATCAGTGTCAAAATATTTTGATGATTTGAAATACAAAGGTCTTCCACTTTGCTGAAAACTATAATGGAAGGAAAAGTTGAAGTCATATATGCAAGAGGAGAAAAGTTTGTAAGTAGGAGGATAACATCAAGAAATTGATGAGAAATAGTCAATTATAGTAAACATACTACTAGAGACAGAAGACGCTACAGATCTATTGCAGCCAGACTTCGAAGTGAAAATGTCCATTGATGTGAACAGATTTTAGATCATTCAGTTCTTGTTATAATAAATATAGGCCTACACAAACCTCAGGTTAAAAACTAGATTACTATGCAACTGCTGCTTTGATGTTCTTCATGTGGCTATACATACCATGTTAAAGTTAGTTGGACTTTAACACATTTTTTAAAAAGCTTGAAACAAGGTCAGCCTATGGGTCTGGGATGATTTGAATTATAGTGGGATGCCTTCTTCAACACCATCCGAATAAGTCGCACAGAATATTAGAGTAAAGTTTAGGATTCCTAAACCTAACCCCTTTTACTGTGCCTCTAAATTCTATTTCAAAGCTGCATTTAAAAGACGGCCGACTATTCATCATTTCAACCATGGTTTGTGTTAATGTTAATGCTCAAATTTTGTTTATTGAAATGAAGAACAATGGGCAATGTTCTTTAATGTTATTCTAGTAAGTCTCTAACGTTGTTAGGGTTAGGATTAGGGGTGGGGGCCATCGAACAGACTTGCCATGTTTTTCATCTCAAATATTTTTTTTTTTTTTTAATTTGCAAAAAGCTCAAAAAGTGGTTGTGTTAAGGTTAAATTTGGTAATTTCCTATCTTTCGTACCTTTTTGGTCCGCAGTGAATATATGTAGTTAGGTGTTGTGTCGTAGCAGTTAGGGTTAGTATTATGGTTAACATTAACCCAAACCCTAACCCTAAGCGCTACAAAACAACACCTAACTATACATATTCACTGCGGAGCAAAGAGGTACGAAAGATAGGAAATTACCTTAAATTTAGCGTTTGAGGCCTTTTTTTTAAATTTTTTTATTATCTAAGCGACACGGCGGATGTATCGATATACAATTGGCTAATATGGCGGCCTTTGTCTAGACATACTGTTCTTAAACTCTACCATACCTCATAATCTAGTTCCTGTTTTATTTGTGTTGTTTCTTCACATTCCTTCATCTTCGTACAGTTCTGGAGCATGATTTCTTTTGGAATACAAATGACGTCTTTCTCAGATGAAGGAAAGATACAAAATAAGGTGCGTATCTTTCGACTTCAAATGTAGGCCTAAACAACCGAGCTGTCAAAATGGTTACACGCTTGCTTGTCGAGGCAGAGTTTAAAACCAGATAGTCCCGCTCGTAAATCTACCCAGCTGTAAATGGGTAGACCTGACTCTGCATTTAAGCTAAAGATGATAAAGCCACCGAAGAACAGAACTTATCTGACACAACGACTTGGGCATTTTAAAGTATAGAGTGACTCTGAGTGACCTTCCCCTTATGGGACCATTCGTTGTATGTCAGGAATTTTTAATTTTGAAGTAGGCCTATATTACGGAAGTATGGGGGGGGCAGATATGCAATGATAATAATAATAATATAATAAATTCTTTAAGCACCAAACACGGCGCATAAGGCAGAAACCAGTGCTCTCCAGGTTGTTCGTTGTGACGCCACTCCTCTTAGCTCTTGCACATTATTTAGGCCCAACGTTCTTCCTTCTCTTATTATTGTTCTTCTGAGTGTTTCTTTTGGTCTTCCTTTTTTCCTCTTACCCTCAGGAACCCAAGTGAGCGCCTGCAGTGGTATTCTGTTGTTTTGCATTCGTAGGACATGACCGATATATGACCATCGTCTTTTCCTTATATAGTCGGAGACATATTTCTGCCTAGAGTCTTCTCTTATTTGTCGATTAGTCTTGAATTCTTTCCAACTGATGTTCATGAGTTTTCTAAGACATTTGTTCTCGAATGTTTTCAGCTTGTTCTCCAATGATTTTGTTATTTTCCAACTCTCACAGCCGTATGTTAACACTGAGATAACATTTGAATTAAACAGACGAAGCTTGGTATGTATATTCAATGATCGTAATTTCCAAATGTTAGATAATCTATTGAAGGCGCTAGCTGCCAAAGCAATTCTAGTATGGATTTCTCTTGTTGTGTCACCATCCTGAGTCATTTAACTGCCTACATAATTGAAACTTTCAACTTTCTGTAGTTTTTCCCCGTTCAAGATGATATTAAAGGTCTCGTTAGAAAAGTTCATAGCTTTAGTTTTAGAGGCATTTATTTGGAGACCTATTTTAACCGAGAGATGACACAAATTATTTATTGCTTCTTGGGATTGTCTTAGTGTTGAACTTAAGAACGCTACATCATCTGCGAAATCCAGGTTCCCCCATGAATTTTCCATTTGTCCATTTTATACCTAATTATTCATTGTGGGTATAGTTTTTCATAACCCAATCAATAGCTATTCCAAAAAGTAGTGGTGACATAATACAGCCTTGTTTCACCCCTGTTTCTGCTATGCAATGATAACTAACACATAATTAATTCTCCAGACCTAAAGGTCTTTTCTATTTGGACGTGAGCCCTAATATAACCGGCTAGGTTTTGCCTCTCGCCAAAACGAGGCAAAAATTTTTTTTTTTTAATGCATTTAATGTTGTGTTACCTTAGCTCGGCAGCGTTCGCGTAGCTGGAGAGTCCTTTTTAGGGCTTTAGGCTAGCAGATAGATAATGTTAGTTAGTCCTTTTCAGGACTTAGTATCTATCAACGCTGATCGGGTTAGCAGTGAACGGTGTTCACTTATTTTTGGATGATAAACGCGCTCTGATATTACCAAATAGATTGAAAGGAACGCGCCTCGCTACAAGAAGACAAAAACCGAACCAAACCAAAGATATGCATATAGATCATTTCCTATAAAAATGTAGGAAGTATGAACAACAGAGGAAACCAATTTTAGATTATTTACAGGCATGCAATTCATAAATAACAGTGGAACATGCGCTGAGAATAGACAGACCTAGAGAATTGCACGATATGTTTAAACATTATATAACAAGAACTAAAATTAGTGTATAAGGATCAATGATGGTGTGAAAAAAGGGGTAGTCTGATGGAGTGCTTGTATGGCTGATGGAAGATAATTGGTGGATTTTATGTAATCTCTGACACCCCAGGGCTTTCTCACCCCTTTTCACTTTGTTGGCAGCAGAGCATTTGTGAGAGACTTCATTTTATTTTGTTTTTTTTAATTCGTCTAAGTTTTTTAATTTTTATTGTTTGTTTATTCCTTGAAATGTGGAGGTAAGGGGAAGTCTGAGAGAGTACTCGTGTGAATGATGGCAGATAGTTGGTGGATTTTGATGTAATCCCCTTCCAGTTTGTTAACAGCAAAGCAGTTGTGAGAGACTGTGTTTTTGTTTTGTTTTTTGGATTATTTTTATTCTTTTTTATATTAGTTAGTTTATATATATATATATATATATATATATATATATATATATATATATATATATATATATATATATATATATATATATATATATATATATATATATATATATTATTGTTTGGTTGTTTCTTGAAAGGGGGATGTAACACAAATTGATTCACACAATTTTGATTATTATTTCCTATATTTGGACTAAGTAGAGGGCTGAAGAATATACTATATTTGGATATCATAAATCTGATTTTGTTGTCTTGAATTTATACACTATATGTCCTAATTATAACCCACCAAGGGTTAAACGGGATTCTTTGTTTTAAAAAAATGGAAAAAAAAGACCAAATGCGAAGAGGTTTGGTTTCTTGGCCAAATAGTACCAAAATGCATATCTTTGACAGTACTAAATAGTTTGTGGGTGTACAGTTGCACATGGGGCAGGCAACCTCATCCCGTAAAATGGCTTGTCTCATGACCCACCACTGCAAGATCTGGTGACTGCTTCTTGCGGGATTCCTCTCAAGGAACCAATAGCACAGGTGGCCCCAGGTTTCTATCGGAAGTAGGGAGTGGATAATGATATCGTGGTGTATACATGCATTATACACACATTTAGTAAGTTTTATGTGTATAAATATGTATGAAAATAGCATGTTGCAATTGTCGACTTCCGCTGTCCAAAAAAACTTTCATTCGAATAAATGTGTCAAAATTTATTACTCAGGGATGGGGGAAAAAACTTCTGAGAAAGATGAAATGATGGTTGGAAGCGGTGTTGGACTGATGATTACTTCGGTAGACTCGATACTAAGCAGAGACATTTGTCTCCTTTCAGTTTTTTTAAAAGTTGCCAGATGTCAAGGCGACACCGACAACATATGGGTCATGAGTATACTTGACGAAGAAACCTAAGAAGTAACCAATGGCTTCTTTGCAACGGGCGTGCTTTTGCCAAAAATTATCATCTCCTGAGATGAAATAGTCCAACTACCTGTTGGAACCAACAGCGACTGAAGCAGACGCAGCGGACCCTACACCGTCAGCTACATAATATGCACAGCAAATGGACATTTTCAAATTTGTTCTCTTATTCATCAAAAATTTAATATCGTCCGATGATGACAAATATCATTTTTTATAAACAATTTTATTTATTTGATCGTGTTGACCAATAAGAGATTATTAAACCTGTTTATCTATAAATATAAATCTATAAATGGTTTATTCACTATGAGGGAACTGTGTGCCTGAACATGTATGATTTTTAATGTTTTCAATACATAAACTAACAGAGCTATTACGTTAATATTTAGGTGAATCACCTTCAGCTAGGGGCTGAGAAAATACGAGTCAATAATTTTCCTCACAAAAGGGGCGGAGAATAAAAAAATTAATAACGGCTTAGATTATCTCTGCTGTTATGCTTGCCAATCTATAAAATTATTGTGAGGTTCCCTTAAATGGAAGCATTATTCTTCTATTCATATCTCTGCTAAGAATAATTTTGAGCAAAGGTTGATACGTTTTAAAACCCTCATTATTTTACTCGGAATTTGGCCATTAGTGAACCACAACTGTAGAGCAGGGCAGATAATTCCGCCACATCGACCAGCAAAAAAGCACACACCTTGTTTTAGTGGTGTGTTACACCTGTGCAAAAACAACAGTTGGTTTTATTTATGCCTGTTATACCCAGGTCGATATTATCAATTAAGAACACAAATTGCATGCTTAAGTCACCATACTACCAGGGGGCTAATTAAAAAAAAATAGTCAAAATCAAATTAATTATTGATGACAAAGTTGACAATGAAGGAAACCTGAGTCTTGTGAACAGTAAATTAATAAGTAAATAAAGGTAATAAACAAGCACTTAAATGATGAGACCAGACATCAGAAAAGAAAATATATATGATAGGCTTACGTAGAATCAAACTTAGTGCTTCCACTTTGTTAGGTCGGCGGCCGTCCTTTATATAGTGTCCCAGCTATGGTTCATTTTTTGCATCTTGGCCTCCACAGTTCTCTACCAAGTTGTTTTTGGTCGGCCTTTCTTTCGCTTTCTTTCGAGGGTCCATAGCATAGCTGTTCTTTGTGATGGCATCGGGGTCTCTTCTGAGTACGTTGTCAACCCAATCCAGCGTCTGCCAGCTATGATGGTGTGCTTGTCAAAGTCCTTTATGTTCCTCCGAGTAAGTATTTCTTGGTTAATGATAGTATTAGGCCAAAAGTGTCGGAGAATTTTCCTTAGGCAGATTGTTTGGAAGGAGGACAGTTTCAACATTTCCTTCTTTGTTACTCTCCAGCATTCCGCACCATAGAGAATCGCAGAAAGTACACAGCTCTCATATAATCTTAATTTAGTGTTTGTGCTTCACTGGGAAGACTTCCAGATGTTGTTGAGATTAGCAAATGCTATTCTTGCTTTATTCATTCTGTTCTTGATATCTTTGCTTGTTCCGCCGTCTGATGTTACTATGCATCATAGAAACGTAAACGTGTCCATCTGTTCCCGCTTCGGGTTACTTATTGTTATGGTCTTATGTGACAGGGGCTAGGTGTAGTTGAGGCGAACTTATGTCGATATGGCTACCTCACACCCAAGACCCATGCACTAAGAAAATTTGTTAAGGATCGTTTGACAGGGGTTGCAATTATTGGTTGCTTGCAACCCTCTCAGCAGCAGACTTAGCAATTCAAGCAACACAAAGCCTTATACAGGTCAACATTTAAAAATACCGAACACCCAGACAGTGTTCGTAGACTTTACGTCCTAGGCATGTTCTTGAACTAGACTTCAGCTCTCAAAGCTTGTTCTCTCTCTGCGACGGCGACCAGAATAAATAAAAAAATTTCAACTGACGCGCTAGCCTGGACGCTTCTCTTCTGTGATTGGCTGCTATCCGTATCTGCATTACTAAAGTAGATATTTTTACATGTAAACTAAGATGGCTGCCACATAACGACAAAATGGCGGTGGAAAACAGACGAGATGCCTATGGCGCTGTCACATATTCCCCGCCTGATTTTGTTGTCATCCCAACAACTGCACTAAGCTAGGCGCTTCAGTCGTATCTACCAAATCTGGAGAATCATCTTTGCCTTCACTTCGTCTCAGTTCGTTGCCAGTGACTCTAATGCTCGGACTCGCTCTATCTGTTCGTTGGATGACATATGGACTCCCTGTCATTGTGGGAGCATGAACAACAATGTACTCCTCTTCTGACCACATGTCACGAATTTTGGACCTTTCAGCGTAGTGCATTCTTTTCCTCACCAATTCTCCGACCTGTAGTGGAATAAAACACGACACCTAGTCACATCTCTCTTTCCGGACTGCTGTAAAATTCTGCAACGGTGCCTCTGCTCTTACGTGCGCCCCTCGTTGCCTGGAAACGTGTCCTTCAACGTGTTTTAGATGAGTCTCCTGATCTAAATGTCGACCACTTTTCTTGGCGCCCTTAGGGTGACAGTTGCCACGGCCATCTCTTGGCTTGCACCGTGACGGCAACCTAGAGGTGTTGGTACGCCTAGAGAGAGCGCTCTTTGAGGGACAAACCGATATCAAATGGCCTGGGGACTTGCACTGAAAACATCGCTTCGGAAGCGGGCCCTGAGGACACTTGGCTGCCATGTGGTCTGAAAAGTCCCCACAATTGAAGCATCTTATTTTCCTAGGCTTCCTCTGTGCATTGGGTCGCCTCCTGCTACCCTTACATTCCTGGCCGCCTTTGACTTTCTTTCCTGCCAATATACCTCACACTCCGGTCGACCAGCTCTATAAAGATCATTTCCTTTGCAAACTTTCTCAGTAGGTCATCTCTCAGACAAGCAGCAAACTGGTCACGAAGGAAGGATGGCTCCAACGGAGTGACATTATTATGTCTTTGTGCTCTTACAACACTTTCAAACACCTCGTGGATGCGATGGGAGAATTCCCAAAGAGACTCCCTTGCACTTTGCCGGGTAAAGTAAAAAATGGCTATTAGCTCCGGGATGCTTCGACGCTCCCCATACACCCTAAGAATGGAATGTAGCATTGCCTCTGGGTCATCGTCATTAGCCTGAATTGTCAGATCCTCACGGACACTCGGGGTGACACTGTCCCAAATAACATCCGCCTGGTCCTCTTTGCTCATCACCCCTACTCTCCAGGTGGCTCTCACCTCTCTGACATATTCTTCGGCCGTAGGACCCGTGCGCTCCCCAAAGCACCGCACTTTCTTGTGAGTAGGTACTATGATGTACCGTACTCGTTCTGGTTGACGATCCAGCCCCACTACAGGGTCATCCACCTCAGCCACATCTTCGTTTTCCAATCTACTAGCAGCACGTGTGCTGCGTGCCGCAATCTTGTTGCTAGTAGAGTTGACTAGAAATATTGACAAACTGGATGATCCCGTCCCTTGCCTTGCACTGAACTGGGTGTTCTGCTGTTTTGGCTGTTGTTACTCTGATCACTGAAGAGTTGCTTCACTTCGTGCTGTCTGTCGATCCTGCCGACGACGCCACTTGTGACAGGGGCTAGGTGTAGTTGAGGCGAACTTATTTCGATATGGCTACCTCCCACCCAAGACCCATGCACTAAGAATATTTTTAAGGATCGTTTGGCAGGGGTTGCAATTATTGGTTGCTTGCAACCCTCTCAGCAGCAGACTTAGCAATTGAAGCAACACAAAGCCTTATACAGGTCAACATTTAATAATACCGAACACCCAGACAGTGTTCGTAGACTTTTAGTCCTAGGCATGTTCTTGAACTAGACTTCAGCTCTGAAAGCTTGTTCTCTCTCTGCGACGGCGACCAGAATAAATAAAAAATTTTCAACTGACGCGCTAGCCTGGACGCTTCTCTTCTCTGATTGGCTGCTATCCATATCGCCATTACTAAAGTAGCTATTTTTAGATGTAAACTAAGATGGCTGCCACATAACGACAAAATGGCGGTGTCACACTTAGGACTGCCCACATTTAGTGTCATAATTTCTATTTTTAATTGAGTAAAATTGTATTGATAATTGCCTTAGACCAAAGACCAAAAATATGTATGCGAAAATACCAAATTTTGGCGTCATCGACCACACAATCAATCAGTCTATACCATTTAGCTCCCCATGGAGCATATTCCTTCAACAACCACATACCAAGTCCTCCTTTCTCGTGCCATCCGCTCATGTTCGCTCTATATTTTCCTCATTATTTTCACTTTTCTATCTAGTTATCTTCTCCATGTGTTTTTTGGTCTACCTCTGCCTATCTTTCCCTGGGGATTCCAGAACAAGGACTACTGCCATGTACTGCTATCAGCAGGTTTTCTCAATGTGTGTCTCTTGTTCTACTCAGCACGTGTCTGGTTCTTGTCATCGGTTCCACATTTGTGACTTTGTCATACCATTTCAATCCTTCTATTCAACACAAGCACTAATTTATGAAAGTCTGCAGTTTTTGATTGTTGTTTTCTTTGTTCTCCATATTTCAGAGCCATACAATAGGACGGACATGACGTTTGAGTTGAAGAATCTTATTTTCGTGTTGGATCTCTATGTGTTTCCGAATGCAATGAAAGCTCCTCTTGGTTTTTATATTCTTGCTTTGATATCGTTGTCTTTCCCTCCAACTTTGCCCATATTGCTGCCAAGATGTGTGTATGATTCTACATCTTTTAGTGGCGTTTCTTCAAGTTCATCTTTGTTATCAGTTCTTGCATTTAATGTCATTATATTTGTCTTCTGCCGGTGTATTTTCAGATCCACTTGTTGTGACCTCTCATCGAGAATTTTGTCTTGCATCTGAATATTGGATCGTGACAGACGAGCCAAGTCATCTGCAAAATCTAGAACATATAGCTGTTAAGTCAGATTCTACAGGATTCCATTTCTGTACACTCTATAACCCGATCCTTTTGTTAAAATCGCATACAGAAGTGTTGATAATGTCAGCTAATGAGAACTGAAAAATCAGATTATTTCTGAAGAGGTCAACCCTTTCTTGAACATCTCTTTTCACCACAGATACACAGCTGGGATCAAAACTATGCCTTGTAACAGTACAGCGTCCGCAGCTGTAACAATGTACATGTTAACTGTTGTTATGATAAGGATGGTTTAGGCAGCAAAGACGTGAACTGGTCACATCGGCTAATAAAATTGAAACCTAATGTAATTGTTATCTCTAACACTTCACCCCCTACTTCTGTACCTCCTATGGGACTACCTTTATCATTTTATACATACACTGTACACTCAATGTCAATCATGTACACAACAAAACTACAATTTTAAAACAAACATGAAAACTGTCATCTGTAAAATGAGAAAATTGAAAAAGGCAGAAAAAGAAAATAAGATTCACTAGAATCAAGAAACAATCATTCTTCTTTCTCTTAGTCTTCTTTCTCTTATTCTTCTTCATTGTCGTACATTTTCAGACGTCAATTTGAATGTGTTAAAAACTTCAGCTTGAGGTAGTTAATATCTCAATATAGTTTGTCCAGGAATGGTAATAGTGGGGCATGTATGTTATTTACATGTTCCTCAAATGATGTGCACTTTTGCAGCAGATTTTTAGCAGTCATTTTATCGGTACCAGTTAAACGCACCATTAGAACCTTTCCTTAGTTTATTTGGTACACGATATTCCAATCTGTTACGACCTGCGAGGAATCGGAAGATGACCCCTTGTTTACTTCTGCTAAGCTGGTAATATGCTTCATTTTCCTGGTGGCCTGTATGCCTTGTTTCCCCTTGATAATGAATCTGCTTCCGAAAAACCTTTTACACTCTTCATAAGTTATGTTTGTATCAAGTTAAGGCAGCTGTCCACCTTTCTTTGCAACTCTCTCAGCCTCTTCATTTCCGGGTATGTGTCAAAGATGTGGTAACCACTGTATCGCAACGGTTTTAGAGCGCTTGCATAGGTTGTGGAGTATTGCTCCTTGGTCATCGATGTTTGCATTATTCTAGATCTTCAGAGCTGCGACTACAGACAGTACATCAGTGAAGAAAGCTATACGTATCTCGGTGCTTTTTTAAAACTTCTGTTGCAGTTTTCAAGACCACTGCTTCTGCTCTGACATTAATTGAGAATTCTCTTCTTCTCGCTTACAGCATTTTTTTGTGTACTGTTAATTTCAATCACAGATATTCCTCCACCTCTATCGTCTGTTACATTTTGTGTGGATTCATCTGTGTATCCTTGGGTCCAGGTGTTGCTTTGGTAAGGTTTCTCTATGAAGTACGCGGTTAGCCATCTTCTTTATGTTTAAGACTGGCCATTATTTCCCTCACTACTAGGAATGTTTTCTATTATTTAAGCTGAGCGCTGCTGGGAGGTTGTGTGCAGTGTAGATGCTTTTACTTTTAGATATCGCATTTACGGAATATGCTTTCATCTTTGTTTTGGTGAATCCTGCACAGTTTCTTGAGTCTTCCCCTTTCAAGATCATTTATTTTCTGGTACACAGAGTAGTCTTTTAGCCCCCTGAACGTCTCGGTTTGCTAGACATTGTCTGTACAAAAAGAAAAATTCACCTGATCGATTTACTGTTTCTCTGCCCTGAAATGTGCTAGAATGAACGTGTTTCCGAGTCACAATTCGAAGATACCGCTTTCCCTTATAAAATAAGACTAACTTCCGTAAAAAACCAAATTACGAAAATACGGAACAAATTTCACGGAACACTATAGTAACGCTATGAACGTGTTTTCGGCTTCTAGAGAGATGACGAAAGTAAGCTGGCAACATCGTTCCGGCTTTTAAGAGTCAAACTTTTCGGTTTCTGGCTGGGCCTTGCTATTTCTTCTATCTTCCAGCGGTTGGAGATACGTAATCTCTTTCAGTTCTTTAATGGGTGTTTGTTAATTTTATCGACGTTTGACTTTGCAGCTGTTGTCCATTCTGAAACGCCATATTTTATAACTGGTCTTACTCGACAATTAGAGACATCCAGCTATGGACCAACAATATACTGATAGAGACAACTTGCAAAATGAATCCCCATAGAAAATGTGTACATGTAAACATTACATAAATAATGCTTCAGGGCATAAAAACCAAAGAATTCGTTTCAGGAGAGCCAGGTTCGTATGGAGGTGGTTTCTTCACGACCTCAGAAATGTCAGAGCACATTGTCACATTGGGCTAATTATGATGTACAGATTGACAAAGTCGTCCAAGGCTAGAAGAGAGGTCGGTACAGTGCGAAAATTCAAGAACTGAAATTTAACAAACAGCGATGAGGAACACGGACGTTGAATGAAGGTTTATGACTGATCATGATGATGTTAATGGTACTATCAATGAATTCTTCCCTCACAATTATCACCAACTTGACTTTTTTTTATTTTTTTTAAATAACTCTTTATTCTTTAGTGATAACGGGAAGAGGGGGGGGGGGGGGTAGTTTTTTAATAGTAATATTAAAAACATCATGTGCATTATTAAAATACAAGGTCAAATTGAAATACAGATAAAAGTCATATACACTCATAGATACACACTTCTACCAAATATCTACTCTCATTAACATAACAATAAAACAACCATCGTGTGATATTTACATTCATAATAAAAAAGTCAAGTCAAGTCAAGGTATGCTGTGCGATTCTCCCCCGGAATTTAAGAGCATTTGCAGTATAAAAACCGCGTCAAAGACATCCCACGAACACACTCAGGGACCAGTGGACAATGCAGACCTTGACACTTCAACGGCGTCCAGAAATGTGGTCAACTTGACCTCCCGTGAATACAGGAGCAGTAAATTTGGCCTAAAAAATGTTAAAGAATAGGATTGTCCCGGTTTGTAAAATATTCCCAATGGAAAATAAAATGCAATCGATCTCAAACACACACTCACCTACACACTTGCCGCTATTTCAACAACCGCTATTGACGACTTTCAATGCAAGATGAGAGAGAGAGAGAGAGAGAGAGAGAGAGAGTAAGGAAAGGCAGCATGTTAGACGAGTCTGCGTGCTCAATTCTTAACCCTTTAAAAATAAAGTTTGTGACTGTCCGGGTCCCCATAATTAAAAAACGGTGTCGGAAACCGTTGGTCATAAATCTTCAACGTGTCACTGCGCTCAATAGATTTAGAAAACTGGCGCTAAACCCCCAGGGTCAGCATTTAAGTATTTTTTTTTTTTCCGAACGAAGACCACACGGTCTGCTGCTTTGAGCAAAATTGTCCTATAAAAACTCTTACTTTTGCAGCATCCGTCTAAATCAAAATAATAATAATAAATAAATACAAAATAAATAGACTATACATGTACATATACATTTAAAATGTAAACATAATAATGACAATAACAATAATAATAATGATAATTTTTTTCCCATCTTTATTCGCATTCCATTTGAGTTTACAAAACATGTTCATTTTACATATATTCATAAAGAAATGTCAGTGAAAAGACAATTACACAAAGAACAGTTATATCGGGAAAAAAAAAAAAATTCACTTCCTCGCACCCATTCATTTACAAAAAAAAAATAAAAAAAATTGCACATGTAAAAGGGTTATACATTGTACATTTTATTGTAATGATAGAAGTGATTAAAGGGAGACGGGGAAAAGGGGATAAAGGTACCATACTATCTTGTTCTTGAAATTATAATGCTCACTCGTTTTTATAGTAATAACGGGGAAGGGGGGGGGGGGAGAGAAATAAGGAGGGGGAAAACTGAATAGGGTACACTTCCACTAAAATGTTTAAGTGAAGATACTTCTTCTTCTTCTTCTTCGTTCGCCCTGAAAAGGACGGTGGTTGCGTTGTGTCTGTTTACAACGTAGCTGTGATATCTGCACTTCCACTAAAATGTTTAAGTGAAGATACCCTTCTTTCTTTTGCTTTCTAAAGTAATAAGTCATAACAACAACAACAGACAGCTAAACAATTTAATTTATTCCACCACACTTGACAACACAGTGACACTCACATACATAAAACACTCTATAAGGATATCTTAAAGGAGTCACTGATAACTTTTCAAATAACAATATGTATTCAGTGCTGTCATGAATGTATATGTGTCCTGATTCAAATACAAAGGGACCCAGGAATCACAATCAATTTTAATTACAAGTTATATGTACAGAATTTATCAATATGAATCTTGTAATGACATATATTATTAATAGTATCCTATGTGTGTCAGTTGTGTAGTAGTAATATGAGGTAATACTGGTTTTGTTTTGTTCAAGCTCTGTTGGTATGTGTCATCATGACTTCAATAGTTTGTCTTTATTGGAACTAGTATTGGAGATGTTCTCAGTTCCTGATATTAAAACAATTAAATTCCCCTCTTAATTTTATGTTACACTGTCATTTTAAGATGGGGTACATAATGTTGAGCTCCATGGCCACACTCTCTTATCTTTGGTGATGACTGCAGAAAAAGGCTCCTCTGCTCGATTACTTTAATGAGTTCTGGAGTCACCCCACTGGTTGCTATATGGACCAAGGAGTATGATGTCCACCTCTGGCTTCAGCAAAGCTCTGACCAGGTGCTGCTCAATAACGTTAAGACCACGGTCCCACAATTCATAGAATTATAAACAGTTTCGTTGACTGGCAATGAATATAGCATAACTCCGATCTGCCGATGTCCCAGGCTTTATTTTATATAAAATATACACTGGTGCTCAACGCACTGCTTCTTAGTAGGTTTATTACAAGATGTGGCAATGAACAGACGCTCTGAATCGAGTATATTTGCAGCTCTACCCAATGAAACCATGTCTACACATCTTTTCAAAAAAGTACTCCTTTTTCACGTTTCCCCTGACAACACAAGATAGTATTTATAGCCTGACCAATCGTGTTTAGTCTTACATTTGTGGCGCTCCAATCAATTAGGAGTTAACATGGTAGGCTATTTCCGTAACGTAAGGTTTTTTCAAACACGTTATAAAAAAATTTTATGAGCAGAAATGATTTCATGCTGTCAGGCATCCCCACTATTTTATTTTCGTTATAATTTGGTAATTCCTAGACTATTTGCGTAACGTTTTACATATTCTTTGTCAGCAAGCCCTAAGGAACCCAAATATACAAATTTAAAAGAGCTAAGTGGCTGCGTTCAAAATATGCAATTTCTTCTACCTCCTGTTTCGAAGATGTGCTGTCTGGGTACTGTAATGTTTTCAAACGTAAACACATCTAATGTTATCTTTTCTAATAAGCGTTTTTCAGGATTTTAAAACCTAACTCTGGGAAGGTTAGTGTTTTTATCACTGTCCGTCTGAAAAAAAGTTAGTGCATGTGGCCTTACACGCGTGATAGTAGTGATTGTATATCGCGTTACGCTTGTTGGGGGTGGCATTAATAGCGAGACGCGTGTTTAGTGTTGCATGCGTTCCTGATTTTCAGCCCTCCCTTCTTTCTATCTGAGTCCATCTGTTCGTTCGTTTTGGTAACGTAGTATAATTAATGTTAGGATTAATTTAGGTCATTACGCAGTGTGCCTCTCAATGTTTTTCTTAGAAATGCAATACCCGTTTTAATGTGTTGTGGAAACGCTACAATTTGCAGACGAAGCATAAAACAAAGGGGATTTCGAGTACTGTCATTGTGACAGCACTGTTCTTTACCATTCTTCTTCCTTTTATAGAATTTATTTGTTAGGCTTTACATTTACCTTTTAATTTATATATATGTGGATTAGAATATTCCACGACATCTCCCCTCTTAAAACAGACATTATATGTCAGTCCTTTATTCTATATACACATAGATAAATGTAAGTCAACTTGACTTTACTCTGCTGTGGTGCTATCATGGTTTTATGTAGTTGGGTCCATTCAGAGTAGGCACTACTATGAAATCTGCCTCAGACTTCTACAACCAATAATATATTTCGGTTATGTTACTGAACAGCCGCAAGTGTGAGTGCTTGTCTTAATGCTGCTTCGCAACCCGTATTCACCATTTCTCTTCTCTGAGTCTGCGCAATGACATGTCCAGAGAACATTATATTTCCCTCAAAATGTACGTTATGAGGAGATAACATATACCTAGTGATAGCAGAGTTTTCTTAGTGGATCCCATAATCTTCTTATTATCCTGTATGAAACATTCGGAATATCCTCAATCAAAGAGGCAACTCAGGGATTCATTACGTTCCTCCGAAATGTTTACATCCAACAATTTTCTCATCATTCTAGAGAAGACACTAGGCGCATTCTTCAATCCAAATGGCAATCTATTAAACTCATAGTGTCCTTCTGAGGTACTAAAAGCTAGGTATGGTCTAACCTCAGGCTTTACTAGAATCTGATAGTATCCTTTACTCAGATCCACTTTTGAGAAATATTTAGCTTTATTTAATCTGGCAAACAGCTGATTTGTATCCGGCAATGGATCCACCTGTCCTTCTGTAATAGCATTCAGTCTCCTGTAATCTATACAGAGTCTATGTTCTCCAGAGGGCTTCCTTAAGAGTACAACACCGGAACTATACGAAGATTCACTGTGCGAAATAATTCCTTCCTTCAACAGATAGTCTATCTCTTCCTTCAAAGCTTTCTCCTTAGCAAACGGAATCGAATATGGTTTCATACAGACAGGTGTGGGGTCTATCAGTTTTCATATCATATTCCAATAGGTTTGTATGCCCTGGTCGGTCTGTTAACACCTCTGCATGATTATTTAGAACCTGTTGCACTCTCTCTTTCTGAGTTTTCGTTAAATGTGTACTGATTTTCACCTGTGCTGCTGTCTCACAGGGGTGTAATGGATATTCAAATGATGAAGGTGGTTCCTTTTTCATCTCCATGGCGATGGACAAGGTCAACAAGTGTGTCTCTTCCTGATGTTCTCTTTCCAAATATTTCTTCAGGAGATTCACATGATAGATTTTTTCTTTCCCCTTCTTATCTATCTTATAATTTGTTCTAGACACCTTCTCTAAAACTGTATATGGACCTTGCCATCCAATCTGTAACTTATTCTGACTCCCGGGGAGAAGAAGCAGTACATTCTCTCCCACAGCCAAATCTCTGTCTTTCGCCTTCCTGTTATAATAGGCAGCATGTTTCTTCCTGGCTTGTTTCAAATTTTCATTGGCAAGTTTCCAGCCAGTTTTTAAACGAGTGGTCAGCTCATTCACATATTGATATGAAGATGTAATGTTTTCCTCTGCCTTTTCATCAGTCCACGTTCTTAACAAAGCTTCGAGTGGACCTTTTATTGGCCTTCCAAACAATAATGTTGCCGGGGCCATACCGGTTGAACTATGGGGTACCTCCCTATAAGCAAAGAGGGCGGCGTGCAGGTACTGGTCCCATGTATCTGGTTTTTCGTGTGCCAACTTTCTCAGGATCGACATCAACGTGCCGTTAAATCTTTCCACTTGGCCGTTCCCTTGGGGATGATACACACTACAATGGAAGTGTTTGGCCTGGAAGATCCTGAAAACTTCTTCAGTTAGTTTCCCCTTGAACTGAGAGCCATTATCAGTCAAGATTTGATTGGGAAAGCCTAACCTTGTGAAAATTGTGAGCAATGCCTCTGCCACATGTTTAGAATCAATCGATGACAGGGCTACTGCCTCTCCCCACATAGAACAAGTGTCCACCAGAGTCAGAATGTAGCTGTTCCTTCTCTTGGTTCGGGTAAGAGGTCCCACAAGATCCACGGCAACTCTCTCAAAGGGTGTTCCCACTATGGGCATTTCCCCCAGAGTTGTTGGTGCAGTCCAATGTTTAGGTGCTACTCGTTGGCACTCTGGACAGGATTTTACATATCGTTTGATATCTTCAGTTATTCCTGGCCAGAAATAGTGACAAGCTATTCGCTGTCCTGTTGCGCTGATTCCCATATGACCACTGAAGGGAATCGCATGCCCTAGTTCCAACACTTTAGTCCTATATGAAGTGGGAAGGACCAGCTGACCGTGACCATTGGATTCAGATCCAGCCTTCCTATATATCAGTTTGTTCTTCATATAAAACTCTCCCTTGCCTGGAGGTGTATGAGATTTGGGCAACTTCTTGAAACATGGCTTGAGTGTTTTGTCCTCAGCCTGTGCCTTCCTCATCTCATCTGGATGAGTATTTATTGGATTATCCTCCTCCTTTTTTGACTGTGATCTGGTCTGCACTGTTGCCAATATCACAGGTCTCTTGGGATTCCCCAAGAAGACATATCTACACCCCAATATTAGAGGGTAGATTGGCTCATTTATCACTGCTGCTTTTATGATTCCTTCCACATATCGCGTTTTCACTTTTATTCGGGCGACGGGAAGTGTCATTGTAAAAAGTTTGTATATTGTCCACTGTAAAGTTTCTTTTCTTCTTTCCACTCTAATGAAGTGTCAGTCTGTATGCTCTGTAAGGAAGAGTGGTGTGTTGTTGAGATCAGGCATGCTCCAGTCTACCCAGCTGTAAATGGGTAACTCACCCTAGTCCTGAGTTAGGGAAGGCAAAGGCTCCAGGGGAAGCAGGCCCTAAACTTGGTCACTCCAACCGACGCAGGATGGTGTATGTATGAAGTAGAAGTGTAGAGTGTGATTACCGCGAATGGTGTACTGTTCGTGTGCTGACCAATATAACCACTCATACACATGTGTCTACAAGGCACCAATGCAGACTGCTGGAATCTTTGTTTACTCAATTTATTCAGACGTACACACTGGGACATACGAGTACATCATGGTATGTTGACATATCAATTTGTAGGTATACATAGCAGATCTGAAGTCATGACACATTCAGAAATAATGGGCAGTACATCAAAAGTTCAATGTCATGATATATTATGGCCGCATTCCCCTATCTGACTAAACGCGTCAGTGAAGGCAGATCGGTAAATAACTAAAGTTATTTGACGTCCATAGTTTGTAGTATATATTATGAAACCACGAAAGAGGGGGTTTCTAGCAAGATTGAGATCTCCCTGTCACTGTCCGATAATAGGATAAATAATCTGTTCTCTTGGCAGTGATCAAAAACATATGATGACCGAAATCTAACATGGCTGCCTCCCTGAGTTGTCGTTCACTCATTCATAGGAAGGAGAATATAAGCCAGAGTTAATTTATAATGGGTATATAAATGATTTCATAAATGTTCCCATACAGCTCTACGATGATCAGGTTAATTCACGTAGCCATAACCGCTGTAGGAAAATCTGTCATCTTTGTCGATACAAAACACGACCCTAGCGATACGAAGCACAATGTTCCATCTAGGTCGAATCGACATGAGATCATCAAAATAGGGTCTGGCAATACATGGAGTCCGAATTATACATTGTACCGTACCTTAGGAGAGTCTCTAACATAAACTATAGTAGAGATACCATCTCCTTTAGAAGAAAACCACTTCCTGAATTATATTTCCTTAACAATCTACCAGCCCTTTGAAAAGTGCGTATCAGCCATTATCACGGTACATCGGAACTCATCACGACTTGTCAAGACAACTCATACTTCCGCTAGACCGGAATAATAAGAATCTAGTCCCGCCTACCCATCCAAAATATACAATATAGGACTGATTCTACTTGTACTAATAATATGTAATACATATGAATTCAGGCCATAAACATAATAAGCAAATTAATATATTTTCTGGCCCTAAAAAATAAGTACAACCGTAAGAGCAATCCATGCGCCGGATCAATATCCAGAACGATTACTCCTATAATCAAAAGTGTGAATCAAACATGGATTCTCTCGCTTTTACCATAGACAGCATTTTCATACGCAAATGATAAATGTCTATATTTTTTCCATATTAAATAGCCATATCGATTTTTGTAATATGTGCGTCAAAATATGCACGCAACAGATTACCACACCCCTCGGGGAAAAAAAATGGTACTTTTTTTTTTTGAAACACATCTAGGAGCAACATACAATAGGCTCACAACGCACCAATAACAATGCGCGGATGATAAGCATAAGTTTTATGACCTTAGAGAAGGTACTTCTCTAAGTATTAATATTTCCAGAGAGGTGTCACCAACGCATACTACAATATTAGCAATGACCCAATTTCCACATTAGTTTATACATAAATTTCATCTAAGATATCTTAACATCATGATCATCAAAGACGAAAAACATTGAAAGATCAGCGGTGAATAACTATCAATGAACCGCTAAGTAGTGTTACAATCAATATATGATATATTACATATGTGTACACATTTCAACATAGAAACAACTGTATCAAAGTTGTATAACAGTTATGAATCATGTGGGCATCTAGACAAAATATCTGCCATCACATTTTCTGACCCACGGATAGCTCGCACCGAAAAATGAAATGGCTGTAGAGCAATCGCGTATCGCGTTGATCTCACGCTCTTCAGATTTTTACTCTGAATAGCCGTAAGAGCTTTCTGGTCAGTTTCCACAATGAAATGCGCGCCCAGAAGAAATCTTTGCAGTTTAAGGATTGACCAAACCATAGCCAATAATTCACGGTCTAGGACCGAGTAATTCTTCTCTGCGGCATTTAAATTTCCGAGAAATATACATCACAGGATGCAGAGTTCCAGAGTACTCTTGCATTAGTGCAGCTCCAATCCCGGTGGATGAAGCGTCACTACGAAGAATAAATGTCTTATCCTTAGAAGGCAATACTAGGATAGGTGAAGTAGAAAACATAGTTTTAACCTTATCCAAAGAGGATTGACATTCTTGAGTCCAATGGACTACATTAGGAGACCCTTTCTTTAGCAAGGAAGAAAGAGGTGACATAATGGAGGACAGATTCGGGATGAATCGTCCATAAAATTGTATTAGACCTAAGAGACTTCGTACTTGCTTTTTAGTCTTAGGAATAGAAATGTTAAGTATCTTACTTGTATTATGGTCTTCTGTTTTTAGGAACCCATGACCAACACGGTGTCCTAAGAAAGATATTTCGCTAAAACCAATACATGCTTTCGATGGTTTCGCTGTCAGGTTATGCTCGCGTAAGATAGACAATAGTTCATTTATACCATTATAGTGATCGTTCCAAGTATCACTGAAAAGACAGATGTCATCAAGATACGCAATGACATCTGAGCGATGAGATAGGATTCGACGCATCATGCGTACAAATGTTGCAGGGGCGTTCATAAGACCGAAAGGCATGAAATTCCATTGGAATAGACCCCTAGGCGTCGAAAAAGCAGTAAACGGTTTGGCGTGTTCGGATAGTGGAACTTGCCAATATCCCTTAGACAAATCGAGTTTAGTAAAGAAGTGAGAATTCGATAGTCTCGTAAGTAGCTCTTCTAGTAAAGGCATAGGTTCAGCATCGAATTTAGTTACTTGATTCAATTTGCGATAATCCACGCAAAGACGTATGTTATTGTCTTTTTTCCGTACTATAACCATCGGCGAAGAATATGCTGATGTGGATGGTTCAATAATTTTTAACTCTATCATCTCATCTAACTCTTTCTCTACCTGTGCTTGAAAATGTATCGGGATAGGATACGGTCTGACTCTTATAGGACTATGGTCAGTAAGAATAATGTCATGTTGAATGACATCAGTTTGACCAGGAATGTCAGTAAGGACATCCTGAAATTGTTCTAACATAGTAGAAACTTGTTTCTGCTCTCCTGGAGATAATTCTGGAGAAATTGCAACATCTTTCCATGATTCATTAGAGTGAAGAGGAATCATTGGAAAAGGTAAATTTACATCCGAGAAACTCGTTTCCTCATCCTGTATTACTGACAGAGATGAGTACTGTCCATGTTGGACTGGAAAATCGTCCGTTGCCTGGAAAACAGGTTGTAAATAATCAGGACGTTCATGGAATTCCGTGAGCATGTTGATGTGGAAGGTTTTACGCTTCCCGTCAATATCGACGATATAGTCAACATCGGAAACTTTTGATATTATATCGTACGGACCTTTCCAAGAAATGAGAAGTCTATTTTCCCTACAAGGTAGCAAGACAAATGCTTTATCACCTGGACAAAGTTGTCGCAAACATCTCTTTTTATTGGCAAATTCCCTTGCCTTCTGTTTCGCAAATTCAGAAGAAGCAGTTGCCAATTTGCATGCTTCAATAATCTTGTGTCTAAGTGCGATGACATATTCATAAGAGGATTTTGTGTCATCGACAATATTATCAGCAGTTATAAGATCATGAAGTAAGGACATGGGACCTCGCGGTTTCGCGCCAAAAACAAGTTCAAAGGAAGAAAATCCTGTATGTTCGTTGGCGACCTCTCTATATGCAAAGAGAGCCGCGGGTAAAACCCTATCCCAATCCTGAGGATGATCTTCTGTTATCTTACCTAGTAGGTTTTTCAGAGTTCTATTCAAACGTTCCACCATCCCATTGGACATAGGATGATAAATACTACTCAGCGATCTCTCTATCTTCAGAGTCGACATTACTTGAGACATGGTATCCGATATGAGTTGGGTACCATGGTCGGATAATATTTCTGCTGGAAACCCCAGACGAGAAAATATTAACCAAAGAGCATCTGCGACATCAGCAGTAGTTATGCTCTTTAGAGGAACAGCCTCCGGCCAACGTGTGCACATATCAACACACGTCAAAATAAATTGGTGTCCTCTAGCAGACTTTATCTTAAATGGACCAATGATGTCTATCGCCATTTTTTGAAATGGCCGAATGGGAATGTCTGCAGCCTGAATAGGTGCATCATGGCGTGGACCTCTAGATTTAATCTCTTGACATACTTTACAAGATCGACAATAGATTCGTATGTCCTTATTCACAGCAGGCCAAAAGAAAGATTGAAGAACTCTAGCTTTAGTACGGGAAAAACCCATATGTCCAGCACACTGCGAATCATGAGCGTGCTGTAAGATTTTAACTCTCATATTTTTAGGCACAAGGATTTGAGAATGAATGGACTTAGCGGAGTCTTGTACCATACGTACAAGTACGCCATTCTTCATCGTAATCCAAGATTTACGATTTGTATCCTTATTCGGATCACCTTTTGTTGCCAGAGTAAAGAATTTCTTTAGAGTAGGATCATCTTCCTGCTGTTTGCAAAAGGAATCGTGGGAAATCTCCAAGGGATCATCTCGGATCTGCGCATCATTATCTTCAGAATGTGAAGATTGTGGCATATTAAGAGCTTGAGCCCTAGTGATTACTGCATTAGCAGATTGCATATTAACATTTTCCCAATTAGAAATTTGCTGTGGAGTGCATTCTTTCACTCCATGAATGCGACCGATGATAAGATCAGTGATCGGATTCGGCAAGAGACATGCTTGCACCTCTCCTGTAAAGAAAGGCGTAGCAATATTGATAATGGCAGTGGAGTACTTCTCCAATGTGCCACCAAATGTTACACATTTGACTATATTGCCTGCAGCTCGAGAAGGATTTACGAGTGATTGCCTCACTCCAATGGTAGTGCACCCCGAATCGAAAAGAACTGATACCGGAGTACCATCTATTAGGCCCCTATTAAAGACAAGAGCACCCCTTCCATTATGCGCAATTGACGCATGGAGAGCGGGAAGCGGGTGACCGCAGCTTAAAGTAGACACTGTGGTTGGATCGAATAATGTTTTGCATTGCGAACACTCAGATGCTCTAGCAAAATCGAAAGCGGAATTTGCTACACTGTTGGAGTCTTTTTTATCATTATTCTGATTATCGGTGTCGTGGAACTCCTGTTGTGCAGAGTTAGCCTGGTAATAAGATTTACCATGTCTTTTGTGTTGTGATCTACCTCGGTTATAATTGTCTCTATAATTATTATTGCCTCTGTTATAACCCCTATTTGGGTTTGAATCATAATATTCATGATC
This sequence comes from Oreohelix idahoensis, assembly GCA_024509875.1. Lineage (NCBI taxonomy): Eukaryota > Metazoa > Mollusca > Gastropoda > Stylommatophora > Oreohelicidae > Oreohelix > Oreohelix idahoensis. Next base: position 457,685 of record JAMPIV010017668.1, on the reverse strand, counting down.
ATAATCATCACGCTCGTTATATTGAGTATCCCTGTAATATTGTTTCTGTTGTCTCCATGAAGCACTTGGGTAGTTCCTATAGCTACTCCCTTTCCGAGAATTTCTAACATTATGGGTACCCCTCGCGTGTCGAGGACTATCAGCTCGATTCCAGTTCTTCGAAGAAGAACCCTGATTTGAGTGGTTATCTTGGTTTTGATACTTATTCCAATTAACCTTTTTATCAAATTTATTTTTAGCTCCTTGGAATTTGTGTGAGTAATTCTGATTATATTCTGTTGCCGAAGCAACTGGCATACTGTCTTTAATGTTAGAGTTACTAAGAATCATGTCAGGGTGTGCCGTGGCATACTGGTCACAATATTCTTCCATTTGCTTTATTGTACCAGGTTTACGCTCATGTAAGAACTCTATGAATGATTTATTTACAGAAGACATGACCTTGTCTCTTAGCAATAAATCCGTAAGACCATCAAATGTTTTCTCTGTTTTGGATAATTCAATCCATCGTGAAAGTGTAATTCGTGCTTTTGAGATGAAATCTGAGAATTCTACACCTACCTTAGGTCTCATTGTTTTAAACAAAAGACGGTAACCTTCCTCAGACAGCTGATATCTCTTTATCAAAGCTGCCCTAACAGCATCATAATTATCTTTGTCGGCCTCTTCAACAAAATATAACTTACTCAGAGACTCCCCTTTTAGATTTTCAGACAACTGATTCACATACTGTGATTTGTCAACATTATGAGATCGACAAGCCCGTTCAAATCTAGAAAGCCAAAATGTTATGTCATCACTGGTAGGGTTAAACGCTGGTACCTTGACCTTGTACACAAAGGGTTTACCATTACCACCAGATGCCTGATTAACATTACTCATACATGTCAATTTTAATTTCTCTAATTCAAACTCATGTTCTCTTATTGCTTTTCTCTCTTCAGCTTCTCTATCTAATCTTCTCTGTTCTGCAGCAGCTTCTAATTTCTTCTGTTCTGCAGCAGCTTCTAATTTTTTTTGTTCAGCTGCAGCTTCTAATTTCTTCTGTTCTGCAGCAGCAGCAACTTCTAGTTTTTTCTGTTCTGCAGCAGCAGCAACTTCTAGTTTTTTCTGTTCTGCATCAGCTTCTAATTTCTTCTGTTCTGCCTCAAATCTCCTTTCCTCCACTTGCATCTGCAATTTCTTAAGTTCAGCAGCAGTATCAGCTTCTTTTTCTAATCTTTTTTCTTCAGCTAGCGCTTTCCTTTCTTCTGCAGCAGCTTTTTTTTCTTCTATTTGAAGTTTTCTCTCCTCAGCCGCAGCTTTTTTTTCCTCAGCAGCAGATTTTCTTTCTTCAGCAGCAGCAGCAATTTTTTTCTCTTCTGCAGCTAATGCTTTGTCATATTGAGCAACAGCCCATAGTTCTAAGTCTTTTCCAGTCTTATCAAGATATTTTCCTTGTGCAATGAAATAATCTAATGTAGACATATTGTCTTCTTAAATCAGAAACCTGAAAAAGTAAATAAATTACCCTCTTTCACGTTAATGAGAGACAAGTCTATACCATAGACTTAGTCTTAGTCCAAACTTGTATGGTTTATAATAACCAATGATAACTTGAGTACCTATGGACACAATAACTGTATCTCAAATACTGTGGGAGACAAGCCTTACAAAGGTCTTGTATACCTCAATGTAATCAAAGATCACTTGAGTACCTGTGGAAAAAATATTTCCCTTTACCAATCACTTTGGGAGACAAGCCTTACAAAGGTCTTGTACATTTTGTTTTATAACAATAACAATCATAAAGTACTGATCTGTACTATACTATCAGTGTATACCACTATACGTCATATGTCAACTAAAGACATTACAAAGGACAAACAAGAAAAGACAATATGAACACATTTGCAGAGATCAAATTAAATTAAATAGGAGAAATGAAAAAAAATGATCACAGAAACCGTGATGATAACTGCAATAATAAAATGACAAGACAAATAACGCCACAGTGTATAAACATAAGGGTGTAAAAAACTGAAATGAAAGGAAAGATGAGACCTACAATTATACAAACAAATCAAACAAAACTAAGGAACACAAAATTATTACCAAAAACAACGAAGAAAAGAACACCTCATCACAACTAACAGAAATAGCAGCAAATTGTTGCTAACAAATTTCCAATTAAGAAAATGTGTACCTATAGAATACTAGTCCAGACCAATGTCACTCGGCATACCTTGTACTAGTCACACAGAACATAAACTAATTTAATACATAACAAATAACATGTAAGCATAAATAGCATATAGCATACAATATAATTTATGTCATGAATGGAATGTGTTGCAGGTATAGTGTTGTAAAGCAGGCACAGTTTATTTTAATTCTAATAACTTGCCACTTTATTGAGTAATAGATTTAATTCTAAACTATTACACTGTCAATTTTTCTCTTTTGAGCATATGAAGATCCAACGATGAACTATGCACTTTATGTTCAACAACACTGTGATTCTTCTGTACGTTGAGAAATGTCAACAATACTGCTCCAGATATTTTCTACACTTGATACCACTGTCCTGTGTAATACTGTCTGTACAGCGAAAAACTGTCAACAAGCGCTGACCTAGATACAGCATCCTATCGGTAATACAGGTCAAGCTGACATCGACTGTATAGCTGTCCTACTGGTGTTGATGTGTTCAAACAAATGTTCTTTCAGCTGTAAACTGTGATTCTCAACACAAAACTGCGTAAGCTGGACCCAAGAATCTGGCTCGCCACTGTAAAAAGTTTGTATATTGTCCACTGTAAAGTTTCTTTTCTTCTTTCCACTCTAATGAAGTGTCAGTCTGTATGCTCTGTAAGGAAGAGTGGTGTGTTGTTGAGATCAGGCATGCTCCAGTCTACCCAGCTGTAAATGGGTAACTCACCCTAGTCCTGAGTTAGGGAAGGCAAAGGCTCCAGGGAAAGCAGGCCCTAAACTTGGTCACTCCAACCGACGCAGGATGGTGTATGTATGAAGTAGAAGTGTAGAGTGTGATTACCGCGAATGGTGTACTGTTCGTGTGCTGACCAATATAACCACTCATACACATGTGTCTACAAGGCACCAATGCAGACTGCTGGAATCTTTGTTTACTCAATTTATTCAGACGTACACACTGGGACATACGAGTACATCATGGTATGTTGACATATCAATTTGTAGGTATACATAGCAGATCTGAAGTCATGACACATTCAGAAATAATGGGCAGTACATCAAAAGTTCAATGTCATGATATATTATGGCCGCATTCCCCTATCTGACTAAACGCGTCAGTGAAGGCAGATCGGTAAATAACTAAAGTTATTTGACGTCCATAGTTTGTAGTATATATTATGAAACCACGAAAGAGGGGGTTTCTAGCAAGATTGAGATCTCCCTGTCACTGTCCGATAATAGGATAAATAATCTGTTCTCTTGGCAGTGATCAAAACATATGATGACCGAAATCTAACATGGCTGCCTCCCTGAGTTGTCGTTCACTCATTCATAGGAAGGAGAATATAAGCCAGAGTTAATTTATAATGGGTATATAAATGATTTCATAAATGTTCCCATACAGCTCTACGATGATCAGGTTAATTCACGTAGCCATAACCGCTGTAGGAAAATCTGTCATCTTTGTCGATACAAAACACGACCCTAGCAATACGAAGCACAATGTTCCATCTAGGTCGAATCGACATGAGATCATCAAAATAGGGTCTGGCAATACATGGAGTCCGAATTATACATTGTACCGTACCTTAGGAGAGTCTCTAACATAAACTATAGTAGAGATACCATCTCCTTTAGAAGAAAACCACTTCCTGAATTATATTTCCTTAACAATCTACCAGCCCTTTGAAAAGTGCGTATCAGCCATTATCACGGTACATCGGAACTCATCACGACTTGTCAAGACAACTCATACTTCCGCTAGACCGGAATAATAAGAATCTAGTCCCGCCTACCCATCCAAAATATACAATATAGGACTGATTCTACTTGTACTAATAATATGTAATACATATGAATTCAGGCCATAAACATAATAAGCAAATTAATATATTTTCTGGCCCTAAAAAATAAGAACAACAACAGTCATGGTAGCTACATCCTTGGTTGCAGTTTGAATCTCCACTGTTTCTGTGGTGTATTGATCGGCCTGCACCAGGTGAGATCTCACAACGGAATCGTAATCTAAACCGGTATCATATAAACACCTTATAGTGACACCATTACAGATGACATCTTCACACACTAGGGGGTGGTATGGTTCCTGTAGTTCTTCAGGTTTGACCTTCTTTTCCTTTTTCCCCGATGTCATAGCAGCACAATGAGGAGGTTTCCTTCTACAATGGTCAGTGTCATGATTGTTTATCTTACAATTTTTACACCACCTTTTTCCTTGGTTGAAAGATTTTCTTTCATCATATTTCCTTTCATCGAATTGTGGGGTTTTATTTTTATTTTCATACCGTGGCCTATCAAACTGGTGCTTACCTTTGTTTTGATCCCTAGGATCAAATTTATTAAAGTTCTGTGGTGCCCTAAAGTTATCCACTTGTTTCTTTTTATTTCCTGTTACCTCTGCTTGAGCTGCTTGATACCTTTCAGCAACATTTAGCAACTCACCCAGCCTCTCTGCACCTTGTTCCATGAGAAACTTTCTCAGGTCTGGAGCCATGGACTCTCTTAATTGCTCTATAAGGACCATTTCCTTAAGATCTTGGGTTTTCCCCAGAGAAGTCCATTTCTCCAAGTATGTCTCTATTCGTGCAGAGAACTGGTGATAGGTTTCACCTGACAGTAGTTTAGCATTCCTAAATTTTTTCCTATAAAATTCTGCATTCTTTTCATATCTTAACAAAAGAGCCTGCTTTAGCATGTCATAATTTTCCTGATCACCTCTGCTCATTTTTGCAAAAACTTCATAAGCTGCCCCACGAAGTCCCTGAGATAACTTTAAGCTCCACCTTTCTCTCTCTAACCCATATGTGGTAGCTAATAGTTCATACCTATTTAGATAGCTCTCTATATCATCGTCTTTCTCAACAAAATGATCTAAATGAAAATTCATAGCTGAGGTTGAGGCTCCTTGGCTAGCAGTGGCATCAGAGGCAAAGGGACTGGCACCATTTTCAGGAGCATGGCCTTGAAACTCAAACTCCCTTAGTCGTAACTCATGTTCCCTTTGTAATCTCTTATCTTCTGCTTCCCTTTCTGCAGCTAATTTCTTCTCTTCTCTTTCTGCAGCCTGTCTTCTTTCCTCGGCTTCCCTTTCTGCAGCTAATTTCTTCTCTTCCCTTTCTGCAGTCAATCTTCTTTCTTCTGCTTCCAATTTCTTAGCCTCAGCCTCAAATTGTAACTTCTTAATTTCCCTTTCAGCCTCTAACTTTCTTTCGGCTTCAAACCTTCTTTCTTCGCGTTCAATAAATTTGTCACATTCAGTAGTGACATAGGCAACCATAACTTGCCCATCTAATCCTAACTCTTTTGCAGTCTGAACAGCAGCAGATCGAAATTTGGCTAGGTCCGCCATTGTCTATCAGGTAAGTTTATACAATGTCTAACTACCAATTCAATCTCTAAATATATATCTAATGGACAACACAGGCACCGAGAGCTCAACCTTATTTAATTCCACACAAGGATACCTTTTAATTCTTATTATTCCCTGAAGTGAATTACCCCCAATATTTGTAATAGGGAAAGATTCAAAATCCCGAGAGCGAGACCCCAATATATGTGGTGAAGTGGGATGTTATAAATATTTATAGGGGACTTAGTGTACTGACTGAGATCAGCTGTGAAGGTATCTATATCTAATAAGAGTAGTGTATTATAGATACCTTACTTGCTGCCACATATGTATACCTCAGTCAGAATTATTCTGGAATAGTGTGATGACTACGTTATATGTCTAGGGTATGTGTATGATGAAGTGTAAGTCATAACAACAACAGACAGCTAAACAATTTAATTTATTCCACCACACTTGACAACACAGTGACACTCACATACATAAAACACTCTATAAGGATATCTTAAAGGAGTCACTGATAACTTTTCAAATAACAATATGTATTCAGTGCTGTCATGAATGTATATGTGTCCTTATTCAAATACAAAGGGACCCAGGAATCACAATCAATTTTAATTACAAGTTATATGTACAGAATTTATCAATATGAATCTTGTAATGACATATATTATTAATAGTATCCTATGTGTGTCAGTTGTGTAGTAGTAATATGAGGTAATACTGGTTTTTTTTGTTCAAGCTCTGTTGGTATGTGTCATCATGACTTCAATAGTTTGTCTTTATTGGAACTAGTATTGGAGATGTTCTCAGTTCCTGATATTAAAACAATTAAATTCCCCTCTTAATTTTATGTTACACTGTCATTTTAAGATGGGGTACATAATGTTGAGCTCCATGGCCACACTCTCTTATCTTTGGTGATGACTGCAGAAAAAGGCTCCTCTGCTCGATTACTTTAATGAGTTCTGGAGTCACCCCACTGGTTGCTATATGGACCAAGGAGTATGCTGTCCACCTCTGGCTTCAGCAAAGCTCTGACCAGGTGCTGCTCAATAACGTTAAGACCACGGTCCCAAAATTCATAGAATAATAAACAGTTTCGTTGACTGGCAATGAATATAGAATAACTCCGATCTGCCGATGTCCCAGGCTTTATTTTATATAAAATATACACTGGTGCTCAACGCACTGCTTCTTAGTAGGTTTATTACAAGATGTGGCAATGAACAGACGCTCTGAATCGAGTATATTCGCAGCTCTACCCAATGAAACCATGTCTACACATCTTTTCAAAAAAGTACTCCTTTTTCACGTTTCCCCTGACAACACAAGATAGTATTTATAGCCTGACCAATCGTGTTTAGTCTTACATTTGTGGCGCTCCAATCAATTAGGAGTTAACATGGTAGGCTATTTCCGTAACGTAAGGTTTTTTCAAACACGTTATAAAAAAATTTTATGAGCAGAAATGATTTCATGCTGTCAGGCATCCCCACTATTTTATTTTGGTTATAATTTGGTAATTCCTAGACTATTTGCGTAACGTTTTACATATTCTTTGTCAGCAAGCCCTAAGGAACCCAAATATACAAATTTAAAAGAGCTAAGTGGCTGCGTTCAAAATATGCAATTTCTTCTACCTCCTGTTTCGAAGATGTGCTGTCTGGGTACTGTAATGTTTTCAAACGTAAACCCATCTAATGTTATCTTTTCTAATAAGCGTTTTTCAGGATTTTAAAACCTAACTCTGGGAAGGTTAGTGTTTTTATCACTGTCCGTCTGAAAAAAAGTTAGTGCATGTGGCCTTACACGCGTGATAGTAGTAATTGTATATCGCGTTACGCTTGTTGGGGGTGGCATTAATAGCGAGACGCGTGTTTAGTGTTGCATGCGTTTCTGATTTTCAGCCCTCCCTTCTTTCTATCTGAGTCCATCTGTTCGTTCGTTTTGGTAACGTAGTATAATTAATGTTAGGATTAATTTAGGTCATTACGCAGTGTGCCTCTCAATGTTTTTCTTAGAAATGCAATACCCGTTTTAATGTGTTGTGGAAACGCTACAATTTGCAGACGAAGCATAAAACAAAGGGGATTTCGAGTACTGTCATTGTGACAGCACTGTTCTTTACCATTCTTCTTCCTTTTATAGAATTTATTTGTTAGGCTTTACATTTACCTTTTAATTTATATATGTGGATTAGAATATTCCACTACACTCTCACACCTCCAGCTCTACAGCAGTATCACCAGAAATAAGGTTTGAAATGCCAGCGTTCGTCAAACAATAAGTTCGTTCGTTCATTCGTTTGTCTACTATGTTGCTGTTATACCCTGTTCAACCTGAAAATTTGTTATAATTGGGGTATATTGTGCTTTTAGTTTCTTCGGTGCTAGCCGGTTGTTAGTCCTGAAAAGGACCACAAGCTGACTGTCTGGCTTCCTCCTCTTTGTTTGTCCGTTCGTGGTGCTGTGGTGTGTTTTACTGTCTGGCTCTGTTGGTTTTTGCCCTCCTCGTGTCAGCTTCTTGAGTCTTCATTTTCTCCTGTATTTGGAGTAGTGCTTTTTCTATTATTGCTGGGAGAAGTTTTTCTAATGTTTCTTCGATGACTTCTTCGTCTGATTGCTCGTTTGTTTTGGTCGCTCTTGTGTTTGATGTCATTTCCTCTACAGCTCTTCGTTCAGCTTCGATTCTTTTGAGGATTTCTGTGTTTTCTTCTTTCAGCTCTGTCAACTTCTTGATATCTGCTTCTATCTGTTGCTGAATTCTTTTTATGTCTTCCATCATTTCTCTGAAGTTCTGTAGATCTATTACGTCTTCACCACTGTATTCGGGAGTTTGCTTGCTTTTGTGTTCGACCTGTAGTTTCGTTTTCATTTCTTTGACTTCAGCGGTCAGCTTGTGTAACTGTCGTCTATCAGTCGTGCGCTGTTTTTCTGCAACAACCGCAGCCTTTTTTTTTTTTTTTTTTTTTGTCGGCTTTTAAAGCCGAGCCAAATTTTTTTTTTTTTAAAGCAGCTTTATTCACATTCCGTGGAAATTTACAAAGGCGTATGCATTGAAACATTAACAATAATAGCACGAATATAAGTATAAAAATGAAAATACAGTGAGCAGCTGTATACAACAACAACAAAAAAAAGACCTTTCACTCCTTACACCCACTCTTTTACACACTCTTTCTTGTACTCTAAATATACATTGCACATTTTGTTGTTGTTGTAATCATAGTATTCATTTACTATGTAGATATATTTGTGACGGAGTGTCTGTTACTGTCCTTTTGTGTGATCTCTCACACCTCTAGCTCTACAGCAGTATCATTTCCTTTCCTTCACCTTTCTCTCCGATCGCTTTCATCCGGCATTCCACTTTTTCCCTTCACACATCTTACTCCTCATGCTGAACATACATGGGAAAGTCTCTAACACGCCTCTCCCCTGTGGCAGTATTTGCTACGGGAGCAATTCCCATCCTATGGTGTCACACAAACGCCTCACAAAGACGTGTTGAGCCACGCCAGGCAATCTGACGGTCAGCGACAAAATGCTATCGCATAATCTGTCTGACCATCTTTTCAAGCGACGGCGCTTGTTTATCCAAGTTTCACTTTATTTATTTATTTATTTTTCCAAAGACCAATGCATGGAAACATTGACAACAACAGTTTGAACATAACCAACTTGACTTTCTGGTGGTACCGAGTACCTACTATTAGTGATAAGAGAAACAAGTTCTAGACTTCGGGAATGTTTTGCATTATCTCATTGAAAGATTAGACTACATATAAATACATACAACTCAAATTTATTTCCAGTACGGTACGGTACAATTATGTTAACACTTTTAATTAAAATGTGTATTGTTTTAAAATAACATGACAAATGCAGTAAAAAACGTCATAAAATTAATCGCATACCATCTAATTTTGCAATACTTCTTGAAAAAATTTTAATTTTACAAAAATTAACTACTAAAATTGTCCATTTTTTTATATTTTTAAGTAGTTTCCCTTGAATAAATCAGAAATTATTTCCCGTGGATATGGGTACATTTGTTTCTCTTTTCCTTTCTACACTGTTTTACAATTAAATAATCATAGATGTGATTCCACGACAGATTCCGATCTCATGTAAGTAATGTGGTGCCTTGTGTTATATAAAATATTGTCTCTTTTAAGACGAATGTCACTACAGTATTCTTCTGTTGGGTCGTCCTGTACACTAGGTTTGCACAACTCTGAAGTTATATACCTGTTGTGTAGACTGATTGAAATTCATGTACATTAAATGTCTAAACAAAGGTATTCTTTGTGTCTCAATATATACCTGCAGTGTTGCTGTTCCAAGTATGGCCTTGTCTTGTCTTCTTTTGTTTTCTTTTTTTTTTTTGATCCACCAGGCCTTTAAGTCTGTGTACGTTTTTTTTTAAATCCGTCTTTCTCGTGTTGGATGGGAACTGATGACGTCACCTCTCGATGCTGGACCTAGTTTAGTGAAGTCTCTAACACTTCACTCCCCTATGGCAGTAAGTGTTATGGGACTACCTTTACCTTGTTTCTCCTAGTTTTATTTGCTGTTAGGTTCATGCCCAGGTCCATGCCCAGGTCCATGCCCAGGTCCATGCCCAGGTTCATGCCCAGGTCCATGCCCAGGTCCATGCCCAGGTCCATGCCCAGGTCCATGCCCAGGTTCATGCCCAGGTCCATGCCCAGGTCCATGCCCAGGTCCATGCCCAGGTCCATGCCCAGGACCATGCCCAGGTCCATGCTCAGGTTCATGCCCAGGTCCATGCCCAGTTCCATGCCCAGGTCCATGCCCAGGTCCATGCCCAGGTTCATGCCCAGGTCCATGCCCAGGTCCATGCACAGGTCCATGCCCAGCTCGATGCCCAGGTTCATGCCCAGGTCCATGCCCAGGTGCATGCCCAGGTTCATGCCCAGATCCATGCCCAGGTTCATGCCCAGGTTCATGCCCAGGTCCATGCCCAGGTCCATGCCCAGGTTCATGCCCAGGTCCATGCCCAGGTCCATGCCCAGGTTCATGCCCAGGTCCATGCCCAGGTTCATGCCCAGGTCCATGCCTAGGTCCATGCCCAGGTCCATGCCCAGCTCCATGCCCAGGTCCATGCCCAGGTCCATGCCCAGGTCCATGCCCAGGTCCATGCCAAGGTCCATGCCCAGCTCCATGCCCAGGTTCATGCCCAGGTTCATGCCCAGGTCCATGCCCAGGTCCATGCCCAGGTCCATGCCCAGGTCCATGCCCAGGTTCATGCCCAGGTCCATGCCCAGGTTTAGCCCAGGTTCATGCCCAGGTTCATGCCCAGGTCCATGCCCAGGTCCATGCCCAGGTTCATGCCCAGGTCCATGCCCAGGTCCATGCCCAGGTCCATGCCCAGGTCCATGCCCATTTTCATGCCCAGGTCCATGCCCAGGGTCATGCCCAGGTTCATGCCCAGGTTCATGCCCAGGGAAAATGGTCCAGGTTCATGCTCAGGTTCATGCCCAGGTTCATGCCCAGGTTCATGCTCAGGCTCATGCTCAGGTTCATGCCCAGGTCCATGCCCAGGTTCATGCCCAGGTTCATGTCCAGGTTCATGCCCACGTCCATGTCCAGTTTCATGCCCAGGTCCATGCCCAGGTTCATGCCCATGTTCATGCCCAGGTTCATGCCCAGGTTCATGCCCAGGTTCATGCCCAGGTTCATGCTCAGGTTCATGCCCAGGTTCATGCCCAGGTTCATGTCTAGGTTCATGTCCAGGTTAATGCCCAGGTTCATGCCCAGGTTCATGCCCAGGTTCATGCCCAGGTTCATGCCCAGCTTCATGCCCAGGTTCATGCCCAGGTTCATGCCCAGGTTCATGCCCAGGTTCATGCCCAGGTTCATGCCCCGGTCCATGCCCATGCCCAGGTCCATGCCCAGGTCCATGCTCAGGTCCATGCCCAGGTCCATGCCCAGGTCCATGCCCAGGTCCATGCCCAGGTTTATGCCCAGGTCCATGCCCAGGTTCATGCCCAGGTTCATGCCCAGGTTCATGCCCAGATCCATGCCCAGGTCCATGCCCAGGTCCATGCCCAGGTTCATGCCCAGGTCCATGCCCAGGTCCATGTCCAGGACCATGCCCAGGTCCATGCTCAGGTTCATGCCCAGGTCCATGCCCAGTTCCATGCCCAGGTCCATGCCCAGGTCCATGCCCAGGTTCATGCCCAGGTCCATGCCTAGGTCCATGCCCAGCTCGATACCCAGGTTCATGCCCAGGTCCATGCCCAGGTCCATGCCCAGGTTCATGCCCATGTTCATGCCCAGGTCCATGCCCAGGTCCATGCCCAGGTTCATGCCCAGGTCCATGCCCAGCTTCATGCCCAGGTTCATGCCCAGGTCCATGCCCAGGTTCATGCCCAGGTTCATGCCCAGGTCCATGCCCAGGTTCATGCCCAGGTTCATGCCCAGGTCCATGCCCAGGTTCATGCCCAGTTCCATGTCCAGGTCCATGTCCAGGTTCATGCCCAGGTTCATGCCCAGGTCCATGCCCAGGTTCTTACCAGGTTCATGCCCAGGTCCATGCCCAGGTCCATGTCCAGGTTCATGCCCAGGTTCATGCATAGGTCCATGCCCAGGTTCATGCCCAGGTTTATGCCCAGGTCCATGCTCATGTCCATGCCCAGGTTCATGCCCAGGTCCATGCCCAGGTCCATGCCCAGGTTCATGACCAGGTTCATGTCCAGGTTCATGCCCAGGTTCATGATCAGGTCCATGCCCAGGTTCATGCCCAGGTTCATGCCCAGGTTCATGCCCAGGTCCATGCCCAGGTTCATGCCCAGGTTCATGCCCAGGTCCATGCCCAGGTTCATGCCCAGGTTCATGCCCAGGTTCATGCCCAGGTCCATGCCCAGGTTCATGCCCAGGTTCATGCCCAGGTTCATGCCCAGGGAAAATGGTCCAGGTTCATGCTCAGGTTCATGCCCAGGTTCATGCCAAGGTTCATGCTCAGGTTCATGCTCAGGTTCATGCCCAGGTTCATGCCCAGGTTCATGCTCAGGTTCATGCCCAGGTTCATGCCCAGGTTCATGTCCAGGTTCATGCTCAGGTTCATGCTCAGGTTCATGCCCAGGTTCATGCCCAGGTTCATGCCCAGGTCTATGCCCAGGTTCATGCCCAGGTTCATGCCCAGGTTCATGCCCAGGTCCATGCCCAGGTTCATGCCAAGGTTCATCCCCAGGTTCATCCCCAGGTTCATCCCCAGGTCCATGCCCAGGTTCATGCCCAGGTTCATGCCCAGGTTCATGCCCAGCTTCATGCCGAGGTTCATGCCCAGGTTCATGCCCAGGTCCATGTTTAGGTCCATGTCCAGGTCCTACTATGATAGCTAACTACTGGTATAAAAATGATATATTTCCAAGTTATTTTTTATTTTTATTTTTTTTTTCATGAATATTATAATTCATAGTTATCTTCAAAACTGAATATTCTCATTGAGGTCTTTTTCCAAACTTTCGTCTCTAACGACAATAATTTCCATTTTCAAATATCTTTTTTTCCCTAATAATTGCTCTCTCCAACTTTGGCGTTTCTCTCTTGACATTTCTACTTATTGTTCAACTGTCTGTCTTCTTTATTAATCTTTCACGTTGTAATATGTATCTCTTGACATTTCTACTTATTGTTCAACTGTGTGTCTTCTCTATTAATCTTTATATCATGCTCTAAACAGCTGATGTTAAGAAGATTTATGTTTCTGTAATTGTTCGCTGTCTGTGTAAAAAATATAAAGGTCGTCAGCAAGGGTTAGTTCTTTCTGATCACATGACTCTTTTTTTATCACGTGACTGTCTTTTTTTTTAAATTATCTTTTATGATATTATCCTTATTGATGGTGAACAGTCGTGGTGATGATGATAATGAGAAACTGTCTTAAAGTGTATTACAACAGGCAGGAATCTTATCATCAGAGGGTTTCAGTACTTCATAGAAGTGTTTCGATCCTTCCTTTTTTCACATTGTAGTGGGCGGCCGGGCAGGGTCACTTGGATATTGATACCTGAGTGTCGTCTCCTTTTTTTCGATTCCACTAGTGTCCTTGTTGGAATTTCCAGAATTCACTTTTTACTCCTGGCGCTTTCCATTCTGTCAACTTGTGTCGGGTGTGTCAGCTAAAATATTGTTATATATAAACTGTTTTGAATTCCAAGTCCATTACTGTTGTTTCCGATCAAGGACGATTCCATTTCTGCCGTTTCGTCAAGTCTTTTAGGTGCACATCTTATTGATAGTCCACTCTAAATTTTGCAGATGACTTGGCTCCTCTGTCCTATAACCATAATCAGATGACTTGGCTCACCTGTCCCATAACCATAACCAGATGACTTGGCTCTTCTGTCTCATAACCATAACCAGATGACTTGGCTCTTCTGTCCCATAACCATAATCATATATGTATTGGCTCGTCTGTCCCATAACCATAACCAGATGAGTTGGCTCTTCTGTCCTTTAACCATAATCAGAAGCAAGACAAAATGAAAGTATTTTATGAGAGGTCACAACAAGTGGGCCTGAAAATACATAGTGAAAAGACAAAGAAAATAAGAATAAATGCAATAAATGATAACATAGTTGAAGAAACAGCACTACAGATGTAGAATCGTAAATATATCTTGGCAGCAATATAGAAACAATTGGAGGAACAGACAATAATATCAAAACAAGAATACAGAAAAAACAAGAGTAGCTTTCACTGCATTGGAAACAAATGGTGAACAAGATAAATCAAGTCCAACACGAAAATAAGAATCTTCAACTCAAACGTCTAGTCAGTCTTATTGTATGGCTCTGAAACATGGATAACAACAAAAACAACAACAAAAAAGTTACAAAGATTACAAAATGGGTGCTTACGTAGAATAGAAGGATTGAAATGGTTTGACTAAGTCACAAATGGGGAACTGATGACAAGAACCAGAGCAGAGCCATTGAAACAAAGAGATGAGAAGAAGACGCTGGAGATGGATAGGATACACATTGAGGAAACATGATGATAGCGTTACAAGGCTGTCCTTGTTTCGGAATTTCCAGGAGAAAAAAAAGCTAAAATAGACCAAGAACAGGAAGTAAAAATGATGAGGACAACGTGAAAAGAAATTGACCTGGTGGCACGTGACAGGAAGACTTGGCATGTATTTGTTGAAGGCCTATGTTCCTTGGGGAGCTAAAGGGTATTGATTGAATGTCATAATGAAAAAAAAAACATGTTGGTTTGGACAACTTGCTTCACTAAAGTCCCATAATCCAGGACAGACAATGAGGAAACAACCAGGAAAAGAAGAACGTATTAATGACGATCTGTATGTATCTATAAGAAAAATGACAGCGCACCAGACAGTAATACATTCTCTATTTCAGAAACAACTAATAACATTGCCTGCAACACGTCAGGGCGTGGGTGGAGACAAACTAAGGGAAGTACGGTACATGATAAAGTGACATATGGGAATCTAAACAGAAAACCCAAACACTGGTTTGAGAAATTCTAACATTCAAGGTTCACGAGGAGGAGGTTACTTTACTTGCTCGGGTTCTGCATGTGAATGTCAAAGTTCTTGTCACACCAGAAAACACTTTATTTACAGATTCAGTAGTATAGGTGATGGGAAAACTGGCAATAATAACATTTTAACAAACAGAGCTGACGAATTGAGGTCATGTAGGGGTTATCTTCCCTACCAGTCATTTCTGACCAAAGGAGCTTACCTCCCGAAATAACTTTCGGTGGCACGAGGTTGGGCAATTTTAGATCAAGCTGTTGCCCATGCAGCAAGACCCGGCCTGGACGTCAGAGGAACGGTCTAGCCGATACAGTCTGACACCAGTAGCAACAGCCTAGTCTCTAGTAGGATACGGAACTTGCCCCCAATCGCTTACCGTAAGCATGTATTAGCTCTAGAATTGCCACAGTTATCCAAGTAGGATCGTGTCATCTAAAGAACCTCGACTGATTTAATGAGCCATTCGCGGTTTCACCGTGAGACAGTGTGAACTTAGACATGCATGGCTTAATCTTTGAGACAAGCATATGACTACTGGCAGGATCAACCAGATAACTGTCTGAACAGAGCATTTCGTCGCTCACGCGGGGAGGGAGACAGCGCTCTGTGCAGAGCGGATCCCGGCGGCCCCGGCGAAATTTATTCTTGCGAGAACCACTGGCCGCCTGCCGACGAGACGTTACCCTAGTCGGACAGAACGGGCCGAAAGCGACCCCAGCTTACTGACTGCCGGCCCACGACTCATTGCGAGAGCGGGGCCGTTTTCGAGACTGTTGTCGAGCCACGATACGGAGGCTTGCTAACATCACGACCGGGGTGGTTGCGATTTACGGACACAGGAGCTAAACTACTGCCTCGCTAACCGATGAACTGGGAGGGCCCGGTCGTACCGGGATCACCACGCGCAGTCTCTCGAGACGTGGGGCAAAAGTGCTGGCGGTCGCTGTCTCGAGAGACTGCGAGAGACTGTAGGGGTACGGCACAGAAAATCATGATGACAGCATTTCCAGACTATTTAAGGGGAGGAGCTACACTGAAATGCTATTTTCGTTATTAATTGCTGGATTTCAATGAAAATGCACAGACTTAACCTATATCATTACTAGATACGCAAAATGAAGAGTTTGATGACACTGCACCACTGGTTGCCATAGAAACGGTGGCCATATTGGATTATATTGTTATATTTCAATTTGCTAAGGCTTATTTATTTATTAAGCTATGAATATCAAATATAAAGACAACGTTTATCATTATATTTTAAAACTTTTCCTATGATGGATTTTTGATAACTTTAATACAAAAAAAGTTGTTGGGCTTTGAATATAGTGTCTAAAAATAGTAACAAATTTTGCTAAATTTTACATTACTTTTTGCAATAAATCAAAAGTTTGATCAGATACTAAAAATCCATCACATAAAAAAGTTTTAAAAGATTATGGGCAACATATGTGCCAATTCTCATGTCAATTAATACATAAGTGTGGAAGTTTTAGGAAAATTAGGATAGGAAAAATAGATTTTGAGAAAATCGGAATTTTTCTTCATAAATAGACTACAATTAAATAAGTATGTAATATTGCCCCTGAAAAATTGCTTACTTGTCATTTAGAACATACTGGCAGAATAGCCAGATTCCTCTGCAGCTTCCTATCTGGCTTTCTGTTGAGATTTGTGCCTAATTTCCTTCCTTATCTTAGTGCAGTTTTCTGCCGTTTTAGTGCTGAGCAATATTGGATTCTTTGTTCTATTTCAATTTGCTAAAGCTTTTTTATTTATTAAACTATGAATACCAAACTTGAACACAACGTTTTTCATTACATATTAAAACTTTTAGTGTGATGGATTTCTGATAACTTTAATACAAAAAAAGTTGTAGGACTGTGAAAATACTGTCTAAAAATAGTAACCAATTTATTAAATGTTACTTTACTTTTTGCAATTAATCAAAGGTTTGATCAGATACATAAAATCCATCACACAAAAAGTTTTAAAAGGCTATGGGCAATGTATGTGTCAATTCTTATGTCAATTAGTACATAAGTGTGGAAGTTATAAAAAAAATTAGTATGCGAAAAATATATTTCTATAAAATCACATTTTTCTATATAATTAGAATATAATTAAATAAGTATGTAATACTACAGCAAAAAAAAATAACTTACTTGTCATTCAGAACATACCGGCCATATACCCAGCTTCCTCTGCAGCTTCTTGTCTTTCTGTTGAGATTTGTGCCTAATTTCCTTCCTTTTCTTAGTACAGTTTTCTGCGTTTTAGAGCTGAGCACGAGACGTTTACGCTTTTTTGCTCCTGCCAGTCGACAAGCCTCTTTTCCAGTTCAGCCCCAGGACTTTCTTAAAAAATATAGCAGCCTCAGGTCCTTCATTAAATTCAGCAACTGCACTTAGAAGGCAGAATTCCACGCGCTTTCGTGAATGGAAGATATGCTTTGAGACTTTACTCCAAATAACTGAACGAAGGCTCTCATTGGAGTTTTGGGTTGCCTTTCTTTCACAGCGACTCAACAGTTTCAGATTTGTCAGCCTGTCATACACTGGTGTCAAATGTCTGTTCAACAGCTTAAAGTCAGGGGCGTATGTATACGTTTTTGATGCCCAAAAGCATACTCATTCCTAGATAAGGCTGCTTTATAGAAACACCAAGAGTCTTGGCCAGTAGGACAAAACTGATGCTGGGGATAATCATCAGTTGAATAGCAATGATGTAGACTAGCCATAATAGCATTCTTCATATCAGCTGCAGTAGCATGTTGCCTGACAGCCCTGGAATAATAAATGCCAAGCTTTTGGATGGCTGAATCTGTCAGACGGCCACAGCCTCCTAGCGTAACTTTTTGCTTGCAGCAATCAGCAACTAAATTACGAAGAGCTGTATGCATTCTTTTTCCTACATGATTGATACACTCTTCTTTGATGATTTCAACATTAGGGCCATATGGTTTAATTTCCATGATCTTAAAATGGTGGTGTAGCTAAATTTGTGTCGTGTCACAGACCGGCTCCATAAAACACTAGCTGCCTCAGCCTCCATCACACCTGAACTTCCTAGAAAGAAGAAAAAGTATGAATTAGTAACACTTAAAATAATGATGTAAGCAAACATTGAACACTTTCCTTTACAATGTAGAAGCAAATGTAGTACAATGGAAGCAAAGCAAACACATGTAAGTAATATTAATAAATTATGTTACTAAAACTGATACTTATGGAGAAATCCAAATTACATTAGCTTAAATTTTTAGACAAGGAAAAACAAAAATAAGATTCAGAAGTAAATACCTTCAAAATTTGTATCACATCATTGCTTCATCTCAGGCGGACTAGGCTCATTAGTGGGACCTTATGGTTCTGAAAAAAGTACATAAGAAATAATCACAGCTCAAGAAACATATGCTTATAAATACCATGATAATTTATCGTATAATGTGGAATCATGTCATTTTGTCAAACCAGAAAAACGTGATCACTCTTTACTGCCAACGCATTTACTAATAGCTTGCAAATATATAAATTTAAAAAAATAATAGCTTATTCACGTGACATTTTTTTTTAAAGTATATCGTTGAACCCTTTATGGGTTATAATTAGAACATGTTGTGTATTAATTCAAGAAAATTAAGTCAGATTTCCAATATTCAAATATAGTACCTTCTTCAAGTCAAACAGCAAGAGCAATAGTGGGTAGACATGGGCAAGTCTCTCGAATGACAGTCATACGACGACTCAGAGATACAGGCCTTACTGCAAGACGACCTTATGTTGGGCCAAACATGACTCAAGACATCGTCAGCAGCGCCTGCAATGGGCAGAGCAACATGTCAGATGGACTAGACTGCAGTGGAATGCTGTCCTATTCACAGACGAGAGCAAATTCAACATATCCTTTGCTGATGGACGTATGCGGATTTGGCGACGGTGTGGAGAGCGCTTTGCAGATTGCTGTGTTCGTCAGCACAACCGATTTGGAGATGGCAGTATTCACATTTGGGGAGGATTCAGTTTTCACCATCGCTTGCCTCTTTACGTCTTCCTTGAAAATGTTAATGCTGTGACATATCAAGATGAGGTTCTGGATGCATTGGTTGCTCCTGCTTTCACAAATTATCCAGACTTGCAGCTTCTCCAGCAGGATAACGCACGTGCGCACACCGCATGCAGAACGCAGCAATATCTACAGCAGCAGAACATTGTGACGATTGATTGGCCTGCTCTATCACCAGACATGTCCCTATAGAACATCTGTGGGACGAGCTTGGACGCCCAGTCTACTGGCAAGATTCTCCAGCTAATCTGCAACAGCTCAAAGCTGCTCTTACACGTGAATGGAACTTGATTGCCCGGAATTTCCTTCAGAGACTTGTTCGTTCCATGCGGAGCCGCTGCCAAGCTTGTTTGCAAGCACACGGTAGACATACCAGATACTGAGGATAGTGTGAATGAATTTTTTTTATTGGTTGAATTTTTTGGTTTTCTCCCTTGCCTGTTAGTGGTTTTGGTTATTGTTGATTGTTTCGGGTGGGCGTTGTGGTGTAGTACCACTGACAAGGTGGATGTTATGTAATGTCGGGCTTACTGTTAGTGGCCGACAGGTGTGTAAATATAATGGGCGAATGTCGTGAGTTATTTAGGTCCTAACAGAGTAAATCAAAACTAAATTTGTGTAGCCTAAATGTGTTTGTGCGTGGCCCCACCACATGTGGACTGCCTGGCTTTCTACAGTGATTTACTTTGTACCATTACCATAACAAAATTAGCGACTTTTATCTGCACTATCTTGGTTCCATCGCTTCGGTCTGGCCGTTTCCAGTTTTAGATGACGAAAGAAATCCTTTTTTCGAGGCATTTTCACACAAAAAGTTCTGAAAAATGAGACTAGGCCTAACTAAATGTGTATACAGAATAAATTGGACGCCATAATGTCAACACTGCCGTTACAAGTCACGTGGATTCACGTAGCCAATGAACAGTTTAGAATAGTGTACGGAAAAGTCCGATGTGAACGAACGCCCGACGATTTCCATATATGGAAGTAATCGGTAAAAAGGCGACCTTTAAATTCTCGATCTTTGCGGGTATAATTTTGTTACCGAAACAAATGAACTACATCACCGGATTCCCCAGATCTAGGCGAATCCAAAGATGTATAATACGTAGGGGTGTAAGCTTGGTTGCTATGTAAGAAACAAGGTCTAATTTGACATATTTTCTCGAGTTTAAGAAAATCTCGCCATACCATACATTTTTCAAAGTCAAAATACATATTGTTAGAATGCATTTTGACATTTAATTCTGTTATATTTAGATTCAGGAGATGCTAAAGTATCAGAAAATGGACTAATCCCAAATTCTTATTTTTTTCCATTTCGACCGAAAAATGACTGCAGCTCCTCACTTTCACCTTCAACTTTTGTTCATGGTGGTACTAAGTACCCATTATTGAAGTCAAATTCAGTGACCCAATTACATTCATGATATTTCACCTGCACTGCCGTTAAGAATAATCAGAGAATAATATAAATAATTAGCACTCTAATTTATATCTTGTATTAAAACGTTATTAAATTAATCGTTATTGAAATTACATTTTATAAGGGACAACAAATACAGTAATTTTATATTGCAAAAGCTAACGCCTAATTAAACTTCTACAGCATTTATAAGAAAAAAGAAGTATTAGCTGCAAAATTTTACAAGTTAAACCTTATCTGTTTTAAACATTAAGTTGTTTCTCTTAGAACATCAGCATTGTTGCCCTTAAGAAAACTGTAACTTTCTTATATACTGAAGCACATTAAAAACACACCACTATTATATATGCTGATGCCGAGAAGCTGGAAAAAAGTGTGGAATGGATTTTCCCCGTGTTTGTCATGAGGTAGAGAGCGAATGGCTGCTGGAATGGAAAGTGCATGATTCAACCCATGGGTTTGTGTACAGACTACATGAAAACAATGAAAGTTACACGGGCAACACGATTCCCAACAGCTATGACCCTGAAAATGTGTACGCGTTGTGGCAGTATACTCGGTATAAAAAGGCCGTTGAGACAAAAACCCAGTACATGTGCTTGAAATGCCACAACTATCTGAAAACGACCGCCAACGAGCCATTGGTATGTTGGAGACCGGAATGAGCTCGCGGGTCATTGCCAGATGGATGAATTGCCACCACAGTTCTATTGTACGTCTCAATGAACGTTACGGAACCACTGGCAGTGCCCGGGATAGACTTTGGAGTGGCCAACCACGAGTTACTACCCCTGCGCAAGATCGTCATATTGTGCTGAGTCACCTAAGGAATCGTTCTCTCCCGGCAAGTCAAACAGCAAGAGCAATAGTGGGTAGACATGGGCAAGTCTCTCGAATGACAGTCATACGACGACTCAGAGATACAGGCCTTACTGCAAGACGACCTTATGTTGGGCCAAACATGACTCAAGACATCGTCAGCAGCGCCTGCAATGGGCAGAGCAACATGTCAGATGGACTAGACTGCAGTGGAATGCTGTCCTATTCACAGACGAGAGCAAATTCAACATATCCTTTGCTGATGGACGTATGCGGATTTGGCGACGGTGTGGAGAGCGCTTTGCAGATTGCTGTGTTCGTCTGCACAACCGATTTGGAGATGGTAGTATTCACATTTGGGGAGGATTCAGTTTTCACCATCGCTTGCCTCTTCACGTCTTCCTTGAAAATGTTAATGCTGTGATATATCAAGATGAGGTTCTGGATGCATTGGTTGCTCCTGCTTTCACAAATTATCCAGACTTGCAGCTTCTGCAGCAGGATAACGCACGTGCGCACACCGCATGCCGAACGCAGCAATATCTACAGCAGCAGAACATTGTGACGATTGATTGGCCTGCTCTATCACCAGACATGTCCCTATAGAACATCTGTGGGACGAGCTTGGACGCACAGTCTACTGGCAAGATTCTCCAGCTAATCTGCAACAGCTCGAAGCTGCTCTTACACGTGAATGGAACTTGATTGCCCGGAATTTCCTTCAGAGACTTGTGCGTTCCATGCGGAGCCGCTGCCAAGCTTGTTTGCAAGCACACGGTGGACATACCAGATACTGAGGATAGTGTGAATGAATTTTTTTTATTGGTTGAATTTTTTGGTTTTCTCCCTTGCCTGTTAGTGGTTTTTTGTTATTGTTAATTGTTTGGGGTGGGTGTTGTGGTGTAGTACCACTGACAAGGTGGATGTTATGTAATGTCGGGCTTACTGTTAGTGGCCGACAGGTGTGTAAATATAACTGGCGAATGTCGTGAGTTATTTAGGTTTTGTAAATATCTGATGTAAACCCGCACAACAGTAACGTTGGGTCAGGAAATAGATCAACTAGTTTTCAACTTATACACAGTTTATTTACAACAGTAACGTTGACATCATGGATAACAGATCACAGCAAATCACAGGGTATCATAGTAAGTAAATCCATAGATAAAGTGAGTGCAACACCAGCAACTCATCATAAATCGACATAGCATACAATCCGTCAGAACGTTGAGTGCATCACTAGCTACTCATCATAAATGGTAATTATATATATATATATATATATATATATATATATATATATATATATATATATATATATATATATATATATATATATATATATATATATATATATATATATATTCGTCAAAAATTGGTTGCATACACAGCAACTCATCACACATGGTGAGAGTAAATATAATCCATCAGAAATTGGTTGCATACACAGCAACTCCTCTTACATGGTAATAACAGGAAACATCCATCAGAAAAAGGGTTGCATAAACAGCAACTCATTGTACATTGCATTAGCAAATATCCTCCATAGGAATATGAATCATATCAAATCTCTGTCATCCAAAAACACCCTGGACACACTAGCGAGACTATAAATACCGTCTCGAAACTCTGCCAGATACCTAATGACCGAGATTATAGTTTCTCAAAACAACTCAGTACATCTTCACTCAAGCGCGAACTAACAGCTTGACATGTGAGCCCAGCTCACCCGTATCTCTCCCCCAACTACTACTAAGAACATTTTAACACTTTCTTTATGTTTAAAAAACTTATACATACTCAGTTGAGCTATGTTCAAGAAAACAAATAAAAAATCTTCTCATTACTTTAAACGTGCTTACTAGCGTGTCTATAAAAAATCAGATCCGTACGTAAGAATCCCAAACACTTAACTCCCACTCGAAAACATGACTAAACAGATATATATATATATATATATATATATATATATATATATATATATATATATATATATATATATATATATATATATATATATATATATATATATATATATATATATATATATACTTATTGGTTGTTTTACCTTTATAATCTCTTGTCTCTCTCTCTCTCTCTGTAGAAATTTCCGACCCTAACTTCCAAACTACCAATGATATAAAATTCTTCAATGTTTTTATTTTGTTGTTATTATTGTTGTAGTTATTGTTGATCAGAATCGACGTCACCGTCAAGGTATTGTCTCCCCTGCTCCGCAGTAGTGGTCAAACAATGGAGAACCTTAGAGTATAATGATGAAAGTATTCAAAGGTATCAACCAATGAATACCAAGATTACTCTTGGTCGAGATATAAATAGAAGAAGATGCTTCTACTTTAGGGACCATCGCAGGATTTTAAAGAAAAGCAAGCATAACAACTGAAATCATCTAAGCTGTCATGAAATTATTATTCTCCCACCCCTTCTGTGAATAAATTTATTGACTCGTATTTCTGAGCCCTAAGCTGAAGGTGATTCAGCAACTACTACTTTAATAGCTCTATGTCTTTATGTATTTAAAACAATATCAGTCACAGGGATGTAGACATGCAAATCACTCAATAGTAATTAATGCAATAAAATTTAAAGTTACAGGTGTAGGTGATTAATAATCACTTATAGTTTAAAAAGATTACAATAAATAACTTTGGTTAGAAAAAAAATTAAGCACTGATGTTTACACAATTGTAAGTGCCCAGTTGTTGTGCAATTATGGTACTTAACTGCCGGTGTAGGGTCTTTTGGCGCCTGTTTCAGTCGCTACTGTTTCCCACAGGTGCCTTGGGCTAGTACATCTCTAGTCTGATGTCTGTAGTTCTTCCTACGTAGTAAGGCGAGGTAAACTACAATGGTTGTCAAGCGTCTTTAAGACCTGTCTGATGTGTTTGTCTAGCGTCTGCTACTGGCAATGTGTACCACAAACTAAAAAAGAGAAAATACTTCTTCGTTGGTCTTTAACAGTTAATTTGTAGTTCTTCTGCTGGCTGGATGTCCGGGGTGTTTTGTGGAGCTGGTCTATTGAGAAGGTCCTCAAAATATTCCGTCAACCTTTTAAGTCTCCTGTATGAATGTAACAAAACGACTTTTGGGTCGTTCTCTTGTCGATCTCTTGTTCACTACGGCCGTATCCTAGACATTTGTTGTATTGATTAGTTACGTGTTTCGGTGATCGAAACCCGCTTTCTTTCTCTGCACTGTAGCAGATATTTTGTATTTTCCTTCTTACACCCATCTCAGAGATAAGTCACCATGTCTGTTTGTTACCCGTCCCTTCCCTAAAGCTTTGCAAGGAGCGGCAGAGATAATATTAACGACACCCATGTTGGCTAATCGTGAGTGCAGTCGATATTAGACTACAGATTATACACTAAAATCGCTCAGCGTATTTGTTTAATTGCTGATAAGGCGAGACTGCGCTCATCGCAAAGCTGGTAATACGGGATGACACATTTTTGACAGACAGGACTGACAAGATCACTCTTGATAAAGTAAGAAGATGTTACATCTTACACACATTGCTTGTAGAGTTTACTGACATGTTTGTGAGTTGGTACACAGGGCATCGGATGTTTGATTGCCATATAAGGGAGACGTGACCTTTGCATCACGCGCAAAATTAGTCCATGTCGGAATATTTCGAAATTACCCCGCCTAACATTTTTGTATGAAATGATTGGAGCCCTGGGCAGCTTCATTACAAACAGATGCACAATATGACGATCTTGCGCAGGGGTAGTAACTCGTGGTTGGCCACTCCAAAGTCTATCCCGGGCACTGCCAGTGGTTCCGTAACGTTCATTGAGACGTACAATAGAACTGTGGTGGCAATTCATCCATCTGGCAATGACCCGCGAGCTCATTCCGGTCTCCAACATACCAATGGCTCGTTGGCGGTCGTTTTCAGATAGTTGTGGCATTTCAAGCACATGTACTGGGTTTTTGTCTCAACGGCCTTTTTATACCGAGTATACTGCCACAACGCGTACACATTTTCAGGGTCATAGCTGTTGGGAATCGTGTTGCCCGTGTAACTTTCATTGTTTTCATGTAGTCTGTACACAAACCCATGGGTTGAATCATGCACTTTCCATTCCAGCAGCCAGGACAGGAATATAACCTGACACATTTCAGTGTCAAGACACTGTGAAATTCACGCTTGGCAAGACCAAACCAGACCCTGCCAGAGTGAAGCCTAGAATTCAGAATTTCCATTTATCAGACCGGACTTTGTGGAAGAATCTTGAAATACTCACATAGCCAAGGAAAACCATTTTAATATGGAAGGCTGGGGAAACTGAAACACACGAAGTCATAGAGGCAATTATTTTACAAATGTAACGACCCCCAAGAACACATGTAAGAGGCCTAATCAAGTGCCTAAACTTCATTCACCTGAGCAAAATGTCTGTGAGCCAGGATTGGCGTAAGTTGTCATTTCACATTCTCTAATTTTCATTTCTAACATGTGAAATAATATGTATATATTACCGTGTGAATATTAATGTGTGAAAATCGCTAGTGGGTGTCCCAGTTATTTGAGGCTGGCAACCTCAGTGTATAGAATCATGATTTCATGAACCACCAGTGCACGGGCTGGTGATTGTTTTTTTTTTTTGGTGCTAGTTTCTTAAAGAGAACTAAAAGCAAAAGGTAATCCCAAGTTCCATATGGAGCAGGGAGGGAGATATGAAAGAAATTATGTACATTCTAAGTATTATTGTTACATTTTCAAACCAGTGTAAATGTCTATGTAAACAAACCCACATTAAAAAAATAATTAAAAAGTTTCAAACTTTTCAATAAGTGTAGATATAAATGGAAACATATTCAGTTTATATTGTGAATACTTTTCAATCAGTGGAGCTGTACATATAAACATATTCTATCTGTAGTTTTTTTTTATTTTTGCGTACGCTCGCTATTGCTCGAGGCGAAATCTCAGGTTAGTATGTCTAACCTGAGACTGATTTTTACATGAGTATCCCTTTTTTTCTTGTATAGAGACAGGTGTCCCTCGCCATTCAGGCAGATACTCGCCAATTTCGGAGGTACCCATTAGAGCTGGGTCTGCTCAGGAGCCGCCAGTCCCTGGTCGACGACACTTCTTCAAATGTTCTCGCCAGGGCTCGAGTTAAACCCAGTCTATCTGTACTAATAACCTTTTCATGTAAATGCAAAATAAGGATAAAGCTATTCAATTTAAATGTAAAGAAAGTTTTCTCTCGAGAGATTAAGTGTAATTCTCATCGTGGGTAAATTCTGAGTTGAATAGGATGGTTGAATAGGAAAAAGGGGACACGTAAGTATGTGTGGGGAAACGCAATACTCAGGAGAGCGTTTTGTTTCTATTCTTTTACCATAATTGTTGGTGGTGGTACCAGTGAATACCAAGATATTGAAGGTAATAATCTCTAATAAAAAGTGAGGGAAGAAGTAGACTGTCGGAGAAACGCGGGGCCAACTTTGCAGTTACTCCGTGACCGTTCTTGGAACGTACTGCACCTTTAAGCTTAACCAGAGACGTGAGAACTCCAGTGACCTATCTGCATAGAACCCATCGGACCGAGCAGAAACTATTATTGGCAGCTAAGTAAAACATATGAGCTGCAAAAGTGACCTTTTTCATATAACATGCTATCATTCAATGATGAACCTTTTCTTTTAAACTATTCAATTATTTTAAAACTGTTAAAACTTAAATGATTATTAAATCTGTTATTTGTTATTATACAAATTTAACTTCGATTTAATCATTTTAAATGTACTGCATGTTTGTCTCAGCCAATTTACTAAAAACACTCTAAACAGAGCTATAAAATAATAAGAAGAAATCCACTGAGTAAATCAGGGGTGAGAGCTTAACGAGCTAAAATTAATCATTGCTAAATCCTTCACAAAAGTTGTCGGCAGATTATAGAGGTAACGTGCTCAGCCAATGCAGCATTGTTTTCGCTTTTCTTAATATTTTGTGCAAACACCATCGGGATAGAAGCGTCATTATCCTTCTATCTACAACTCTGCAAAGAGTAATCTTGAGCGAAGGTGGACACCGTTGAAGCCCAAAGTTGATACTCTTGAGTTCTGGCCACTGTTGGACCACTACTGCAAAGCAGGGACAGCAACCCGTGACAATGAACATCAGACGACCTCCGCTTTTATCCACTACTTCATGTGCCTCAGAAAGTTTACCCTACTTGAGCGGTTATTTCAACCCAAGTGAGTTGGATTCATTCATTCATAACCCTCCACTCCCAAAGGAGCATAGGCCTACAACAAACACAAGCCAAGTCCTCCTGTCACGTGCCATCATCTCATGTTCATTCAACGTTCTCCTCATCATTTTCACCACTGTTTCCAGCTCTCTTCTCCATGTGCTTCTTGGTCTTCCTCTGCCCCTCTTCCCCTGTGGGTTCCATAAAAAGGACTGCCTTGTAATGCTATCAGCAGGTTTTCTCAGTGTGTGTCCTATCTATCGCCATCGTCTTCTTCTCATCTCTTGTTCCACTGGCACTTGTCTGGTTCTTGTCATCAGTCCCACGTTGGTAAACTTGTCATACAATTTTAACCCTTCTATTCTACGCAATCACCCATTCATGAAAGTCTGTAGCTTTTTGGTTGTTCTCTTTGTTGTTCTCCGTGTTTCAGAGCCATATAATAGTAGAGACTTCACATTTGAGTTGAAAATTCCTATTTTCGTATTCTATCCGATTTCTCTTGATCTCCATATATTTTCCAATGCATTTAAAGTTCCTCTTGCTTTTTGAATTCTTATTTTGATATTACTGTATGTCCCTCCAACTTTGTCTATAATGCTGCCAAGATATGTGTACGATTTTACATCTTGTAGTGGTGTTTCTTCAAGTTCAACCCTGTTATCATTACCTGAATTTATTCTCATTATTTTTGTCTTTTCCCTGTGTATTTTCAGACCATATTGCTGCGACCTCTCATCGAGTGTTTTTAATTTGTCCTGCATCTGATTCCGCTTATGAGACAGAAGAGTCAAGTCATCAGCAAAATCCAGATGACCCAACTGCTTAGTCAGAGAGAACTGGATTCCATTTCTGTTGTGTGTTGTCGATGTTCTCATAAGTCAGTCTTTTGCTAGTAAGAAAAGTAATGGAGACAAGAGGCACCCCTGTAGTACTCCCGTTCTTATCCCAAACGGTTCTGTAAGCTGTCCTTCATGAAGAACTCTGCATGTCATGTCTTCATATGTTTTCTTTATTAAATTAATGATCTTCAAAGGAACTCCATAATGCATCATAAATTTCCAAAGTGATTCTCTGTCTACACTGTCAAATGCCTTTTCGTAGTCCACAAATCCGATGTATAGTGCTAAATTCCAATCCAGACTTTGTTAAACTATTATTCTCAAAGTGGCCATCTAATCTGTACAGGATCTGTTTTCTCGAAAACCTGCCTGTTCATCTCTCAGTTTCTTGTCTAAGGACTCTTATAATCTCTCGAGGATAATCTTGTTTAATACTTTTCCTGACACTGATAGTCACATTATTCCTCTATAATTTGTGCACTCTTGTAAATTTCCCTTCTTAGGCAACTTAACTAGATATCCTTCCCTCCATTCTGCTGGTATCTCTTCCTTTTCCCAGACTTTACCAAGTAATTTATATAACATCTCTGTAGTCGTATCGATATCTACTTTGATGGCCTCTGCTGGAAAGCCATCAGGTCCAGACGCTTTTCCATCTCTTAGAAGCTTTATGGCTTTCTTTATTTCTTCCTTCATTGTCTTTCACCATTAATTTGTAGCTCTTCTTCTGCTGGATGGATGTCCGTGGTATTTTGTGGAGCTGGTCTATTGAGAAGGTCCTCAAAATATTCCGTTAACCTTTTCATTTGCTCGTGCATATTGCTGAGAAGTTTTCCATTCTTATCTTTTATGAGACCACTTGTTTGCTTGTATTTCCCTGTTAGCTTCTTTGTGCTATTATTCTCTCATATTTCCTTTGGCTGCAGCATCTTCTGCCTCTCTTGCCAACTCCTCAATATACTTCCCCTTGTCTCTTTTGGTACTTCTTTTTTACTTCTTTGTTTGCTTCTGTGTACACTTCTTGAGCCTTGGCTTTGGAACTTCTGCATTTTCCTTGTGTTTAAATTTGCTTTCTTCTTTTTTCTATATTTTATCTTTTTGATAGTTTCTGTTGTTATCCGTGCTTTTTGTTGTCGTTCCATTTTCCCCAGTATTTCTTCACATGTCTCATTCCATACCGTTTTGATTTGCTGCCAATAGTCTTCTGTATTCTCTGCATCTTCCAGCTGTTGGAGCACTTGGAATTTGTTGGATATTAGGAACGCAAATTTGTCTCTTGTTTCTGGATTTCCTAGATGTCCTACATTA
Organism: Oreohelix idahoensis; assembly: GCA_024509875.1. Lineage (NCBI taxonomy): Eukaryota > Metazoa > Mollusca > Gastropoda > Stylommatophora > Oreohelicidae > Oreohelix > Oreohelix idahoensis. The sequence continues at coordinate 427,894 of JAMPIV010017668.1, read as the reverse complement.
AATTGTTGTCTATAACTTTGCAGTAGTGCATATCTCTTGAGTTTCATTTTTACTTTGGCTATCAGAAGGTGGTGATCTGATGCCACATCTGCTCCTCTATATACCTTTACATCCTGCAATGATGATCTAAACTTCTTGTTTATGCATAAATGATCAATCTGATTTTCTGTTCTATGTTCTGGTGATATCCATGTTGCCTTGTGTATTCTCTTATATGGAAACTTGCTTCCTCCTATAGCCAGTTGATTTGAAGCACAGACGTTTGAGAATAGTAACACACGGGTAAAGTGAGTTGGATAAAATTCAAATATACAATTTAAAAAAAACGGGTCAAGTGGAAGAGCACAGAAGAAAGCTAATGTAGGTCACAGAAAACAGTAGCGATCGAAGATTTGACTTGTCACAGTCACTACACTCCGGATAAACGCATAATTGCTCAGCACACTCAGAAAATGTCAAACGATGTGAATGCTAATTGTTCTTGTTGCTCTTTGGCTGAATACAAGCCTGAGTCATCCACACATACGTCCACTCTTTCTGCTCTTACGTGTAAAGCTAAATGTCAGCAATCTTAGTCTTGATGATTCATCGACTGTAGTGTCATTCTCTAATAGGCGATCATTAATTGCCCTCAGTATCTCTCTCTTTATCCATATTCAACGCACCTTCTATGGGTGCTCTTGAAGCTAGTCTGTTAGCTCTTTCATTGCTCCGTACTCCTGCATAACCAGGATGTAGATCCACAGCAGTTCCTGAAGATTTGAGGCTTCTATGGAAGTTTTCCGTTCATGCCGGAGCCATCCACTTTGGACCTTTCAAAGCATGGATTGTGATTCTTATAAAATAATTGCCCTTGTTAAGGAAGTTTCAGACAGCCACCTTAAGGTTGCAGCTGCCTCTACCTCCGTTCTCATGCTGTAGGTCGTTACATGATCGTATCAACGTTGATTTGTTTCTCTCTTGGCACTCTACTTGTTGTTAAATGTGTGCGTGCGTCTCTGTGCAAGTGTTGTCTGTGTGTGTGTGAGCTTATGTATCAGTGTTTCCTTCAAAACGGGATTCCCATTTGTATCCCTGCATCTAAACTTTCGACTCTACTGACCAAACTCAATATTTTCGACACTCAGATTTAAAAAAAAAAAATATCGTTCCAGCTTTGATGTTTCTAGTTCTTGATATTCTATTTATTGTTAAATTTTATGTCAGGTAAAACTACGTTGGTCGTCAGCGAAGATTAATTCTCTCAGATCATGTGACTCATTTTAATCACGTGACAGTTATTTTGTATCTTTGTGAATATTGTCTCCATTGGTGATAAACAGTGGTGGTGATGATGAAGAAAAAAACTCTTACAATGTATTACAACAGGAGGTAATCTGATCATCAGAGGTTTTATCCTGGTGTTTCGACCGTTTAATTTCGTTACGCTCTAGTTGGGAAGGACCTAGCAGTCCTATTTTTGTCTTGACGCCAAAATATTAATCTCCTGTTAATTTCGTGTCGTCTGCGTTTAGTCGCGAGGCTGACACCACCTGGTTCTCTTTTCAGTTCTAGCTGTTGTTTAAACAAAATACGGTCACCGTCACGCACAATACAATAGCCACGCAAACAATGGACTCTTGGTGTGATATCAAAGGCCCGTGACAAATAACAACCACCTTTGCTTCCAGGTGGGATACAATAGTCCGGCACAACAAAGGGACTTGCAAAGGATGACAGACATTTATATGCTGGCGACTATTGACAGTGACTTTTGTGGCAATTGGCGGACAGGTGAGTTTGACTAGCTGGCCGATAAGCAAACACCGTGCAGTCTGATAAAGACTGATAAGCAACGCAAACGAAAGTTGGTGGCGGATCGCCCAACCCACTTCAGCTCGTGACATGCGCTGATAGGGGAGCAGTCTGAGTCTACAAATACGTGTCTGACGTCTAACCAGCAATAAGTTATAAAAACGGACATTTGGCTAGCAGAATTCGCCAAAGGACATCATTTATTCCTTAATTTAAAAGTATTATTTCTCGCCCACAATTAAGACGGTGGTGGCAGCATTTTTAGTCACCTTATATCACGTGCGCACAGGTTCAATGCATAGTTATGTCAAGTTCAAATCACTCGAAAGCTTACTACAGGAGTCAAGCTAAAGCTCACAGTTGATTACTCATATCAAGTTCAGCTCCATCAGAAGCTGACCATCTGAAGTCAAGATAAAGAGCTCAAAAGTTCAATCTCATATTTATACCGAGTGCAACACACTCGTAAGCGCATTCTTTGAAGCAGACTCCAAAGTATGTTTTATGAATCACGATTACATACTCAAGGTAATGAGTCTACATATCAAGAACATTTCGTGAAGATATCAAGTCTGGCCAGTACCCTTCGGAGATTAGACAACCGACAGTTTTCATAAGACAACTGTTAACTGTTGATCAACGCTACAGAGATATTGTCAAATAATGAATTACTCTATATCGTACACGTTCTCAGTACAACCGAAGTTTTCATCAGAACGTCAGATACCCCACGCGACATAACGTATACTTACTTTGGACATTCTATGCATACACGTGAACCATCCTACTACAGTGAAGCATTTAAAGCCGCATAGACTGCGTAGATAACTCACCATTTTGATAACTCGTATCAAATCACATTATCACCTTTTCGCTTGACACAAGTTCATTCTTCTAGTTAATTAACTACACTATTAATATATCATCTGTGTGTTTTGTGTGAATCGTCTTGTACCATCATCACGCTCTAATGGCTACTAACCCTGTCTATGTAGATATTTAATTAATAAACCCACTAATCGTTTGACCATTATCTAGTTTGTTTATGTATCACTCGTGCTGTCGGTGTTAAATATTTACATTTAGATAAATTTCTACACTGTAGCGAAATCTGTGAGATAATTGCTAATTTCAGTAAGGTTTTAGTCCTATGATAATAAATAAACCCGCCCTCAGGTGTCTGACGATTGGCATCTTCAACGCCAGTATAGCGCTGCCTTTGGTGCAGTGGAAATGCTAAAAAAATGACCCTCCGTAAAATCTAACACGCTTTTAGTTTCGGTTTCGAGACGTACAATTGACATTTTAACATCTTGCCCGATCTGCGCCACGAAACTGAGGCAAGACTTATAATTAACATTGTGCCAGAACTGCGACACCAAACTGCCGTTATGAATTAACGTAATATTTTAACTTTAACGCTACTAATTGTAGCAATCCGTACAATTTCCAGAAGAGTAGAACGAAACTGCAGCAAGAATTAAAGCAAATATTAAAGCCGCCTTGCAAACACCCCTCTTCGCTTGACACGCAGTACCATGCATATATCCACGCTGTGGGACAAGCCAGACGATATAAACACACAGACAGTTTTCAATTTCCTCCTAGTGGTAAATTTCTGACGTAACACAACTAGTTGGTTTATTTGAATGGAAAAATGATAGAAAAGGTGGGGGGGGGGAAGATGGCCGACCTTTGTAAAAGTTGTAATGGACGATTGACAGTGACTAAACTGAAAATCCAAACCATAATGAAAATGACCATAAAATCATATATTAGGATAGCTTAGTGTCTCCTGAGAAATAATATGCTTTAATATATATGGTAGTCCAATTATTAGCCAAGTTATTGAGATAATATTATATGTCTACGCACGCTAGGACGGACAGACTGTTGTTCTTGCTCGTTACACATAACGTTATTGGGGACGCAAGTTTGAAAAAGAGGCATTGGAGTAATTCAAATCCGATTGGGTAGTATAAGAGTATAGGAGTAAAGGGGGGGGGGGGTAGGAAAATGTTAACCAAAACTAAACATCTTTTTGTATTGGCATAACTAACGCAGACTGACCAATGGACTACGAGACCCATAGTTTGTTTGGAATTTTGTTTTTCCTTTATTAAAACTAAATTCAAAATTTGGTAGTTGCCTGATTTCATTGGCCAGCTCTAATAGATATTGGCAAAAGGCTTAAGGGTCTCGTGGCCATTTGACAAGAACTTTTTATATCAACAAGTACGTTGAGATCAGATGTGAGAAATTTTAAAATGAATATTAAATTCACAGTCTGGACAGGGCAGAGCAAACTGAGGCCATTCTTTGCCAGTCAACGTTATTTGTGTCATATTTCTTTGAAATTGTGATAAGAATGCTTTATGTATTAATATGCTTGATTAAAACTGAAAAGGTTAGATACTGCTATTGGGGAAAGTGAAGGACATGCCAGGAGCAAACATTATTGAGTCCTCACATTGAACTGTATTTGATTGTTGCATATTGTTATGATTTGGTATTAATATTATTGTATTAGAAGATGTTAGTAAGCCTCAGTGTTCTATGAACACTCTTCAACATGCCTAGAGCGTTTATAATTAAAGAAAGAAAAGAAAATCATACAAAAGGAGATGTGGTTACCCCACGTTATTGTATTGAAGAAAACTATATAAAAGTACAGTGGCGTATCTGCCATAGGGACCTGAGGTGTGGTCACAGAAAGGTGTGAGTCATATAAATTAGGGGCTGGTGCACCTGTATGCACAAGAGGCTGACCCCATACCATCATGTGTACATAATAATAATAATAATAATAATAAATTCTTTAAGCACCAAACACGGCGCATAAGGCAGAAACCAGTGCTCTCCAGGTTGTACGTTGTGACGCCACTCCTCTTAGCTCTTGCACATTGTTTAATCCCAACGTTCTTCTTTCTCTTATTATTGTTCTTCTGAGTGTTTTTTTTTTTCTTCCTTTTTTCCTCTTACCCTCAGGAACCCAAGTGAGCGCCTGCAATGGTATTCTGTTGTTTTGCATTCGTAGGACATGACCGATATATGACCATCGTCTTTTCCTTATATAGTTGGAGACATATTTCTGCCTAGTTCTCTTATTTGTCGATTAGTCTTGAATTCTTTCCAACTGATGTTCATGAGTTTTCTAAGACATTTGTTCTCGAATGTATTCAGCGTGTTCTCCAATGATTTTGTTATTTTCCAACTCTCACAGCCGTATGTTAACACTGAGATAACATTTGAATTAAACAGACAAAGCTTGGTACGAATAATTCAATGATCGTAATTTCCAAATGTTAGATAATCTATTGAAGGCGCTAGCTGCCAAAACAATTCTAGTATGAATTTCTCTTGTTGTGTCACCATCCTGAGTCATTTTACTGCCTAAATAATTGAAACTTTCAACTTTCTGTAGTTTTTCCCCGTTCAGGATGATATTAAAGGTCTCGTTAGAAAAGTTCATAACTTTAGTTTTAGAGGCATTTATTTGGAGACCTATTTTAACCGAAAGTTGACACAAATTATTTACTGCTTCTTGGGATTGTCTGGGTGTTGAACTTAAGAATGCTAAATCATCTGCGAAATCCAGGTCCCCCATGAATTTTCCATTTGTCCATTTTATACCTAATTGTTCATTGTGGGTATAGTTTCTCATAACCCAATCAATAGCTATTCCAAAAAGTAGTGGTGACATAATACAGCCTTGTTTCACCCCTGTTTCTGCTGTAAACCATTCTGTATTCCCTTTATTTGTTCTAACACAACATCTTGCATTGTCATATAGCGCTTTGATTATATTCACATATTTTGTTGGAAAACCATAGATTGTAAGTATCTTCCACAATGATGGGCGGTGTAGACTATCAAAGGCTTTTTGAAAATCGACGAAGGTGATAATAAGTGGCGATTGCATTTCCACTGATTCTTCTATAATTGTTCTTAGTGTGAATATTTGATCAGTACATGATCGTTTCGGCCTGAAACCCGCTTGTTCTTCTCTGATCTTTTCGTCAGCATGCAATTTAAGTCTTTCTAACATCATGCAACATAATAATTTTCCAGGTACTGATAATAGAGATATACCACGCCAGTTATTACAGTCTGATAGATCACCTTTCTTCGGTAACTTTACAATAATACTGTCTTTCCATTGTTGTAGTGGTTGTTCTTCTCTCCATACTTCATTTATAATATCTAAAATTTTCAAGAGGTTGTTGTCATTAACTGCTTTAATCATTTCGCCTGAAATTTCGTCAACTCCAGCAGCTTTAAAAATTTTTAAACTTTTAACGACTTGTTTGATCTCGTCCAGCGTGAATTCATCGCAAGTTATTGGCAAGGTGGTTGTGGGTGTTTCATTATTAAAATCAGGTGTTACTGTTGGTGGTGGTCTGTTTAGCACCTCCATGAAGTGCTCAGCCCATCTCTTCATTTGTTCTTTTTCTGTTGGTATTGAATTCCCTAATTTACCTTTAACAGGTGTTTCCATATCAGTAGGCTAGTGACATAGTTGTTTTGTAATTTGATAAAGGCACCTACTATTACCAGTTCTTGCAGCATTTTCAGCTTCTACGGCCAGTTCATTGATGAAATGTCTTTTATCTCTTCGAGATTTTGTCTTCACTTCTTTATTTAACAAGTGTATATGTGTACATAGTGATAAGAAATTGTGATCAGATGTGAAAAGGCCAGGGTGTCTTTTATTGCATGGTTTTTTATTTCCTGTTACCAGCCGGTGACAGGAAACCTGATGAGTGATTGTAAAGACAAAAGTCTCCTTTCAAAAGTTTATGCTGTCAGCAGATAGCCTGAAGGAGCTTGTGTGTGCCGATCTATATAGTCTCTGCAGTGACATACGGACTTGTTATCTTCATACCAAGAATCTCAGGTGATGTGTTAACATCTGGGACATCTGACACTTCATTAAAATAAAAATTGTTATACACAGAATTATATGGGGCGTGATGAAACAACAGCTCCTCCTAACAAAGGACTACCCATATTAGATATTAAAGTTTTAGTCTGTGAATACACCTACAGGAACAATATAGTGACATTATACTTATAGGACAAAGAGTCCAGACATTTTAGTTATTCAGTATATGTAAAATATATTTTCCTCATTTTCAAAGACCTGTCCAAAAGAGATGGCAGGACAGGCAGATTAAATTGTACAAAGAAAAGAATTCAGTTTTTAAAGAAAACTTTAACCACAGTCTTATTCATTTCCTTATAGTGAGTTAAAGTGTATTGTGTTGATGTACCACCATTGTCATTTCACCCCTAAACACTAGTCACATCAGACACCAGCCACTAGAATAAAAATACGGACCGTGTGATATCTAGGGAGGTAGCGTTAGGTTCCCTGATAATACATCATCATCATCTTTTAGAGTCAGGGGCCTACATTTGCTTGACCTCACACGGTTGGCACAGACACAGCTTTCTTTCCTTTTAGGTAACATCTTAACCTCCCCAGCAAATTACACTTGCTACATGTATTGGTAGGCTTGTCCGGGATTTGAACTTCTAGTACTACATAAATTGGGGTCCTGGTCTGGGATTTAGCAGTAACAACATTTCTATTTACCCAGGGAATCCCCATTATTAATAGTGCCCAAGATTCGAGAAGTTGATGAAGTGTCAGAGCCTGGAATAAGTTAATTAAAATAGTACTTATTTTAGAAATTGAGTTAGAACATTTTAGTATTTATCAGACGGCGGATTTGGCCAAGTTTCGCTCTGCTGCTGTGCAGACTGCCAGAGACATGAACATGGAGGGTCAAGTCTTGATTGACTATGTCACCTCAGAATGTGATAAGTTTATTGCTAGGGAAGAACATAGATTAGCTGAAGAAAGGAGAATGCAGTTAGAAGATGCTAGGGAGATGAAGAAATTAGAGTTAGATAAAGATGCAGAAATAAAACGTTTACAAATTGAGGCTGAGAAGGAGGCTAAAAGATTAGAGAGGGAAGCAGAAGATAAGAGATTAGTGAGGGAAGCAGAAGATAAAAGATTACAGAGGGAGCACGAGCTGCGACTGAGGGAGCTGGAGTTACAAGGCCATGCTCCTGACTATGTTCACAGCCCCTCTACCTCTGATGCTACTGCTAGTCAGGGGGCCTCCAACTCAGCCATGGGGTTTCACTTAGATTATTTTGTTGAGAGAGTCGATGATATTGAAGCATATTTAAGTAGGTACGAGGTATTAGCTACAACTTATGGGCTAGAAAAAGAAAGATGGGGCCTGAAGTTATCCCAAGGTCTTCGGGGAACAGCTTATGAAGTTTTTTTTCCAAAATGAGCAGGAATGACCAAGACAATTATGACATGTTAAAGCAGGCTCTTTTACTAAGGTATGAAAAGAACAAAGAATTTTATAGAAAAAATTTAGAAATGCCAAGCTACTGACGGGCGAGACCTATCACCAGTTCTCTGCCCGTTTAGAGACGTACTTGGAAAAATGGACTGCTCTGGGGAAAACTCAAGATCTAAAAGAAATGATCCTTATTGAGCAATTAAGAGAGTCCATGGCTCCAGACTTGAGAAAGTTTCTCATGGAACAGGGTGCAGAGAGGCTGGGTGAGTTACTTAATGTCGCTGAGAGGTATCAGGCAGCCCAGGCAGAGGTAGCTGGCGCCAAAAAGAAACACGTAGACAATTATAAGGCTCCACAAAACTTTAATAAATTTGACAACAAAGGTAAGCCAAACTTTGATAGGCCACGAAACGACTATAAAAACAAAAACCCACAGTTCAAGGACAGAAAATTTGATGAAAGAAAACCTTTTCATCAAGGTAGATTGTATTGTAATTGATGTAACAGAGAGGGTCATGACATCAAATTTTGTACTAGTAAACCTTCTGGATTTGCTGCTATGAAAAGGGGGAACAAGGGAAAAAAGGACAAACCTACTGGACAGCAGGAACCTTATCACCCCCAGTGTGTGAGGATGTAGTCTGTAATGGGGTCACCATTAGGTGCCTCTATGACACAGGTTTAGATTATGATTCTGTCGAGAGTTTGCACTTGGTGAACCCAGATCAGTATACCACAGAAACAGTTGAGATACAAGGCGCGACCAAGGACCTACCACTCATGACACTTCCCATTGCAAGGATAACAGTGAAAACTCGTTATGTGGAAGGAATAATCAGAGCAGCAGTGATAGACGCACCCATTTACCCTCTGATATTGGGGAGTCGTTATGTCTTCTTGGGGGCTCCCAAGGGCCCTCTGGTCATGGCAACAGTGCAGACCAGATCACAGTCCAAGGAGGAAGAATATGAACCTATAAATACTCATCCAGAAGAGATGAGGAAGGCACAGGCTGAAGATAGGTCACTGAAGCCGTGCTTTCAAAAATTGCGGACTTGCCATACACCTCCTAATAAAGGAGAATTTTACATGAAGAATAAATTGTTATATAGGAAGACCGGAACTGGAACAAATGGTCGTGGACAACTGGTACTTCCTACTTCATATAGGGAGAGAGTGTTGGAATTAGGACATGCGATTCCCTTCAGTGGTCACATGGGGATCAGCGCAACAGGACAGCGTATAGCTTGTCATTATTTCTGGCCAGGGATAACGGAGGATATAAAGAGATATGTAAAATCCTGTCCAGAATGTCAGAGAGTAGCTCCAAAGCATTGGACTGCTCCAGCAACTCTAGGGGAAATGCCCATAGTGGGAACACCTTTTGAGAGAGTTGCAGTGGATATTGTAGGACCTCTCACTCGTACCAAGAGGAGGAACAGTTACATCCTTACTCTGGTGGACACTTGTTCTATGTGGGGAGAGGCGGTAGCCTTGTTGTCAATCGATTCGAAACATGTGGCAGAGGCATTACTTACTATATTCACGAGGTTAGGATTCCCGCATCAAATCTTGACTGATAACGGCTCACAGTTCAAGGGGAAACTAACAGAAGAGGTTTTTAGGTTATTTCAAGCCAAGCATTTTCATTGTAGTCCGTATCACCCCCAACGGAACGGCCAGGTAGAGAGGTTCAATGGGACTCTCATTTCTATCCTGAGAAAGCTGGCACATGAGAAACCTGATACGTGGGACCAATATTTGCCCGCTGCGTTGTTTGCGTATCGGGAAGTTCCACATAATTCAACCGGGATGGCACCCGCAACACTGTTATTTGGGAGGCCAATAAAAGGTCCACTGAAAGCCTTGTTGAGGACTTGGACCGATGAGAAGGCAGAAGAGACTGTTACCTCATCATATCAATACGTGAACGAACTGACCACTCGTTTAAAAACTAGTTGGAAACTGGCAAATTAAAATTTGAGACAAGCCAGGAAAAAGCATGCTGCTTATTATAACAAAAAAGCGAAGGATAGGGAGCTTGCTGTAAGGGAGAAGGTGTTTCTTCTATTACCAGGCAGCAGCAATAAACTTCAAATCGGATGGCAAGGTCCATATACAGTTTTGGAAAAGGTATCCAGAACAAATGATAAGATAGACAAGAAGGGAAAGGAAAAAGTCTATCATGTGAACCTTTTGAAGAAATATCTGGACAGACAAATCCAGGAAGGAACACACTTAATGGCCTTGTCTATCGCAACCGAAATGAAAAATGACCCTTTCACCTCATTTGAATATCCATTGAAAACCAGTGAAACGTTTGCCCTGGTGAAAATCAGTAATCCCCTGACAAAAGGAAAGAGGGAGAAGATTCAAAAGGTCCTGGAGAAACATACAGACGTGTTAACGGATAAGCCGGGGCACACCAATTTGTTGGAATATGATATGAAACTACTAGACCCAACACCCATTTGTATGAGGCCTTATTCTATTCCTTTCGCTAAGGAAAAAGCTTTGAAAGAGGAGATAGATTATTTGTTACAAGAACGGATTATTTCTCACAGTGAATCTCCTTATAGTTCTTGTGTGGTTTTGTTGCGAAAACCATCTGGAGAACATAGACTGTGCATAGATTACAAGAAACTGAATGCTGTCACAGAAGGTCAGGTGGATCCATTACCTGATACTACTCAACTATTTGCCAGGCTGAAGAAGGCAAAATATTTTTCTAAGGTGGATCTTAGCAAAGGCTATTATCAAATTCCAGTAAAGCCTGAGGTTCGACCTTATTTAGCCTTTAGCACCTCGGAAGGTCATTATGAGTTCAACATGCTGCCGTTTGGGTCGATAAATGCCCCGAGTGTATTTTCTAGGATGATGCGAAAATTGTTGGATCCCCTGAAAAATCCATGTATCTCGAATTTTATGGATGATATCCTCATTGCTACTGAAACATTTGAGGAACACGTTAACTCTTTGAATATGCTGTTTGATAGACTCAGAGAGGCTAACTTGACTGCTAGACTAACCAAATGTTGTATTGGTTGTAAAGAGTTGCAATTCTTGGGACATACCGTACATCAGGGTAGCATGACCCCTGACCCCAAGAATCTGGAGAAATTGAAAAGAGCACCTAGGCCACAAACAAAGAAAGATATGCGATCTTTTGTGTCTTTTTGTGGTTTCTACTAAAAGTACATTAAACTTTTTAACGCTATATATGCTTCTCTGACGGATTTAACTCGTAAGGGACAACCTGATACAATAAATTGGTCAGCACAGTGTGAATTAGCTTACCAGGAGTTAAAAGAAAAACTCACAAGCAGGCCGGTATTGAAATTACCTGACTTGAATCAAGAATTTGTCGTGAGAAGTGACGCAAGCAATGTGGGCCTAGGCGCTACATTGTTGCAACGGTCCTCTTCACAAGATGGAGAATTGAACCCAGTCGCGTATGCAAGCCGCAAGTTGAACAAAGCGGAAAAAAATTATTCAACAAGTGAAAAGGAATGTTTGGCGTTAATATGGGCTATAAAAAATTCCAGATTTATCTGTATGGCAGGACATTTGTGGTCAAAACAGATCATCAGCCTCTCGTATTCCTATCACAAGCAAAGCATGAAAATGCCAGATTATTAAGATGGTCATTACTATTACAGCCCTATTCATTTACGATTGAATATATTCCCGGTTTTCAGAACGTCGGTGCCGATTTTTTGAGTAGACATCCTTATGATAAGAATCAGAAAGACGCGTAGGACTTCATTTGCGCTAAGTTATCTCACAGATTGTAACCTGCAATGGATGCATGTTTTAGGAAGGGAGGTGTGTAGCGAAATCTGTGAGATAATTGCTAATTTCAGTAAGGTTTTAGTCCTATGATAGATAATAAATAAACCCGCCCTCAGGTGTCTGACGATTGGCATCTTCAACGCCAGTATAGCGCTGCCTTTGGTGCAGTGGAAATGCTAAAAAAAGACCCTCCGTAAAATCTAACACGCTTTTAGTTTCGGTTTCGAGACGTACAATTGACATTTTAACATCTTGCCCGATCTGCTCCACGAAACTGAGGCAAGACTTATAATTAACATTGTGCCAGAACTGCGACACCAAACTGCCGTTATGAATTAACGTAATATTTTAACTTTAACGCTACTAATTGTAGCAATCCGGACAATTTCCAGAAGTGTAGAACGAAACTGCAGCAAGAATTAACGCAAATATTAAAGCCGCCTTGCAAACACCCCTCTTCGCTTGACATGCAGTACCATGCATATATCCACGCTGTGGGACAAGCCAGACGATATAAACACACAGACAGTTTTCAATTTCCTCCTAGTGGTAAATTTCTGACGTAACACAACTAGTTGGTTTATTTGAATGGAAAAATTACAGAATGGGGAGGGGAAAGATGGCCGACCTTTGTAAAAGTTGTAATGGACGATTGACAGTGACAAAACTGAAAATCCAAACCATAATGAAACTGACCATAAAAATCATATATTAGGATAGCTTAGTGTCTCCTGAGAAATAATATGCTTTAATATATATGGTAGAATTATTAGCCAAGTTATTGAGATAATACTATATGTCTACGCACGCTAGGACGGACAGACTGTTGTTCTTGCTCGTTACACATAACGTTATTGGGGACGCAAGTTTGAAAAAGAGGCATTGGAGTAATTCAAATCCGATTGGGTGGTATAAGAATTTACACATAAGGGAGGGAAACCCGAGGCCTGTAAACAGTAAATTAATATGAAACAAATATAAAGGTGTTATCAGGCAATCGCAGGAAATAAAGAAGTAGAACACCAGACAACAGAAAAACAACAGACATGAGTGGACTACCCAGGATTTGAACACTGGACCTTCCGTGCGACAACCCCGCCTAGCCATGCAAGCGAATCACACTATCCGCCCTGCCATCTACGCATCATCAAAAAATGATGTTTCAATGGCAGGTCAACAGTGCGAACCACAACATATGACACCAGAAGTCCACCATGGGCAGTTCAGCCTATTAATGACGCAATCACTTCTGTTGTATTTCTATCAAGCAGTATAGGCCGAATCCAACAAGACAAGGACCTTAATACTGTGTCCAGTAAATGATAGTAGACTAGAACAGTGAGAACAGGACAGTGGGTAGGTTTGGTATTGTATAAACATTTATTGCACATAAGGGAGGGATATTTACTGTTTACAGGCCTCGGGTTTCCCTCCCTTATGTGTAATAAATGTTTATATAATACCAAACCTTACTTAAGGTGACCAGATGTAGGAGAACATGAATTCTTGATACAGTCTTCCTTAAGGTGACCAGATGTAGGAGAACATGAATTCTTGATACAATCTTCCTTAAGGTGACCAGATGTAGGAGAACATAAATTCTTGAAACATTCTTACTTAAGGTGACCAGATGTAGGAGAACATGAATTCTTGATAGAATTTTCCTTAAGGTGACCAGATGTAGGAGAACATGAATTCTTGATACAATCTTTTTTAAGGTGACCAGATGTAGGACAACATGAATTCTTGATACAGTCTTACGTAAGGTTACCAGCTGTAATACAACATGAATTCTTGATACAGTCTTCCTTACGGTGACAAGATGTAGGAGAACATGAATTCTTGATACAGTCTTCCTTAAGGTGACCAGATATTCTTGATACAATCTTCCTTAAGGTGACCAGATGTAGGAGAACATGAATTCTTGAAACAGTCTTACTTAAGGTGACCAGATGTAGGAGAACATGAATTCTTGATAGAATTTTCCGTAAGGTGACCAAATGTAGGAGAACATGAATTCTTGATACAGTCTTACTTAAGGTGACCAGATGTAGGAGAACATGAATTCTTGATACATTCTTACTTAAGGTTACCAGCTGTAATAAAACATGAACTCTTAATAAAGTCTTCCTTAAGGTGACCAGATGTAGGAGAACATGAATTCTTGATACAGTCTTACTTAAGGTTACCAGCTGTAATACAACATGAATTCTTGATACAGTCTTCCTTACGGTGACAAGATGTAGGAGAACATGAATTCTTGATACAGTCTTACTTAAGGTGATCAGATGTAGGAGAACATGAATTCTTGATACAGTCTTACTTAAGGTGACCAGATGTAGGAGAACATGAATTCTTGATACAATCTTCCTTAAGGTGACCAGATGTAGGAGAACATTAATTCTTAGTATGGGGTCTTACTTAAGGTGACCAGCTGTAATACAACATGAATTCTTGATACAGTCTTCCTTAAGGTGACCAGATGTAGGAGAACATGAATTCTTGATATAATCTTCGTTAAAGTGACCAGATGTAGGAGAACATGAATTCTTGATACAGTCTTACTTAAGGTGACCAGATGTAGGAGAACATGAATTCTTGATACAGTCTTACTTAAGGTGACCAGATGTAGGAGAACATGAATTCTTGATACAGTCTTACTTAAGGTTACCAGCTGTAATACAACATGAATTCTTGATACAGTCTTCCTTACGGTGACAAGATGTAGGAGAGCATGAATTCTTGATACAATCTTCCTTAAGGTGACCAGATGTAGGAGAACATGAATTCTTGATACAATCTTCCTTAAGGTGAACAGATGTAGGAGAACATGAATTCTTGAAACAGTCTTACTTAAGGTGACCAGATGTAGGAGAACATGAATTCTTGATAGAATTTTCCTTAAGGTGACCAAATGTAGGAGAACATGAATTCTTGATACAGTCTTACTTAAGGTGACCAGATGTAGGAGAACATGAATTCTTGATACAGTCTTATTTAAGGTTACCAGCTGTAATGCAACATGAATTCTTGATACAGTCTTCCTTAAGGTGACCAGATGTAGGAGAACATGAATTCTTGATACAGTCTTACTTAAGGTTACCAGCTGTAATACAACATGAATTCTTGATACAGTCTTACTTAAGGTGACCAGATGTAGGAGAACATAAATTATTGATACAGTCTTCCTTAAGGTGACCAGCATGTGATGAAATCTGCCATGTAATTTTTATTACTCTCATCCACTCCGGCAGTATCACTTCATTTCTTCATTTTTCTCACTCATCGTCCTATTATTTGAAATATGAATTGCTTTTACATTCGTTCTGCTGTGAACGCACTCAACGTTTTTACGTTCCGCCAGGTGAATCGTAACAATACCAGGTTGATTACACCTGTCAGCGGGTGATATATTTGTCATGCAGGTCGTCTGACCATCCTTTGATGGAGACGATCCTCTCTCTCTCTCTCTGTCTCTCTCTCTCTGTTTCTGTCTGTCTCTCTCTCTCTCTCTCCCTCTCTCTCTCTCTCTCTCTCTATATATATATATATATATATATATATATATATATATATATATATACATATATATACATACATACATACATACATACATACATACATACATACATACATACATACATACATACATACATACATACATACATACATACATACATACATACATACATACATACATACACACATACACACATACACACATACACACATACACACATACACACATACATACATACACACATACACACATACACACATACATACATACACACATACATACATACATACATACATACATACCACACACACACACACCCACACACACACACACACACACACACACACACACACACACACACAGAAATGAAAACCACTAGCACAGAAGAGGAAACCAATGGTGATGAAGATGACATAAAGATGGAAGAACTGAAGGCAGCACTGGAGAAAATCAAGATGGGCAAAGCAGCAGGGCATGATGGTATAACACCAGAAATGGTTAAGTACATGTGAGCATCAGGCGACCTGTTACTCTTAAGGGTCCTACAGGCAGCATGGTGCAACAAGACCATACCAAAGGATTGGGAGAGCGCCATCATAACACCAATTTTCAAAAAGGGTGACAATCGACAGTGTGGAAACCATAGAGGCATATCCCTTCTCAGTGTCCCTGGAAAAATCTACTCTAGAATCCTAGAGCAGAGACTCCGACGCCTAGCTGAGCCACAATTGGATGAGGTCCAGTGCGGATTCCGAGCAAACCGAAGTACTCAAGACCTAATCTTCACACTCAGACAGCTGAGTGAAAAAGCCCTTGAGTATAAGAGTGAGATCCATCTTTGTTTCATAGATCTGGAAAAGGCGTTTGACAGGGTCCCTTGGAGCAAACTTTGGGACTGTTTGGCAAGGAAGAATATTCCAGCACCTCTGATTCATGCTATACAGAGCTTCTACAAGTCTTGCAGAAATTATGTGAGGACAGCAAACCATAAGTCAGAAGAGTTCAGGACCACCACTGGTGTAAGACAGGGTGATATCCTATCACCTTACCTCTTCATACTCCTTATGGACGATGTCATCAAGGCATGTAAGGAGAGAACAAGAAAGTATTCAGTGGGGTACTGGAAGATGAGACAGGTCTATATTTCGGAGCTGGCATTTGCTGATGATGTTGCCCTGATTGCTAAATCAGAGGCACATCTCCATTCCAACCTGCAAGTCTGGAAGGAAGAGCTGGAGAAGAGAGGGATGGTCATAAGCAGCTCTAAAACAAAATCCATGGTGATATCACGAGAAGAAAGAAGACATCAGATTAAGCTGGGAGAACAGGTCCTAGAGCAGGTCGACCACTTTAAATACCTCGGAGCTATTATAGACCGAAAGGGAGGCATCAAAGAAGAGTTGGCCACTCGAAAAGCAGCAGCTGGGAGACTTTTTCAGGCCATAAATCGAGGATTCCTTAGCAAGAGAGAGGTTGGTAAGAAAACGAAGATGGCTGTATACCGCTCCACCTATGTCCCAGTCTTGACATATGGATGCGAGTCATGGGCAATGACTACAACCCATAAAAGCCAGATCCAAACCTCAGAAATGAGGTATCTGAGGAAGGTGGTTGAAGTAACAAGAAGAGACATGGTACGCAACCAGACGATATGTCAAGGCCTAAAATGCCACCCCCTACAGACCCAAGTAGAACAGTCCCAACTAAGATGGTTTGGCCATGTCTGCAGAATGGGAGAAGATCGGCTACCACGACAAGCATGGGAAACAAAGAGCCAAGGATCCAGACCCCGAGGACGACCCAGAGTCCGCTGGGAGGACAACATTAGACAATCTTTGAAGGACCGAGGACTAAAATGGAACCAGGCCAGGAGGAAGACAGCCGATAGAATAGTCTGGCGCTCTCTCTTCCAAACCTCTACACCTCATGGTAGAAGGGGAACGACTAAGTAAGTATGTATGTATATATATATATATATATATATATATATATATATATATATATATATATATATATATATATATATATATATATATATATATATATACGAGAATGAGATAATCGTTTTCACGCGTCCATGTCTGTATAAAACTGATATCCTGTCTGGGGGAGACAGTATTGGAAGGTAGCATCTGGGCATCAAATATGTTCATCGATTTGTTTGTGAGTTGGCTTAAGTATTACAGCATTATTTGAAAGAGGTCACCCGATGGAAATTTAAAATGTAATATTTTAAAATGCGCGGGGGATATTCAATTTAACACCTCTACCCACAAAGTTTGGAGCTAAAAATTGGCTTGATTTGAGAAGCCGGAATAGACTTTGACTTTCATTGCAAAATTCGTCGGAAGTACAATCAGGGATTTGAACTGAGAATAAGAGATATAATGTACCGAAACTGGAGTCACAAATCAGACTGCATTGTCACGTCAAGCCAGCAGTTCGCCAAAGCCAGAAGAAGAAGGATCGGAATAAGGATTCCAAAATTATAATTGACAGATCGGAAGTATTTGGACAACTGTACAACTTAAAAGTAATCACGCATATTTAAATACAAAGACTGGAAACTAAAGGGGCAATTACAGAGTATTTGGGCAACTTTAAAACTTAAAAAGTAAACTCGTAATAATAAATACAAAGACTGGAGTCCTAAGGAATCAGACCACCCGTCATAAGAGGAACCATATAATTTCCAGACCAAATGATTCGAAGCATCTAATAAAGTAAAGTGTCAATTCTGAACTGTGCGAGGAGATTGTGTTCCCAAAAGTTACTTTGGGGTAAGTGTAAACATTTATTTTACAAACGTGAATTTGACTTGCTTTTCTTGCTAAGTGGTTATATAAGAGGCTGGCAACCTCAAATTTTGAAAATAGTGTATTCATAAACGACTACAGCAAGCGCTGGTGTTTGTTTAATGCTAATTCGCTCAGAAGCGCTAAAGTAGATGTGATCTCAGACTCCGACTGGAGCAGTGATGTGTGATGATTACATCACATGTGCCTCAAGTGTATCATATCATTTTGTGAGATATACTTACCTTGCTAATTTTAATTCAAGCAAATCGTTGATTTCGCACTGTCCAAGCGCATATTTTCCCAGTTTAATACCCAGAAGAATATTGGTGATTTCTAATCATCTTTCATGAGTTACGCTGTGTGTACTCAAGAAAAATTATTCAGAGAGACTAACATTGGTAAGTGGATAGCAAGACATTGCGCCTGTTAATTTGCAGACTACAAATGTACTTAACAGAGACATTTGTTTTTATTGTGTCTAAAAGATCGGGGTACTAAGCTATCGGACGGTTCGTGGAACTAAGTTATCAGACCATTCGTAGAACAAAACTGTCATACTGTGAAGTGTCATCATCACAGAAGAACTGACGAAGCCAAGGCTCCATGACTCACTTATACTAGTTAAGTGTTTGTAAAAGGCGCCAGCAAACGGACATTACATTTTAATTTTAAATTTAAATCCTCAAACCAGTCTCCGCGTAGACAACTTTAATTTTCATCTAACATTCACCATCATTCTATTATTTTAACCTGTTAAAACGAATTGATTATTAAATGTCTACATCTTATTTTAAAACATAACTACGAGTATCTTAGTTGATTCAGTTATTAAAAGAAGTGTGAAAGCAACATATGAGTAAGACTCTTTATATATATACATACATATACACAATTCAAAGCTCTTGGGTTTGTTTGTTTCTTTATTTTTACTTGCATCTACGTCGTCAATGTTAAATGCCAAAAATACAGTTTATTGTGTCTACAGTCAAGTGTAACGAAAACTGTTTATCACGTCTACAGTCAAGTGTAACAAATACTATAGCACGTTTCACTAGCTTTGCCCAACTTCAAAATGCTATATCTCAGCGAATATATAACGCATATAAGTGAAATTTTGTGTGTGAATTTGAAATGGTATAGACCCTATGAATTAAATTTTTCATTAAAATGCGGCCATTGGTTTCAATTTTTGTTTCTTTGCGATATAATATAAAATCATACTTGCCAGCACACATCACACACACATATTGAAATGTCTACAGTAAATTATACGACCTCATTTGCACATTTTTGGTTTATCAAGCAATTGGCATGATTTTTGCGTGAAATTGCGTGAAATTGCACTTCTTGAACATAAAACAGTTTATTTCCGGTTTTATGCACACATTGTCATTCAGTGGCGTGTCTACAAAAAGTATTGTGTGGCTAAGTAGGAAAAATGAGTCTGCGAGTACATGTTATGACATTACAGCAAATCACAAATAGTATTTTTAAGTATTTCTGCAATGAAGCTACTCGATGAAAACTATATCATTCTATTTCAAACCCACAAAAGAGGACTATTCATGCCTTGGGGATAAGCAAACATCATTGCACTGCTGGATAGCGACATCTGAAATTTGTAATTCCAGTGTTTTACACACGAAAAATAGGCCAAGAGTGGTGGATAATTTTGACAGAGAATGGATCCGCAGAGAAATTTGCAATATGTTTCACAATAATGAGGCAGTGACTTTAAGGAAATTGAAAATTTGGTTAAGAAAGAATAATGACATTGATATTTCCAAATCTACGCCATGGAGGACTATTAGGAGTTTGGGATTCAATTTTAGAAAATATGTTGGTGGTAGAAACCTTATTTATGATAAGCCTCATATAGTTGCAATGAGAAGCAAATATTTACGCGAGGTCAGGGAAATGAGAAGAGATTGTTATGATTTTGTGTATTTAGATGAAACTTGGATCAATGCGCACCACGGTAATGAACGAGAATGGCAATCATCTGATGGGACAACTAAGAGAATAGTACCAAGCAGCAAAGGACAGCGACTAATAATTGCACATACAGGAAGCAGCCATCATGGGCTTCTAAATAATACTGAACTCACATGTGTTTCAAAATCCACAGATAATAGGGATTATCATACAGAGATGAATGGCAAGATATTTCAAGATTGGATTGTGAATCATGTACTTCCTTCCTTGGATAGACCGTCGTGTTTGATAATGGACAATGCTTCATATCACAACGTTGTGGCACCAGAAGATAAAGTTCCTAATTCATCAAGTACTAAAGATGTAATAAAGATTTGGCTGACCAAAAACGACATTCCATTCAATGAAATGTCCCTGAAGCCTGAATTAATTGGAATTGCGAAAAAGACACAGCATACAAAGATATTTCTCATAGACAACGCAATCCATGAACATGGTCACAGATGTTTAAGATTGCCTCCTTACCATTCTCACTTAAACCCAATAGAATTAGTCTGGGCTAAAATTAAGGAACAGGTAGCAACAGAAAATAGAACGTTCAAATTAAAAGATGTTGAAATACTTACAAAAGCCGCCAGGGATTATTGGAAGAAAGGTGAGAACCATGTGTTACAAGAGGAAGGGGACTATTGGAAGAATGATGGTTTGTCCTTCATTCAGCCGAGATTGATTATCAATTTCTCAGAGACATCTGATTATGATTCGGATGAAGTTTAATTTCTTTAAAGATGACCTTACCGTTATTTACAAGCACATTACAGGAGCAACGTTCCATTGTGATATTTATGAACCGCAAAGAGGTGATACCTATTGAAATAATTAGATCAATGAAGGTCCAGTTTGATAGCGCATTAAATGTCAATGACAAACAATGTCACGAGTATCTCCCATGCAGATCATTTTAGAAATCATCTTCAACAGGTATTCATATGCAAACGTGATGGCCACATTATTGTAATAGTAGACACGCCTATGCCTATTCAATTCACAGAATCTGTGACTGAAGTGGTAAAATTTCTTTTCTCGATACACAATAATTAGTATGCCGACAAAGATCAAAGGATTTCATCCGTTTATGGGAACTGGACAAGATGCACAGATATGAAGTATATATTTGTTGGGTCTAACCCAATATAACATTGTATGCAAAAAATGGCATTAATACGTTCTACGGTTAATCAGATAATTACATTTGAAGTTGGGCAAAGCTAGTGAAACGTGCTATAGTTATCATGTCTTCAGTCGAGTGTAACAAAAACTAATTATCATGTTAACAGTGTGGTAAAATTTAAAAATCTAATTCTCATGTCTGACGTCAGATGTAACAAAAAACTAATTATAATGTTTACATAGTGTAACAACAACTAATTATCATGTTTACAATCATGTGTAACAAAGAATTCCTTACTTATCATGTATACAGTCAAGTGCACCATATGATTCACTAATTATCACGTCTACAGTCAAGTGTAACACAGATTTTACTATTTATTTTGTCCACAGTCAGGTGTAACAAAGAATTCACCAATTATCGTGTCCACAGTCAGGGGTAAAAAAGAATTCACTCATTAGCATGTCTACACGTGTAAGAAAAGAATTAACTGCTTATCGTGTCTACAGTCAGCTGTAATAAAGAATTCACTGCTCATTATGTCTACAGTCAGGTGTAACTAAGAATTGACAAATTATCCTGTCCACTGTCAGGTGTAAAAGATAATTCAAGGATTATCTTGTCTACAGTCAGGTGTAAAAATGAATTCACATAATATCATGCCTAGAGTCAGGTGTAACAAAGAAAGTCACAAATTATTATGTCTGCTGTCAGGTGTGACTAAGAATTCATTGATCATGATGTTTAAAGTCAGGTGTAACAAAGACTTCACTGATTCACTTATTCGCATAACTGAACAGCCGGTGGGCTTGCAGGAGTACATCTTGTACGACATTTGCAGAGAAACTCAGTGAAGTCTGAACTGCGATTTGTACATTGATCTCTTCTGTTACAAAAGGGCTGGGGGAAAGACAATGAAAAAAATCTGTTCTGAGTGTGTCTAACCTCTGTCTTAATTTAATGAAATTTTAGGTCAGTTTATTGAAACATCTGCTTTATGATTATGATTATTGATAGATGTTGAATACACGAGACGCAGTTTATCATACCAACATTATGATTATTAATAGCTGTTGTATGCACCAGACTCAGACACACTTTACCATACCAACATTATTATTAATGATAGCTGTTGTGCACACCAGACCTAGCCACAACTAATACCAACATTATGATTATTGATAGTTATTGTATACACCAGACCCAGATACACTTTAATATACCAACATTATGATTATTGATATATGTTCTATACACTGGACCCAGACACAACTAATACCAACATTATAATTATTGATAGCAATTGTATATGTAACAGGTAGTGTCGGTAATCAGAAATTTGGTCGAAACTAATTTTTATAACAATGACTTTTATGAGGGAATGTAACGGAGTGTAAAGTTATAATCACGGGAAATAATCCATAATACTTTAAAGTAGGTTACAAGTGAAGGGTTGACATCCCTTGATTACAGTTCAGTGCGAGTGACCACGGCCGATAATTTATAGTTATGTTTTTTAGTTTTGTTTTTGCTGAGGGAGTTCAGCTAGCTGAGCGAAGGTAAGCTTTGCACGAGAAAGTTGTATTGGTGTGAGCTGTTTTGAGACAAAGTCGATCTCGAAAATTCGGAAATAGTTGTCGTGGTAAATCATCGTTTAAAATTAAATCAGCCAGATCCTAGAACGCGTTAGCATAGGATCAGAAATGGGCTATCTCCCAAGTGTGTGTAAAGATAGTGTTTTATAAGTATCTGGCGCAATTGAGAGTTATCATCGGACGATAAGCCAATGTCACGTGTATGATCTCTGTGGTGACATAAGAATACACCATTGGCTAAACCTATATCGCCTGTACGTCACAAATGACGGTTAGTCGTATTTATTCTGACGACAAGAAGACAGTGTTGCCATTTCAAGAAATGTATGTGAATTCGAAACAAACCAGATACGTTGAACATTTAAGAGTTTATTACTGGTAGTGCAGAGTAGTAGGCAAGATGACAGGCTAACGAAAAGTATATGAACTTTGGAAATCGTCAATCCTGGCGGTAGGCCAGTTTTCTCTAAGATACATCAAGTACAGGCTGCAGAGTATAAGCTGAACAGAAGAAAAAAATCAGTACATTTTGAAAAGGCAATGTTTACATGAAGAACATTTTGAGGGTAGAAAATATTTAAAGCAGCGGTTTTCATGTCGTGGCCACCATAACCCATAGAGAATGCTAGAACTACTGAAGCAGCTAGAGTGAACGAGAGAGCAAGACATTTTATTGAATAATCGATATAAAATTGTTACTGTACCAGTCGACCAACCTCATGAGAAGGTTGGGCACGTCATGTCATATTCATTACGTTATTATATGTAACTAAAGTTCAACGTATTTTGCTACTGCTGTCAGAGAGAAGTCAATCATCGATCATGAAGATCATTCATCATTTGTCAGTTGTGAACTGTTGTCGTTATATTGAGAAAGAGGAGAAGTCTAACACCACCAAACATAAACAAGCTGCTTACTGTTCAGGGTAGAGATCCGAATCCACTATGCGATCGAAACAAAGTAGAAGTAGGTTATAGCAGACAACCATCACCAGCGGCCACATATACACCAGATCCAAATACAGTTTATCATACCAACATTATGATTATTGATAGCTATTGTATACACCAGACACATATACAGTTTATCATATCAACATTGTGATTATTGAAAGCTGGTGTATACACTAGACCCAGATAATAACAACATTATAATTATTGATAGCTCTTGTATACAGCAGACCCAGATACAGTTTATCATAATAGCATTATGATTATTGTTAGCTCTTGTATACTCCAGACCGAGTCACAATAAACATCAGGATTATTGCAAGATGTTGTATAGATAACCCTCCACTCCCAAAGGAACATAGGCCTTCAACAAACACATGTCAAGTCCTCCTGTCACGTGCCATCATCTCGAGTTCTTTCCACGTTCTCCTCATCATTTTCCCCTCTGTTTCCAGCTCTCTTCTCCATGTGCTTCTTGGTCTACCTCTGCCTCTCTTGCCCTGGGGGTTAAAGAACAAGGACTGCCGTGTAATGCTATCAACAGGTCTCATCAGTGTGTGTCCAATACATCGCCATCGTCTTCTTCCCATCTCTTGTTCCACTGGCACTTGTTTAGTTCTTGTCCTCAGTTCCACGTTGGTAACCTTGTCATACCATTTTAATCTTTCTATTCTACGCAAGCACCAATTTATGAAAGTTTGTAGCTTTTTGGTTGTTGTCTTTGTTGTTCTCCATGTCTAAGGGCCTTATAATAGGACTGACTTCACATTTGAGTTGAAGATTCTTATTTTCGTGTTGGATCCGATTTCTCTTGATCTGCATATATTTCCCAATGCAATGAAAGCTCCTCTTGCCTTTTGTATTCTTATGTTGATATCGCTGTCTGTCCCTCAAGTCATCAGCAAAATCCAGATCATTAAATGCTTAGTCAGATCTTCAGGGGAACTTCATAATGCCTAATCAATTTCCAAAGTAATTCTCTGTCTACACTGTCAAATGCCTTTTCATAGTCTACAAATCCAATGTATAGTGGTGAATTCCATTCCGGGACCCAAAGATGCAGCAATAGAGAATGCAGTCAGCGACCAATAGCTTGACTGCTTGCATCAGAGTCAGCGAACCAGAGCTGACTAAGACCCTACTCCACTTCCACGTGGTGGTCCTGGAAACAGTCTGCAGCAGTGCAGTCTGGCTGAGCGAGTAGGGATCGCAGAGGGAAGACAAAGCCGGTCCCAAAAAATGCCGTGCTGAAGTCGGATGTGTCGACCGAAAGGTGCAGATATCACAGCTCTGACGTAAACAGACACAACGCAAACAACGTCCTTTTCAGGACGAACGAGGAAGAAGAAAGAAGAAGAATTCCATTCCAGACTTTGTTCAACTATTATTCTCAAAGTGACTATCTGGTCTGTACATGATCTGTTTT
Source organism: Oreohelix idahoensis (assembly GCA_024509875.1). Lineage (NCBI taxonomy): Eukaryota > Metazoa > Mollusca > Gastropoda > Stylommatophora > Oreohelicidae > Oreohelix > Oreohelix idahoensis. The sequence continues at coordinate 402,583 of JAMPIV010017668.1, read as the reverse complement.
ATCAAAAACCTGATTGTTCATCTCTCAGTTTCTTGTCTATGGACTCTTTTAATCTCTCAAGAATAATCCTGTTTAATACTTTTCCTGGCACTGATAGTAACATTATTCTTCTATAATTTGTGCACTCTTGTAAATTTCCCTTCTTAGGCAACTTAACCAGATATCCTTCCTTCCATTTTGCTGGTATCTCTTCCTTTTCCCAGACTTTACCAAGTAATTTATATAACATCTCCGTAGCCGTGTCGATATCTGCTTTGATGGCCTCTGCTGGAATGCCATCAGGTCCAGACGCTTTTCCATCTGTTAGAAGCTTTATGGCTTTCTTTGTTTCTTCCTTTGTTGTTCTTTCACCGTTAATTTGTAGCTCTTCTTCTGCTGGCTGGATGTCCGGGGGGTTTTGTGGAGCTGGTCTATTGAGAAGGTCCTCAAAATATTCTGTCCCCCTCTTCATTTGCTCTTGTATATTGCTGAGCAGTTTCCCATTCTTGTCTTTTATGAGACAACTTGTTTGCTTTTATTTTCCCGTTAGCTTCTTTGTGCTGCTATACAGTTCTCTCGTATTTCCTTTGGCTGCAGCATCTTCTGCCTCTTTTGCCAACTCCTCAATATACTTCCTCTTGTCTCTTTCGGTACTTCTTTTTACTTCTTTGTTTGCTTCTGTGAACACTTCTTGAGCCTTGGCTTTGGAACTTCTGGTTTTGCTTGTGTTTAAATCTGCTTTCTTGTTTTTTCTGTCTTTTATCTTATTGATGGTTTCTGTTGTTATCCATGCTTTTTGTTGTCGTTCCCTTTTCCCCAGTATTTCTTCACATGTCTCATTCCATACAGTTTTGACCTGCTGCCAAAAGTCTTCTGTATTCTCTACATCTTCCAGCTGCTGGAGCACTTGGAATTTGTTTGATACTGTGACCGCAAATTTGTCTCTTATTTCTTGATTTCTTAGATGTCCTACATTAAATTGTTGTCTATAATTTTGCATTGTTGCATATCTCTTGAGTTTCATTTTTACTTTGGCTATCAGAAGGTGGTGATCTGATGCCACATCTGCTCCTCTATATACCTTTACATCCTGCAATGATGATCTAAACTTCTTGTTTATGCATATATGATCAATCTGATTTTCTGTTCTATGGTCTGGTGATATCCATGTTGCCTTGTGTATTTTCTTATGTGCAAACATGCTTCCTCCTATAGCCAGTCGATTTGAAGCACAGAAGTTGTAGAATAGTTCCCTATTTTCATTCATTATTCCTAGCCTATGTTTTAACATGATTTCCTCAAATTCGATGTTGACTGTACTTATCTTTGCATTCATGTCACCCATCAAATTTGTGATGTCTTTTCTGTTTACTTTTCCCATAATTTCCTGTAGTCTATTAGAAAATGCTTCTTTCACATTCTTTGCCATTAGTTGGTGCATAACATTGGATGACATTTACATGTATTTTCTTTTTAGCTGTTTTAAAAGTAGCTTTTATTATTCTGGGTCCAACGGCTTCCCATTCAATGAGTGCTTTCTGTGCTTCTTTAGATAACATAAGAGCTACCCCTTCACTGTGGTGTGAACATTCATCTTCATGTCCTGAGGACAGCACCAATTCACCTGTGATGAGTTTCTTCCTGTCTACCCCCTTCCATTTTGTTTCACACATTCCCAGAATCTCGATTTTATATTCCCTCATTTCTGCCAGGCATATACACAGTTTTATACTAACATTATAATTATTGCTATAGCACGTTTCACTAGCTTTGCCCAACTTCAAAATGCTATATCTCAGCGAATATATAACGCATATAAGTGAAATTTTGTGTGTGAATTTGAAATGGTATAGACCCTATGAATTAAATTTTTCATTAAAATGCGGCCATTGGTTTCAATTTTCGTTTCTTTGCGATATAATATAAAATCCTACTTGCCAACACACATCACACGCACACATATTGAAATGTCTACAGTAAATTATACGACCTCATTTGCACATTTTTTGGTTTATCAAGCAATTGGCATGATTTTTGAGTGAAATTGCGTGAAATCGCACTTCTTGAACATAAAACAGTTTATATCCGGTGCAACGCACACATTGTCAATCAGAGGTGTGTCTACAAAAATTATTGTGTGGTTAAGAAGGAAAAATGAGTCTGCGAGTACATTTTATGACATTACAGCAAATCACAAATAGGATTTTTAAGTATTTCTGCAATGAAGCTACTCGAGGAAAACTATATCATTCTATTTCAAACCCACAAAAGAGGACTATTCACGCCTTGGGGATAAGCAAACGATCATTGCACCGCTGGATAGCGACATCTGAAATGTCTAAAAATATGTTCCAGTGAGAAGCCTCATATAGTTGCAATGAGAAGCAAATATTTACGCGAGGTCAGAGAAATGAGAAGAGATTGTTATGATTTTGTGTATTTAGATGAAACTTGGATCAATGCGCACCACAGTAATGAACGAGAATGGCAATCATCTGATGGAACAACTAAGAGACTAGTACCAAGCAGCAAAGGACAGCGCCTAATAATTGCACATCCAGGAAGCAGCCATCATGGGCTTCTAAATAATACTGAACTCATATTTGTTTCAAAATCCACAGATAATAGGGATTACCATGCAGAGATGAATGGCAAGATATTTCAAGATTGGATTGTGAATCATGTACTTCCTTCCTTGGATAGACCGTGGTGTTTGATAATGGACAATGCCTCATATCACAACGTTGTGGCACCAGAAGATAAAGTTTCTAATTCACCAAGTATTAAAGATGTAATAAAGATTCGGCTGACCATAAACAACATTCCATTCAACGAAATGTCCATGAACCTGAATTACTTGGAATTGTAAAAAAAGACACAGCATACAAAGATATTTCACATAGACAAGGCAATCCATGAACATGGTCACAGATGTTTAAGATTACCTCCTTACCATTCTCACTTAAACCCAAAAGAATTAGTATGGGCTAAAATTAAGGAACAGGTAGCAACAGAAAATAGAACGTTCAAATTAAAAGATGTTGAAATACTTATAAAAGCCGCCATCTCCAATATAGCCAGGGATTATTGGAAGAAAAGTGAGAACCATGGGTTACAAGAGGAAGAGGAATATTGGAAGAATGATGGTTTGTCCTTCATTCAGCCGAGATTGATTTTCAATTTCTCAGAGACATCTGATTATGATTCGGATGAAGTTTAATTTCTTTAAAGATGACCTTACCGTTATTTACAAGCACATTAGAGGAGCAACGTTCCATTATGATATTTATGAACCGCAAAGAGATGATACCCATTGAAATAATTAGATCAAGGAAGGTCCAGTTTGGTAGCGCATTAAATGTCAATGACAAACAATGTCACGAGTATTTCGCATGCAGATCATTTAAGAAATCATCTTCAACACGTATTCAATTGCAAACGTGATGGCCACATTATTGTAATAGTAGACACGCCTATGCCTAATCAATTCACAGAATCTGTGCATGAAGTGGTAAAATTTCTTTTCTCGATACACAATAATTAGTATGCCGACAAAGATCAAAGGATTTCATCCGTTTATGGGAACTGGACAAGATGCACAGATATAAAATATATATTTGTTGGGTCTAACCCAATATAACATCGTATGCAAAAAATGGCATTAATACGTTAGACGGTTAATCAGATAATTACATTTGTTTGAGGGCAAAGCTAGTGAAACGTGCTATAGCTGTTGTATAAACCAGACCTAGACATAGCTTATCATACCAACATTATAATTATTGATAGCTGTTTTATACACCAGACCCAGACACAGCTAATTCAACATTAGGATTATTAATAGCTATAGTATACACCAAAATTAGGTACGGTTTATCATACCAACATTATGATTATTGCTAGCTGTTGTATTCACCAAACCCAGACACAGTTTATCATGCCAGGATTTACGTTTTTTTTTTCATTTTTCAGTAAAGCTGCCGTCTATCAAATTCAATGTTTCCTGGTAGCTAATTGGACCGTTTTAAACCATAAATGCTAAAATACCCTGACATGAGTGTTAAATTTTAACCGTAACTTCAACCGACCCGTCTATTCTTTGTTATTCGTCACATTACTGGACACAAGTATTTTGGCCTTTATTTGGTCTATACTTGCTGATAGGAAAGTTATATTAGTGATTGCGTCTTTAAAAAACTGTCTGGGTCGTCCACGGGTCCTGTACCATAGTTGTGTGAGTGTCACGAGAATGACGTCAGCCAATAATGCACATTTGTGGGGTGTAAAATTGACTCAGCGTCCATTCGCGACGTACTGTCACAGTATTTATTTACTATCAACAGGACTCTGGTTTCCTTCATTATTTGTAATACACATGCCATCATCAACAATAACAATCATTTACCCCCTAATATCTATACATTATGCATATGAGGTACAGGTGAGTCATAGTTGTAAAACATTCTGCGACAATGGCCATTCGCATATGCGTCCCAGCGTTCATCAGCCTGAGGTTAGCGGTTCCTCAATTAATATTTAGCAGTAAAAAAAAAGACTCGCATAGATAGATTGAACCAAATAATGAGGTCAGGTTGAAATCCACTTTAAGTTTGGTTTGCACATTATACATTTACCAACAACGGATAGTTAGAATAGCTAGAAGCCATATTACAACTTTTATAAATCAGGCAGTTGGCCTCAAATCTCTCAACGGTCAACTAAAACCACGTCTGGCAGACACCCGGTTTACACAATTTTCCTGTGCGAAAAACTTCTTTGTTCTTTTATTTTTCACTTAAAAATATGTCTTCTTTTAGGAAGCCTACACGAAATATGTAACGCTCTCTTCCAGCTGATGTTTCCACAGAAACTAGTTTTACATGATGACGTTGATGCCCCAAGTATAACCTGACGTAAGTCGTCTCTCATAAACTCTCAGTACTAGTCCTATTTTCACTTTGTCTCCGTACAACTTAGTCCTGGCAACTACATAAGACAAGTTAACATTATTTCAATATTGTCTCCGTACAGACTTCTGGCAACTACATAAGAAAACTTAACATTATTTTCAAATACAATAGTTACTGTCTGCAGAAAAAAGTATTAGTACGTAAGAAGTTACCTGTTGTTCGGCGCATACAAAATGCTCATTATAATGTTCATAGTTGTCATGTTTGATCGTCTTTATCACGAGTGGCAATGTACCGGGGCACCGGCAATTATAGGAGACATGACGTGTAAAGAAACGTAAATTGTGGGTAATCAGAAGTGCCTGTTGAGGTCAAATACCATCGTACTTACAACTTGTCTACACAACATAAGCTTGCTACAATATTTTTATATCGAGGAACAAAAACAAATATATATATATATATAATTTACATTATTCTGGCATCTCCTGCGACGTGGCTGGTACCAAACCGTATCGGCTACTGCCGTTCTTTTGGATCTACCGGCTGCATAGACAGAGAGAACATGCTGCATGGGCAACAGCTTGATCTCCATATGATTGTGCCCAAGCTTGCTCCCTGGAGAGGACACTCCAGCTTTACCCTATAGGTGTCGGCAATACAAGGGAAGTAGCAGTTACCGGTTATAATAATTTTGCCCAATTGGCGTAGGGCATGGCACCAGGGGCTACTTCGACAGTGGGAGAGGTTCTATGATCTCACAGGACAGCTATCGACCGCTTCAAGCTGGGCAGCCCCCAGTCAATTAAGTTTTGTCCCGCCACTGTCTGTTCTCCCCATTGAGTGCATGAGGATTAGAACTGTGGACATAAAATTTTGCACCAAGCAATTATCAAAAGAATAGTTGGGCGACCGCAGCTGAGATTGAAAGATGTTTGCAAGAGAGACATGAGGGAACTAGACATAAATAAATCCAGCAACCTGGGAGGATGAAGCTGCCGATCGCACCAAATGGCAATGCTATCTGCGGTACTACCGCAGACAAGAAGCTCACACAACAAGCAGAAGAGACGAGAAAAAGTCGAAAGGAACATCAGGAAAATACGGAGCTGAGGGCTGTCACCTCAGGGGCGCATTTCCATTGTTAGTTATGACTGAAGGGGCTTTTATTATATTATGTATTATATATATACATACACACACATATATATATATATATATATATATATATATATATATATATATATATATATATATATATATATATATATATATATATATATAGTGTTGAGGATTGTTGCATGGTTTGCAAGCATCTTGGTTTGAGCTCGATTCGGATGATTGCACCATGTAACACCTCTACTGAATAGAAAAATGAAATAGTTCGATGTATGACGCGTTAGACTTAGTTACTAGATTCTGTGTGTGGCCTTCGAGCCTTATGGCAGTGTTTGGAATATGTAGCATGGCCACTAACTCATGATAGTGTATAACTATAAAATTATATTATGGTAATGTAAAGCTGGTAAAGCAATAAATAAATAATACCTAAGGACCATTGAGTCCAAAGATATAAGTCGGTATTATTAACCGCAATAATTTATAATTAGCGTAAGTCGTGAAGTACAAAACGCCGTTATAATATGAAAGGCTGATTGAGGCTTGCTATGGATGCCAAATGAAATTAAGAAGATGTCAGAGTTCTTGAGATGTATATTAGATGTATATTATTAATAATAGAACTTTTAGCAGAATGATTAATTTTGTATAAAGATATTAACTAAGCCAAGCATCGGGTTGCAAGAATCTCTGGTAAACTGTGAACTCGAAAACTGTACTATATCAAGTGTTCTATAACGTGAAACATCCGTGTTGTTTAACCATGATGAAACGTTGTGTTATCTGGTATACACACATTTTGGTGCCTTAAATGTTATAGCTGTTCTTGGGAAATTTTGGGTTGCTGATTCCAAAAATGTAATCAGATTTTTTCTATCAGCTCTAGTTTTTGAGATAACTAAGAATGACCATATTAGTATGGCAATTGTTATGTACAATCCTAGAGTTAGGTGCTATCAGTGGTATTTTGACTTTAGTCTGCATTCATATTATATGTAATTACTGTGCATATATTACCAAAAATGTAATAAAACTTTATTACTAGCACTTGTTTAGTCAACACGCAAAAAGGATCTTTTCGAGGACTTCCTGGAATGTGATATGCCCCGACAGTCACGCTTAAGGGTCCAACAGTAATCTGCCATCATGTGGGCATCCCAAAGTCCCTGGTATCTCTCTTCCATTGTTTTTATATCTTGGTGAAATCTTTCACCCTGTTCCTCACTAAAGTCGCCAAGATTCTCCGGAAATAAATGTAAATGGTTATGGAGGTAGTGCAATTTTATGCTCATGTTGCATCCAAGTTCACAAAAACTCGACAGCATGTTTCCAACTAATTCAGAATAATTGTCTGCTTTAAAGTTACCCAGAAAGTTTTGCACAACTAAAACAAATGATGACCAGGCTGTGGACTCTGTTTTGTTCATGGAATCAATAAAATTTGGATCTTTTATTAACTTTCTAATTTGAGGTCCATCAAAAATTCCAGCTTTAAGTTTGTCTGTGCTCAATTCTGGAAACTTTCTGCATAAGTAATTAAAACAGGTACCATCTTTGTTCAGTGCCTTAACAAATTGCTTCATCAAGCCAAGCTTTATATGTAATGGTGGCAGTAGAACTCTTTTTCAATCAATGAGAGGCTTATTGACAATATTTTTTTCTCCAACTTTAAATTCATCCCTTAACAGCCACTGTTTCTTTGTCCAGTGCATATCTTTTGCCCTGCTATCCCACAAACATATAAAGCATGGATATTTGGTGAATCTCATTTGCTGGCCAAGCAAGAAGTTCATCATTTTAAGATCTACACAAACCATCCGGTTATGTTCTAAATACTTCAAATTTTCCAGAACTGTATTTATTGTAGCATACTCCTCCTTCGTTGTAGTAGAATGAGCAATTGGAATTGAGCTATATTTGTTACCATTGTATAAGAGAACACCCTTCAAACTTCTTTTAGAGCTGTCAATGAAAAGTCGCCACTCATCTGGTGTATAACTTACACCCATTTTGTTAACAAGACCTCCTACATTAGTACAAAACACAAGGTTGTTTTCTTTACAAAAGAATGGAATAAAACCTTGCTCTCTGCTGCGATAAAATGTAACCTTTGTTAGTCAGTAATTTTTTTCTTTCAATCTTGAAGCCACAAGTTCTGAAGATTCCTTGGAGATATATAGATCTCGGATTAGATCATTTAGTTCAAGCTGGTCGAAGCGTTGAGCATCAAATCATCTTCAAAATCACTATCACTGTCACTTGTCGTTCCACATGCCACTACTGTCTCATCTTCTAGCAGGGAATCCGAAATCTGACTGAAAGTTGGAATTGGTATGTCATCTCCGTGTGGAACCGTTCGCCTAGCAGAATCTAAATCTGGATATTTCCACTTTTTGTGATTTTTTTCCATTAATTCCCTTAATATTCACAACACAGAAATAACAGTCATCATAGTGGTTCTTGGGCTCTCTCTAAACCATTGGAATTCCAAATTTTAAACATTTTCTTTTCCCACAAGTCCACTGTCGCAGGTGTTCAACACATGTTTTGCAAACAATATGAGGAGCCCAAGACTTGTCCTGGTCACCGAGTTTTACTTTAAAGTAAGCAAAGTATGCCTTTTTCACAAAAACAGTAATATGCTTCCTATGTACTCTCCACAAATATAACAAAATAAATGCGGTGAAAGAAAACATGCTCTTCTTGAAGATGATGCCATTCTCTGTTAGAAGTGTAATAAAATAAGTAGCATACTAACATGCATGCAGTGGCTTAAAATCTAAAAAAGGCAATTCTGGGAAGATTCTTGGAAAACTGAAACTGAGAGTAAACAAGCAGTTTTCTTTTGTAAAGGACTAGACAGCAATAGGTTTTTTACATAGCCTTATACAGAAACTATTGTAATAATACAGGGTGACCCCAAAAAATGGGCCCGCGGGCGCACAACAAGTGCGCACGCGGGCCCGTTTTTTGGGTCACCCTGTATTAATGAAATACAAAAATATATGTATCTCAAAAACTAGAGCCGCTACAAACAAGTAAATGTGATATTTGGATTGAGCAGGCCTCATTTATGTACAGTCAAGAGTAAAATGTTTGGCACCAAACAAATTTTTTTTTGTAGGGCTGTGCAATTAAATGATTAGAAGTCGTCAAACAAGACTTGTTAAAATGGAAAAACGTGTTACAGTTCCAGTTTCAAATGTTGTATGAATTTTGACCGTTAACATTCAAAGGTCGGTCCTAAATAAAACACTTCAATACCAGCTTCTAACAATAGACACTGTTAGTATTTAATACAAAGTTTAACGAAAAAACATTCAAACGAAACACTATAACAATAACATACATAAACCCACAGTTGCATCATAAAGATACTACGTGTAGACAGAAAAGATAAATTTTGAATACGGGAATTGAAATATAATATCAGCCCCATTATTGAAGCCTGAAAGACTGCAACATATAATTGGTGTCAGAGATGGGATCATCTGTCCTTTCTGTCACACGATTTTTGTCAAAATATCAAGTATTTACGATTCCAGCAGTTCGAGGACTCTACGGTTAAGGAAACTGAGTCCGTTGGTACGATAGTTGAACTCACAGTGAAAAAGTCAAAACGTGAGACAATTACCTCCAAAGAAATCTGGCAAGTCAAGAGCCCATGTCAGCACTTTAAAAGCTACATGTTTCAATTCGAGACATTTCTCTGTCAACGGACAGATTTTTCAATGCTGTTGACTGTGTTAGAACTGACTGTAAATTCTGCGATCGTTGTTTCTAATCCGATCCAGAACTCAGAGTAGAACAGTTTTACCATAAATTGCTGTTCCGAATCCATCATGGCAAGAAAGTACGAGAAATCTTTGTGCAACTTCATGGCCGAGACGAAGGTTCTTCAATCAACCGGACATTAGCTGTTCACTTGACGTATTACAGCTACTTGCATCTTGGTACAAGGTTTTCCTCACGATGGCAGGAACTGAACAGAGATAACTTGTTTGCACTGAGGCGCTTAAATTCTTTATTCCTGTTCATAAAGGTCTAGCTTTGGCCTTCAGTCCACTGTCACGTCCCTTCACTGTCGTCCTTACTTTTCTATTGATCATTTATGTGTTTCAAATTTATTTTTATCTGTACTTCGTGGGTGGCTGGTGGGCTTGTCATCTTCTGCAGTTGTCTTAAGAGAATTTCAGAAAATGTCAACGACTTTTAGGGTCTGTGTCTGTATTTGCTGACTGAGGGTCTAGTGGGTTTGTTTCGCTATAGATTGATACGCCACAGTTCGCCATACAAACACTATAATTTTTCGTGCTTAGCTGTGACATCACGTCGTTCGTCATTTTTATTTTGCATGACCTATTTTTAATTGCAGTCAAGTTTATCCGTTTGTTGATCTAAAACTCTTGTCTCATTGTATATTTAACGACGACTTGTCTTGTTTATTTTGGTGATGTTATTTTAATGTTTCTTTGTTTCTGATTAATATGTCCGAGTCTTCTTTAGTACTTTATATTCGTTACGTGGTGTGTAATAATTGGAGATATCACTTCACTGTGTTTCATTTTCTTGTACCTTCCATTTGTCTCCTGTGCTCGTCTCTAGTTTTTATTGAAGTATATATTTGCATCACAGATTGATTGAGTTTATATAGTAGTTGTATATTTTAGGATAAATAATGTACTATTGTAAGATAATTAGGAAACTATAACCATGTCGACATTAGAAGATTTTATAAACATTGGTAAGAGTTTAGGTAAATCAGGAGCTGAACTTGAGGAATATGCAGAGACTAGGAATGAGAAACACTTAGCTCATGCTGAGAGAATAGAACAGCGTGAGGCTGTCAAGCGGGCAGAGGAACTTAGAAAGTTTGAACTGACACAACAAAAAGAACATAAAGAGAAAGAAATGGTCCAAAAAGATAAAGAAAGAGAGTTAGAAAAAGAGAAAATGGAATTAAGAAGAATGGAACTTCTTCATTAGATCAAGTTCATAGAAATGCTATGGAACTTGAAGCATTGAGACTTAATGCAGAGAAAGAAAAAGCTTTAGAGTTAGCCAAATTGCAGTCTGATCTTTCTAAGACTTAAGCAGGTTCAACTGTGTTCTATCCTAAGTTGAAGATGCTTAATTTCGGTCAGAATCGCGACTGTGTAGACAACTTCTTGTCCAGATTTATCATGAAGGCGACATGTTTAAATGTACCTAAAGAGAGATGGAGTAGTCTCTTGGTTGATTTTTTAACTGGGGACTCGCTCCAATGTTTCAAGAATCGTGATAAGAAAAGCAGAAAAGATTTTGATGTCGTAAAGGAAACACTCCTCAGACGTTTCCAGTTAACTGAATCTGGATTTCGTGATCGTTTCCATGCGGCTAAGCCAAGTAAAGATGTTGACTTTGGGGAATTTCTTGCATCTATTAAGCATTTCTTTGGCAGATGGATCGACTTATCTGGTATTAATAAAACATATGATGGGTTAATGGATCTCATGTTACGAGATAAGGTTCTTTCGGCATGTAGTCATGAACTGGAGTCATTCTTTCAAGAAAGACATCAGATTCCATTGAGGAATATGAACGTCTAGGTAGACAATACCTAACCGCACATCCAAACAAGGATATTCACAGATCTTCTCCTCGAGAACCTATGCCTGCGTGCGTGGCTCACCATGATCGTAGATCTTATGATCACCGACCTCGATCAAAGAGCGTTGACAGACGTTATCGTCCAGATTTTCGTCAATCATGTAGGGGGTCTTACAACTTCCCTCGTTAACGCTCGCCTTCAAATTTTTACCGACGAGGTAATCAAGGTTATTCACCTCAGGATTGTGGGTATCACAACGGCAGAGATAATGATGATTCATATCACAAAGATTACCATAAACAAAGATCATCATATGGTAGGGATTCTAAGAATGATGATTCTTCAGATTTTTATTATAGTAAGAATAAGTCTTCCAAAAAAAAGTCAGGTCATTTCCGATCTCCCTCTACTTCTTCTTGCGATCGCATCTTTGATGTTTACACCGTCAGACGAGTTCTCATGATGAATTCGACTGTTGTTTGAAGTTCCTCTTTAGCTCCATATAGCTTTGAGTTTAGTGTTGAGTCATTAGGCCAGTATATCTTTCTTAACTGGTCATACAGAGGACAATCCTGTAGAACATGCTCAGCAGTTTGTTCGTTTAATCCACATGTGCACAGTGGTGAAGCAGACAATCGTAGCTTGTGCATGTGTTTATTCAGTTTGTTATGCCCTGTCCTGAGGCGAAAAATAGTTATCTGTCCCTGCCGGTCGAGAGTGTGATAGTCGTCTTTGGGTTGGTTCTGTTCTCTTCTGATAGTCTGGATAGCTCTCTTTTTCTCAAAGTATGTGACTTCATTATCTTCTTGTTCACATTCTCCTCCCTTTTTTGCAAGTTTATCTGCTTTTTCATTTCCGGGTACACCACAATGAGATGGTACCCACTGAAGTATGGTTCTCTTTTTGGCAGCTACCTTGTTTAGTTCATTTCTTAGATGCGGGAGTTTACCACCCTTGAGAGCTTGCAGGACAGACAGTGCATCTGTGAGGATGACTACCTGGTGGCAGTCAGAGTTGGTGTTATAAATCATATTTGAAGCTTGCTCTAGAGCTTGAACCTCAGCTGTATAGTTGGAACAGAATTTACCAGTGGGAATGTGCCTAGTCTCATAGTGGTTGTCAGGATATGAGATAAAGATACCGGCACCTCCATTCCTAACAGCATTAGTTGCTGATCCATCTGTATAGGCATGTATCCATGATTGATCGGGATAGCTTTCTTGGATCATACTCAATGTAGCAGTTCGTTTTTGCAGATCATTATTTTCACATCCACTTGTGAGACCACTGACTGATGTATTAATTTGGAGGGCATTGCTGGCATGCTCCCATGGTACAGGGTGTAGGGTGGGCTTCAGTGGTGTTGTCTTCATGGATAGGTCTTCTTGATGCTGTCTTTTAAGTCTTTTTCCCCGATGCACAAAGCTGCTACGCTTTAGACGTCCCAATGCCAGATCATCTAGTCTTGCCTTCATTGGGTGCGTTGGCATACTGTTGTACTTTTCCATCTGGGTCATGGTTTTTGTGTCTCTTCTATGGGACAATGTCTGTAATCCAGCAACCTTCTGCATCTCTGATATTGGTGTAGTTTTCATGGCTCCTGTAATGAGTCTGAGAGCTTGATTTTGCACTTTGTCCAAAGACTGCAGATGTGAGTTAGCAGCTGATGGCCATGCTGCTGAGCTAAACTCTAAGTGTGGTCTTATTACTCCATTATAAATCTTCTTTAGATTTCGTTCATTTGCTCCCCAGTTGGTACCTGCTAATTTTCTGAGTATGCCTAGTCGTCTTCGGGCCTTTCCTTCTGCATTTTCAATATGCTTATTCCATGTAAGCCTTTGGTCAAATGCCACCCCAAGATAGGTGGGGTAGCTTTTTTCCTTGATCACGGTTGTCCCTAGGTGTATGTTAGCTGCTTTGTCCTTGGGGGCGAGGGAGAACAGTGTTGTGGAGGTTTTGTCTGTGTTTATTGTGATATGCCATTTCTCTGCCCATGACACTAGCATGTCTGCTGCCCGCTGCATTCTATAATTTGCTGTGGTGACGTTTTCATCAGCGCACCAGAGTACTAGGTCATCTGCATATAAGGCAGCTTTCACTCCTGCGGGGAGATCTTTCACCAGGTCATTGATGTAAACAAGGAAGAGTGTTGGGGAAATTACTCCTCCTTGAGGTACCCCCTGATGGAGCAACACTTTTCTGCTCTGCAGACCGTCAAGAGTGACTCTAGTTCTCCTGTTATGCAAGTATGACTGGATCCATTTCATCATGTTGCCTTGGATTCCACTTCTCCTAAGTTTTGCAATAAGGCCATCTTTCCACACCTTGTCAAAGGCCTGCTTGAATTCGACCCAGACCGTTAGGACCTTTTTCTTCTCCTGGAAGGCTCTTCTATTGCTTGGGACAAGTAAGTAACTTGGTTTTCTATACTGTAGCATTCTCTAAATCCAGCTTGTTCAGGCACCAGGATCTGCTCAGACTCTAAATACCATTTCAATCTGTGGTTGACTATTCGCTCCATAGTCTTCCCAACACAGCTTGTGAGACTGATTGGCCGGTAACTTGCAGCCTCGGTCTTACATTTCCCTTTCTTTAGTATGGGTATTGTGATGGCTTCTCTCCATACTTGGGGTACCGTTCCTTTCAACCAGCTGTGGTTGAATATCTCAAGCAGTTTTGTCTTTGCTGCTGAGCTCAGATTTACTAGCATTTCGTTGCTGATTTTGTCTGGGCCGGGTGACTTTTGAAACTTAAGCTTGGAAATAGCCTTCTGTAGTTCTCCTAGTGTGATGGGTTCCCTCATTGGGGCAGGAGTATCTGTCTGTCCCATGGTTGCCAGTATTTCTTTTCTTATCTCTCTCTGATGGTCTATGTTAATGGGTAAGTTGCTTTCTGAACTGTATCTTCTAGCAAACAAGTCTGCAGCTTGTTTTCCTCTGAAAAGTTTGCCACCTTCATCCAATGTGATAGTCTGCCTAGGTGAGGAACGCTCTTCATTTAGAGACTTGACTAATCTCCAAAGTTTCCTGCCGTCTTTCTCAAGGTTCAGCGATGCCGTTTTAGTTCTCCAGCTTTTCCGTTTTTCTTCTAGCTTTGTTCTCTGAAACTCTGCTACAGCCTTTTTCCATTTGTTGTGAGTTTCAAGTGAAGGCTGAGACTCTGCGTCCTTTCTAGCCCTGTCCATAGCTTCCTGACGTTCTTGGAGTGTGCTGGACCAGTATGGTATGTAGTTACGCCGGCATCCTTTGGGAATGGTTTCTTTTGCAGCTTGTAGTATGCATCTGTTGAAGTCTTTTACCACTTCATTAATGTCTCTGTTCTGTACCTTGAGGGTAGACAGCAGCGTGTTCACCTGATGCCTGAATAAACCCCAGTTGGCTTTTTTGTAGTTCCATCTTGTAATGGCTGGGCCTGTACTGAGAGTTGCACTCTGGACAGTAAGAAAGATTGGGCGATGGTCGCTTCCCCCTAGTTGGTCTCCTACTTCTCTACTAATAGATCCAGCTATATCTGGGGTGGCAAAGGCAAGATCTGGTGTTGAAGTTGTGTGCCATCCTCTGGAGTAGAAGGTAGGAGTATCTGTGGCATTATTGACTAGGATTAGGGAGTGATCATCTTGCCATGTTTCAACCTCTTCACCTCTGTGATCTAGATGGTTATAGCCCCAGCTCTGGGAGTGGCTATTAAAGTCTCCAACTGCTATAAAGTTGGTGGCTGATACCTGTATAGAGCTGAGACTAAGGGGTTTGTTGTTTGGACAGTAATAGTTCAGGAGTTCTATTTCCATCTTGTCTACCTTTATCTGCAACAGCTGATATTCTGCTCCATCCATGTAGGTTTTCCTTTCGTGTGCAGGAATGTTATTCCTTACAAGAGTAAGTACTCCTCCTTTTCGTCTATCTTGTCTGTCGGATCTGAAGCATTGATATCCCCTTATTTTAAAGGTTTGATCTGCTTTCAAGTGAGTCTCTTGGATACAGCAAACACTGACTTGCTTCTCATACAAGATGTTTTCCAGCGCTGTCTTTTTGCTGTATCCAGCCTGCTTGCTGTTCACTCCCTCTGCATTCCAGTGCATCATGACAAGTGGCACTCTGGGTTCTCTTTTTCTGTTTTGTTTTGGTCAGTAGTTCTCCTCCGCCGTCTGCTGACTCCACAAGACGGTCTAGAGGGTCCTCCAGTAGCTGAGGGTGGGCTCTGTCGAGGCTCAGAGCCCGGCACTGCACCTGCCTGGTGGAGCTCCACAGGGCGAGCACCAGTACGAGATTTATTTGACGGTGTACTCATCCATAAAAAAAAAAGCGAGTTGCGTGATACTGTGGTTTCCGGTGCGCCTTCTGGCCCAGTATCTACGACTTTAGCACCTCTTCAACGGGAGAGTGGGCTCATCCCTAATCTGTTTATGTTCCCAGTAGTAGACTATTCGCAAGCAGCCTGGGGGTGTCACTGCTCTGCGCGGACCTTGTTTACCGAGGCGGCGTCCGAGCTCGTATGGTGAAAATATGGTTGCATTATCTTCAAAAAAGACCTGTCTTTCCCGTGGCTTTTCTGCCATCCTGCAACTTAAAGTTGGGGAGTTCTGAGCTCCAGTCTCTTTCCCAGGCATTTTATCCTGGCCTGGCACGCATACAGAGGACCCCATTTGTGGTTCTAAGTTAGCAGTTGGGGATAGGTGGGGTGGCACACTGTGCATTCCTCGTCATCCAGGGGGCTCTCCAACTATGCAGAGCTTGCACAATGCTGTGCTCTGGTTCTGGGCTCTCCCAAGGAATCCTCACGTCCTGCACAGAGCCACTTCCAGATACCCACCACCTGTCATCTCTCCATTGTAGAAATCTCTGCATGCGGCCATCCAGTCAAGAGCAAGTATTAAGTCTGGTGCCCAAGTGATCCCCCCAAGCTTAGTGTGCAATGCTGGGTTCTCAACATGCTACAACACAGGGGGGATTGTGATGCTCAGCCATCTCTCTCAACTCTGCACCGATAAGTGACATCGGGGACTTACCTGTTCCTCAGTACTGGGAGGCCCCATTTCCGGGTACACCTCACACAGTCAATTGAGGCAACGGTCGTCGTGGGCGTGTCTTCAGTGGGGAAGTTGTGGAGTCTTCCTGTCCATGTTCTTGCACATCCTAACACTGCCCTCAAGACATCAACGGTTTGGAGAGTAGCCTTCTCTGCTTTTTTGAGCCGGAGTGGGCTCCCCGGGCAAGTCTCGATGAGGATCGGGACGTGTCAACGCGCCAGTGGGCCCAGCATCGGCCGCATCTGATGGAGGACTTGCTCTGCCAGGTAAGAGTTAGTAAGTTTTAACTTGGTCATCTTCATGGCATTGTGATGCTGGGGTGCCTGTGGATTTCCTACTGCCCCGGGTGGGAGCCAGAAGTGTACTGTGCCAGCTCTGGGGGAGATAAAGGGGGTGTTTCTGCATCTCCTTGTGATACCTAGCCAAGGTAGGGCTCACAGTGCTCATTCCCCACCACCAAATTGCCTGCTGGTTACGCCGAGTTCTCCGAGGCTCTAGGCATGTGACCAAGAGTTGAAGGCAATAGGATCGTCACGTCCTGAGTCTCTGTGTCTGTATGATGGGTTCCGATCTTCAGGGAGCAGTCCACACACGTTTCCACTCCCAAGACTTGTTCAGTATCCATCTGGCTCCTTCCCACCCACAGAGGGCGTGTACGGTGTAGTGCACCGGTTTTATTATCGAGGTTTGCTCCTCTAGATCCGTTGTGTTTAGCCTGAGGATTCGCACCCTCAGTTACCAGGACTACCTCGAGGAGGGTGTGGCTCTTCACCACGCAAAACGATCTTGGGGTATGAGTGGTTTTGCTAGGCCAAGAGACTGACACCGCAATGGTCGCTCCTTTCATGAACAAGAATTCACTAGGCCTAGGGTGAAGCAAGGGGGAAACCCACTACCCACAACACCAACACATCATACCCCCTGTGTGTAAAAGACTTTGCCCCCGATCTCCCTCTAGAGATAAAAGTAAACATAGGCATTCTAATGCCTGTACTAACAATAAGGATGACGATAAGGATGGAACTAATCATGCTAATGTATGTTCTGTAAGAGATGACACATGTTATGTTTGTCATTCACAACATGTACCAGAGACTAAAACTTTACTTCATTGTGGTCACACTATTCCTGCAATGTCCTCCTGTGAGAACTTGGGACGTCTCACACTACATACAGGATATTTGTAGGACAGAAAGTAATAGTTTTGAGGGACAACGGGTGTACCACGGTCGGAATCCGTAAATCGCTGATTGATCCCTCTGCTTTCACAGGTAAATCTGTTAAGTGTGTCACTTTCGGTGGGAATGTAGAGTGGTTCCCGGGGGCACAGGTCCACATTGATACACCATTCTATACAGGCACTGTGGATGCCTGCGGTTTGAGAGAACCTGTAGCTGAGATAACATGACGGAATATAACAGGGGTTAAAGATTGTACTCCTGATGAGATTGCAATGTGGATTGATTTGCACCCACTGGTGGCAAATGCTGTTATAACCAGGGTACAACAGTTAGCTACAGACAAGGCTACACTACCTACTCCCATTATAGATACGATTATGTTTCAGGGTGTTGGTGCTGAAACACCAGCTGCCTTTGCAGAGAAGTAGAAAAATGATCCGTCTCTACAACGTTTATTTGCCTTGGCAGAGCAATAGGTCATTAAACACACAAGATCATCTAAATATTGGTTTCAAATTAAGAAATCTGTATTAACCAGATATTTCGATGATGACATTTCTGTTATACATCAAGTTGTGGTTCCAAAAGAGTGCAGACCATTGGTATTACAAACAGGTCATGACTCCCCTATGGCGGGTCATATGGGCATAAGAAGAACTTTATTTAGAGTTACGTCACAATTTTATTGCCCTGGTGTTAATAGAGACACAAAATTGTACTGTAGGTCTTGTACACCAAGCCAGAGTATATCACGTAAGGGCAGATTCCATACGGCACTCTTACAAATTACTGACGTGCCTGAGAGACCGTTTAAGAAGATTGCAGTAGATATTGTTAGTCCTTTATCGATTCCATCACATAATGGGTTTCGATATATATTAACATGTATCGACCTATGTACCCTTTGGCCAGAGGCCATATCTTTGAAAACTATTACGGCTGCATCTGTATCTGATGCTTTGTTTTCAATCTTTTGTTGTATTGGTTTCCCAGAGGATATTTTATCAGATCGGGGCTCCCAATTTACTTCTAACATTATGAGGGAATTGGATTCTATGTTATCCAGTCACCATTCTTTTTGCAGTGCATATCACGCCCAATCGAACGGTGTTTGTGAGCGTTACAGTGCGTCTTTACAGCAAATAGTATGTAAGATCACTGAGGCATGTCCTCATGATTGGGACCGTCCCTTACCCATAAGGAAGGGAAACCCGAGGCCTGTAAACAGTAAATTAATATGAAACAAATATAAAGGTATGTTATCAGGCACTCGTAGGAAAAAAAGAAGTAGAACACTAGACAACAGAAAAACAACAGACATGAGTGGCTTACCCAAGATTTGAATCCTGAACCTTCCGTGCGACAACCCCGCCTAGCCATGCAAGCGAATCACACTATCGTCCCTGCCATCTACGCATCACCAAAAAATGATGTTTCAATGTCAGGTCATTAGTGCGAACCACACTTTATCCCCTGGATTAAGATATCGTAAATTTTGTGATTGGTTATGAAGCAATCTTGCTCTCTGAGTAGCAGATTTGATACTATTAGATGCATAAGTGCACGCATCAATAATTCGTTGTCGAAGGTCATTGACCAAATCATAGCTGTTACGAGTGGATGCATCAGCTGACGATCTGACTAACAAGTCTTTTAGTATCATCATTGGTCCGCGAGGATTGGAACCATGTACAAGCTCGAAAGGAGAAAAACCCGTACTTTCGTGAGGAACCTCTCGATATGCAAATCAAGCCGCAGGTAAGAGACGTTAGAACACTAGACAACAGAAAAACCACAGACATGAGTGGCTTACCCAGGATTTGAACCCTGGACCTTCCGTGCGACAACCTAGCCATGCAAGCGAATCACACTATCGTCCTTGTCATTGAAACATCATTTTTTGGTGATGCGTAGATGGCAGGGACGATAGTGTGACTCGTGAAATCATCCACACACTTCCAGGATTTCCGTTGTGGTGAAAAATGTTTAAAACCCGACATTGCGCACTAAGCTTGGAGGAGTTGCTTGAGCCCCAGATGAAACTCTGGCTTTTACCTGGTTGGCTGCATGCAGTAGGATCTCAGTATGGTCCTGTGATAGGAAGGAGGAGCTAAGATGTAGGCTCTTTGTAGGACGTGACAATTCCATGGGAGAGTCCAGAACCAGAGCAGAGAAATTTAGCTCTGCATTTTTTCAGAGCCCCTTTGGATGGCGGGGAATGCACACAATATGTAACACGCTTCTTACTCCTAGCGTGAGACCAGATGTGACGATCCTTTAAATCCAAGACAAGCTGAAAAACCTGGGGCTCACGACATCAACTCAACATGCTTCGAAATGTCAGAAAATCAACAGGAAAAGCCTAGATCTACAGTGTAGATAATACCAAGGACGCTTTAACTTGGTTATGGCTGCAAAAGATCGAGAAGCTCAGCAATCATAGTTAAATAACATCAAGAGAACTTCTTATACAAGTTCACTTAAATGACAATGTCAAGAATTGTACTGGTGAATGAAAACAGAGACACAATTTTGTATAGCTTACGGATTCGTTGTTAGATTTGCACTTCCTTAAGTCACTCTTCTTACCACAAAACTTCATCTCATATTTTGTTACGAAAGCTGAAAATAAAACCAGGTGAAATGACATTAACAATATATTCGTACACATAATGACCGGACTGTTACGGAAGATATCTTCTACTGGCAAATCAGTTGATCATATTATGCATTTCAATAAAAGTACAAGCACCGTACCATCAACACGAATGGAGACGAGTAAAACGAACATGACATCAATCGTGAACGAATCCAAGCCGTGAGGTGGATGGGTCCACATAATATGGTTGACGTTTAATAATTCTTGAATAAAAACGACATCATGGAATTGGCATGGCATATTATACAGATGTATCATCTTGTCTTTCAGCAGTTATGTCTCAACATGCATTTTTGGCCGCTGTACTAGGGGTGAGGTCCACCCAAGTAATGTGGGTCAGATAAAATGTAGACCTATAATTATATATTGAATACTTTTCAAGTTATCACGAACCTCTTACTAGGTTATGAATCATCATCGTAATAATAATGGCAGCTTTCGAATAAATATATCTACCCACTTGTAGTTCTACTTCCATTATATATTAGGAGCTTGAATATAATACGTCCTACCACGAATACCACAGATCACGCAAGGCCAAGAATCTTAACCGTTAGCATACCGGTACATTAGTGCAGAACGCATTGCGTCATTAACAACGGATGGCGTATTAAATATGCCGCGTTCAATATAAGTAAAAACCCGTGCAAACACATGATTAACCACAGAGAGACATTGAAAAAGATCGATATATTCGGGGTCGTGTACTGGTCATCAGTGAAGAAGGTCTTCTTTGGGTTACCACTGCATAATTGAATCAACCGGTCATGTTGACACAGAGTGGGAGTGTCAGGTAACGCGAATGGTGGAATGGTTCTGTGTAGTTGACCACTTGATAATATTACACTCACACACTCTTATGCAAGTCAATGATGACTGGAATTACAGCTGACATTTCACACAGTTTAATAAGGACGCACACATCTGGACAGCACGGAACATAGTCATAGGAACATGTTGACATGTACATCATTAGGCATTTGAATAGTAGATCATATCTCATGCAGCATTCAAATATGATGGGCGATATAAGGTAATCATTCAATGTTCTGGCAGACTATTGCCATATCCCCTAACTGACTGAACGCATCAGTGGGTGTGGGTGTGTAAACATATAAAGAGTTCACTGGACGAACCTTTTCCTTGGCTAAGTTCTCCAGCGGCATATATCAAATGTTTATGTAACAAAGTTAAACCACGATAGGGGTTTTCATATTAATAAGATCTCCATATCACTGTCCGATAATAAGTTTGATATACTGTTCTCTTGACAGTGATCCATAACGATGACAAGAATACAAGATGGCTACCTTCCTGAGTTTTGCTCACTCACCCAGAAGAAGGATAATGATAAGCCAAAGTTAATTCACAATTTGAATATCAATAATTTCATAGAGTTTCCCTACAGTTCCACATTACTAAGGTTGCTTCATGTAGACATAAGCTCTGTTGGGAAACCTGTCATCTTCAACTGTATATATAAACGACCAACGATGCTCGAAACACGATGTCCATCTAGGTCTAACCAAATAGAGATCATCAAAAAGAAGGGTCTGGTATTACCTGGAGTCCGAATTAATAATAAAGTGCATGAGGAGAATCTCTGACAATAGAATCTCGCAGAGACACTATCTCCTTCTGAAAAATCATTCACAAATCATTTTTCAACCTTTAAAAGGACCAGCCCAAAAAATACACACGGCCATTCTCAGCCGGCTTTGTCGAGACTCAGTACGCCTCCGTAGGACAACGAATACCTGCCCCAGAGTTCGGCACAAAGAATATAGTCCGACCTAAACATACGAAGATATACAATATAAGACTGAATCTTCTTGCACTAGACAAGTAATACATATGAATTCAGGCCATAAACATTCTAAGCAAAATCAATCTATTTTCTGGCCCTAACAAATGAGAAATGACATAAATTCGGTATTCATACGCTAAATCAATATTCAAGGGAGATCATCCACATAATCAAAAGTATAAACCAATCATGGATTATCTAGCTTTACAAAGGAAAGCATTTTCGTACACTCAATAAATACAAATATATATTTTTTTCATATTAAATAGACATACAGGATGAATTGTATGCCTCACTGAAGTAATCCGTGCGTCACACAATTCCATACAAAAGAATATGTGCGCAACAGATTACCACACCCCCCGGGAAAAAAAATGGTACTTTTTTTATGAAATACATCTAGGAGCAACATACAATAGGCTCACAACGCACGAATGATAATGCGCAGATGATAAGCATTCCAAACAAATGTAACGCCTAATGTAAGGCTAAGTCGTCCTATGGTACGACAAATTAGAATATATCTTAGAATCCAGAGAAAGTCTTTCTCTGAATATAAATATTTCCAGAGAGGTGTCACCCACGCATACTACAATATTGGCTCTGTCACAATTTTTACAAAAGATTATCCAAAATATTTCATCTTAGGTATCTTAAAATCATGATTACCAAAGAAGAAGAACATAAAAAGACCAGCGGTGAATATGCATCAATGAACCGCTAAGTAGTGATACAATCAATATATGCTATATTACATATGTGTACCCATTTCAACATAGGGAAAAAAACTGTAGTAAATTTAGACATGTTAGAAATCTCAGGATCTAACAGTTAGGTGGAATCATGTGGGCATCTAGACAAGATGTCTGCCATCACATTTTCTGACCCACGGATAGCTCGCACTGAAAAATGAAAAGGCTGAAGAGCAATCGCGTATCGCGTTGATCTCGCGCTCTTCCGATTTTTACTCTGAATAGCTGTAAGAGCTTTCTGGTCAGTTTCCACAATGAAATGCGCGCCAAGAAGAAATCTTTGAAGTTTAAGGATTGACCAAACCATAGCCAATAATTCACGGTCTAGGACCGTGTAATTCTTCTCTGTGGCATTTAGTGTTCGAGAAATATACATCACAGGGTGCAAAGTTCCAGAGTACTCTTGCATTAGGGCTGCTCCAATCCCTGTGGATGAAGCGTCACTACGAAGAATAAATGTCTTATCTTTAGTAGGTAACACTAAAATATGTGAAGTAGAAAACATAGTTTTAATTTTATCCAAAGAGGATTGACATTCTTGAGTCCAATGGACTATATTAGGAGACCCTTTCTTTAGCAATGAAGAAAGAGGTGACATGATCGAGGACAGATTCGGGATGAATCGTCCATAAAATTGTATTAGACCCAAGAGACTTCGCACTTGCTTTTTAGTCTTAGGAATAGAAATGTTAAGTATTTTACTTGTATTATGGTCCTCTGTTTTTAGGAAACCATGACCAACACGGTGACCTAAGAAAGATATTTCGTTAAAACCAATACAGGCTTTAGATGGTTTCGCTGTCAGGTTATGCTCGCGTAAGATAGACAATAGTTCATTTAACCCGTTATAGTGATCTTCCCAAGTATCACTGAAAAGACAGATGTCATCAAGATATGCAATGACATCTGAGCGATGAGATAGGATTCGACGCATCATGCGTACGAATGTTGCAGGGGCGTTCATAAGGCCGAAAGGCAAGAAATTCCATTGGAATAGACCCCTAGGTGTCGAAAAAGCAGTAAACGGTTTGGCGTGTTCGGATAGTGGAACTTGCCAATATCCCTTAGACAAATCAAGTTTAGTGAAGAAATGAGATTTCGATAGTCTAGTAAGTAGCTCTTCTAGTAAAGGCATAGGTTCAGCATCAAATTTCGTCACTTGGTTCAATTTGCGATAATCAACGCAAAGACGTATGTTATTGTCTTTTTTCCGTACAATAACCATCGGCGAAGAATATGCTGATGTGGATGGTTCAATTATTTTCAAATCTATCATCTCATCCAACTCTTTCTCAACCTGTGCTTGAAAATGTATCGGGATAGGATACGGTCTGACTCTTATAGGATTATGGTCAGTAAGTATAATGTCATGTTCAATGACATCAGTTTGACCAGGAATGTCAGTAAGGACATCCTGAAATTGTTGTAACATAGTAGAAACTTGTTTCTGTTCTCCTAGAGATAACTCGGGAGAAACCGTAACATCTTTCCATGATTCATTAGAATGAAGTGGAATCATCGGAAAATTTAGATTCACATCCGAGAAACTCGTTTTCTCATCCTATATTACTGACAGTGATGATTAATGTCCATGTGGGACTGGAGAATCGTCCGTTGCCTGGAAAACAGGTTGTAAATAATCCGGACGTTCATGGAATTCCGTAAGCATGTTGATGTGGAAGGTTTTATGCTTCCCGTCAATATCGACGATATAGTCAACATCGGAAACTTTTGATATTACATCGTACGGACCTTTCCAAGAAATAAGAAGTCTGTTTTCCCTACAAGGTAGCAAGACAAATGCTTTGTCACCTGGACAAAGTTGTCGCAAGCATCTCTTCTTATTGGCAAATTGCCTTGCCTTCTGTTTCGCAAATTCAGAAGAAGCAGTTGCCAATTTGCATGCTTCAATAATCTTGTGTCTAAGCGCAATGACATATTCGTAAGAGGATTTTGTGTCATCGACAATATTATCAGCAGTTATAAGGTCATGAAGTAAGGACATAGGACCTCGCGGTTTCGCACCAAAGACAAGTTCAAAGGGAGAAAATCCTGTATGTTCGTTGGCGACCTCTCTGTATGCAAAGAGAGCCGCGGGTAAAACCCTGTCCCATTCTTGAGGATGATCTTCAGTTATCTTTCCTAATAGGTTTTTGAGAGTCCTATTCAGACGTTCTACCATCCCATTAGAAATAGGATGATAAATACTACTCAGAGATCTCTCTATCTGTAGAGTCGCCATTACTTGAGACATGGTATCCGATATGAGTTGGGTACCATGGTCTGATAATATCTCTGCTGGAAATCCCAGACGAGAAAATATTAGCCAAAGAGCATCTGCAATATCAGCAGTAGTTATGCTCTTTAGAGGAACAGCCTCTGGCCAACGTGTGCACATATCAACACACGTCAAAGTAAATTGGTGTCCTCTAGCAGACTTTATCTTAAATGGACCAATGATGTCTATCGCCATTTTTTGAAATGGTCGAATTGGAATATCTGCAGCCTGAATAGGTGCAGCATGGCGTGGACCTTTGGATTTAACTTCTTGACATACCCTACAAGATCGACAATAGATTCATATGTCCCTGTTCACAAAAGGCCAAAAGAAAGACGCAAGAACTCTAGATTTAGTACGGGAGAAACCCATATGCCCAGCACACTGAGAATCATGAGCGTGTTGTATGATTTTAACTCTCATATTTTTGGGCACAAGAAATTGAGAATGAATGGACTTAGCGGAGTCTTGTACCATACGTACAAGTACGCCATTCTTCATCGTAATCCAAGATTTACGATTTGTATCTTTATTCGGATCACCTTTTGTTGCTAGCGTGAAGAATTTTTTTAGAGCAGGATCATCTTCTTGCTTTTTTATAAATGAGTCGCGAGAAATTTCCAGGGGATCATCTTGGTTCTGCGCATCATTATCTTCAGAAGGCGAAGATTGAGGCATGTTAAGAGCTTGAGCTCTAGTGACTACAGCATTAGCAGGATGCGTATTTTTATTTTCCCAATCAGCAATTTTTTGCGGAGTACATTCTTTCACTCCATGAATGCGACCGATGATAAGATCAGCGATCGGATTCGGCAGAAGACATGCGTGCACATCTCCTGTAAAAAAGGGAGTAGCAATATTGATAATGGCAGTAGAGTACTTCTCCAATGTGCCAACAAATGTTACGCATTTTATTACTTTGCCAGTGGCTCGAGAAGGATCTACGAGTGACTGCCTCACACCAATGGTAGTGCACCCCGAATCAAAAAGAATTGATACCGGAGTACCCTCTACTAGACCTCTATTGAAGACAAGAGCGCCTCTTCCATCATGCGCGATTGACGCAGGAAGAGCGGGAAGAGGATGACCACAGCTTAAAGTAGAAACTGTGGTTGGATCGAATAATGTTTTGCATTGGGAGCACTGAGATGCTCTACCAAATTCAAAAGCAGAACATCCTACATTATTAGAGTCTTTCTTATCATTATTTTGATTACCGGCTTCATGGAGCTCTTGCTGTGCAGAGTTAGCCTGGTAATGAAATTTATGTCTTTTATATTGTGATCTACCTCGATTATTATAACCTCTATAGTTATTATTATTTCCTCTGTTATAACCCCTGTTTGGGTTTGAATCATAATGTTCATGATCATAATCATCATGCTCATTATAATGAGTATCTCTGTAATGTTGGTTTTGTTGTTTCCATGAAGGAAAACTTGGGTAGTTCCTATAGTGACTTCCTTTGCGGAAATTTCTGTAATTATGACCACCCCTGTATCGAGGACTGTCAGCCCGATTCCAGTTCTTCGAAGGAGAACCCTGATTCGACTGATTACCTTGGTTTTGATAACTATTCCAATTAGCCTTTTTGTCAAATTTGTTTTGAGCTCCTTGAAACTTATGTGAGTAATTATGATTGTATTGTGTCGCTGAAGCAGCTGGCATACCCTCTTTAACCTTAGTGTTGCTAAGAGTTACGTCAGGGTGTGCCGTGACGTATTGGTCACAATATTCTTGCATCTGTTTTAGTGTACTGGGTTTACGCTTATGTAGGAATTCAAGAAATGGTTTATTCACAGAAGACATGATCTTGTCTCTGAGCAATAAATCCATAAGAGCCTCAAATGTTTTTTCTGTTTTGGATAATTCAATCCATCGTGTAAATGTAAGACGTGCTTTTTCAACGAATTCTAAGAATTCTACCCCTGCCTCAGGTCTCATTGTCTTAAACAAAAGACGGTAACCTTCCTCAGTCAACTGATATTTCCTTATCAAGGCCGCCCTGACAATATCGTAATTGTCCTTGTCGGCCTCTTCAACTAAACTTAACTTAGTCAGAGAATCACCTTTTAGATTTATAGACAGCTGATTCACATACTGTGATTTATCCACATTATGAGCTCGACAAGCACGTTCAAATCTATCAAGCCAGAATATTATATCGTCACTGGCGGAGTTGAACGCTGGTACCTTGACCTTGTAAGCAAAGGGTTTACCATTACCACTAGATGCCTGATTAACAATACTCATACTTGTCAATTTCAATTTTTCTAACTCAAATTCATGTTCCCTTATTGCTTTTCTCTCTTCAGCTTCTAATCTTTTTTCTTCCATTCGAAGTTTTCTCTCCTCAGCAGCAGCTTGAGCTTTTTTTTCCCTCAGCAGCAGCTTGAGCAGCAGCTTCTAATTTTTTTTTCTATTTGAAGTTTTCTCTCCTCAGCAGCAGCTTTTTTCTCCTCAGCAGCAGCTTCTAATTTTTTTCTTCTATTTGAAGTTTTCTCTCCTCAGCAGCAGTTTTTTTCTCCTCAGCAGCAGCTTGAGCAGCAGCTTCTAATTTTTTTTCTTCTATTTGAAGTTTTCTCTCCTCAGCAGCAGCTTTTTCTCCTCAGCAGCAGCTTTTTTTCTCCTCAGCAGCATCTGCAATCTATCTTCTTTTGTTCAATTTCTGCTTTCCATTTATTCTCATCTTTTTGTTTTATCTTTTCTGATTTTAATGCAATGGCAAATTGAGCAGATGAATATTCTTCCAATTCTTTACCAGACTTACCAAGGGTTAACCCTTGCTGGATAAAGTAATCTAAATTAGCCATCCTGTCTTATGAAATCAGTAACCTGAAAAAGTAAATAAATTACCTTATCCCACTTTAATGGGAGACAAGTCTGTACTATAGACTTGTATACTCACTTCATTTTATTTCACTCTCTTAGTCTTAGTCAAAGACCTTATATGGTTATCTTGTTTATAATGAAACAAATGATCACTTGAGTACCTGTGGAAAATAATATCTTTCTATCCTTATACAGGTCTTGTATACTTCCTTGTACAGTAATAATAATAATAAAGTACTGGCCTGTACTATCATATAAGTGTATTCAAATATACCTCATATTATCTGTCAACCAAAGAGATTAACAAGGACAAACAAGAAAAGACAATATGAGAACACTTGCAGAAATCAAATTAAATTAAATATAAGGAACTGAAGTAAGTAAATAATCACAGAATCTGTGATGATAACTGCAATGGACTAAGCAAACAAATGACGTTACAGTGTATAAACATAAGGGTGTAGAGAACTGAATGAAAGGAAAGATAAGACCAACAAATTCAAACAAATCAAAACAAAACTAAAAAACAGGAAAAATATTACAAAAACAACAATAGGGACAGTTTCGTTACAGCTAACAGATATTGCAATAGATGTTGCATGCAAATTTCAATTAAGAAATTTGCCCCTACAGAACACTAGTACAAGACCAATGTTACTCGGTATTTCTTGTCCTAGTCACCTCACCAACCGCCCACGGACATATAAACAACTATACATATAAACAAATAACATGTAACATAAATACATATAAAACATAAATGCATACATTAAATAATGAGATGTGTTGCGGTTGAAATGTGTTGTAAAGTATGCTCAGCTTTTACATTAATGGTACAGCTTTTTAATTATAATAACTGCCACTTTTAATCAATCTTAAATCTTTGATTTATCTTATTACACTGTTCAAATTTTTGAGCATATTAGAAGATCCAGCGATGAAATCTATGCACTTTTATGTTCAACAACACTGCAACAACAAAACAGTTTATGGCCTTCAAAGTATTCAGCTCTGTATGTCTGCTTGACATGAACAATGCCTGTCCTACAAAATGTCACCAAGCTCTGACCTGATTACTGCCTTCGCTCGATAGGACAGGTCATGCTGACCTCGACTGTATAGTTGTACTGTCAACTTGTACATCAGTGTTTACGTGTCATATATGGCGTCAGGAATGGTCTGGTTACAATAACTCCAGGAATCTGGCCTACCACTGAAAAGGATCGATATATTCGGGGTCGTGTACTGGTCATCAGTGAAGAAGGTCTTCTTTGGGTTACCACTGCATAATTGAATCAACCGGTCATGTTGACACAGAGTGGGAGTGTCAGGTAACGCGAATGGTGGAATGGTTCTGTGTAGTTGACCACTTGATAATATTACACTCACACACTCTTATGCAAGTCAATGATGACTGGAACTACAGCTGACATTTCACACAGTTTAATAAGGACGCACACATCTGGACAGCACGGAACATAGTCATAGGAACATGTTGACATGTACATCATTAGGCATTTGAATAGTAGATCATATCTTATGCAGCATTCAAATATGATGGGCGATATAAGGTAATCATTCAATGTTCTGGCAGACTATTGCCATATCCCCTAACTGACTGAACGCATCAGTGGGTGTGGGTGTGTAAACATATAAAGAGTTCACTGGACGAACCTTTTCCTTGGCTAAGTTCTCCAGCGGCATATATCAAATGTTTATGTAACAAAGTTAAACCACGATAGGGGTTTTCATATTAATAAGATCTCCATATCACTGTCCGATAATAAGTTTGATATACTGTTCTCTTGACAGTGATCCATAACGATGACAAGAATACAAGATGGCTACCTTCCTGAGTTTTGCTCACTCACCCAGAAGAAGGATAATGATAAGCCAAAGTTAATTCACAATTTGAATATCAATAATTTCATAGAGTTTCCCTACAGTTCCACATTACTAAGGTTGCTTCATGTAGACATAAGCTCTGTTGGGAAACCTGTCATCTTCAACTGTATATATAAACGACCAACGATGCTCGAAACACGATGTCCATCTAGGTCTAACCAAATAGAGATCATCAAAAAGAAGGGTCTGGTATTACCTGGAGTCCGAATTAATAATAAAGTGCATGAGGAGAATCTCTGACAATAGAATCTCGCAGAGACACTATCTCCTTCTGAAAAATCATTCACAAATCACTTTTTAACCTTTAAAAGGACCAGCCCAAAAAATACACACGGCCATTCTCAGCCGGCTTTGTCGAGACTCAGTACGCCTCCGTAGGACAACGAATACCTGCCCCAGAGTTCGGCACAAAGAATATAGTCCGACCTAAACATACGAAGATATACAATATAAGACTGAATCTTCTTTCACTAGACAAGTAATACATATGAATTCAGGCCATAAACATTCTAAGCAAAATCAATCTATTTTCTGGCCCTAACAAATGAGAAATGACATAAATTCGGTATTCATACGCTAAATCAATATTCAAGGGAGATCATCCACATAATCAAAAGTATAAACCAATCATGGATTATCTAGCTTTACAAAGGAAAGCATTTTCGTACACTCAATAAATACAAATATATATTTTTTCATATTACATAGACATACAGGATGAATTGTATGACTCACTGAAGTAATCCGTGCGTCACACAATTCCATACAAAAGAATATGTGCGCAACAGACATATTACCGCGTGTATTAACTGGTAATAGCCTATGTGTGGTCAAGATACAAAATGCATTAATATTCTTACTTTAACACGGATCAACAACAACAAAAAATTTAAAAATTAGAACACATATCTGATAGTATTTATATTTACATTTATATTTATATATACATTTGAATATGCGCGTGTACATTTTTGTGTGTGATTTGTGGAAATATGAGTGTAAAAAATATTTTTTTTAACAATGCAAGTATGTCAACTATCAGACAATCTCATGGAACAAACAAAAAATCAAATTAGTTTTTAACTTATTTTGAGTGTTACACTCAACTCCTAAGAGAATTAAACACAACCAACAACAGGGAAAATACAGTGCCCGACACCTAAATCTACTTAATAGCCCACTTGCGGAGGCCAAAAAGGTAATTCGAAGAAATAATGCTTCAAACAATTAATACTCCAGCTATGTGTTTTCTGTTCTGTCTACTTGGGAGCACAGGGGAAATTCCTAATCACAGGTTAAAAAACGTCTAAATATTTTAATGCAATGTTCAAATGAAGTCTAAATGTTTGAGTTAAATGTTCATATTAAACCTGAGCGTTTGAGCGCAGTGTTCAAATTAAGTTAAACTTTTTAAATTATGGGGTTTACATAAAGCCTAAATGTTTGTGTCAAATGTTCATATTAAATTCACATTTTTAAGCTCCATGTTTATATTAAATTCTAAATGTTTCCCTTCGGTGTTGAATTTTTCGAGTTTTATGTTCATATTAAATCTATATGTTTGAGTTTTATGACCACGTTAAGTCTATATGATTGAGTTCAAAAGTATGACGCAAAAGTGCATCATAGTGCCAACAAAAGTGGGAACCACCACAGCCGTTCGGTTCTTTATTTATCTCACTGTGGTGAAAAGAGGAATGGGAGGGAAACGTAATTCAACCAAGGATGAATGATCCTACATTTGTGTAGCTCTCTCTCCCAAAACAATAAGGAGATCTCAAAATACAAAATGTTCCAGCCTTATCTCAGCTCTCCGCTGGCCTGTTTGTAGACTTATATTCTGCTGTCTTGTCAACGACGAGACTTGTATAGTTTCTTGCTAGTTCTGAATGCAAGATTTTTTACATTAATTTAAATCATTTCTATATCATAAAAAATCATGACATACGTGGGAAGTCCACATCCACAAAATGAGCCTGAGTTTTATTCCCCCAATCCTTGCCACAGACCAGACCGTTAGGACATCTGCAAAGTTCAATTTTTGTTACATCTCCGGATAAAGGTATTTTATTCTTGTAACCTGTAGATATCTTCAGCCTACATGGATCTGTTCTCTTATTACGACACTCGGGCTGTAAGAAAGATAAAGATTTTACACTACTGACATAAACGTATTGTTTCATAACATTTTCTACCCATGTCATTGAATTTATACAGTTAACATGACCTGGATGTTACATTAGTTCAACTACCCATCATGTCTACTCTGCACACACTACATAAACGGATCACTTCCTTCAGTTCCACTAGACGTTATTTAATTTACACTACACGAATTATGTAAACTGGTTATTTCTTCACTTCTACTAGACATGTAGTCTTCGCGACACATTACATAACACAACATTTCTAAAGTTTGTCTAGACGTCTAGTGTGACGAAACGTCTAGACATGTTCTTTTGGTCGCTCCCTCACACCTTTAGCCACTACCGCAGTATCATTTCTGTTCTTCATTTTCTCTCCAACCGCTCATATTTGACAATTTTTATGCCCTTTCATTCATTATTTTACTCTCGATGCTGAATCTAGTAGGGAAAAGTCTCTAACATTCCACTCCCCAACGAAAGTATCTGCTATGGGACTGTCTTTATCTTATTTACCACTCCTCAGACGTATTTATGTTCCGTCAGGTGAACGGTATTTATCGTAACAAAACCGGGTCATTATCGCCGGTCATCGGAAATACGCTTATCAATCGACTCAGTCGCCGGCCATCTTTGATATGAGACGATCCTCGTTTAACTTAATTTGGTCTCGTACGAGGATGAACAGATAGCCAAGATTGCCTGCCTGGAGAACGCACAATCACAGACGATATGAGATAATCGATTCACGGGACAATCCATGTGTGTGATTATCACGATAATCTGTCTGGAGAGACAATATTGGCGATAGGTAGAATCTGGACATAAAATGAGTTCACAGATGGTGTTTATGAGTTGTGCACAAGATGTCGGCGGAAGTATGACATAACGATATGAGGAAGTCACGCGTGGATATTAAATTTAATATTTTGAAACACGTGAGGGTATTTTTTTGAATTTGAAACACCCTTACCCAAGTGTGCTGAACGAGATTCGACTGGATTGGTTGATTTGAGAGGCCGGAATATACAACGTATCTCATTGGAAAATTAGGCGGAAACACAGCTGGAATTGGAACTTGGAAACTGGAAATATAATGTAACAAAATCGGAGTCACAACACAGACAGCTTCGCAACTTCATACGAGCAACTCCCAGAAAGCCAGAAAGAAAAAGGAGACATTGGACTTTGAAAATCCACAACTATAAGTAACAGATCGAGTATTGATCAACTTAGGAATTTACAAGTAAATCCGCATTTTTAATACAAGACTGGAAACATAGGAATTTGATCACAAGTCATGGTGGAATTAAACATACGTTTTCCCAGACCCAATGATTTCGTAGAACACCCAGCGTCAGAGGAATTAACTCCAATTTCCCAGATCAAGTCATAGAGGAACTAAAAAAAATGTTTTCCCAGGCCTGTGATTTCGCATTACACCTGCAGTCAGAGGATTTAACTCTAATTTCCAGAAGTAAGTGATTCGAAACATCTAATACAGAGATGTGTCCAGTTTAAAAGTGTGCAAGGAGATTGTCAATTCGCAAAATTTTGGTATAAGTGTAAACAATTTAATTACTTATGTAAATTGTACATGTCTCTTGCTTAGTGGTTATAAATGAGGCTGGAAACCTCAACATATGAAAAGAGTATATTCATAAACCACTACAGCAAGCGCTAGTGATTTCTTCTTGCTAGTTGTGCTGGAAAACCCGACAGCAGAGATGACCCCCAGACTCCGAATGGAGCATTGATGAGTGATGATTACATCACAATAGTCTCAACTGTATCATATCATTTTGTGAGATGTATGTAACTTGTTAATATTAGTTCAGTCACAAATCATTATTCGCGCTGTCCAGACACAGTTCACAGTTAATACCCAGAGGAATATTGGTGAAGTTTATTCATCTTTCCTGAGTTGCACTGTTTATACTCAAGAATGTTATTCTTCTGAGAGATTAACATTGGTAAGTGGACAAAGAGAAGATGCGCCTGTCAAGCTTCCAACCCAGTGTACTTAGCAGAGGCATTTTGTTCTTTCTATTTTGACCAAAAGTTCGTGGACCGAATCTAGGTGTGAGTAAAAAGCAGGGAATCAACACGAACAGCCTAAATCGGACAAGTTGTGTGAAGAAGTGCCCTCATCACCAAGCAGTGACGAAAATCACAGCTGCAGGACTCACCTGAAAGTTAAGAGCTTATAAAAAGGCACAGGCACCAGCAAAAAGGACATAATTTTACTGAACTTTATCCTCACCGTAAAATTATGAGAAGAGAAAATTTGATTCCAATATAAATGTCACCAGCAGATTATTTATTTTATATATATATATTTATTTATTTATATACTACTCGTCAAAAGTCAATGGCCACTTAGAAAAACCTTGGTTGAAACCATAAAACAAATCTGATACAAATGTAATTGGTATTAGTCAAAACGGCATTTATTGAGTACCAAATTGACATGTCACGTAAAGAAATGGAAACACACATTCAAACGCAATGAAGCTGTGAAGTGTGTCAACCACCTTTTCAAAAGTCACACAATAGATATTGGACAAATAGACATTTCAAAATCGGGTATGACCACCGTTTGCAGCAAGGCATTCAAGACAGCGTAGACGCATCGAGTCCACAAATGTCCGAAGAGCATCCTGAGGAACAGCTTGCCTTCCTGAAGCAGAATTGCCGTCAGCTGTGCAACATCCATTGGCAGGGGGTGATTTGTTGACACTCTTCGACCAAGGACATCCCAGAGGTGCTCAATCGGAGAAAGGTCAGGTGATTGAGCTGGCCACGCCATCCTGATGATCCCATGTTTCTGAATAAACTCATTCACCACACGAGCTCGATGGGGTCAAGCGTTATCATCTTGGAGGATGGCCTCCAGAGCAGGCTGAACAATTGGTCTCAAGATTTCGTTCTGGTATCTTGGGCCGGTCAAGTTGCCTTGGATGATGTAGAGTGAGGTCCTGCCGTGTCTGTAGAAGCCTTTCCAGACCATGACAGAACCCCTACCATAACGAACCACCTCTCGAATTGTGTCATCAGTAAATCGCTCTCCTGGTCGTCTCCAAACTCGAATCCTGCCATCATTGAATGACACAGTGAAGCGAGATTCATCAGTGAAGATAACTTGACTCCATTGTTGCCTTGTCCATCGGATGTGCTCGCGACACCAAGCAACACGAGCTCTGCGATGAGCAGGAGTAAGAGGGATTCTGACTGCAGGACGTCGAGCAGCCAGTCCTAATTCATGTAAACGTCTGCGAATGGTGCTTTGACTGATATTAACGTTTACAGTTTGTCTCAGCTGACATCTTAGAGTGGAACAAGTCACTGTTCGATGGTGCAAGGCTGACAACAAAAGGTACCGGTCATCATGTCTATTGGTGCATCTAGGGCGACCTGGCCGGTGGCGATCCTCCACACTTCCTGTGGCCTGAAATCTCTCGAAAATTCTTTGGATAGTAGAGTGTGACACTGCAAGCCGTCTAGCAGCCTCACGGACAGATAAACCACTATCAACCCACGCTATAGCCCTCATTCTTTGTAAGGTGTCAAGACTTCTTCTCGGTGGCATGGTTTTTGCAAGTGATGAAACTACCCTAAGTCTGCTGATTGTAAAACAATTTAAGAGTGAGCTTTGTTCTCGAAAAGTCGCCATTGCACGTGGAATGTCAATCAGCACGATTACTTCACCTGTTTGGTTGTACGGAAGTTTGAAAAAACAGATTAAAAATGTGAATTTATGGTCAGCAAACCAAATTGCACGTGATCACCATGGTTGTCGGTGAGTTGCTTTTATGCTTAATGTACATAGAGGATTGTCAGAGGAAGATATTGCACCCATTTTTACTAAAAACTTCCTTCATTTAATCATTCTATGCGCTTATATAAAAGTCTATTGAAAATAATAGGGTGGCCCTTGACTTTTGACGAGTAGTGTATATATATATATATATATATATATATATATATATATATATATATATATATATATATATATATATATATATATATATATATATATATATATATATATATAGCGAGAGAGAGAGAGAGAGTGAGAGTGAGAGAGAGATTTACCTCTAAACAGAGCTATGCCATTGTAAGTGGAATCGCTGAATTAACTCAGCTGGGAGCTTGAACTGGCTAAAAACCATTGAATAATTCCTTCACAAAAGGCGACGGACATATATAAGTTAACCATTGCTCAGCGCTACGCTGCATGGTTCTTTACTTCTGAATTATCATGTGAAGGCTCCTTTCGGATAGACGCGCCATTACACTTCTCTCTACATCTTTGTCAAGAGTAATCTTGTGCGAAGGTAAACACATTTGACGACCCATTTAGATTTAGATTTAGTTGGACCACTACTGCAAAGCAGGGGACGCAATCCGTGACACTATTCAACCCACTAAAATCTAAGTAATGTTTTGAAAGTTCAGCTTGGCATTCTTACAAAGCTACTTGAATGACAGAATCATCAAATATCATGCTTGATGACGTAGGTGATCATGTATCTCCACAACTCCATCTACATTACTTTTAATCAATTCTGTTGTTGACTTCTTTCCATGCCATGATGTTAAACTGTCCAGAATCCCCTCTCTCCTTGTCGTTATTTATATCTTTTTCGGTCTAACAATTCTCTTTTCACAATTTACCCCAACTTCTGTCTTCTCATAACGTGCCCAAAAAAAGTTATTTGCTTCCTTCTAGCCTGAGGAATAAGCTTCCTGTGCGCAATGACCTCTTTTATGACATCCTCATTACTCATGTAAGCTGTTGTGACGTATCAATCTCCGATCGTTACAGTTTCCTGTAGCATCATTTTACATTCTTCTGTACTCTTTTCTTTCCTTTTTTTTAACCGCTCCTTATCGTTATTTTCACTTTCACAGTTCACAGTATTCTTGACATGTCTTATTCTAATCTTTTAATCCCTTATTTTCTACCTTGGAACAGGACCTAAAATTGAAACAACATTGGCTGTATTTGTGCCAAGAAAAGTTACCACATTAATTTATCGCTAGCTTCAGACGGAGCAAAAGATTACACTGTGCTAAATCAGACTTCTTGTCAGGGATTATTCAAGAAAAACATCTTGCGCCCACGGTCCAATGTGGATGAAAAAGATATTATTTAGAGAAAAGGTTCAGGAACAAAGAAGTCGGGCCCAAATTTCAGCAGATTACAAAGAGGTGTCGATGATGACCTATTACTCCTGAGGGTCCTACAGGAGTAGAATATCATGTGCAAAACGAGTCGGATTCTGGAGGATAAGCGAGACTTTTATATAGTAAAATACTCCGATCGATAACGGAGGATGAGCGTGACTTTTATATAAAGAAATATATTAGATCAGTAATGGCGGTGTGGGTTAGCGGCGATAAGTAGGTAGGTGTAATTATTGTCGTTAGCTGGTGGGTGGGGTTTATTTAATGGAGAGTGCGGGGGTTATTGACTTTGGCTGGCGGGGGTGACGACTCATGTGTGTTTTGGGGTGTAGCTGGCAGCCGGGGTGGGTGGTATTGCTTTTGGTTTTGTCTGCTGTTTTGTGCGTATGACTCAGCAGTGTGTTGTTATGTTTCTTTATACAGTTGTTACAACATGTATACAACAAGTATACATATATATATATACAACATTAATATTATATATATATATATATATATATATATATATACAACATTTATATTTTATATATATATATATATATATATATATATATATATATATATATATATATATATATATATATATACAACATACATACAATATATATTTATACAACATAGATAAATATAACAAACTCTCGGTTTATAAATAGAGTTATATATTTCGAGACAAAGTATGAATTAAATTGGAAAGTTACTTTGAATGTTTTGGGTTAAGTTAGGTTTGTGGGGGTTGAGTGTGCAATTGGAGTTGGGGTAGTGGGGGTAGATAGATCCAAGAGCTCTGGATATAATGCTGGTAGAGTGCGTTGTTGTTTTTGACGTTCATAGCGCAGAATACGGCGACTGACTTTGCTGAACGCTAACTTGATGAGGGCCTCTCGGGTGAGGTTGTGTTTCATGACGAAATATAAGTGAGCATTCAGTAGCTCCTCAAAGGTCTCGCTTAGGCAAGAATGAGCAAGTTGCTTGCCTTGCTGCTCCTGACAACCAATACAAGGAGCGCTCAGGTCACTTTTTACAATGGTCCAAAGTCGTTTCGTTATATCCCGAGACGTCGTATCATTTCTTTAGAAGATCATTTTGACAAGTGTTTCTCAAAAGTTGTTTTTACAGCGACCTCTAATATTTTTTTTCAGTCTGTTGACTTAAGTAGTTTTTTTACGTTTTTATTAATATATAAAAGTTATTTCAGCAGTCAAGATCACAGGCACAAGGTACGATAAGCAGAAAGACTAGATATTGAGAGAAGATGTGGTGACATTGTCGGCGATTGTCGGCGTGTACCTGTCTTTTTATGTAAAAATAGAACAGAGAATTTCTGTGTTGGGTGTATGTATTGACAGACGTACCATGCGGTTTAAATCCCACATTTGGCCCTCCCCGCGCTTGTTGCTTAGTGAGAACCTCCAAAAACGTGTTGGTGTCTAGCTTATTGTGCTGTTTACTGAGCCCTTTAGTGGTAGTCTTATCGTACTCGCCGAAACAGTGGTAGGTTTTACTACATAAAGATACCATTCCCTTCATACTCTAATTTTAAAAAGGTTCAGGAGTTCTCTTATCAAATAATTTCCAATCCTGGCATTTCTGACAAACGATTCACGTTTTAGCGTCACTACTAATAAACTCGGATTGATGTTCGGCGCAGACATCGCGAGGAAACCATTGATCGTATACTTTATAAAATTCTTTTCGCAGGTGAGGTTTAACGGCGTCCGCTAGGGTGATTGTCGTGAGCGCTAAATATAGACTATCCGTGTCCATCTCGCACAGTTGGAAGTCGAGGTATCGACGACCCTAGCTAGAAAATCTGCTTTCTTGTTTTTACTGTCTTCTATCTTACTAATGGTTTCTGTTGTTATCCATGCTTTGTGCTGATGTTCTCTTTTTTCTCAGCACTTCTTCACTTGCCTCGTTCCATATATTTTTTGTTTCTTGCCAGTGGTCTTCCGTATCTGCTTCATCTTCCAGCTGTTGGAGTACCTGATATTTGTTGGATACTGTGATTGCAATTTTTTCTCTTATTTCCTGATTTCTTAGATATCCCACATTATACTGTTGTCTATAACTACATGCTGTTGACAATTTCTTGAGTTTTAATTTTTTGTTTTAGCCAACAGAAGATGGTGGTCTGATACAACATGGTGATATCCATGTTGCTTTATGTATTCTTTGATGTGGAAATATGCTTCCTCCTATAGCTAGTTGATTTGAAGCACAGAAGTTTGCTAATAGTTCCCCATTCTCCCATGATTTCTTCAAAGCCAGTGTCATCTGTTCCTATTTTTGCGGGTCCTATGGAGGCGCTGGTGCCCTGCAGCGTAGGTCCAAACTTACTTGTAAAAAAAGCGAATCTTGGTTAAGACATCAGGATACGTACACCTTACACAAATCAGTGCATAGAAAATTTAAAAGACGCGCGACCGTCGCGGTTGGTATCGATCAACAGTTCAAGGCGGACCTAATAGACTTCCGAAGTTTAAGAAAATTCAACGATTGATTTTCCTATCTAGTGACGTGTATCAATGTGTTTAGTAAATTTGCGTCGGCGGTTCCGCTAAAAAGAAAAAATAAACTGATAAAACCTTAGTAGAAGCGGTGAAGAGAATTTTTAACAGTCGTAAACCGATAAGTTTTCAAACGGAGAAAGGCAGTGAATTCGTCAATTGTCAAATTGTGGGGTTTTCCCATAAACCAGAATATCATCAGATACATTCCACTGTCCCGTAAACCCGTCTTCTTTTTGATGGGTGATGGTAAAATAGGTATATATATATATATATATATATATATATATATATATATATATATATATATATATATATATATATATATATATATATATATGTTGTAACACCTGCATAAAGAAACATAACAACACATTGCAGAGTCATACACACAAAACACCAGACAAAACCAAAAGCAATACTACCCACACCCCTGCTGCCAGCAACTCCCCAACACACACATGATTCGTCACCCCCGCCAGCCAAAGTCAATAACCCCCGCACTCTCCCTTAAAAAATCCCAACCGACCAGCTAACGACAATAATTACACCTACCTACTTATTGCCGCTAACTTAAACCGCCATAATTGATCTAAGATATTTCCTAATATAAAAGTCACGCCCTCCTCCGTTATCGATCAGAGTATTTTACTATATAAAAAACTCGCTCATCCTCCGGAATCCGACTTATTTTGCGCCTGATATACTACTTACAGGCAGCCCGATGCCACAAGATACCAAAGGATTGGGAGATTCAAATCATACCATGCAATTTCAAAAATGGTGACTACAGTCAATGTTGTAATCATAGAGGAATAGAACTGCTAAATGTCTCTGGTAAAATGTACTCCAGAATACTGGAGCAGAGACTCAGACACCTGGTTAAGCAACAAATTGATGAGGTCCAGTGTGGTTTCCAAGCAAAACAAAATATTCAGGACCATAAGGTCCATAACATCTTCGCGCTTAGGCAGTTGAATTAAAAGGCACTTGAGTATAAAGGTGAGATGCATCTTTGTTTCTGGAATCTAGAGAAGGTTTTTGACAGAGTTACCTGGAGCAAAGTTTGAGACTGCCTGGCGAGGAAAAACATTCCAGCAACTGTGAACCAAGCTATTCAAAGCATCTACAAGACTTTCAGAAAGTATGTGGCGACGACAAATCAAAAGTCAGAAGAGTTCAAGAACACCACTGGTGTAAAACAGAGTAACATTTTCTCATCGTATCTTTTCATATTCCTCAAAGACGATGTCATCAAAGCATGTAAAAAATGACAAAAAAATGGGGTGCTGGAGGACGGGACGGGTCTGTGTTTCAAAGCAGGTGTTGGCCGACGGTGTTGCCCTGATTGCTAGATCAGAGGCACATCTTCTGTCCAGCTTGCAAGTCTGGAAGGAAGAGAGTGATGGTCATCAGCAGCTCCAAAACAAAAATCAAGTTCATATCACGAGAGGTAAGAGGGAATCAGATTATGCTATAACTGACTAGAAGAGGTCAACTATTTTAAATACCTCGACGCTGTTTTGGACAGGGGGAGGCATACGGGAAGAGTTGGTTAACCGAGGGGCAGCGGCTGGGAGACTTTTATAGGTCATAAATCGATGATTCCTCAGCAAACAAGAAGGAAGCAAGAGGACGACGATAGCTGAATGTCGCGCCACCTGTATCATTATCTTCACATATGGATGCGAGTTATGGGCAATGACTGTGAACTACGGGTTCCAGTTCCAAACCTCAGAAATGAGATGTCTGAGGACGGAGGTTGGGGTAATAGGAAGAGACATGGTCCTCAATCATACAATACGGCAAGGCATCAAAATCCAGCCCCTGCAAACCCACGTAGAACAGTCCCAACTACGATGATCTGGTCATGTCTGCAGAAGTGAAGACGATCGGCTACCACGACAAATATCAGAAACTAAGAGCCAGGCCCCCAGAACGACACAGATTCCGCTGGGAGAGCAACATTAGACAATCTATGAGGGACCGATGATTAGATTGGAACCAGGCCTGAAGGAAGGCAGCCGATAGCATAGTATGGCGCTCCCTCTTCTAAACCTCTACACAACATGGTAGAGGTAGAACGACTAAGTAAAAAGTAAGGCAAACATGACTGGCTTTTAAGAGATTAAGACATGGACGGTAAGATAACAAATTAATGTTCAAGCACAGGAAACTAAGTAATTATTTTCGTCAAGACTTGTAATCAGTAATTACGCTTAAAAGACAATTTTGGGAAAGATGGAAGTGCTGAATGGCAAAGGCGGACGGCTGATACTCATATCAGTGACCCAATACTTAAAAGATTTTGTGGGTCAAGGTACCAGCAGTCTACTCTAGACACTGCTTGCCTGGACGATTGGAGAGATTACCCCAGCTTTTCCGACGGAGACATGCCACTGCCGCAGAATTTGACGATTGACGAAACAGTCAACAACATCTTTGGGAACCAACAGTGTCGGAACCCAACAATAACAACAAATGATCATCAACACCTGCCTAGTTAAGAATAACTGTCCAGCACAGCAAAATGACATTTTCTTAAAAATAGCTACCTTCATATCAGCTACCTACAAAGTAAAACATCAGTGCTTGGTTTTTGTCATAAATCTACCTATGTATTTTAATCTTGTTAACTAAAAGTGATTATTGAATTATAACAATCTGTAAATACACATTGATAGTAAATCCAAATACACATTATTGAGTAAAGTGCACACGTATGGCCCTGTTACTTTAAATTCATAAACTTATCCAGCTATTAAAATAAAATCTCATTGAATCAATTCAATTGAGCGCTCAGAAAATGCGCGCAAATTTCTCTTCCTCACAGAAAGGACAGGAAAATAAAACGTTCATGACGGCTTAGATGATCTCAGTTGTCATGCTTGATTTCTTAACATTCCTGTGAGGGGGTTCCCCTTACATAGAAGCATCATTCTTCTATTTGTATACTCTGCCAAGAGTAATTGTGACCGGAAGTTGATACCTTTGAAGACCCTCATTTTTGGACTCTGAGGTTGGTCATGCTTGGACCCCCGCTGCGGAGCAGAGGGGACGAATCCCCGACAGCTGTTCACGACATTTTAACATTCTTCTGTAAAACCACATCTCTGTGGCGTCTATTGCTGTTCCTACTTCCTTACTAATTGCCCATGACTCACTTCCGTATGTCAGGATGGGTCCTATATAACGCTGAAGAACTCTCTTTCTTACTTCCATTGACAATGACGTATTGCACAACTTATTTTTCATTTTATAGAATGCGGATTTTGGTTGGGCTCTCCTAATCTTCACTTCTGAGATGCATATTCCACCCAATGTTATCTATGTGCATAGATATTTGAATCTATTGACCAGTTTTTAAGCTCTTTCATTTACTTTAATAATGCATTCTGGAGAAGTCGTTTTCTTCGAGATAACCATTCTGTGTTTGTGCTATTAAGGCCAGGGATCCAGACCCCCAGGACGACCCAGAGTGTTCTGGGAGGACAACATTAGACAATCTTTGAAGGACCGAGGACTAGAATGGAACCAGGCCAGTAGGAAGACAGCCGATAGGATAGTCTGGCGCTCTCTCTTCCAAACCTCTACACCTCACGGTAGAAGGGGAACGACTAAGTAAGTAAGCTATTAAGGCTAATGTCTTTATTTTGACTTTCCGTCACTGTTGTATCAATCTGCAACTTACTTTTCACTATTTGTTATTAAGAATGTACCATCAGCGT
Source organism: Oreohelix idahoensis (assembly GCA_024509875.1). NCBI lineage: Eukaryota > Metazoa > Mollusca > Gastropoda > Stylommatophora > Oreohelicidae > Oreohelix > Oreohelix idahoensis. Next base: position 358,976 of record JAMPIV010017668.1, on the reverse strand, counting down.
TCCACAAGTTACTTATATTATGTCCGCCAACTGATATTACTGGCATGACCTCAATGGATTTCATTATATTTTCACTGTACAAATTGAACATATCTGGTGACAGCACACATCCATGTTTAGCACCCTTTTCTCACCTGTAGAAATTGTCCTTTTTGGCTGCCCATTCAAGTAGCTTTTGTTTTTTGCTTATACATATTCGTTGGTTTGGTTTTAAGGATTATCTTTATTGCACACGGACAACTCCACCAGTGCTCCGGTCTCCTCCCTTACATCACACAAGGATGAACTCAGGACAGTGCACGAACTCGATGGCACCAGCGAGAAGCCAAGTGTGTGTATAAAGGAATCACACATTCTATAAATTGTGGTAGTAAATACTTTTTAAAATGTTGCCTTGACAGCGGTCTTACGGACTATCCTTCACGATTTCCAACTGTCGTGGGATTTTTAACGTGCGCAACTTGCACACGGGACCTCCTACTTTTTCGCCCTTATTTTAGAGGGATAGGCATCCGATCTCGCTACCCAGGCGACCAGGTGGGAGTATGACATCATTATGACCAGTGGTTTTGAAAAAAAAAACAATTCCATAAATTGCATTCGAACCCAATATCTTTATAATTGGAGGTGGACGCTATACCTCTTAGTCACTCCAACCTCGTCATATTCTTTATTATACTCAGGTCCTTACCATCAAAGTTTATGCTTTCTAACATTTCAATAATTTCCTCTTGATTAACTTTGTCAAATGCCTTAGTATAATCCATAATGCACAAAAAAGATCTGTTTTTACCTCTATGGTCCTTTCTATTAAAGTTCCCATAATATATATGGCGTTGTTTGTGCATTTACCTTCTTCAAATCCACATTGTCCATCATTAATTAATGATGGTATTCTATTTTTCACTCTCCTTATGATACTTTTTAACAACATTTAGCCACATGACTCAAAAGACTAAATATTTATGTATATATCCCTGCACACGTTTATTAATTGCCTACGAACCCATATATTTATTAGGTAGTTTTCTTAAACAAGGAATAACCAACACACCATTTGCTCAAGTAGATGACCATTTGAACTGAATATAAATGTGTTACATAACAGGACAAGCAGGTTCAGTAACGACATCGACATTTTGTTGTTGATGAATCCGCTCACAATTCAAAGTGTATCTGAAATTAAAACAGTGTCCGGGTTAAAACAAAAATTGTTTTTGTAAATTAGTTAGTATAAATGGTAAATATGAAGACAGTTGCAGAAATGGTACATGTAAAGAAAGATGTACAAATTAAAGAGACTGTGACGTTATTGGTCGCTCCCCTTTTAGTATTTTTTCTCTCTTTACCATTATCTACTTATTTTTCATTTTCGGAACACAGAAATACGTGCCGAGTCACTTGTTTACCCTTCTTTCTGTAATAATTCGTCGTGTCTGTTTAACTGATCATCCCTGCTGAGAGATTAGACAGGTGACGTAATACTGACCGACAGTCAGGTTGGTAAAATTCTCGTGTACCAGAGATTTGCGTACCGGATTAAAACGAAGATCGACCCGCGAGCTTGGTTTTCGCTGATATGGCTATTGTAACTGCCTAATGTCTCTCGTGGAGAGATACAAGGCAGTAAATTATCCAGGTGGTGACCTATTACAGACACGCACCTGAAAGACGGAATGTTGTAAGAAGTTTTCTAGAAGATATTATTTGGGATAATGGAGGAAGTCGTGAGTTTAAACAGGAGCGATAATCGACGGAAATAATAATTCCTTATTTGGAAAGGGACTCTTAAAACATCACGTAGAATTTTCCAATGAGGACATTGTTGGGATAAACCACATCATAAAACACATGATTAAATACAATTGGCTGGGCAACTCTAGATGTCATTAACAACGCTTCTGATTGGAGTGTGGTCAAATAGTAACAACAACGTGCGTGGGACAAAAAGTGCAATATAATCTGACACTTTCGTCGGTTTAGAGCACTGTGAAGTTCACCTCGTCAAGAAGACAACCAGCTAGTTAGAGTAAGGAATGAGATCAGAACTCCATTTATCGGACCGGGCTTTGTTTGAGCATCTTGTGGAATTATATCCCAGGAAAACTCTACCTACGTTAACATAGAACGCCAGAATCCTAGAAATCTGACCACAACGTCAGACTGGGAGCATAGTGTAAAGCAATACCTCAGACAGTGTGTAAGAGGCATCTTAACGAGTTGAACATTTTTAAATTCTATATTTTGGTTTTTAACATATGACATTTGCTATTAATTGTCCAAGTCATACGAGGCTGGCAACATCGGCTCACAATATTTTGGGAGCTAATCAGGAAAGTGAAAAAGAGTGCCAGGCAAGATAAAAGAGAATTTATTTAAAACTAATAGAGGAAGCAGAGATTGCGACGAAAGGGAGACTTTAAAACATTATATAATATCACTAAAACTCTATCTAAGAAACAGCTAAACCACACTACAACAGTGAAGAGCAGAGAAGAACAAAACATTAGCAATGAAGAGAAACAAAGGACCAGATGGGCCGAATATCTTAAAGAAATCCAAAACTGAAACCAACCAATACAGCAACCCATCATTGAACCAGTAGAAGAGTTACTACAGTGCAACATGAACCTAACCCCTAAACAAGAGATCTTTCGGGCAATACAACAGTTAAAATGTAGGAAGGCTGCAGAACCTGATGGAATGCGACCAGAAGCCCTGAAGGCAGATATACCCTACACTACAGAGTTGCTACACCATCAAGAAAATCTGGGGAAAAGAGGCCATTTCAAAGAGCTGGAAGCTGCCAAAGAAAGGAAACTTGACTGTATGTGACAACTGGAGGGGTAAACACGGCTAGCAGATGCTGGACAATTTTTTACTACAGGTTTGTTGGACCGTATTAAGAAGGCGGTGGATGACAAACTAAGAGAAGAACAGGCAGGATTTCGTGCAGGAAGATCATGTACAGACCAGATAGCAACACTCCGAATCATCAAAGAACAATCAAACGAATGGCAGACCCCCTTATTTATAAACAGTGTGGACATCGAAAGGGCTGTACTGTGTCTGGAAAATCCTGAGACATCATGGAATCCCAGAGAAATTCATTAAAATCATCCAAGATTTCTGTCACGGCTTTGCCTCACCTGCTTTGCAGTAGTGGTCCAAAAGTGCCCAAAACTCAAGAATATCTAATATTGGTCTTCAAAAGTGTCTTTCTTTGCACAAGATTACTCTTCGCAGAGTTGGAGATAGCAGGATCATGATGCTTCTATCTCAAGGGAGTGCTGACAAGATATTCCAGAAGTCAAGAACAATGCTGCATTGGGCAGGGCAATTGTCAACTTATATCTGATCCGACGCCTTTTATGAAGAATTAAGCAATTATTAATTTCAGTTCGTTCAAGCGCCCACCCTAATTTACTCAGTGGAATTCTTGTTATTATGGTATAGTTGAAGGTGGTAGACAATAAGAAACTCATCTCGGGTGAATTGGTGCTGTCCTCGGGACATGAAGACGAAAGTTCGCTCCAAAGTGGAGGGATAGCTCTTATGTTTTCTAAAGAAGCACAGAAAGCGCTCATTGAATGGGAAGACGTTGGGCCCAGAAAAATAACAGCTACTTTTAAAACAGCTAAAAAGAAAATGAATGTAAATGTTATTCAATGTTTTGCACCAACTAATGACAAAGAAGAGTCTGTGAAAGAAGCATTTTATATTAGACTGCAGGAAATTATGAAGAAAGTAAAAAAAAGAGACATCACAATTTTGATGGGTGACATGAATGCAAAGATAGGTACAGTCAACACCGGCTTTAAAGAAGTCAATGGAAAACATGGGCTTGGAATAATGAATGAAAATGGGCAACTATTCTCACACTTCTGTGCTTCAAATCAACTGGCTATAGGAGGAAGCATGTTTCCACATAAGAGAATACAAGGCAACATGGATATCACTAGACAATAGAACAGAAAATCAGATTGATCATATATGCATAAACAAGAAGTTTAGATCATCATTGCAGGATGTAAAGGTATATAGAGGAGCAGATGTGGCATTAGATCACAACCTTCTGAAAGCCAAAGTAAAAATAAAACTCAAGAGATATGCAACAAAACGAAGTTATAGACAACAATTTAATGTAGAATATCTAGAAAATCAAGAAACAAGAGACAAATTTGCTTTTACAATATCCAACATATTCCAAGTGCTCCAACAGCTGGAATATGTAGTGAACATAGAAGACTACTGGCAGCAAATGAAAACTGTATGGAATGAGACATGTAAAGAAATACTGGGGAAAAGGGAACGACAACAACAAGCATGGGTAACAACAGAAACCATCAATAAGATAAAAGACAGAAAAAAAACAAGAAAGCAGATTTAAACACAAGCAAAACCAGAAGTTCCGAGGCCAAGGCTCAAGAAGTGTTGTACACCGAAGCAAACAAAGAAGTGGAAAGAAGTATCAAAAGAGACAAGAGAAGTATATTGAAGAGTTGGCAAGAGAGGCAGAAGATTCTGCAGCCAAAGGAAATATGAGAGAACTGTATAACAGCAAAAAGAAGCTAACAGGGAAATACAAGCAAACAAGTTGCCTCATACAAGACAAGAATGGAAAACTACTCAGCAATATACAAGAGCAAATGAAGAAGTGGACAGAATATTTTTAGGACTTTCTCAATAGATCAGCTCCACAAAACCACCGGGACATCCAGCCAGCAGAATAATAATAATAATAATAATAGCCCCTTCAGTCATAACTGACTATGGGAATGCGCCCCTGAGGTGACAGCCCTCAGCTGCTTATTTTCCTGGTGCTCCTTTCGACGTTTTCTCCTCACCTCTGCTTCTTGTGTGAGCCTCTCTTCGCCCAATCTGAGGTGGCGCCGTAAATAGCAACGCCACTTAGTGCGATCGGCAGCTTCATCCTCCCATGTTGCTGGATCCATGTCCAGTGCCCTCATATCTCTCTTGCACACATCTTTGAACCTCAGCTGTGGTCGCCCAACTGTTCTCTTGCCATCTGCTAATTGTCCGTAGAAGATATCTTTTGGGATGCGACCATCTTCCATGCGGCGAACATGGCCAAGCCAGCGAAGTCTGCGCTGTCTAAGAAGCGTATACATACTTTGAAGGCCAGCACGTGACAACACCTCGACATTTGTCACTTTATCTTTCCACGAGATGCCGAGGATGCGGCGTAGACACCGCAAATGGAAGGTATTGAGCCTTCTTTCTTGCTTAGCATAGGTCGTCCAGGTCTCGCTGCCATATAGGAGTGTGCTGGTGACGCAGGCATTATATACCGCAGCTTTGGTCTTTATTGTGAGTTTAGAGTTTCCCCAAACACGCGATGTGAGGCGGGCAAAGGTAGCTGCAGCTTTGCCAATGCGGCTGTCGATTTCTGTATCCAGTGAGAGTTTGTCATTGATGGTAGACCCTAGGTATGTGAAGTGGTGCACCACTGCCAATTCATAGTTATCGATAGTGATAACTGATGCAGCACCCACATCCTGACTCAGCATATTCGTTTTCTTTAGACTTATTGTGAGGTCAGAGTCCTTGCATGCTTTAGTGAAGCGATTCATCAAGCTCTGAAGCTCTTGTTGGCTTTGAGTGACGACTGCAGCATCATCAGCGAACAACAAGTCTCTTATAGTGACCCTTCTGATTTTGGTTTTTGCCTTCAGCCTTGAAAGATTAAACAGACGGCCATCTGACCTAGTGTGAAGGCATATTCCTTCAGTTGCATCTCTGAATGCATGTTTCAAGAGTAAGGCAAAGAAGATTCCGAAGAGGGTCGGAGCCAGAACACAGCCTTGTTTAACGCCACTTCGTATATCAAAGGGCTGTGACGTGCTTCCAGCATATTGGACTGTTCCCTTCATGCCGTCATGGAATGACTTTATCATTTCCAGCATTTTAGAAGGGCAGCCTATTTTCAGGAGGATTTTAAAGAGTCCATCCCTACTAACCAGGTCGAATGCTTTTGTGAGGTCTATAAAGGCGATATATAATGGTCTTTTCTGCTCTCTTGATTTTTCCTGAAGCTGGCGGAGAGAGAAGATCATGTCTGTTGTTGATCTGCCAGCTCGGAATCCACACTGTGACTCTGGATATATGCGCTCAGCTAACTTGTGTAGTCGCATTAAGATGACTTTGGCAAAAACCTTACCAACAATACTAAGAAGAGAGATGCTTCTGTAGTTATTGCAATCACTTCTGTCTCCTTTATTTTTATACAGTGTTACAATCTTGGCATCTCGCATGTCTTGAGGAATAGTTGTCTCTTCCCAGCACTGGCACAGCATCCTATGCAGGGGATGTAATAGCGTGCTCTTACAGCATTTGATTAAATCAGGAGGAATCCCATCACTGCCTGGTGCTTTGCCAGAGGCCAAGCTATCAATGGCCTTGCTGAGTTCCTCTAATGTTGGTTCGGCATCCAGCTCCTCCATAGTTGGCAGACTGTTGACACCATCAAGAGCTGCAGGCGTAACGGTATTGTCTCTAGCGTAAAGCTCAGAGTAGTGCTCGACCCACCTCTCCATCTGCTTACCCTTATCGGTTAGCTTCTCTCCGCTGATGGTTTTTAGCGGTGCCGTCTTACTTTTATGGGGGCCAAGTGCTTTCTTTATACCGTCATACATTTGTCTAATGTTGCCTGTTTGCGCTGCGATCTGGATGCTCTCACTGAGCTGGAGCCAATAGTCATTTGCACAGCGTCGAGCAGTTTGTTGAACTTTGCTTTTCGTAGCCCTCAGGATCTGTAGGGTTCTGGCACTCGGTGAACGTTTGTATTCATTCATAGCACTGCGCTTAGCTTCAATGACAGGTGCCATCACATCTGATGAAGCATCAAACCAGTCATTTGACTTTGCTGTTTTCTTATCAAAGGTGGCAAGTGCAGTACTTTGAATGGTGTTCCGTAGATGCTCCCAGTTCTCTGTAATAGTATCACCATGCTGAGGGCTACTGAGCACTTTCTCGAAGGTCGCAGTGAATTGAGCGATCATGAAAGGGTCTGACATCTTGCTGGTATCAATGCGTGGTTTCCCTTCATGTCTGACATGATAGAGTTTTCTTGGTTGTGCTCTGATTTTGCAGCAAACCAAGGAGTGATCTGTATCACAGTCTGCACTATGGTACGAGCGCGTGGAGAGCACAGACCAGAGGAGTGGCCTTCTGACGAGAATCAGGACAAGTTGGTGCCAGTGCTTGGATCGTGGGTGTCTCCATGACACCTTATGCTGGGGTTTTGTCTGAAAGTAGGTGTTGGTCACGCAGAGGTCATGGTGGACGCACAACTCTAAGAGCCGTTGTCCATTTTCATTCATCTTGCCAATACCAAACCTGCCCAGACATGAAGGCCATGAAACATTATCGGCACCCACTCTAGCGTTAAAGTCACCAAGGAGAACAAGCTGTTCTTGCCTAGGTATGCTTTTGATAATTGCTGTTAGATTCTCGTAGAACTCATCTTTAGCTTCTGAGGCAGAGTACAGAGTAGGAGCATACACACTGACAAGGGTGATGGGACCTGTGCTAGTTTGCAGGCGGAGCGTTAACAGGCGTTCTGATCCATTCTCGCCTGGTTCAACCATTTTAGTTAATGATTTTTTGACCGCAAAACCTACTCCGTGTTCTCTAGCTTTATTAAGATCTTTCCCTTGCCAATAAAATGTGTAGTCCTTCTCGCTCATCGTTCCAGAGCCCGCCAGGCGCGTTTCCTGAAGTGCAGCTATATCCACCTGAAGTCGTTTAAGCTCATCATTAATTATGGCTGTCTTCCTTACATCGTTTACATTCTGTATGTTTTCGGATAGTCCAGTCAACATAGTCCGGACGTTCCAGCATCCCAATCTGAGAGTTTGCTTATTTCTATTTTTTCGATAATTGCTTGGTGCAAAATTTTCTGTCCACAGTTCGGGTTTGACCCTAATCCCCATGCACCCAATGGGGAAAGCAGACAGTGGCGAGACAACACCTTATTGACTGGGGGCTGCCCAGCTTGAAGCGGGCGGTAGCTGTCCAGTGAGATCCTAGAACCTCTCCCACTGTCGGAAGTAGCCCCTGGCGCCATGCCCTACGCCAATTGGGCAGAATGCTTATAACCGGTAACTGCTACTTCCCGTGTTTTGCCGACACCTATAGGGTGAATCTGGAGTGTCCTCTCCAGGGCGCGAGCTTGGGCACAGTTATATGGAGATCAAGCTGTTGCCCATGCAGCATGTTCCCCCTCTCCACACAGCCGGTAGATCCAAAGGAATGGCAGTAGCCGATACAGTTTGGTACCAGCCATGTCGCAGGAGTTGCCAGAATAATGTCGAATCGACATTAGACTGCCTTAGGGACTCCGACTCCGGATTTATCCTCAGGGTTTACTCCCGAAGCCAATTCCATAAATGGATATTCCCGCAAGGCAGCGGTGGTTTGAATTCAGAGTTCCTTCTCTTAGATAAGCTACCAACCAAGGATCACGAGCCCTATTTGCCCGAAGCTGCTGGTTTTAAGGCGCCAGTCGCTCACCTTTGCCCCTTCTCCCGTCAGTGGAAACAGTTCCGCCGGGCTCAAATTGAGCCACACGTGAAGGCCGGGAGCTGGACTTGGTTGTCAGAGGCTGTTTGAGGCGCGTGCCATAGAAGTATTTTATCTGCAGTGAGAGCTTATCCTCACTACAACTCCCGGCAATAACAACCTTAGCCAGCAGAAGAAGAGCTACAAATTAACGGTGAAAGACCAACGAAGGAAGAAATAAAGAAAGCCATAAAGCTTGTAAGAGATGGAAAAGCGGCTAAACCAGATGGCATTCCAGCAGAGGCCTTCAAAGCAGATATTAACACGGGTACAGAGATGTTATATAAATTACTTGGTAAAGTTCGAGAAAAGGAAGAGATAACCGCAGAATGGCAGGAAGGATATCTGGTTAAGTTTTATAAGAAGCGAAATTTACAAGAGTGCACGAATTATAGAGAAATAATGTTACTTTTAGTGCCAGGAAAATTATTAAATACGATTATTCTCGAGAGATTAAAAGAGTCCATAGACAAGAAACTGAGAGATGAACAAGCAGGTTTTCGACAAAACAGATCATGTGCAGACCAGATAGCCACATTGAAAATAATAGTTGGACAAAGTCTGGAATGGAATTCACCACAATGCATTGGATTTGTGGACTACGAAAAGGCATTTGATAGTGTAGACAGAGAATCACTTTGGAAATTGATGAGGCATTATGGAGTTTCCCTGAAGATCATTAGTTTAATAAAGAAAACATATGAACACATAACATGCAGAGTTCTTCATGAAGGACAGTTTACAGAACCGTTTGCGATAAGAACGGGGGTGCGACATGAATGCCTCTTGTCTCCGTTTCTTCTCTTACTAGCAATAGACTAGGTTATGAGAACATCAACAACACACAACAGAAATGGAATCCAGTGAACTCTGACTAAGCAGTTGGATTATCTGGATTTTGCTGATGACTAGGCTCGTCTGTCCCATAACCGTAATCAGATACAGGACAAATTGAAAACACTCGATGAGAGGTCACAGAAATTGGGTCTGAAAATACACAGGGAAAAGAAAAAAAATAATGAGAATAAATACAGGTAATGATAACAGGGTTGAACTTGAAGAAACACCACTACAAGATGTAGAATCGTACACATATCTTGGCAGCAATATAGACAAAGTTGGAGGGACAGACGGTGATATCAAAATAAGAATACAAAAAGCAAGAGGAGCTTTCATTGCATTGGGAAATATATGGAGATCAAGAGAAATTGGATCCAACGCGAAAATAAGAATCTTCAACTCAAATGTGAAGTCAGTCCTATTGTATGGCTCTGAGACATGGAGAACAACAAAAAGATACAGACTTTCATAAATGGGTGCGTGCGTAGAATAGAGGGATTAAAATAGTATGTCAAGGTTACCAACGTGGAACTGATGACAAGAACCAGACAAGTGCCAGTGGAACAAGAGATGAGAAGAAGACGCTGGCGATGGATAGGACACACACTGAGGAAACCTGTTGATAGCATTACAAGGCAGTCCTTTTTCTGGAACCCCCAGAGCAAGATAGGCAGAGGTAGACCAAGAAGTACATGGAGAGGAGAGCTGGAAACAGAGGTGAAAATGATGAGTAAAATGTAGAAAGAACTTGAGATGATGGCACGTGACAGGAGGACTTGGCATGTGTTTGTTGAAGGCCTGTGCTCCTATGGTATGGCTCTGTTTAGATTGTATTTAGTAAATTGACTGAGACAAACATTCGGTACATTCAAAAAAATTAAATCGACGTTAAATTTGAATATTTACAAATAACAGATTTAGTAATCACTTAGATTTAACAAGGTTTTAAAAGAAAGAATAATGATTCATCAGAAAAATTATCATCACTGTTATGATGTAAAGATGGTTTGTAAAGAAGGTCACTTGGCAGCTTTTATGTGTTACTTAGCTGTCAGTGACGGTTCTGCTGCTTCTGATGGTTTGGTCCTTGGTAGACTGGATTGTTGATCACGCTCGTCACTGGTCAATGTTGTATGGCGCAGCACGTTACCCGGAATGTTAGGGAGTATCTACGAAGTTGGTACCTCGTCTTAAAGCCCCGTCGGATGATGGTGCATAGCTTCGATGTCAGGCCACTTCTACCTTTCTTGTTCCAGCGATAGTACCCTCAACTGGTACCACCAACTAGTATAGTAAAATAAGAAAAACGATTACCCTCTGAGTATTGAGTGTCCCGACACATACGTATTATTTCCCATCTTCTTATTCCACCATCCTATCTACCTCAGAATTTAAACTCGATGATAATTAAGCTAAATCCCTCGAGAGAAAACTTTCTTTACATTTAAGTTGAATAGCTTTATATTTACATTAAATTCAAATGAAATGGGTAATAATATACATAGAATCTGTTTACATTTACATCTACACTAGTTTAAAAAACGTTCAAAATAAAGATTGAATATTGTTTCATTTACATCTACACTGTTGAAAAGCTTGAAACTTTCATTAATTTTAAAGTCATCATGTTAACATAGACATTTAAACTGGTTTGTAAATGTAAATATTATATTTAGAATATTTATCATTTCTTTCATCTTTCCCTCCCTGCTCCATGTGCAACTTGGGACAACCTATGCTTTTAGTTATCTTTAAGAAACTAGCAATAAAACAGCCACAAGCCCTTGCAGTGGTGGTTCATAAAAGCATCATTCTACATGCTGAGGTTGCCAGCCTTAAATGACTTGGACATCCACTAGCAATTATCACAAATTAATATTTACATAGCTTTATATACATATTAGTTCACACGTTAGTAATGCAAAATATAGAATGTAAATTATACAGCTTACGCCAATCTTGGCTCACAGACGGTTTTCTCAGAGAAGTAGGACTAAGGCACCAGCAAATGCCTTTTAGCACATGTTTGTTTGTTTGTTTGTTTGTTTGTTTTTTTGTTTTTTTAGGGGGGGGGGTCGTTACTTTATTTTACTGTAACAATAATTCCCACTTTGACACCGTGTTCCAGATTCCTCAGATCCCGGTTTTCGTTGTTTAAAATGATAGAGTTTTCCTGGGCTGTTTAAGTCCTTCAAAATGCTCCAACAAAGTCCGGTCTGATAAAATGGGATTCTAACTCTAGCAGTCATGTGATCATCTTGGCAAGCGATTCTCACAGTGAACCAGACTTGCAAAAAATATCAGATTATTTTGCAAGTTTTCGTCCCACGCATTGTTTGTCACAATTTTAGGCGGAGCCAATCAGGGGTTCAGTTGTTATCAATAGCTGCATATACTTAGGTGGGGTAATTCAAAATAATTTCCACCTGACATTATGTGCGTGATGCAAAAGGTCACGTCTCCCATATATGGAATGAAAACATCCGATCCTCTCTCGCAATGTTTACAAATAACTTCTTACATCTGCCTGGAATATTACAACATTGCCGCTCAGCTTTGTCCGGCTGATAATCGCGTGTCTGTAATCTTTCCACAGACAAGTAATTTATCGCTCGCCACGCCCTATCAATGCATAACCAAAGTTACTAGAGCGATTTAAGTGTTAATCTGTAGACTGATGTCGGCCACACCCGAGATTAAACAACATGATCGTCGGTTTGCCCAGTAGGGAGGAACGGGTAATCAAACAGACATGACGACATAACACTGAGAAAAGTTTAAGAATGCTTGAAAATACAAAATATCGGTTCTTGTGCGTTTATTCACCGGTTAAATCAAATTCTGGAAATTTATTACCAAAACTGAGAACCGTACTTTTTCTTGACTGAAAAATGCTGATTTCACATTGTAATTTGGGAGGCAAGTTAAAAAAAAAAGCGTGTCTCTTGCATTCATAGTTGACACGCTTACGACAGACCCGCCCTCAACTCCCCCCCCCCGTATTTTTTAAAAAAAGTTTATAAACCAATAGAACGGAATTGAATCAGTTCTACAAGTTAACGGTACAAAGGAAACAAGGGAAATCGCGCCGTTGCCTTCTCTAACTCAAGATCAGAGTCAGCACCCTTTTAACAGCTGGTTTGACTGATGCGTGATGTTTTCCCTTCCTCGCTGCCGTTGCCTTCTCTAACAGATCAAGTCAGGTAACCCATTTACAGCTGGTTAAGTGTTAGAGACTTCACCATACCATGTCCAGTATCGAGAGGTGGGGTGACCAGTTCCCTTCTTTGCTGTCTTTTCCTTCCCTAACTCAAAGTTAAGTACCCATTTATAGCTAGGCCCATCTCTCGATGCTGGACCTAGTAGGTGAATCTCTAAACATAACAGCTTTTAAATGGGTACCTTACTCTGATCCTGAGTTAGAGAAGGCAACGGCAGCGAGAAAGGGATCAGGTGTCACGCATCAGTCTAACCACTGTAAAGGGTACCTGCCTCTTATCTTGAGTTAGAGAAGGCAACGGCAGCGAGAAAGGGAACAGGCCACCCCACCTCATAAAGCTGGGACCCAGTACCTCGAAGTCTATAACACTTCACTCCCCTACGGCAGAATGTGCTACGTGACTACAACCTTACGAACGGCAGGCGTGTTTTTAAAAAAATTCTAAGCAACGGGGGAGGGGGGGGGGGGAGAGGACAATGACACTTTTTCAGTCAAGAAAGAGTACGGTGATCGGTTTGGGTAATAAATATCCACAATTTGATTTAACCGGTGAATAAACGCACAAGAACCAAAATATCTGCTATACAGCAGAGAAAGAAAAAAAAGGTGCCGACCACTAAAAAGAACGTAATAAGTCAGTACAACAAATGTCACAGAATACGGCCGTCGTGAAGCAGAGATCGACCCAACATTATGTCACAATTTCTACCAGGAGGCCTCATGCACAGTAGTGCACAAAGGGAAACTATCAGAGCCCTTCACAGAACACAGAGGGGTCAGACAGGGATGTCTGCTATCACCAGCAATTTTCTCATATACTTGGTTATAAGACAAACAACAGAAGAAGAGAAAACAGGAATACAGTGGACATTCAACAAACAGCTGGAGGATCTTGACTTTGCGGATGATTTGTGCCTTCTATCACATAGACATCAAGATATGCAGGAGAAAACAAATAGATTACTGACAGAAGCAGCAAAGATGAGACTACAAAAAAATGTAAATAAACCAAAGGAAATAAGGATAAATAATGGGCAGATGGACTCGATGAAGATCAATGGTCAAGTTACTGAAGAAGTAGAAAGCTTTACATATCCGGGGAGTAACATATACAAGAGAGGGGAACCGAGGGTGACGTCTGTTTTAAGATAAATAAAGCCAGATGCGCTTTTAATGCCCTACAACCTTTATGGAACTTCTCAGCTATATCCAGAGAGAACAAAATCAGAAACTTTAACTCAAATGTAAAGTCTGTCTTGCTGTATGGCCCAGAGACATAGCATGTCTCAAAGAGTATCAGCTCCAAACTACAGATATTTGTAAATAGATGTCT